>CM063514.1:31129479-31743646 GCA_032199755.1 Ambrosia artemisiifolia | reverse complement strand
TTTATACTTGAACTGTATTTATTGTTTCTCATTTACTACTCAGTCAAGGGGGAGTAATAACTCCTCTTAAAAGTGATCTTTTAATCTTAGAACACTTATTATTCCGCTGCTCAATAACTCTTATATAAATCTGTCACACATAAGTGTTCACTAAAACAGGCCACTAATCCAACAATTGGTATCAGAGCACTGGTTAATCTGATCAAATATCAATCTAACAAATTGAGAATCAGACACAGGCTCTTATTGATATCCAATAAAGGATTAAAAGGCTCACTTTTTCATCCATCACTTTAAAGAAGCATTGATAAATCCAAACTTCTTAAAAATGGACCCTTACAATACTGGATCTGCCAACAAGCCTCCTATGTTAGTCAGAAATGAATATAACATATGGTCAAAAAGGTTGGCACACACTATTTCTCAAACAAATACTGGTTGCTGGAGGTCTGTAGTTTTTGGACCTCACAGACCAGTAATTACTGATCCAGAGGGAAAAACTGAGAGACCAAAAGATCCAAAAGACTACACTGAAGAAGATTTCCAAAAGTTTGAGCTAGATGCAAAAGCTTTTTCTATGTTGGCTATGGCTCTCCCAAATGAAATATATGCTGGACTTTTACATTGTGAAAGTGCCAAAGAGCTGTGGGATTGCCTAAAAGAGCAGTTTGCAGGAACTGCAGAGGTGATAGCCAACATAAGAGAAATCCTGGCTCAACAATATGAAACTTTTACTCACATAGAGGGTGAAAATTTAACACAACAGTTTGAAAGATTTTCTTCACTCATCTCTGAGTTAAAAATCAATAATCAGACCTATACAAATGAGTCTATGTTACATAGATTTTTAAGGTCTTTACCTTCAAAATGGGAAACTTATTCTATAGTCCTCAGAACAAGTTCAGATTTTAACACCCTGAACCTAACAAGGTTACATGGAAAATTACTAACTTTTGAAAGAGAAATCAATCAAAAGAAAAAGTTACAAGAATCTGGTAAAACTGCTGATGACTATACTCCAGGTAGCACAGCCTTATTAGGACATGACTCACCATCTTGTTCTAATAATTTTGGTTCTTTTGACCACATTGACATAACAGCTGGGATCTCATCAGATGGATCTTTCCCAGCTTATGACAATGATGAACTAAGTCAAACTGCTGACAACATGTGTTTCATCATGGATGATTTAAAATATTTTAGCAGTGATGACTTGGAAGAAATGGAGATATTACACCAACTGGCCTTGTTAAGCTTAAAAACTAACAAATTTTACAAAAGGTCAGGAAGGAAATTTCCAGGACTTAACAATTCAACAAAAGTTGGTTTTGACAAATCTAAACTTAGATGTCATAAGTGTCAAAAGTTGGGACACTTTGCTAGAGAGTGTAGAAGCTCTAGCTACAACCAACCCATGTCTGGAAATCAATTTAACCCCTCTTATAATAGGAATAATGGAACTCAAGGGAGTGCTCATTTTGTACAGGCACAAGCTCCACAAGTTTAATATGTGCCACAAGTACAATATGTCCAGATGCCTGCTCAACAACAACAACAGCTGATGCCTCCTTTTCCAACTGCTCAACAACCTGCACAAACTCAACAACCCCCTCAGCAACAAAGCTTATTTACATCAGGGTATGTTGACTGGAGCAGTCTTCCTTATGACACATCAGAATGCAGTCAAGATGCAGACAATAAGGTCTATGATGTCAACTGGGGAGAACCTGATAATGGCAGAAAGAACTTTGCCTTAATGGCTTTTGAAGGATATTCTTCAAATTCTGCACTCACTCAGGTATCACAGCAGTCTCTTTTAAAGCTTTGCTCTAAATCTTGCAAAGAATCTTTTGCTTTAATAAGGGAAACAAATGTGCATTTACAAGGCAAGTCTAATGATATGGAGAGAAAATATACACAGATAAAGTGTGATTTAGAAAGAAAAATTGCTTTGAAAAATAAAGAAATTTCTAAATTGACTGATAAATCCATTGAAACCCAAGCACAGATTAAAACAATGATAGACAACCTAGGAAATGTCAGACAAGAGCTTGCTGACACCAAGGTTGATTGTGAAAAATGGGTTGAGTCTTGTAAAGGGTACCAAATGCTGCTTAACAAACAAACTGCAGCAAATGTTAAGTTTGGCATTGGGTATACCCACACTGAATCACCAACAGATTTCACCCACAAAACTGATAATGATGGGATGAAATTGATTCAAACTTCTGACATGGAGGAATGCACATCCTACCATCAGAACTTTCTCAAAAAGGAAAGTACTACAGAAGTTAAAACAACTGACAATAAGCCATCAGTAGTTTCAACTACATCAGGAGTTGAGATCCTGAAAACTGCTGATGACCTATTTCAAAATGCTGAGATTGTCAGTAAATTGCCTTCCAACTCTCTTGACATATCTAAAAAGAAAGAGAAGGCAAAAGCATGTGAAATATGTGGTCTGTTTAACCACATAACTGAACTTTGTAGATATAGAAAGGTAAATCAGTTAAACAAGCAAAGACAACAACTGATTGTGGGAAAACAGATAAAACAAAATTTTGAAAATACTTTCTTTCCCAATAAACAACAATCAAACAAAAACCTTTCTAAGAAGAAGCTTTTATCTCAACAAAAGTCATCTTCTCAAAGTTCATCTTCAGAAGTTACACCTAACTCATCAGTAGTTTCACAAACTACTGAAGTTAAAGATTTGATAAACCTGGTTAAACTTCTGATGACCAAAGTTGATGGTGGACACCAAAAAGAACCCACCATTGTTCTTAATGACAAATCCATTGCCAAAAAGACATGGATTTCTAAAATTGGTCCACAACAAGCTGCACCTGTTCTCAAGAGCAAACCCAAAGCCAAACTGGCTTGGGTTGCCAAAACTAACTAATTTGCTATCTTGTGCAGAGGGTCTCCAGAGGTTTGAATAGCATATGGTATGTTGATAGTGGAGGCTCAATGCACATGACGGGATGCAGATACCTGATAAACAATTTTATAAGTCAAAGAGAAGGATCTGTGTCCTTTGGGAACAATGCCAAGGGATATGTGCTAGGATATGGCAATGTATCCTCAGGCAAAATGCAGTTTGACAAGGTCAATCTGGTTGAAAACCTTGAGTACAACTTGCTGAGTGTCTCACAAATGTGTGACAAAGGATATTCTTCCTTTTTCACCAAGACAGCATGCAAGATCATATCACCAGAAGGCCAGAAGTTGATAGAGAAGATTATTGAAGATCATACTTTGCTGATTGCCAAAAGGTGTGGCAATGTCTATGCAGTGGACATTGAAAAAGACAAAGTATTAAACAAGACTGCCTGTTTCTTCTCAAAGGCATCAACTTCAGAAAATGATCTCTGGCACAGGAGACTTGGCCATGTGAACTTTAAAACCATCAATAAAGTCACTAAAATGGGCTTGGTCAGGGGTCTACCTTTGAAGGAATATCAGTGCAAAGAACACTGTGTTTCCTGTCTTAAAGGTAAACAGCATAAGTCCTCCTATAAGTCTATTGAAGAATCTAAAACAACTGCATGTCTTCAACTACTCCATATGGACTTATTTGGACCAGTCAAGATTATGAGCCTTGGTAAGAAGAAGTACTGCTTGGTCATCATTGATGACTACTCAAGATTCACATGGGTCTTCTTCTTATATTCCAAGGATGAGGCAGCTGAAATCATCAAGTTCTTCATTCTACAAGTTGAGAAGCAATATTCTCTATCTGTCAAAGTCATCAGGAGTGACAATGGGACAGAGTTCAGGAACAAAACTCTGGATGAATTCTGTCTGTCTAAAGGGATTGTTAGACAGTTCAGCATTCCCAGAACTCCTGAACAAAATGGTGTGGTAGAAAGGAAGAACAGAACCTTAATAGAAGCAGCTAGAACAATGTTAGCTGATTCAGGCCTACCTTTGTATTTTTGGGCTGAAGCAGTCAACACAGCTTGTTATGTTCAGAATAGAGTTCTTATCAACAAGAGACATACCAAAACTGCCTATGAAATTCTTCATGGCATAAAGCCCCTTATCTCCTTCTTCAGGGCTTTTGGGTGTCAATGTTTTATCCTCAACATCAAAGACTCTATCTCAAAGTTTGCTGCAAAAGTTGATACAGGTTATTTTCTTGGTTATTCTCCTTTGAGAAAAGCTTACAAAGTTTTCAATTCAAGAACCCAGATAGTAGAAGAAACACTGAATGTCAAGTTCAATGAATCAAAACACACTCTTATTCCAGCAAATCCTGCTGAATTATTTGATCTTGACAATTTTCATTTCGGACCTGAAAAGACTGTTGAATCATCCAAACCTCCTCAAAATGGTTTTCAAGGATTTGAAGATGATAGTCCTGCACCATGGACTCCAAACACAGTCAGAAGATCAACTATTAAACCTTCAGAAGTTTCAATAGCTTCAACTTCAGGAACTACTGATGAACATTTTGAAAGTACTGATTCAGCTGAACCTAAAACCTGAACCTCAAACAACAGCTGAACCAGATATTATCAATCTCAGTGGTTTATTTGAAGAACCAGTAGAGCCATCCTCTAGTACAGGTCTACAACAACTGATTGAACACAAGGATCATCCATTGGATCAAATCATGGGTGATATTGCCTCAGGGGTACTTACAAGAAACCAGCTTTCCAACTTTTGCTTCTTCTCAGCATTCATTTCTCAGTTGGAACCAAAGAAATATCAAGAAGCCCTCAAAGACAACAATTGGGTGCAAGCAATGCAAGAAGAGTTGCTTTAATTCAAGAAACAACAGGTTTGGGAAATCTGTCCCTTACCTCAAGACAAGCAACCAATTGGAACAAGATGGGTCTTCAGAAACAAATCAGATGAGGCTGGTATGATCATCAAGAACAAAGCAAGATTGGTGGTACAAGGTTATTCTCAAGAGGAAGGAATTGATTATGATGAAACCTTTGCACCAGTTGCAAGACTTGAAGCTATCAGGTTATTTTTAGCTTATGCAATTTCCAACAACATTAAAGTTTATCAAATGGATGTCAAAAGTGCATTTCTGTATGGAAAAATAAAAGAAGAAGTGTATGTCTGTCAACCTCCAGGGTTTGAGGATCCTTCTCATCCTGACTGGGTTTACAGACTTGACAAAGCTCTTTATGGGCTAAAACAGGCTCCAAGAGCCTGGTATGAAACACTCTCAAACTTTTTACTTAAGAATCACTTCTCAAGGGGATCCACTGATAAAACTCTTTTCATAAAACATGTTGGAAATCATGTCTTACTTGTTCAAATTTATGTTGATGATATCATATTTGGTTCAACAAACTCAAAACTGTGTGAAGATTTTAAGAAACTCATGCAATCAAAATTTGAAATGAGTACAATGGGAGAATTGCAGTACTTTTTGGGACTGCAAATCAAGCAACAATCAAATGGAACATTTATACATCAATCAAAATATGTTAAAGAATTATTAAACAAATTTTCTTTACAAGACTGTAAAACATGTTCCACTCCCATGACACCAATCACACAAGTTGAACCAGATGATCAAGGGAAACATATTGATCAAACCATGTATAGATGTATGATAGGTTCTCTTTTGTATTTAACTGCTTCTAGACCAGATATTATGTTCTCAACTTGTGTCTGTGCTAGATACCAATCTGCACCAAGAGAATCACACCTAATTGCAGTCAAAAGAATCTTCAGATATCTGAAAGGAACTCCTACTTTAGGAATTTGGTATCCTGCTTCAAGCAATACCAAGTTAACAGCTTTTTCAGATAGTGACTATGCAGGGTGCAAAATGTCAAGAAAATCAACATCTGGTGGTTGTCAATTTTTAGGAAATTGTCTGGTGTCCTGGCAATCAAAGAAACAAACATCTGTGGCAACTTCAACAGCTGAAGCTGAATACATTGCTGCTGCAAGCTGTACTTCACAGATACAATGGCTCCAATATCAACTGCTTGATTATGGAATCAAAGAGACCAAGACTCCACTTTTAGTAGACAGCAAATCTGCCATTAGCATCATTCAAAATCCTGTTCAGTTTTCAAAAACTAAACATATTGAAATCAGGTATCATTTCATAAGAGATTGCTATGAAAAAGGCAAGATTGAGGTGAAGCATGTCACCTGCTAATCAAATAGCTGACATTTTCACCAAACCCCTTGATTCTACAACTTTTCAGAGGTTAGTATCCATGCTTGGGATGTTAAATTTGGAAGAAAGTCTATAAGTGTTTCACTTTTTAGTTCTGCACATATTTTATTTTCCACTTACATACTTATCTGTCACAAACCTCTGAAGAACAATTTTATGAAAGAGAAACTACTGAAAATTTGAAAGACATCAAAATTGGGAAATTTTCAAAATGGAAATAACTACTGATAATAATCAGAAGTTATTTAAAGTGTTTTAAAAGTCTTTCTCATCAGCAGTTGAAACTGCTGAAGAGATGACCAAAACCACGGATGAAGAAACCTTCTTCATTAGCAGTTTCATTAAAAAGGGTAAAACAGACTTTTCACTCATCAGAAGTTTGACCTAGTCGGTTAAAAACATCTGATAAATACCTTTTTCAAACACTTATCCATTCTAAAAGCAAAATTCCCTCTCTCTCCCTCAAAGCAAAACCAAAACCCCCTCTCTAACCTAAAAATATTGTTCGATCAAAACAACCATGGCTCTCGTTCTAAAACAGGGACATAATCAACGAGGCTACTTTGAGAAAGATGAAGCCTGGTCCCAGTATGATGAAATCATTGATCTCATCATGAAATCCCAATATTATGAAGCTTTCACCATTGATCCACCCATTCATGAAGAAACTCTCAATGAGTTCTGGGCTAATACAGTGACGGTGACAGTTAATAATGAAGTGATTTCCCTCAAATCTTCAATTCAAGGGAAACTGATGGCCATATCACCAGAAACACTAAGCATAAGACTTGGTTTGAAGGATTCTAATGCTCCTGAGCACATCTCAAATTCTGACATCCATCTGACCATGACAGAATGTGGCTATCAAGGTACTTTAGCACAAGCTACAGTTTATAAGAAATATTTTGACCCAAAATATAAACTGTTATTTCATTATATCATTATGTGCTTAAGTCCAAAAACTGGGTCTATTGATCAGATGCCTTCTACTTTTCAACCAATTTTTCATTCAATAATAAATGAAACACCTTTCAAGGCATCAAAACTGTTTTTCAATGAGTTGGTTCTGCACCATCACAATGATAAAAAGAAGTTTTTACTGTACCCAAGATTTGTTATGCAATGCATAATCAAAGAACTTGGAGAGGGAGTACTTGTGGGTGAGTCAACCACTTTAAACCCACTGACTTCACAAGTATTCTCTAGGCACAATAAACCAGCACTTTTGCTAGAAGATGACCAAAGGGAAGAACAACCAATCCCTGAGGAACCCACATCTTCCAAACCCAAAAAGAAGTCCAAAAAGCCTAAACAGCAAAAACAAAAACAAACCAAACCAAAGAAAAAGACAGTTTAGGAAGTGGAGATCCCTGAAACTGCTGATGTGCAATCTGCACTTGATAAGGATGTGGCTGAAACATCCTCTCAGCACACACCTTCTCCACCTCCTAAAAGAAAACCTGTTACAGTCATTTTCAAAAGAAAAAGATTCAAAAAGGCTGTAACAACTGACCCAACCTTTGAAACTACTAAACCTGAACCTGAACCAATACAAACTACTGAACACCTACCCATTACAACTACTGAACCTGAACCTTCCCACACAACCATTGAAATTGCCCAACTTCTCTCAGGACTAAAAGGATCCCATCCAACACATGTCACTCCCCCAGCAACACATCAAATTGGGGAGATGCCTTCAACACTTGACATGGATGTGGACCTTATTAGCCCAAACCAGGGAGATGAGGATGGACCAGAGTTTATAAGCCCAAACTTAGAAACTCTTGGTACTTTTGAGGCTGCTACTACTCACTTATCACCCAGTGGTGAACCTGAGGATAGTAGTAACATAATTAAGATCTCAAATTTGGCAACTACTGATGAAGGCCTAGTGCCTGAAGTAGGAAAACCTCAGTTCCAAGAAAAAGAGGTTCATGAGAAAACTAGTTTGGTGCTAGCTCATGATACAACTGATCCTGCCCTCTCTGAGGACACTATCAGGGATTCAGATGATTCCATTAGTTTGGATGATGAATCAAACATTCCACAAACTGAATTGACGGTTGATGTTGAAGATCCTGTATCTAAGGTCTTCAAGCTCAAGAAGCTGGTCACCAAGGATCAGGTTAAAGACCACTTAGCCCAACATTCCCCAAAAGTGGCATCTTCAGAGAAGTCTAAAGATCACCCAAAAACACCCCCTTCACAAAAACAACCTACCCAATTCACTGGGCTATCAAGCATAGACTTGAACCAGCTATGCAGCCCAGATGGTCCCCTGTTCCAGACAATGAAGCAAATTATCACTGATCAACTCAAAACATTTACAACTGCTTGGGAGTTGAAAGCCAACAACCAATTTGGGTTGATAAATTCAAGACATGCTGAACTGAACAAGAAGATGGATCAAACACAAGATCAGTTAGCAAGGTTGTCTGCTGCAACTTCTCACTCTCTAAGGCTTCCAGAAGTGGATAAAGCCAAAAAGGGGGAGAAGATTAAGGAACCAGAACCTGAAGTTACTATCAGAGAAAATCCTGAAGCTGAAAAGCCAATTCAAAGACCAGGAAAAGAAATATTTCAGGAGTTCTCATCATCTAAGGCAACTGAAGAAACTGCTGATCAGACTTATCAAATTGCTGAAGACAATCCTTCAGTAGTTGTGATTACAGACAAACCATCAGAAGTTTCACCTTCCAAACCAACACAAGAAGCTTCTAAGGCACCTGAAAGAGAACCAGCTTCCATTCCAATGCCAACTACAACTTCCACAACTGTTTTAAACCCTACTCCTATTGCCATGTCAAAAGAATTATTGGAGAAGAGTTTGAAAGAGGCTGCAAAGAAGGCTAAGGAAGACAAAGTGTGGAACAGCCTGGAAACTAGAGATGATCTGAACTTTCAAGAGAAACTGATCAAGTATCAAGAAAAGCTTGATAAGCTTGAGGCTGAAGAAAGAGCACTTAAAGCTGTTGCTGAAGAAGACAAAAGGGCACAGCTGATCACATTTATAACCAAGAACTCCAAATCAAAACAAGTTGCTCTCAAAAGACTCTCTACTGAAGAACTTACAAGAAGAGCCCAAATGCTATCTGATAGATTGGCAACAGAGAAAGAGAGGAAAGCCAAAAGAGCAGAGATTGTAGAAGAACTGGTGCCAAATGGCTATGGTTCAAAGGCCTCAGTCTCAAAATGGAAAGAACAAACTTTATATGAGACATACAAGAAGTTTAAGGCCAGCAAAGCTGCAGAGCCAGAAAGGTTTGAAACTCCTGAAGTCCAACCAACTTCAATCATTAGGAGATCTTCTGGTGCATTAAGAAAGCCAGCCACAAAGAGGAAAGCAGAGGGAGAACCCATTGTAAAGACTGATTTCAAGATGGTACTCTTGGAAGGAAATCAGTTAGTACATGGAGATTTTGATGTTGAAGAAAAACCCTTGCTTACACAATTCAGAGATAAAGCTACCTATGCCTATCAACTACAACAATCCATTCAAGAGAAGTCACATACAAGAGTTGTAACAGAACATCACTTGCCCAACATGCCTATTCAAAGTGGTGTTGACTTACAAGGTAGTCAAGAATCTCACCTGAGAGTCACTGAAGTAGAAGACATTCCACAATCATCCTCAGGTTTACCCCAGGAAACAGGCTTGGTTTCTTATGCCTCTGACTTTGACAGGTCAAAGGTAAACATAATCAAATGGTCTTTTACTGATTCCAACTCAGTATTAGTGACCAGGAGAGATCGTTCAAGTAAGGTCTACAAAAACTCAAAGGAGTTGAGTGTTTTATCTTCCAAAGACCTTCTAACAATTCAACATCTTACACCTAAATTGGGATCTCTCACTGAGCAACAAAGATGTACTCTTACTACCCGGATGACAGCAGAAATCTGGAGGATACTAGAAGAGAGAAAGAATCAACAATAAAGATTAGATAAGGTTTTGGCTTCATCAATCCAGGGGGAGATTGTTGGGACAAAGAGGATTGAAGAAACCACCTTTTGATAACCTTAGTCCAAATCATATTCTGCCTAAGTATAGAAGAAACTGCTGAAGAAGAAATCAGAAGTACTGAAGAACAAATTCACAAAGTACTGAAGAGTTAACCATCAGAAGTTCTGAAGTCTAACCAGACACTACACTGAAGAACTACTGAAGACAAACTACTCATCAGCAGTTTGTCACTCATCAGCACTTTGTCATCAGAAGCTTCTAACCGACTGAAGACTTCAGTAGTTTTATTATTATATTGTTTTGTTAAAGTCTTGATTTCAAGTTTCGATGTACAGACTGTTGTAACCTTATCTTTGCATAATATCTTTGTTAAATATCTTAGATTACTTCAGACAACAGTTTAGTATATTGGTCTATAAATAGATGAGTTTGTTCATCTATTTTAGACATGTGATATTTTGTGATCTACTTTGAAATCAATTGAAAACCTTCAAGGCTTTTAACTTATAATCCATTTCACATCTGAGAAACATAAATTGCTTTACTGCTTTATACTTGAACTGTATTTATTGTTTCTCATTTACTACTCAGTCAAGGGGGAGTAATAACTCCTCTTAAAAGTGATCTTTTAATCTTAGAACACTTATTATTCCGCTGCTCAATAACTCTTCTATAAATCTGTCACACATAAGTGTTCACTAAAACAGGCCACTGATCCAAAAATAAGGAATTTAGATTTGGGTCAGGAAGAGAATCAAGCCCACCGAAGCCCATCAGACCCGAAATCTGAATTTGTGATAGGACCGTCACCAAGATCGTGGTGTTCGATTACTGGGTTTTCACCAACGGGATCAACGTATGGTTCTAGATGATTAGAAGACCTCTCTGACGGTATGCATAATCTTTAAGAATGCAGGGTGAGGCAGTCGAAGAAGCCTCTCTCTAAAACGGCAAGATAATTCTCTTCAAATTCGAAAACCAAGTATTTGTCTGTGCGTGCTGTTCGAAAGAATAACACCATAAGGATCAGACACACCAAAGATTTTATCAGAAGGGGCGGTTTTGGTACATACGGGAAATACAGGGTCAATTTAAGCATTCTTGTTAACCTTTTGGGTTTCTTTGGTAAATGATGTTTCCAAACGGGTCCACGTGGGCTAAAACTGAGAAAGCACTCAACACTTTTTGGGAATTTTTATCCGAATTATGTTGATAGATAAAGTACTAAACAAAGAATGTACTCACAATCGACAAGATGAGCAAGATGGTGAATGTTCCTGATTCGCATTCCGTTGAACTTCATAACCTATCGAATTAGTTTACATAATAAGTTAGTATTTCTGAGTAAAATAACTATGGAAAGACAAAAAAGAATATAGATATGAATAAACAAAATCGATAATTGCTGATCAAAAAGAGATTACTTGCCTGCTCGTTGCTCATATCCTCGTACCCAATGTTAACTTCATTTGCCAATACCTGCAAGTTATATGCAAGGTAAGGAAAACATTCAACTAACTTTCAAACCAAACTTCAAAACAAAGATGGAATCATATGCAGGAAAGTAAGTTCTTCGATTGGAGGCCTTAAGAATGTATGAATGTATCACACCATCAAAGGACTTGTGAGTTGTGGCTTGGCAGTATCAAGATATAAAGGTGTTTCTCCTAATGTGAGGTTGAGGGTTCAAGGTATGGAGATGCCTTTGCCTTTAAAAAATAACACTACAGAAAACCCTTCAGTTTTTTTTTATATAAAAAACTGAATTTCTAGCTTTCTTTGATGCAAACTCTTTAATAAAGTTTTATTAACCAAATGACTTGTTTGAACCGTATTTATTTTTTAATTAAATAGTTTACTGTTTACCTTAACTTATTTGAATCTAACATCAAGATTCAAGCATGCTTACCTGTGATAAGACCACAATCTGTTCGCCTTTGAACCTTGCCATGGAGTATCATGTGTTTGTCAATAATTTTAACTGAAAAAAGAAACTAACAAAATGAACTTCTAAACCAACGATTTTCCAGTATATATGACTGCATCAACAAAAAATCAGACTCACCCCTATGTTGTCTTCACATTCCTCGCTGTCGAGTAGAAAATATGCAAAGTAGAGAATAAAAGCATTAAACCATTAATAACTGCTGTCAATATATTGCACAAATCTGTAAATGGATTACATTAAGAGAATACATACTCTATCAGTGGTTCTGACAGGGGAGTAAAAACTAAGCCAACTATTATCAAGTATGATGGCTGACCCCCTTCGATATGATAAGGTACCTATAGTGTAAAAGCCATGTTATAGGGCGTATAATTAGTTACACCATACATTTCCATATTGGTAAGTAATTTAGTGATTATGAGGATTAACAACGACAGATAAAAATAAAGGTAGTTGCATACCAAGCACCATCGAACTGCTCTTGGATATGAAAGTAATAACCTAAAATTTAAAGAAAAAGATTGCTAAAAATATTGTGGATATAGAAGAAAGCAACAATTGTGAGAGAAGGCAGTATACCTTGTATAAAGTCCGTATAAAACGCTTAAGTGGAGCGGTGAAGAAGGAACTCCCTAACTTCATAAGAAGCCTATATCATATTTGCATTATTATCATTTTGGATAAATAAGTTACCTGGATTTTTTGGGACATTTTGTAACAAGCTCTTCCATATCAGTAGACGAAGATGCGTTTCTCCTAAGATTTGGAGGATTTGAGAAAGCGCCAGCCTCCCTACAAACAAAAACGAACAAAAATGAATAAATACTGGAATTTTCCCAGCCACATTTCAATATTTCCTTCAACTGTAATGTATGTCGCATTGTGGCACCTTGATCCAAAACCTGAAACACCGCGCTATCTACACAACACAAAAAAATAAAGCAAAAAAAAAACTTTTACCGAAAACAAAGCGAAGGAAGAAAAGTAACATTAACCACCACCATTGATGGCGTTGAACGAATGCCAGCGACAACAAGTGTCTCAACTAGAAAAAAAAACCATATAAACAAAAGAAATTTGATTACACACAGGATTTGAAATATTTACTAGAAAAAAAAACCCTCTATTGCATCAACAAATTTCAAAATCAAACCAACAAAACTTACGAACAAAACATAACAAAAACACAAACCCTAGGCTCTAACGCTACTAAGTTAACAAACCCTTTCACGTGCGCTTAACCACTCAAATTTACATAAGTACATACCAAATCCATCAATAATAATTCAAAGACGTCAAAGCAACACTTACAATTCAAATTTTTGTCGATACAACTCTTGAACACGAAATCAAGAACCCGGTCTACAACAAAACCATGAAAACATCAACAAAATAACACGAATAACAAAAAAAAATCTTACATTAGCCGCTCTTTTATGTTTGTCGAGATTTAATCTCTTCAATACAGTGTAAAGTCTTCTCAATATGTTAACCACAAACTAAGCTTCTCTATCTAAATGACAACCAAACTATCATTTCTTTTGTTGTTAGTTCACCAAATTTTGCAAATTATGGATTTCTGTAGTTCCTGCAAACATATACAAATCAAAACAATAGTTAGAACAATCATTACTTGTACCCCACGTAAATGTCACTCATTTTGTCTTAAAGTTATAGTTTTGTAGTTTTAAATTGGAGTAAATTGCACGGATGATCCCTGTGGTTTGCACGAATTGCACAGATGCCCCCATCTATTTTCAATGGTCTCCAACGTTGACATTTTATGACACTTTTGTCCTTACCAGCTAACGTTATTAAGTTTTGTCAGTTAAATCATGTAAAATGACAAAAATACCCTCGCCATATGAAAAAATAAACCTTCTCCTTTGTCCCAAATAGACCAACCCTCACCTGCAACCACCGTCATTATTGGCTTCTAAACAAGGTAATTATATTCAATATGCAGGTGGGAGATTGGCTCGTGATCTGTCTATTGAAGTATTATCCAATATTTAATGACTCCCCTAACTCTCTATCTCTCCCTCTCTCTCATCTACACACTATTGACCCCCCCTCCCCTTCTGCTATTAGAAACGACAACGAAGGTAGGAGATCTCGGCTGTAGTGGTGGTTGCTGGGATGGGTTGACGGAATGGTGGCGGTTTTTGGTGGGTGATAGGTAGACGATGGTTCCTGGTGGAACATGGTGGTCAAATATAAATGGGTTGGGTGGAGATGTTGGTAGGACATATCGATGAACCAAAGGTTGAGTGGGAGGATAAATTTGCAGGTCTACAAATCTCCAGCCATGTCTAGTTCTACGATGAGTTAGATTGTACAGTAATGACGAGATCATTTACAGGATGGTAGCTATTGAAATCAGATCCCACCTCTTGTATTTTAATCAACATTAATCAACGTTAGTTTGTAACAGAACACTGATGGTGCTAGACAATTGGTGGCGGTGGTGGTTGGGGGAAGAGGTGGTGGTGAAGAAGATGGTGGTTGAGGTTGGGAGAGAGATAGAGAGAAAGTTTATAATATTTTGTTTTCAATTTTAGAGGGGTAATTTAGTTAATTTCACATTGACTTAACTGAAAAACTTAACCCTCATCTAAGCAGTTAATGCGGTAAAATATCGGTTATCGGTCAAGCACCGATATTTGGGATATCGGTTATCGCGGTGAGATATTGGTGAGATATCGGTAATTAAAGAATATATATATATATATATATATATATATATATATATATATCAAAATAGGCCAAAAAAACACCAAACCGATATTATCACCGATACAACCGATATATCACCGATATCGGCCGATATATCACCGATATTATCACCGATACAACCGATATATCACCGATATCGGCCGAGATATCACCGATATCGGCCGAGATTATCGAAACCGAGATAGGGACCGATATTTGTGACCGAGATAAGCCCCTATGACCGATAACCGAGATAGCACCGATATATCACCGAGATATCACCGATATTGACTGCTTAGACCCTCATCCAAGTCAGGGATCACCGATGCAATAAAATCCAAACCACAGATCCCATTGGTGTAATTTTGAAAAGTTAAGGAGCAAACTTTAAATTTAGGCAAACCACAGGGACCATCCGGGTAGTTTACTCTTTTAAATTGCCACTCCGAAAAGGGGTTAATTGTTAATAAAAAAAACCCAACAGTCTCTTACTAACCAATGATCTATAGGTAACTAACAACAACTATCACATATCAACAATCATCATCAAACACACACGAAAAGGTGAAAAACACACGCAAAATAGAACAAAACAAAACAACACAATACCTTACAACAACCCCTATAAAGTCTAAATCAGCATAATATTAGTCAACAACATAACAATCCGACTCCAAACACGAAATAAATCAAACAAATCAATCAAATCTATGAAATAGAAACTACCGCACTAAAAAAATCCAAATAAAGTAAAATAAACATAAAAAATGACAAAATCAATAAACAATTACCATAGATGGATGAGCTGTTGATAACACCACCGATGTGACATCCGTCACCAGCAACAACCACCAAGCCGAACAACGGCCTCCGTGGAACACACATCGGAGCCCACATAAAGCAAACAGAGCATGAGATGTGATCAGGGTTGCATGGAGACGACATCACGCTGGAGTGGGGATGCGAAGCGGGGCGGCTGAGTGGGACGTTTCCTTGTTGGTAGGCGTAGCTGTGGGCAGAAAAGACGGGATTGAACGGTGATGACCATGAGGTCCATGAATCAGGCCTACCTTACATCCCTCTTCTCTTCTCTCTGTTGTTTACGTTTGAGAAGAATCCAACAAAGGCTTGAAAGGGTTTTCCATAAACGAAATACGTGGGTGTACAGATATACATAGGGCTGTAAATGAACCGGACGGACACGGACAGCTTGTCCGTGTTCGTTTGTTAAGCTTTAAATCTGTTCATGAACTGTTCGTGGACAATTTTCGAACATAAAATTTTGTCCGTGTTCGTGTTCGTTTGTAATTTGGTTGTTCACGAACTGTTCGTGAACATTGTCTGCGAACACAAACGAACACTAATGGACACAAACGGACGTTTGACTAGAAAATATAGATAAAATATTGTTAATGGACACAAACGGACGAACGAATATAAAATTTAAAACATTGTTATTGTAAGCTTCTTTATATATATATGGGACAGGTTCAAATACAAAGTAATACAAACGTGCGAAGGATGCGAAGGATCACTTTGTACTTGATAATTACGTAATGATAATTACGTAATGCCTTCATGACTTGATAATTACGTAATGATAATTACGTAATGCCTTCATGATCATACAAAAACATTACGTAATTATCATTACGTAATTATCATGTACAAAGTGCATGATAATTACGTAATGATAATTACGTAATGATAATTACGTAATGATTTCATGAACATAAAAAACATTACGTAATTATCATTACGTAATTATCAAGTACAAAGATCCTTCGCATCCTTCGCACGTTTCTTTTACTTTGTAGAATAACCGCCCCCTATATATATAATATTAAAATTTTAAATATAAAAACCAAATGAACACAAACGAACAAGTATAAACGGACATAAACGAACACAAACGAACACATTACCGAACGTTCACGAACATAAACGAACAAACGCGACCTATGTCCATGTTCGTGTTCGTTCATTTGTTAAACGAACGAACACAAACGGACTTCCCGCCGAACGGTTCATGAACTGTTCGCTGAAAGTTCGGTTCGTTTACAGCCCTAGTTATACACCCTTAATCACAGCATAAGACACGTGTTGTAATGGAAACACCCTACCTGTATACCCCATAAAGACGAAAATGCCCCTAAATGTCAATCATATTACTATAACGCCATACACGGCCGGCTGGGAGGGTGGGCGGGGTGGTCACCGGCTCAGGGCCCGACCCTTAAATGGGCCCGAACGTTTTTTTAAAAATATACGCATATATATATATATATATTAAATTCTATATTTAGGATATATATTTGTGTATTATACATTAAAGTCGTGTTAGTGGAGTTGTAAAAACCATGTTAATTTAATGTAGAGTTCTCAAGTTCAATCCTTGGCTCTAACACCATACTCAATTATTTTTTATAATTCATTCCTCTTTACAAAATTTTGGATCCAAATTTTTTTTCGCCCGAGGCCCAAATTTTTATTGACGTTTTCGGAGACGGCCCTGACGCCATAGAACAGTGTTCAAATGAGTTTGTATATTAATAGTATATAATAAATATTAGTAAATTATACTATACACAATTATTTTTATAAACAATTAAAACTAATCTCATGGATCTACTACTTAAATAATTCACAATAATTTTCTTTTTACGTTATACAAACAAAACCATGACGCTAAAGAATATTTTACACGACAAATCATTAAATATTAAAATGCCACATCATGTGATTGCAACGTATCAATACGAATTTGAGTGTGACCCTTCAGTGTCTTATAACGTTAACGATGATGCCCTATTGTTGCCTCTCGTATATATACAAATCCAAGATTTTAAGAGTGTAAGTGGTTGAAAACTTGTCTATGATATATTCTAGTAAAGTAAGCGGAATGGTGTGGCCGTGTGAGTAATTACTTTGTATGAGTTAGCAATATTTCTGTACTTGTTCCAGTTTTGTTAATATTAGCCAAGATATGTCCAAACCATCCATGTAAGAGTTTTTTTTTTTTTTTTTTTTTTTTTTTTAGGCTTAGTTTGAAAGTGAAGAGCATTAATAGAAAATCGATAATCTCATACTTGGAATCGGTGCAAGAATGGAATGAATTGTTTAGAAGGTTAGGCACGTTTTAAACATCAAGGCTAATAATGTAATAGATAAAAGTATGGTATGGTTTTTTTACGCGCTCATAACTCTTCCTCGGCTAGGATGCGGCAGAATAACTTAGCAAGTACAAGTATTATATTTCAAAAGCTAACTTGTTCACATGGAAATTTTTGACTGGTAGAACTCCAACTGTATCGGAACTTGAACGGAGAGGAGTCCCAATGGGTAATTAAAGATGCACTAGGCGTGGATACACGAAGGAAACAATTGATTATGTTTTGGTTAATTGCATTGCAGCAAAAACAATCTGGTAGGCAGTGGGATGTGGACGGAAGCTCTCCATATAGCGATGGTGAATACGGTTAAAGATTATTTGGGGTCATAAAAATTGCATTTCTCATCTAAACATAAAAAAAGCTACGATTCTAATCATCATGACGAATTATGGTTAATATGGGGTGATAAAAAAAAAGAGGATTTTAGATAGGAAATCAAGTTCCGTTATAGAATTGGCAGAGGAAATAAAGGAAGCTACTTATCTAAAATGAAGGTTCGGGTTAGACTGAAAAACTTGACTCAATATAGATGGTTGAAGCGTGATGTAAATTTGTTTCGATTTCTTTTTGGAGAGAGTGGTGAACTTTTTTCCCTCTTTCTAGTATCTTGCTAGAAAGTTGGTTTGGGGTTGAATGTTCCTGCTTGTTGGATTGTTAAAAAAATGGTAGTTCCCTTGACGGATTTAGAAAATATCATTAAAAAGATCATTAAAGAGACGTACAATGTTTTATCATTAAAGAGTTAACACCTTAACATATTTGATCATATTGGTTCATTTTACTAAAGACGAGAAAGAATCTTGAATCTAACTTCATCTTGAATCTAACTTCATGATACTTCCCGTGGTGGAAAAGTTTGCGCAAAAGTTGACTAGTTGGAAGGAGGCATTTATCCCTGGCGGGTAGAGCCTTACTCGCAAAGGTGGTTCTTGGTTCCCTCCCCTCTTATTATTTGTCTATTTTTGCAGCCCCTAAAGGAGTCATAAAGAAACTTGAAGGTTTAAGGCGCGACTTTGTTTGGGGTATATCGCACCGGTGCAGGAAGATCCGTTGGTTAAAATGGGGAAAACTTGCTAGACCTAAACGCCGTGGGGGGCTTGGTTTGGGGTGTATAGAAGATTTCAATATTGCTATGCGCTCTAAATGGTGGTGGAGGATGCGTAATGAGCTGAACCAACTTTGGGTCAAAGTTATTAAATCTATTCATGGCACTTCTTCTAGTCATAAGATCATCCCCGTTAATCAGTCCGTCACTGGGCTTTGGAAAGATATCGGCAGAGTTGAGGGGGATCTACATAAAATTGGGATACAGATGCACGACAAGCTCAAGGTGGTTGTGGGAGACGGTAATCTCACTCGTTTTTGGAAGGATCGCTGGTTAGCTAATGAGTCGATTGCTGTCTTGTTCCCTGTTTTGTACTCTCTGGCTGTCGACAAAGAAGCGACTGTGGCGTCCACGTTAGCTCACGACAGGGGTAATATCCAATGGGTTGGGGGCTGGAAACGGCCGTTAACTTCCAGCAGGGAATGGTTAGATTTCGCGGACCTGAGAAGGCGTATTTCTCAAGTGCAGTTTGGAAATGGGTCAGACTCTTGGAACTGGGCTGATTCTACTGTTGTGGGATTCTCGGTCAAGGATATTAGAATGCAGCTGGACCTGGTTAAAAATGGCGATGTCGGTGAGCAGAAGTGCCGTTGGAATCCCTGGGTTCCTCCTAAAGCTAATGTCTTGATGTGGAGAGTTAGGGAGGGCCGAGTTCCGGTTATTGACGAGCTGCAGAAAAGGGGTATTCAGCTTTCGAATCAGTGCTGCGTTCGCTGCGGATATGGGGCCGAGGATGTTGATCATGCGTTTTGGGGTTGTGTTATGGCGAAGGCCATCTGGTGGCACGTGCTTGTTTGGATTCGTGTTCCTTTCCCGGTTGATGTCAATAGCTACACGGATATGCTGAGGTATATTGAAGATTGCCCAGGTGCTAACAGGTGGAAGCAAATGGTTAACGCCATTCTCTGCGCGACGGTTTGGCGTATTTGGACGGCTAGAAACACTAAGATCTTTGATGGCAAGTTCATTCCGGTTTTGAAGGTGGTTGATCTCATCAAGGAAGACACGTTTATATGGGTGTGCAATCGGGCTAAGACTCCGAAGCCTTCGTGGGGGAATTGGCTCGCCTTCGACGTCTCTGCATGTTTGTAGGGGCTGTTAGTTTTGTTGTCTTGCCTGTGCTGTTTCCTGCTTTGCTTGTTTCCTGTTTTGTGTTTTTTCCTCTTTCTTTTTTGTTCCCCAGCCGCTTGCTGGCTCTTTATATTTATATATAAAGTGTTTTGCCGTTCAAAAAAAAACTTCATGATACTTCCCATGTTTTGTCTTACTTCGACCATTGATACTTTTTTTTTAAAGGAAAACTTTATTCAAACACCACGAACGGTCCTCAAATTAAGGACCCCCGGGCAAAACAAACAACATTACATCACGTCCAATGGACAATTACACCAATGAATCCACCCTATGTCTTTCCATCTAGATCTATTACGAATCCAAAAATACGACGTGGACTTCACTATTTGCACAATCTCTATAGCTCTTCTTTGTTTGTTTGAGAAAATACGGGCGTTACGCTCATTCCAAATAGTCTACATAGTGGTAAAAACTATACCACGTAAGATATACCTTGTCTCCTTCGAATATGCATTAGTCTCCACCATCCGAATGATATCCTGCACATCGAATGCAAACGAAGCAGGTAAACGGCACCATGTTTCCACCCTATTCCAAACCTCATTAGCGAACGTGCAACCCGTGAATAAATGTGCGGCCGTTTCCTGAACAGAATGGCAAAACACACAACACGATTGCTGCAAGTTTACCCTGCGTTTCATGAGTTCTGACGTGGTTGGCAGCCGGTTACGAGCTGCCCTCCACGCCATTATTTTGCACTTCAACGGAACCCAGCACTTTCAATTTATCTTCGTGATGCTTGATAGTATTTTTTAGTGCTTATTCCAAAAATGTGCATTTTAAACTAATTCTATATTCAATTAGTTTTTACATTTTTGGGAGTAGAATATAAGCTTTAAGTATAACAATGATTTTATAGGAAATAAAAAGAACTCTTGTTTCTTTAACATGTGCATTTTAGTTAATCAAGTAACTCTGGAACTCCCTCCAAGGCGTAGAAGACAATTAGGGTTAGCATAGACGTATAACTGTAAGTTTTTCTTACTAAATTAATAAAAAAATATTTAGATACATGTCATCTATTTAATTTGTCAATTCTCAAACGTGTTTATATACTATAAAAGGGGAGCTAGATCTTCATGTCATAGACACACGGTCACACACAAGTGCGTAGCATTCAAGGGGTGAGGAGGGCCCTCACCGAATTTTCGCTCAGAAGTTTTGAGTATACAGTCTTGATATGGAATTTTTTTTTTGATATATACGGTTGCGACCCTTGTTTCTTTAAAAAAAAATTAGTTGTATAAACCAAAACTTAACCCAAAACAAAGTAATTGTAAGGCACAAATCCTAAAGTTCTAAGCCTAACAAATATATGAGCGGAATAGTAGATTCAATAAGCAAGCAATGGAGTTGTTATCTCTTAGCTACTCGAGCTCGGTTTGGTAAAAAGTTTGAAACGAGCCGAACCTTATCGAACCCGAGCTTGAGCTTAAAACAAAGCTCGTTTACTAATCGAGCCCGAGCTCAGCTTAGCATGTAAAGCTCGTCGGGCTCGTCGAGCCTTATCGAGCCTTAGTGTAATATTAGGTTTATTAATATTTAATAATATTTACCTCTTTATTTAAACTTGTTTACTAAACAAGCCCGACCGAACTTCATTTATCGATCTCCAAACCTATTATTTATATTATTTTTATTTAAAATATTAACTAATAGATAGTAAACGAGCCGAGCTCGAGCTCGAGCTTGGTCGAGCTCGGGCTTAGCTCGGCTTGTTTCCAACCCTATCCATAATTGAAGAATTCAAAAATCTAAAAGGTCGACGAACTGAACTGTAATTCTTCACCCAGATACCAACCCTTTATCTCCTTTTTAATGTTTAAGTGTCTTTGTTCAATTGTTTGTTAACCAACGCTTACAACTTTGATATTTATTGTATTTAATTTATTTTTCGACCCGAATCGAATCACCGACCCGAGCATATCACCCGAACCATACCTACAGAAAAAACAAATTAGGTCCCATCCTGTGACCGTTGACTTTCCACCCCCAATCCAAATTCTCAAGCTTCGCCACTGATCACACGATCGACATCAATTTATGAAACACCTTGTTCTACCATCAACCTGAACTGAACTTCACCGTAACATCTAACAACTTTTGTAAATACCTGTGAAATGCTTTACACGACTGCAGTAAATTTAATTGTCAGAACTCAAACACGTTTGTACTAACAAAAGCGAGCCAGATCTTTATATTATAGACACCCAATCATACAACCAACATCAAATTACGAAAACACCTTCTTCAAAGTTAGTCCGAACTCATGTCCATCGTAACATCTACTAACTTTTGTAAATACCAGTCACATACTTTACACGAATACCATAAAATATATAAAAACTTACATACATGTTCAAAGTCACAAAAAAAACTACAAACAATTACAATTTGCAATCAAAAAATTAAACCATTAACTAATAAAAACAGGCAAATATTAATCCAAGAGTATATAGTGGATAATTGGATGGTTGGCCTTTTATAGGAGAGAAGACGAGCAAATAAAAAAAAAGGTCAAAATGTCAACCTTTTGACCTACCTCTCCAGATATTATTTCTTCAATCTCTGATTCCAATCAATCTTATTCTCTCCGATTGTTGGGATCAGATCTCAACAGCGATAGCCTCAATCAATCATGTAAGAAATTTCAATCCCTATATATATCAATATTATTATTTACATAATTATTTTAGATTTTGTACTTATCAATTTCCGATCCCCCTTTTCAGATTCGCACCGATTGACCGACCAACAAATTTCAAATTGATCACAAAACAGGTATTTTCGTTTTCTATTAATAAATTTCTTTGATATCTGTTGGTTGAAAGTAAATCTTTGTTGTTTTAATTTTGATTTTGTTGATTTATATTTATATCTGATTTTGATCTATTAATATTATGCTTGTTTTGTAGAATAAATATATAGATTCGTTTTTGCTATTGTTTGACTTGTTTCAAATGCAAATTTGCAAAGATAATATTAAGTTTGATCTTATCAATTTTTTGTTTCAAGAAATAAATAGCTGAATATGGAATTTATTTGATCAGCCTTTGGTAGCTTTTTGCAATGTTTTCTGAACCGGACCGGAAGACGAACCGGTCTCCTTACCGGTCCACTGGCCCGATTTAAAATATGTAAGAACCAGATGGCGTCGTAAATAGTATAAAAGTAAATAGGGTAAAACTTGAACAGTTAGACCAAAGTCCGGTTCAACCCGCCGGTTTTCCGGTCTGACCAGGAGTTTTCCGGTCCAACCATCATTTCACTTTAATCCGGTTCAACACCCTAATCTGGACGAGTGGACGGTTAAGGCCCTGTCCCGGTCCGATTGGTCTGGTCTGGTCTTGTCCGGGTTTCAAAACATTGGTTTTTTGTTTGGGTATTAATGATATTATTAATCAGGAATTGGAAGTTGTATGAGGTTTGTTTGGCTTTATTTTATAATGTTTTAAGATTGAATCTTGTTTTTATAGGAAGTTTGATTCAATTTTGTTGAATATGGGCTATATGGATTCGTTATCTTCCTCGATTCCGGGTGATTCCAATGGTGATTCGCCGGATAGTGGTGGTGGTGTGAGTGAAGATTCAAAGTTCAGCTATGGGTTTGCAAGTACCACGGGAAAGAGATCTTCGATGGAGGATTTTTATGAAGCAAGGATCGATTGTGTAGATGGTGAAATGATTGGTCTGTTTGGGGTTTTTGATGGTCATGGTGGTGCTCGAGCTGCTGAATATGTGAAGCATCATCTTTTCAACACTCTTCTTAAGCATCCGAAGTTTATAACTGATACGAAAGCAGCTATATCTGATGCGTACAGTCATACCGATACGGAGTTTTTGAAATCAGAGAACAATCAGAACAGAGATGCTGGATCAACTGCCTCAACCGCTATTTTAGTTGGCGACCGTTTGTTGGTGGCAAACGTTGGTGACTCACGTGCTGTTATCTCTAGGGGTGGTAAAGCGTTTGCTGTTTCTCGCGACCATAAGCCTGATCAAAGTGATGAACGACAAAGGATTGAGGATGCTGGTGGTTTTGTCATGTGGGCTGGAACGTGGAGAGTTGGTGGTGTTCTTGCTGTTTCTCGCGCGTTTGGTGATAAGTTGTTGAAGCAATATGTTGTGGCTGATCCAGAGATTCAAGAGGAGAAAGTTGATAACTCACTCGAGTTTTTGATCCTTGCTAGTGATGGGCTGTGGGATGTTGTGACGAATGATGAAGCTGTTGCGATGGTGAAACCGATTGAGAGCCCAGAAGATGCAGCAAAAAGGCTGGTGCAGGAAGCTTCTGAGAGAGGTAGTGCTGATAACATTACGGTAGTGGTTGTTCGTTTCTTGGAGAATGAAGCTAGTGGGTCGACATCCCATTGAAATGTAAGTGTGCTCAATAGAGATCTCGTGTTTGTTTTTAATAGATTGGCTTTAGTGACCAACTTTCGACTGTTGTTTCTGTACACAATTAAGTGGTGTAGGTGCTCAAGTTCGGTCTAAGGGTTGGTTGTGTGTGCGTTGAAAACATAATAAGTGTACAATTTATGCAGTTTGACTTAAATTTCTCTTTCCTTTTTTTTTTTTGTATGAGCTTATGAAAGAAATACATTTATCTCTTGTGGATGTGGCTTATTAGCAAGTTTTATTGTGTACATCTTTCTGACCAACTGCTTCACACACTGATATACGGCCATGGATTCTTGCTTTGTACTGAATCTGCTATTCTTTATATGTTTGTAATGGCGGTTTTCAATGGGCATTGTCGCCAGCGGTTCTGGGTCGGGTGGTTGTGGAGCAATCAGATGATGATGAGGAAGAAAGTAATCACTTGCTGTGTTTGAATTTTATTATTATTATTATTATTATGGTTATTGTTATCTACTTATCTCTATCTTTTTGGTCTATTTTAATTTTTGATCTCAAGGGTAAAAGGCCCTAATGCTTTGTAAAGCTAGGCAAGTACTTAGGGCGAGTTAATAGCCATTTTCTCTGAGGTTTGGTTAGATTTGTTGGTCCAATCCAAAAAAGTTTTTTTTTTTTTTTTGCAATTGGGCACCTGAGGTTTTTTTCATGCTATTTTCGTCCAAATTGCTAACTCCGTTAGTTTATTCTGTTAGTTACATGTCTTTTGACCAAAATACCCTTTATATAAAAAAACAAAAAATATAAACACCCACCCACCATCATCCTCTTCAAAACGCTGCACAGCATCTCAAAAGCTTCAACACCACCAAAATATCGGTACCGATATTCCATAAAGCATTGGACGTTGATATTCGGTGGATATCGGTCAAATATCGGCCAATGTCACCAATAATATCGGTACCGATATTTTTACTGATCTATCTGTTGATGACTGATAACCGAGATATCAGCGATATATCAATGATATATCGGCTGATTAACTACTTAGGCTAATATATAAACCAACTATAGTAAGTATGTAAAGACGATGTGATATACTCGGCTATTATGCAAATGTAGAATTTGTGTTGTTCCAACGATTTGTTTAATATAGTTTCCCACGTTATTACCTTTCAAGTGAAACAATTTGTTATACTAACTAAAATACAATTTTCGTTGAGCAATTATAGGGGGTATAGGCCAAGCTGTTACAGGGGTGCTCGTCAAGCCGGTACTACGGTGGTCAAAGTCATTCAAAGTTCAGCCGAGAATAAAGCAAAATTGAGAAACGATTATTCACTTATGAAAGAAAGAAGGGCTAGGCTACATACAATTAATTAGAGACGGTGTAAAAAAGTGTATCTCCATTTGGTCAATCATTCTTTAGTATAAAATGGAAAGGTTGGGTGATTCATGGCAATTGTTTGAAAATATTTAGAAAATTTAGAAGAGTTAATAGCCATTTTCGTCCCTGAGGTTTGGTCCAGTTTGCCACTCCAGTACAAAAGTTTTTTTTTTTACAATCCCTTACCTGTGGTTTGGATTTTTTTGCCAAATTCGTCCTTTTCACTAACCCAGTTAAAAAATCTCGTTAATGTCAGGGGTAGGGTTGTCTTTTTACCAGTCAGGGACGAATTTGGCATTTCAAACTTGCTCTTCCCTCCCTGAAATTTCCGGTAGGTTTTTGCCAGAATCCGACCACCGAATTTTATTCCGGCCAACCCAAAACCCGGTTATAATAATGTTTTAATTCGTTTAAATGTTCCCAAAACGTTTCTCCATCTGTTCTTATTCAATTCCTGGTCTTTATCGTACATTTAATCCGTTTTAATCGTGTATTTAATCGAGTTTTATGAAGGTAACCGTCGGAACGTTATGTCAAGATCAAACGTTCGATTTTGCCTAACGACCTTATATACTGATCATTGAAATACATCACACAACCTTTGTGCATCACAAACCCACTTTTAAATAAATCAAAACGAGACCAGAAGGTCTGTTAATCTCGACGCAAAGCTTCGAACATGTGCACCTCGTTTTTTTCCGTATGCCACATTGTAAGTCCGAAACTTTTTTGTCGTTTTGATTGTTGTTTAACTCCGAGTAAAAGCCCTTTATCATTGTTGCTTAATCGTGTCCGATTCGGGTTAATTGAATCTGATTCTAGGGTTAGGGTTCTTGAAAGTTAAGTTTGAGGAAGAAGATGATGTATTTTATTTAAATTTCAGTTATTTTGATTTCAAATTTATTCAACAAACTTGCTTCTTGGTAGAGTGGTTATGTATGTGTGGTTCCATAGAACAGACCCGGGTTCGAGCCTCTCAACCCGCGGGTCTTTTCTTTATTTTTAAACTTTCATCATTAGGCAAATTCAGTCCCTCAAGGTTAACTGAATTTTAAATGCCAAATTCGTCCCTGACTGGTAAAAAGACAACCCTACCCCTGACACTAACGAGATTTTTTAACTGGGTTAGTGAAAAGGACGAATTTGGCAAAAAAAATCCAAACCACAGGTAAGGAATTGCAAAAAAAAAAAAACTTTTGTACTGGAGTGGCAAACTGGACCAAACCTCAGGGACGAAAATGGCTATTAACTCAATTTAGAATGACAAAAAGTAAAAGGCGAGATTCTAACCATTGTTCGTAAGATAGTTAAATGGTATGGTGGTTATTTCTCTCATTAAAATAGTTGCAAAGCTATTCAAATCAGAAACATCCCATGCTCGTTGGAGTAATAGTTTGAAAATACTAAAGAAACTAGCTAAGAGGAGACATATATATGCAAGCTTTGAAAAATTTCTGGCACCTTAGTTATGATGTTCGAGAAGAAAACCAAAAGATCTCCTTTGTTTTTAGTTTTTTATACCTTGAAGAATACAAAATTCCTATAAATTGCTTATCCAATTGTTGGGCAACTAAGACTATGGGGTGTGGTTCCCCTTCCCCCTTCCTTTCCCTTGTCCACATCAACGCCACATCATCTTCCCCTTCTCTTTCCCCTTCTAGGGGAAATGGTTCCCTCTTCTTCCCCCTTCCCCTTCTATATTATTATATGTATTATTATTATATGTAAATATGAAAGTTAGTGGAAAGAATCAAAAGCATTAATAAAATATTATTATTTATCATCGGGGAGGACGGGAAGAAAGTCCCGAGCACACCGAAGCAAAGTCGGGGGGGGGGAGTGTTCCCCTTCGGGGAATGCTCCACGTCAGACATCCCGAGCACTTTCCCGACCCACACCCTTAAGTCTAATAATCTTCTTGGAAATGATGTGATTGGTGAAGACATATTGGATTGCATTTTAGAGATGGCTTTGCTTAATAAAAGTTCAAATAAGCAATACGTTACTATTAGCAAATTATGTAGGGGAGCAGCAATGAACAGCTTGCAAAAACATTGTAAATCAACTATTTAGTAGTAGAAAAAGCTTTTGGAAATGTACAAAATTATAGCTGGGAAGATAGGCACTGGATCTCTTTGGCTGACAGTGGAATTGGGTTTGACCTAAGAAGGTAAATTGGACAAAGCTTACAACACTTTACGTGGAAAAAACATTTCAAAGCTAGAAGAAATTTCGATTTCATTTTTTGATGAGATGAAAGAGTTGATTGCTGTAGACCTACCTAGGGGTGTTCATGGTCCGGTTTTCGCGGTTTTTAGGTTAAACCGTGAACCAAACCGTTAGTAACGGTTTTTTATTATTGTAAACCAAAACCGAACCGTAAAACTCTAAAACCGAACCAAACCAAACCGTTAGTAACGGTTTGGTTCCGGTTTAGTTTCACGGTTTGGGCTAGTTATTCCTTTATACAATCTATCCCAAACTTTGCTGAAGAAAGAAATAAAAAACATGTTTTCCAAACTTCAAATTCCATCCAACCATCACATAGCCCAAAAAATCAAATGCATCGTATGCCCAAGTGTGTAAAACCACAGTTGTTGGCTAATTAAGCATTTTAGGGCCGGTAATGAAGAATTAGATGTACATATGAGGCTGATTTAGTGTAGTGAATTATGGGAACTTCAGAATGTGCTAAGCCCATTTGCGTTTTACATAAATTGAATTACAGGTTGAAACATATTTAATTTTATTTACATGTATATATATAATATATATATATATTCTTACGGTCCGGTCCGGTTTCATACGGTTGGTTTTTAGTATAAACCATAAACCAAACCGTTCACTACGGTTTAAAATTTTTGAAACCGACTGACCGAACGTTTAGTAAATAAACCGACCATGAAACCAAACCGATGACCGGTTTGGGTGGTTTCACGGTTTGAAACCGAACCGTGAATACCCCTAGTCACCTACCTAGCTTAGATATGTTAATAGGATCTCTTGTACATGTTTTTAGACGTTTACGGGTTGAAAACGGGGTTCTAGGGGCTTTTTGGTAATTATGTAAAAGGTTCCAAGCGTAGGGAAGGAGCCTATAAATAGAACCCCTTTGCCTAAATTTTTGTAACTTTTGCTAAAACCCTAAACGAAGTGTTAACCATTGAGTATGTGTGTGTTTTTTCATTTATATACTTTTCCTTATTCACATCTCATCTCTAACAACAATCGATCCATTGATTCCGCCATTGGATTCTTCTATACGCTCACGGTATCATCAAATCTTTGTCTATCCTACAGGTGTAACACCCCGCCCATTCTAGGGCTGACGTGTCACTTACAGTAATCCGAATTCAAAACATCAATCCATATTTAATAAAACTTTACAATGATTTACAATAATTACAAAAAAAACATCATTAAGTCTTGTAAAAATATATTTTTGAGTCTCGAATCCCTTGATCTTTATTCCTTTGAGCCCGCACTTTTAAAACTTCTTGAATTCCTGAACCTAACGTACATAAAACACATATGCACGTTTGAGTAGAAATTTACCCAGTGGGACAACAACAATACAATTCCTAACAATATCTATATATACGTATATAAACAATCAGTGGCACATTCAGTGGTTCACTTTCAGTAGCACGTTCAGTAGTTCACATAACACATTTAGTGGTTCACATTCAGTAGCACATTCAGTGGTCACCTTTCGGTGATATCAATAGATTCAGTGGTCACCTTTCGGTGATATCAGTGGTTTCAGTGGTCACCTTTCGGTGCAGTAGTTCAATGATCACTTTTCTGTACATCCCATGTAACCGGTTTATGACGTTACCGTTTTGCCCCCGATGGGTTGCCCATCCAGAAGCTCATGGCTCACTCGACGAGTTGCTCGCCCAGGTGAAACGCATCCTAATATGAAAGGGTATCAACTCCTTTATAAGGAAGGCTTCGTTTCCCCTTCGACCGGTGTATATGAAGGACTTACAGGTTCAGTGGTCACCTTTCGGTGATATCAGTGGTTCAGTGGTACAGTCAATATTCATATACAAACAATACTATGTAATATATCAATCAATATCGAATTTGAATTTTCGACTACGAAGTAGTAAAGAACCCAAACCCGTCATACAGTGTTGTTTAGAGTCCATACCTTAAAGACGAACGGTGATAACTCTTAAGCTTGATTTGATTGTTGTGAGGACCTTACATTCAAAATATGAGTAGCTCGAAACAAAACAAAAAAATGGTTTACAACCGAAGATTGTGGCATGGTTTTTTTTTTTTTTTTTTTTTTTTTTTTTTTTTTTTTTTTTTGATGGTGATGTTGCTAAAAAACTACTAATCTTTTCAAACAGGAACGAAGTCACAATATTTAGAATGGGGAAAAGAGAGAAGTAGCTAAATTGTGAAAAGATAACTAAGATATATATACATGTCATCATCAATTAAATTTTGGTTAATACTCCGTGATTGACATCAATTACGCCATAATGTGTAATGGTTTTAAAAAGATGGAGACGAAACGAAAAAAAATGGAATGCATTCATACATGGGTAAATATTATTGGTGAACCAAAAAAAACACATACACATTAATTACTGATATGAAACTTTCTTTTCTTTATTAATATTAATTAGAGATATCATAACCACAAAAGATTTATTTAACTTAAATAAAACCACATTATTATATATATCATTTGATAACACACCTTAGCTACAGTAGGATGCCATTTACGTAATTTTAGGCTTTTGTAGAGGCATGTGAGTCTTTCTATTGCCTTATCTACATCATCTGATCTCTATCTCTTTCATTATCTACCTACCCCTCTCTCTCTCTCTCTCTCTCAAACCCTCATCGACACCTCACCCTCTCACACATCCACCGCACCAGCAAACACCTCCATGGCACCAGCTCTACCGAGCCAGCGAATCACAACGGTCGCGGTATTGGCCGGAAAAGGAGGAAAACTGTGACAGAGCCTCACTCCTCGGTGATTATGAAGGTTTTGTTCTTCGATATACAGGTATGTAGAAATAGACAAACAAAGCAATCATCTATGAACCAACAGGTTCATGTGGGAGATCTAAGCTGATTATTTTCTTTGGCTTTGTTTTTTTACTTATCTTTTTTAACTTTGTTGATGGTCTTTTTTTGGCAGGTGGAGGTGAGAGGGTGATGATGGTTTCGGTGGTGATGCGTGTTTTGGTGTTACTGTGTGTTCCTTGGTGGACGGCTGACCGCAACAGCGGTAGCGACGGGATGGAGGAAAGGGATCTGTCGAAAGCGTATCCGACCAGATAGCCTCCAAGGTGATTGTTTGCGATCAATTCATGTATTAGTTACATTGTATAGGTTATAGTTGCCTTGATTTTGTCTTATTGTGGCAGATTAGGAAATTATATTTTCTTTTGATGCTTTATATTACCGGAAGAACTCAAGAACCATGTATGCAGTTACCAGTAAAATATAACAATATAGAAAAGGTGTAAAGCTTCCATCATCACTATTCGGCTTGCACTATAATACGGGTTTTAAGAAAAAGCAAATTACTTTTTGGTTTTTTAATAAGAGGTGGAAGCTTCAATTATTAGGTATATATAATTGAAGAGGATGATTCATCATTGAATGGCTATTTGTTAGTTGTATTTGATTTTGGTGTGTTAACCAATTTACCAGTGGGTATTTATATAATCAGTTCTTATACTCTTTGTTTGCCTACTTTTTTTCTCTAGGTTTGTTATAGGCTTTGAAGCTAAATTTTGTTTGAGTGTTTGTTTTAGTTACCGAAGTTATGGTACTGCTTATGGTGGCATGAATTGCTGTGGAACATGACTAACAGTGAGATGCATAATATATAATTCTTATATTTGATGCATATTATGATTGTCTTGAAACATCAATGGTTTGCAATTTTTAACATGTCTCCGTAAGGGCGTTGTTTGAATACTTAAAAAGGCTTTTATAAGGAAGGTGGTGTTTGGCGAGCCACTACGCTTGCTCTAATGGAATTACATGATGAAACAAATATTGCGTCATCGTGAAGTCAACCCTCTAACCATGATATGCAAATGTGCCACGAACCGGAACAGATTCATGGCTTCGCGCCGCAACGCGCGCGGGAATCCACCTAGTTTATAATCAAAATTCAATGTAGTTCATCATCTCATTTATTATAATTATAAATCAAAACGTAAATTTTGTATAACCGAAGTTTGTCAAATGATTACATGTTGAATTTCATAAGTAGTTCAAATTCTTTTAAGAACTTACTAGATTTTATCCCGGGAGTGTCCCAGGGTTGAAAAATATAACAATGCTAATAATACTAATATTAATAGTAATAATTATTACTCTTGTAATTAAATAAATAATAAAATAACTTTGCTATAAGGTGACACCATGTGTTGCAGTGTTGCGTTCCAATGAAGCATGACGATTGGGCTGAATTTCAACATCGTAGATAAGAACCTGATTTAAAAGAAAAAACATGATTAATGAATAACCTGAACATTTTGTGTTTTTCCCTATATGAACGAAACCCCACAAAAAATAGTCGTTTTTCTCTCCGTTTTTTATATAGCACTATGATACTCGTTAGAAAGATAATAAAACGCTCGTTAATTTGGTGTAATTTTTTTCTTTAAAAAATATCGTATATAAAAGATATTAACATTTAAAAATTATGGGAGGAAACATAAGAGAGAAAAATTTAAATTTGTTTTTAATTTTTTTTTCCTAAAATAACTCAATTTAATTTTAGTAGATTAGGTTTTATATTATTATTTGTTTTTTTTTTAATTTGCCACATGGCATGACACATGGCACACTCAAAGAGGAGAATGCCTCCTTGAATGCCATGTCATTAAAATTGCTTTCTTTTATTATATGTATAGATTAGTAACTGTTTATTTGTCCAAAAACTAAACATTTGTCAAAACATTTATTATTATTTAAAAAAATACGGGTTGTTACAATATTACCCCCTTAAAAAAAATTTTGTCCTCAAAATTGAATAAAAAGAATACTTACTAAGTTATTCTCCGTTATATAAAACATCACAATTTTATTACGTCTATAGAGTAAGCAAATTAATCATTCTTAAATATTCTATCGGTAGCGGAGACCCTATCTTAGTCATAGCGTATACCCATTACCGACAGGTTTATTATAAAAAAAAGTTTTTGACAGGAAAGAGCCTGAGCTCTGATACCATAACTGTAACACCCCGCCCATTCTAGCTAAACCACCGTCATCAGTCTCAACCGATCACACCACAGTTTGATCATTTTTTTTCTTTCTTTCGATCCAAGGATCTTACATCTCTTTCTAAGACTGCCACTTGGCCACAATCACTAGCCTTCGTCATCTCTCTTTCTTAACATGCGGATCTCACGTCTTGATCGCCTGTCAGCCTTGACACACCACCTCGCGACCATGGTCGTTGGTTTTCGAGTTACTTCTTTTTCCAGCAACCCGTCTTCAATTTTTTTTTCTCTTCCATAGCCTCTCTTTTATCCTTTCTTTTATCTTTTGCATTGTTATGGCCAACAAAGATAGCATTGCGACTTATGGGGATATAGTGGATTTTTTTTATCAATCTGGGAACTAAGAAACAAAACCAAACATGGGGAACTTGTGGACCGAAATAAAGTCAGTATTGAAGGGTACATATATGTTTTTTTTTTGGCAAAGAAGAAGATTGCATAATATTGGACCAACAATTCAAGAACCGGGATTGCGACTAGTCTTTTTATTATTATTGTTATGTCTTTTATATTTATTTTTCTTATTGCATTCCAGTCTGAGTGTCCGATGCTCTACCCCTCTGACTGCGGGGGAGTATTGGAACCTATATTATTAGTGTGAAGCCCACGAGCTCAGTTAGCTATCTAGGGTTTCGTACAATCTCTATATATTGTAATCATCTATTGAATGATCAATCAGGTTTACCATCTTACACACTTAATCCTCAACACACCTAACCCATTATTTGCTCCTACTGTACACACATCCATTTATAAATATATCTCACACATCCATATTGTATATAGAACTCCACACATAGTGCTCCATCCTACATACATATATATACCTACTGTATTATATCTATACACAATTACACCATATTTATCTATCGACATATACACACATACAACATTACCAATACATTAACACTCCCATTTAAACACTCATGCATATCCTAACGTAGATAACACACATACATATGCACATTCTATATATATATGCATAAACATGTACACAAGTTATACACAAGAGCATTCTAATACACACACAAATGCACTGTCATATAGACACACATTCATATATATAATATACACATATCGACCCGCGGTTCGCCGGAAACGTTCAACAGACCCAACCCGAAACGGAAGACCAAGCCGGAGAATCAAACAAGCAAAGATGGTTGGTTTTCTAACATGAGACAGAAGTCGAGTAATTAGATCGTCCGTGGGTCAGCGTACTGATTGCGGTGGCGGTAACGGCTACTAATGAGTGGAGGTGCAGCGTGACGGGAACTCGTGGAGAACAGATCCGCCGTGGTATGAAAGGTTTGAATGTTTATAATGTAACACCTCGAGGTGTTACGGGTCTTGTTAAAGGGTCGGGTCATACCCGACTATCCTATTATTTAAATTATAATTATTTAATTTAAATTATCGTGTCCAAACGCTCCCTATTCGGCATTTAGAATTACAGCTAAACACCCTTGTGCATCCTAATAACCGTTACCAAACACCCGAGTTTCAGTTATTATCCTCGTTGCCAAACACCCCTTGTTTTATACCTTCTCTTAAAACCTTGCTTGCCCCTTCCTTGTCTGCATATTCACGAGAACAACACACACTTGTGTGTGTTCTGTCAACCACCAAGCAGCAGCAACCGGCCACCACCTCCGGCGCCGCCGCCGCCGGCCACCGCCTCTCCGATAAGCCCCGAACCCTCCTCCTCTTCTGTCGCTGTTAACGAGCAACAACCAACCAGTTGTGTCTTCATCTTAAACATCCAACCACCCATGAACCCGACCACCTGTTCTTCTGTTTTAAATCAATCGAACCCATAACCCACTCGATTAATACCCAATAATCAATCGGAATTACCCTCTATTATTAATCGGACAGTCACCGGGTTATGGTGACTGTCGTGAATCCTTGTATCACACCGAGTCCCAATTTGATAACCATCCCTCTCTGTCTTCGTAATCGAGCAGTCACCAAGTCATGATGACTGCCATCAGGTCTTGATAATCTGCTGAATGGAATCCCGATAACCATCCTTATATTTCTGAATTGATCTTGATAAACCACCCGCAAATCCCTTTCGGTCGTCTAGGATTCATACGTATGTTAGTAGGTGTGTGATTGGGTACTGTTGACAGACCGAGTCAGCTCCTGGTCTTGCTCCGATGTGTTTCTGGCAAGTGTCCGTAAACAGGTGACCAATTGAGTCCCGGGTCAGCCCCTGTTCGAACTCCGGTCAACCTCCGGTGAGTTTCCGGTCAGGTTCCGGTCATTATCAGATAATACTCCAATCTTTATAAGAAGCCAATCAATATGTGGTATGAAATACATAATTATCATTTGGTTATTAGATATATAATCTCCTGATAATTAACGTATCTTTATAATTATTGATTGCGAGGTGTTATTAATCGTATCGGGAATTCGAGCCAGATACCGAGTCAACTCAGTGACTCGGTCAACACCCGGAATAGAACCAATCCAATAACTAGACGAGGATTATTAGAATTATACGAATATATATATAATACGGGAACATACGGACTTGATAATAATAATAAGAGAATAATAGACATATATAAAATATATATGTTTATATATATACGATTCGATATATAAAACGATATACTAGACTCGGGTTAATAATAATATGCTCTGCCGAACCATCATCCGGGTAAGTTCGTGTCTAGAGTTCTTTAGTTTCGTGTGCCAAGCTGTAATGGCCGGCTTTATTAGCTACGAGTGCCAAGCTGTAATGGCCAGCTAGATTTAGGATGTCCGTGTCGTGTCAATAATAAACCCCGGGTTTAGGACTATCTAATATATACCGAATTCTATATGTATAAATTGTATATATGATATATATCCTAAGTATTACAATCTAACAAGTCCCACGCGTAAAACGTATCCATATATATATGACATATAATTATAATAGGAAGAATAAGCAGAAGATATAATGCAAACCTGTGAGTATCGTGAACTCCCCACTTTTACTGTTTTATTAAGCGTTTTCGGGGGAATACATGTCATTTATTAGAAAACCTAGAATTGCTTTACACAATAGAAAGATTATAAGAAATAATAGAATATAAAAAGGGGATAATAGAAACGACAAGGACAGTACTGACCGGTATATCGCCATTTCCTTTCTTGTCCAAGTAGAGGACAAGAACCAGTCTTACCCGAGTAGAGGGTAGGAATAATTATATTTACCACAAGCAGAGTGGTACCATCGATAGGAATGGCAACTAATAGAATATAATCGGAATAATATATTAGAACTGACATATAATCGAACTGATATGATAGAATATATTTTCCCCCTTCAGAATTATAAATGTAAAGCATGTTTATAAAAGAATGTTATAAAAGAATTATCAATAAACGAACTGGCCATTCGCTTTATAAAATACATGACCTCACCAACTTTATGTTGACAGAAACTATTTTTGGCATGTGTTCAGGTAAACCAACAGATATGATGACGTGGATCCTGGAAGAGTAAAGACTGTTATGATCCGAATCCGCTGCGTAGCTCTGAAACCCGACCCGACGACCCGGCACCGATGCCAGGGTCGGTACATATAAGGAATTGCGGTTGGTTGTTTGCGGCGGAGATGCGGTCAGTCGTCGAGAAGGAAATCAGGAGCAGATGTGGGGATGTGGGGAGTTCGAATGCGAGTCAGAGGACTGAAGTCGGCAATATCGGTTGGGTCGTTTAAAAATTTGAATTTGAGGATCATTCAGCAATTTGGAATGGATGCAGTTGGATTTTTAAAAGTCTGAAACTATTTTTAATCTATAAATACGTCAAAGCAATTAGTGAACATAATTTATTTGTTTCAAATATGATCACTAGTTAATTTCTACATAAAAGACTTTTACTTATTATTATTTTTTTCCTACGGATATACTTCTAGAAACAAAAGTTTTCATGTATATTCAACTTGTTAATATCCATACTTAATTAGATTATCAAATTTCAATTATAAAGAAATGTGGGTGTGTGTATATATATATATATTATTGAACTTTTTTTTTCCAAGCATTACAGTTAAGTTCCTTAAAGTCTTCAGGTGATCGTTTGTAACAGTTTCTCCTCAGCTAGTTGTTGTACCAGTTGTTTCCTTATTCTTCGCCGATATTTAATGCATATTAGTTACAACTTTGACTCCATTTTCTATCTTAGACTTTGGTTTGTATGAGTTACTCTTCTATATTTGACTTCTTTGACTTGGTATCATAATATAGACGTTGAAGAGTTATTATGTGTCCATATTATAACTTAGTTGTACCGGCAATCATATCATAAAAAAGATAATTGTTAGTCCATTCTCAGGATGCGCACATGTTGAAATAGACGTTGAAGAGTTATTATGTGTCCATATTATAACTTAGTTGTACCGGCAATCATATCATAAAAAAGATAATTGTTAGTCCATTCTCAGGATGCGCACATGTTGAAATATAGTAACATCCTGAACTCAGTTGAGCCCTTCAGCATCCTGAGAATGCTACACTAGGGATGTGAGGTAAAGTCATCCTGAGGATTTTCACCACCAACATAGCCCAATAATGGTTATTATGCCCGAATTACTTTGAGATTTTATTTCTTATTAGGCCCAATAATTGGTATTAGGCCTAACAATTTATATGGATACATACATTTATATGATATATATATATATATATATATATATATATATATATATATACACACACAGAGACAGATATGTGTGTTGATCGAATTATGAAATATTACACGTAATTAAGAGTTATAATAAGTGATTGGCTTAAAGTTCTTTTCGGTCTTCATGTTTTAGCGGTCTGAATTTGTTTTTGTCTTTTTTTAGATTCGGCCCAAGAACTGGTATTAGGCATGAATTAGTTTGTACACTTTATTTGTATTAGTCAAATAATGTGTGATATAATTTTTCAACCACGTGTGTTACACGGGCCATTAGACTAGTTATTAGTGCACCCGTAGTGGAGCGTTTTGGGGGGCGTTTTGGCCCCATAGCGTCGGGGAACACCGCCCCCCGAGCGCTATGGGGGCGTTATGAGTTGCAGGGTTATGCACACAGCGGGCGTTAGATTTGAAGGTTGGGATTTTTTTTTATTTTTCTATTTTATTAAGATGTTGATGATGAAGAGAGAAGGGGAGGAGGTGGAGGACAATGAGGAGGAGAGGAGGAGGATGAAGGGTTGGAGGAGGATGATGACGAAGGTGATAGAAAAAGGGGGGTCTGGGTGGGGCTCGAAGAAGAAGAAATGCATCAGATTAATTTTATTATTATTATTATTATTATAAATTTGTGTTAGGTAGAAAACATGAAGCATGATGTATATGTCATAAAGCACAATAAACTTGTAATTTAATACCATATAAATAATAATAATATAAAAAGATAATAATAAAAAGTAATAATTAAACAATGATTACTCGATCATTTATAAAGCCCATAACACCCTTTCCAACTTTTTTTTTTGAACGGCAAATTTCTTCTCCTTGTGGGACTTGAACCCATAACCTCCCCCTTAGGTGTTCCTAGAAGCTTTGCTTCTACCATTGGGCCACCAACCCCAATGGCAACACCCTTTCCAACTACACCCTCTTTTTTCATAACGCGCATTCTATTACTTTATAATATTTTAATCCCGTAACCCACATCCACTACACATCCCTTAGTTAAAAACATTGTCCCAAAAACCCACCCACCAACCAAAACCCCCTTTTCTTTAAAAAGTATCTGTCCCTTCCTTCTCTCTCCTACTCTCTGCTTTCAACAGATACCATCAGTGCTCTCATCAATCATCACTAAAGACACCCACTCACATTTCATTTTCCTCAGAACGATTCTTCACCATTTTCCTCAAATGGGTTCCTTCCAATGATCATTTTTCCCTTCTTATTGTGTTCAAAATCGTGTCTTTAGGTGAAAAAAGAAAAGGGTTTTTGCAGTGATTAACCAACAACACACATTGTGTTTGCAGAGATGAAGAAGAAAGCTAAAAAGGTTGAGAAGAATGAAGATGATTGTGAAGAGTGGTGCTTTGTCTGCAAGGATGGTGGAGATTTGATCATTTGTGAGCATAAGTGAGTTTTTTTTTTAAATTGTTTTTGGTTAATGTTTTATATTTGTTTGTACTAGAATTTTGCTGTTGTTTTAGTGCATGTTTTGTAGAGTAAAGGGTATTTTGAACTTTTTTGCTTTGTTAGAGATTTGAGTTCATGAAACCCCCAAATCAGTTGTTATGGAGGATTTTGACAATGATAAACATTGCTTAATTTGTTGAAAAAAGAAACCTGGTTTGAATGTGTGTTTGGTATAGAGTCAAGGGTATTTTGGTCTTTTGACTTGGTTAAAGATTTGAGTTCATGAAACCCCCAAATCAGTGGATATGGAGGATCACTAAATTTATTGGAAAAATACCTTGTTTGATACATGTTTGATGGACTCAAAGGGTATTTTGGTCTTTTGACTTTGTTAAAGATTTGAGTTCTTGAAGCTCTCAAATCAGTTTTATGGAAGATCACTTAACATTTTTACTTTAATTTTAGATTATATATTATTTTGGATCTTTATTATATATTAACTTTTTGTGTGTGTGTGTGTTATTTCAGGGATTGCTTGAAATCATACCATCTTGTATGTGTAGAATTTGACGAGTCCTCTGGGAAATCTAAAAGCCGGTTTATATGTAGTAAGTTGCCATTGCAGGCATAAAAGACCAACTTGATTACTAAAAGTTTTATTAACATTATGAAATTTATTGTCAATGTAAATATTTTTTATGGTGTTATGAAATAATTTGATTGTTTTTTCTGTTTCCAGATTGGCATAAATGTGACATTTGTAGAAGAGCTTCAGATTTCCAATGCTTTGGCTGTCCAAAGAGTGTTTGCGGACGTTGCATCAAATCTGCTGATTTTGTTCATGTTAGAGGGAAGAAAGGATTCTGTGATCACTGCTTGAAGCTTTCATTGCTTGTGGAACAAAAGAAAGATGTTGATTCCGATGAGGTATTATTGGAAATTACGGCTTTAACCTTGTTTTTGTTTTAGAGTTGAACAAAATATGAATGTTTGATAATTGTTTTGAATTGATAGAAACTATATTTAAAACTAGAAAGTGTTAAATTTGAACATTGAGTATTCTTCACATCACAATTAACCACTGAATTTGACATAGTAGTTTGTGAAAGATTTGTTAACATGGAATATGGTTTTACAGGAAACTGTAGTAGACTTTAACAATCGGGATACGTACGAGACTCTTTATAAGGAATATTGGGAGATTATTAATGAAACTGAAAAGTTGACTCTTGAGGATCTATTATCAGCCAAAACAAAACTGAAATCTGGAAAGAATTATGATTCAGACAAACACGATGACAGCGATGACTACCAATGTTCGGATTCTGAAGAAAATGAAGAAATGAAACCACATGGTTCTAGAAAGAAATTGAAAAGATCAAAGCCTGAACCATTAGCGAAAAAGGTCAAAACAAAAGTCAAAAAAGAAGTCAAAGGAAAGTCAAACAAGGAAGAGTTCATGGGATGGGGATCAACGCGTGTCATCGAGTTTCTTACGTACCTAGGAAAAGATACATCTATTGCATTATCTCAACGTGAGCTAGAAAACATCGTTAAGAGATACAGTACGGAAAATAATTTAATCCAAAAGAACAAGATAGTGGAGTGTGACGAATGGTTAAGATCTATTTTCAAGAGAAAAACAATAAGGATGAATAGAATTTATGATTCTTTGGAGACCCATTTGGCTGAAAATCAGGTGTCATCGGATGAAGATGAAGACGAAGATGATGATTTAGTGTATGAATCAGAGGAAATTGATCATGAAGATAAGGAGGTGGTGGTCAATAAAAGGAAGAAAAAGAATAACGACGGTAAGGTGGTAGAGAAAAAAGAGGATCTGACCGTGACCGATGTTCCACATTATCATTTTGCTGCAATTGTGCCTGAAAACATTAAGCTTGTTTATTTGAGAAGGAGTTTAGTGCAGAAGTTTGCTAAAGAACCGGAGAGCTTCAAGAGTAAAGTAATGGGAAGTTTTGTGAGAGTTAAAGAAGATACAAACGGTTGCTTTACAAGGGGTTCTTATCAGCTGATGCAAATAACAGGTATGTTGTCTTAGAAGTTAGATATCGTATTACCATTCATAATTTCCATTGTGATAAGATTTTTAAACTTTATTTTGTTATTTTAAATGATTAGTTTTAGAAATCGATACACATAGTGTTTGGATGTGCTTTTGTTGTAACAATCGTGTAATTGTTTAAAAAGTTGATATATTTGAAGTTATTTGTTTTTTCATAAATTATTTTTTCAGGTGTAAAGAAATGTTTGGTTGATGAAAATGAATTTATTCTTCAAGCATCAGATAGAGATATCTGCATCACTTCGTTGTCTGAAGATGACTTCTCTGAGGTGAACTGCCATTAAAGCTTATAGTAAAGCTAAATCTGTGCACCATTTATCTTTTCATCTCTAAATATAAAGCTTAAACGCAAACATCTCATTCTTTATATCAGGAAAAAAAAAAAGGAAAACTCATCAACTTACTCTCTATTGATCAAACTAGGGTTGTTGTTTGGGACTTTGGTCGATTTGACAAAGATACGGGTTTTAGCTGTTTTGGCAGTTCAAACCAATTTCTTTAATATACAAAATTAAAGAAAATAAAAAGGCTGAACAGCTGGTTTCAAGTTCCAAATCGTCGGCTGGACCACCAGTAAATCGCAAAACTTGAAACACATAAATCTCAAATTGGCGGACTTGCTTTGGTTTGGAAGGGTTGGGTTGGTTGAACGGTTTACGAATACCCCTAGATCAAACTGGTAGCTTTTGCTTGTTGAAAATGTTTCTTTAGATGGTGATGTATATGAATTTTTCTCCGGTTTTTTTTGGTGAAACCATCAACTGTTGATTTCAGGAAGAATGTCGAGATTTAAAAAAGAAAGTGAAATCTGGAATACTTCCAAAACTTGAATTGGTAAGCCTAAAAGTCATTGTGCTTTCCATATATATTTATATTTGTATTTTTCAAATGCTATATACAAAACCAACCATGCTGACGTGTATTACAGACAGTTCTTGAAGAAAAGGCTATGAGTCTTCACAGGGACGTTGTGACGCATGTATGTACAATCAACCATTAATATTGTTTCTCATTAATGTTATTACCTCTTTTAAGTATATTAGTTGGTTAATGCAATTGCTACTTGTTTTAATCATTTTTTTTGTTAATTAGTGGATTCCTCGAGAGCTTGGCATATTGAAACATCGTATCGATCAAGCAAATGAGAAAGGATGGAGAAAAGAATATCCTTTTTTTAGTAATTGATGGAGCTTACTTTATTATACAGATTTAAATCTAGGGGTATCCAGTCAGGTTCGGCCAGTTTTGACAAAATTTCAGGACAGAACCGCTAAGTAGGGTTTTTAAAGTTTTCAAGCATATCGGCCGGGTTGGCTGGGTCTCCTAGACCAACCAATTGTTTAACTACATATTTTTCAAATTTGTTATGTATGTATTACATTCTAAAAAATGATAAAAAAACAGTTGAATGGATATACGTATAAATAACTACATATTCCAAAGATGAAAACGATCAACGATGGTAAACGGCCGGTTCTGTTTATGTGACCAGTTCTAAATTTGAAACCTTGAGCTGAACTGTTAAAAGCTTGGTTTTCCAAACTGTGAACTTGAGGACCAAAGTCCCAAACCTTCAAAATCTTAAACCGGTCGATTTGCTTTGGTTCGGTTGGTTTGATTGGTCTCGACGGTTTATGAACTAACACCTTTGCAGAAGCAGTTACTAATAAAATGTTCATGTGATCCTTAACCTACGTGTTTTACGCTCTTTGAGTACTTGAGAAAAAGGGAACTCTTGCTAGATGAAAAAAACAAGCAAAAATTACTAGAAACGGCTCCAAGTGTGGTTCCAGATGAAGATGATGACAAAGATTCACCAAAATCTATTCTAACACATTCATCATCGGCTACTTTCGGGATCAATTCAGGTATGATAAAATCACGAAAACAATCATTTTTCTTGGAATTTAATACCTATATTTTTAGTTGCACATCAATCATTTTCCCATAATAAATGACCCAAAACTATTGTGATACCTGACACAAATTGTGTATAGATTTGCACATGTATTGTTATTTGCATATAGATACGCGTATTTTTTATTATCTGCGTGTAAAATTTACGTGAGTAAAAAAAGATACGCTACCAAAGATTCATGCATCTAATGGCTATAATATACATGTAATTGTTTTCACATGACCATATAGATAAAAAAATGGCTACTTTCGTGATTTATTTGTATTTTTTTGTAATTAATATAAAGAAGCGCACTCTTTCTATTTTGTATAAATCAAGTCACATTATAAATTTACAACTTAATTGTGCAAAAGCAATCAAAGAAGAAGTGCCTGCATGTGAAACATATGAAATGGCGATGAAACTGGAGAATTTTTTCGGTTCCCTGGAGAAGCAAGAGAGGTCAAGAAAACCATCTGTGGTCAAAAGTTCAAATCAATTGTTTGACTTTAGTAAAGAAAAGTCAAGCATGGATGATATAAGCAAGGAGGATGTTGAAGACACTGAAAGCTCTCAATGGTTTGTTACAAGCGCGAGCGGTGACAGGGTAGGGCCTGTATCGTTGTCGGTGCTCAAGAACTGGAGCCAATCCCAAGCTGCATCAAAATCGGTGATTTATAAGACAAATGAAACCAAAGAACAGGCCAAGCCACTGACTGCTGTGCTTAATCTTGCATTTAATAGAAAATGATTTCAGGGGTTCTTATGAAACTTATGTTTAGACTTTGCTACAGTCAAACTAGTATGTGCAGGGTTTATAAGTCTATTTTTAGTGGTGGTATAATAATAATAATATTATGCAAGGGACCAGAGGTTTTGGAAACATGTTGTTTATAGTCTAAGGACAGGTTAGACTAGACTAGACTGGTCTCATTATATTTGAACTCTTGCTTATTTTAGTGGTTTGCGCTTAAATGACGCTGTTTTGCTATTTTGATCTTGGGCTTTGCTTGTTGATATTCTTGCAACAGCTCCTCACTACGATATATGACAAACTAGTGGTGCAAATTAGCCGAGCCAAGTAGCTCGAGCTCGATTAACTCATTAGAGCTAAAGCTTGGCTCGGTTCGAGCTTTGTTTTCATAGCTCGAGCTTAGTTCGTTGGTAATTTCTCAAGCTTGGCTTGTGCTCTGCTCGTTTATTACATATTAGTTGATATATTAAATATAAATAATAGGTTTGTGAGCTCGATAAGTGAAGCTCGGGCATATAATATAGAGATCACACTCACACCATTATAGAGGAGCTAATGTGAATGCTCTTACTAAACAGCTTTATAAGGATAAATCTTATTAAATAATTAAAACTAATATTACACTAAGCTTGATAAGGGTCGATGAGTTTCACATGTCAGGTTCAAGCTTGGGCTTGAAAAATAAATGAGTTTTGTTTTAGGCTCGAGCTCGATAGGGCTCGGCTCATTTCATGCTTTTTATCGAGCCAAGTTTGAGTAGCTCGCGAACGGCTCAGCTCATTTGCACCCCTATAACAAACCTAGCATGTTTGAGTAAGAATTAACACGGGTCAAAACGAGTTCTTTTTTGACTCGTATTTTTTATTAGTAATTTTGTTTTTTCTTTCTGATAAAAAGAACGTGTCTTTATGTCAATTATGTTATGAATGCATCTTAATGTGGTGACTCTCCACATACAAAACCTCTATCTAGTCATTACCTTTGAATTAATGTTAATTCCTTATAAATAGTGGCTTCATGTAATTGTTAATTTACACTCAATGAATAAGATGTATCTATTCTATCTCTCTCTATATCTTCATCTAATCTTTGTTCATAATTCCAATATTTTGTATGTTGGTTACTAATAGGCTGTTGTTTTACAACACGTTATCAGCACGAATTGCTTTTGGATTGAAGCATAGTATCATAAGGTAACTTGACAACCTCTCATACAAAATCAATATTGTAATCCATACAATTTTGGGCTATATTTAGTTTCATTATTCATTCTTTTTATTTTATTTCTCTTAAACATAAGCCATATTATAAATCATACATAGATTGAAAGATAACTATTCTTGAAAAATGTTTGATGTTGTTTATTGAAAAAAAAATGGTATATTCTCATTTTATATTCTATTTTCATATTTAGCTTTAGACATTAGCAAAGTGATATTGTTTTGCAAAGAAAATTTTATATTAAAGCATGGTGACATGATATAAAGAAAAAAGAAACCCAAGAGGTTTGTTTTATGGATAGTCTTGTGTAATAAAGGATAATTTAATTCCTTTTAATATTATATTAAATTTTAATATTAAATTGTCATTTATGAAATAAAACATTTTATATTAATTCTTTAACATTTTGTAAAGAAAGGTTTAACTTGTCATTCGTGTTCCACTAAAAGTTTAGTTGACAGACAAACCTTTACAAAGAATTTTCATATTCATTAGATGTTGTTGATTTGTCATTACACTAATATTAGCTATGGCTAAATCATGTTAATCGCATTAAAGATAATTTTGAACCATTTATATTACATGTCTAAAGCAATTGGTGATGTATATCAACTTTAACTAGGACATTAATCAAATCGATTTTGGGCATGATAATTGACCCATTTATCTTGAATTGTGATGTGTTGATGGAGTACGTTGACTTACATAGTAGATTTTTTTTATATAATCTTGACAATACATCCATGCATATGATATAGAAAGTTTCATGTATCTTATAAATTCTATTAACATTTCTCATCAAATACATATTGAATACTAATGTTTATAACTACTTAATGATTTTGATGTTTCGTATTCATAACTCATATATTGTGAATGCTATAATATTCATACTTAGACACTATATATTTGAAATGCATGTGAAGAAAACATTAATTGTGAAAGATTCATTTATAATATGACACTTGAGTTGTCATACTCTCCAAGATTTATTATAAATTTATGGAAACTTGTAAGACTTTAGAATGATAAATCGTAATGATTCGGTCATATAACTTCTTCTCAATTAGTGTTATGTGATGAGAAGATTATTTACACAAGTTGATTAAAACAACTTCCATTGTCATATCTCATCTATGCTCTTGAAGTAGCAAGATTATCAAAGAACATATAAGGTTTGAAATGACCACAATATATGAAAGTTGTCGCTCTAATCCATTCCCTGAAGTGAATGCGATGACATAATGATTGGTGTAAAGGTCGTGATCATGTATATAACTCAGGAATCTGTAATGGTGCAACCATGAAAATTACGTTGTTATAATCCGTTCCCTAAAGTGAACGTGACGTTATTGATCGATATAAAGATATGGTTGTACTTCATTCAAATGAAATGTGATGATATAAAGAGTTGTATAAAAGTTGTGATCATATACATAATTAAGAAAATTGTATTGATGACACCATGAAAGTTATGTAGTTATAGTCCATTCCTTGAAGTGAATGTGATGATATAATGACCAATGTAAAGTTCATAATCATGGTAATTGAGGAAATTATTATGATGCTCAAGTAAATGAGATCAAATAAGTTGATATGTGATAATGATCATGCTCGATATAAAAGTCGTGAGCAAAATTGTAAAGATCATCATGTAAATAAGGTCAACATGTTAATATTGAAATTGATCACAAGAAGTTGCACATTAAGAGAGTAATCATACGAGAATAAGATATGGGAAACATGTGTATAACAAGAATGTTTGAAATAGTTATACAATATTCTCTCGTATTTCTTATCGTGTATTAGACAAACACGAGTACAACTAAAGAATATATGATCATAAACTAGAAGTTTTCGGATCATGAATTACAATAAATTGGCTTGACCGGTTAGACCATTCCGTGTCACTGATGATGTGAAAAATATAGAAGGACCAGAAGATTCTTCATGGTAATTAAACATACAATGTTTGCTCTCAAGGGGAAGATAATTATTTAGCAACTAATATGGGTGTAAATCTCTAATATGGTATGGAAATGATAAAAGGGTATGTGTATCCCAACATGATACCATTTAGTGTCCTAAAATCGATGCATCGTCTAAATGTTATCAAATTCGCAACCTGAAGTTTGCTTGAAAGTGGCTTAGCTGATAAGATAGCAAGCACATTACTCTAGACTATCATATTAGTTTTGATAAATGTGGTGATCTTGATTCCCATTTTCTTAATGATTATTGAAATAAGTGTCAAACTACATGTGACAAATGTTGTTGCTTTTGTTAAAGATGATGGCTAAACGCATATGATTAATTGTGAAGCCAATAATCATGAGAGCAAAGGTTTATATATGTATATGGGAACATGTATTTTTACATGATGTAATATTATTCACATTAAGCCAACAAGTTATTTAACCTTTTCCCCATTATAATTGGTTTTTGGTCAGGAACCAAACACTTCCCATCTATTGTTTTGATGTGCAATATATTTTGCAATTGATCCACCACAATGCACAAAAGATGGGACTTCATATGTTGGATAAGAATATATTGATAACTACGTACTTAGAGTCGTTAAAGGTGCGATTTGATTGATTGATTTTTATTTAACAATCAATATTTCCAACATGAGGGGGAGATAAAAAGCAGTTGAAAAAGATGAAATGAATTATCACATGATCCTCAAATTAATAAGTGTGAACTGAAAGTACAAAGGATAATTCATTTACAAGAATAAATTGATTACCAGATGTATTCACTGACCTAAATATAGTGACTAGCTAAGTCACATGTATCAACTGCTAGTGCTCCAATTGAATTAGTGTCCCAGAAAGGACAACCATACATTGGTGGTAAGTCTATGGCATGCCTGAGGCGTGGTAGACTAGTCGGTTCCAAGAATAAAAATCCTCGAAAATGGAGCAAGTAATGAAAATGGTCGAGTCGAGGTATAGTAAAGGGTCTCTTGAAGAGACATTAGACATGATGGTTCCAAAAGAACCTCAGGTACCTGAAAGTAAAGAGATCTCAGTAAATTATATCATGTCTAGAAATATATGGAATCGAAACAAAATCGACGTCGATGATAATTTTGTATAAATATAGCGCTTGAAATAATGAAAATGATGAGGATCATGAACTAAGATTTGCCGATAAATGAAATGTGAAATGATTGGCCAAATATTGAAAGACGCAAGTAAGGCAGAATTGAAATCTCTCATGAACCTAGAAGTTTTGGACAAATGGTCCATACAACTAAAAGTTATAAAATGTGTTATATATAAATGAGCCTTTGTGCAGGATCATAATGAGAAAAGTGACATTATGAAATATAAGGCACAATTTTTGGCACGAGTTTTTAGTAAAGACTCAAGAAAAATTATGAGGAGAAAATTCTCTTGTGGTGGATGCAACAATGTTGGAATCTGGTAATATAAGAGAGAATTGATATGCGTCTAATGAATATTATGATATCTTAAATATATGATAATGAATTTTACATGAAATCCCTGAAGGATTTAAGTTTTCAAAATCATATAAATCAAGTTCTCGAGAACGATGTAACTGTTGTATACAGATTTGGATCCAAATACATTATATATGTTGTATACATTGATAAATTTAAATATAATAGGAACTCATGATAAGTTCCATGAGGCAATTTAGCGCTTAAAAGCAATCATCTTAAGGATGTAATTCCTATGAAATAATAAGCATATGGTGATTATAAAGTATGTAAGATGGTACAATACGAAATGGAAGTGAAACAGGTAACGAGTTCTTTGAATATAATATGGAAAACAATATGCTTTATGTGACAAGACTCTTGAAGAGCTCATTAACGTACATTGTTGGTTAGCATGGAAGGGAGTCCATGACTGATTGTAAATGCATTGAGGCATTGGAATTAAAGGGTCGAGAAATATATTATATCAATTTAACAATTTTTATATATGAACTAAAAATACCTTACTCAGGCATGGTATAATCAACTTGGTGGTTATCTCTGAGGCAAAAGACATGAATATGTTGTACTCGTTCATGTGTTATAAGATATGTTGATCATATTATCATATGTCCTGACGAGATGATATGCAGGTTGAGCATTTGTTAACCATATTTTTGTCAAGTTACATCCAAAAGATGTTGGGGCATTTTAATATCTGAAGGTCAATCTCTAAGAAAGTTGGAGATTGTCAAAACATTTTGTATAAAGTGAATTATTATTATCATATTCTGAATAAAGATTATCGGTGGATAAGTACCATAGTTAAGTGCAATTGATGCAATATTTCGTGCACATTATACACAACTAGATATATCATTAATTTATGTTAATGTGTTAATAAGATATAGTTTGTTTCCAGTAAGGAGACATTGAAATGATTTAAAATCAAATATTTTGATACTCTCAAGGTATGAAAAATATGAGTTTGTATTTTACTAACCCATAAAAAAGGAGTTGGCTAGTCTTTTTGATGCAGGGAATGTAACACTACTAACCTGTAAAAAAAGGGGTTTGGTTAGTCTTATTAATGCAGGGAATGTAACACAACACACTCGTTGATTCCATGGCACGCATATACGAGAAGAGTCACTAGAAGTCTCGCATGAAGATCATACATCATTGCTTTGTTTAAAGAATCGTACATAAAGAGATCAAGACCCAATTCATTGGCTACAAAAAGTTTTGAGCAACTTTCATAGAAGATCGACACAGTCATTCGAAAGATACATATTAAAATGAGGGGGAGTATTAGAAGCGGTGCACTATTTTTGCCTTCACTAAGTTTTGTCCCACCGTGTTTTCTTAATAAGGTTTTTAACTAGTCAACTCAACTGATCCAGAAGTATCGGTAGGAGTTAATACACGCTGCACTCTTTTTCCCTTAGCTATGGTTTTTCCCATTGGGTTTTCCTAGCAAGGTTTTTAACGAGGCAGCATCACTAAGCGTATTAAAAGAATAATTTATGGTATATTATTTCATGATGTGGATAGTCAAGGGGGAGTGTTATGAATGCATCTTAATGTGGTGACTCTCCACATACAAAACCTCTATCTAGTCATTACCTTTGAATTAATGTTAATTCCTTATAAATAGTGGCTTCATGTAATTGTTAATTTACACTCAATGAATAAGATGTATCTATTCTATCTCTCTCTATATCTTCATCTAATCTTTGTTCATAATTCCAATATTTTGTATGTTGGTTACTAATAGGCTGTTGTTTTACAACAAATTATTAATTTTGTTCTTTTTTTTTTCCTAAGTTTAACGTGTTTTTGTGTAAAAATAAAACTAGTGATTTTTAAGTGTTTTCATTAAACACAAAAGGACTAGCAATTACCAAGGTGGAAATAGCTAGCCCAAAAACCAAACGAGATTACATCAAATCAAAATTACACCACCTCTCTCAATCCACCGTACCCTACTTAAACCTATACTTATACCACAAAATACCCAAAGACTTAACATCAGAAACAATATCTACCACTCCAGAAATCTTCTTAGAAAAAAGCTTGTCGTTCCTTGCCTTCCACAACCTCCAACTCGTAAGGATGATAATACCTTGCATCACAATCTTCTTAATACCCAAAATTCCACTGTGCTCGTTAATGTCAACCAGATCTTTAACAGAAAAAGCGCAAACATTCGGAATGCCAAAATACCACAGGTTGTGAGGATGTAATCCAATGTCTCCTCATCATCTTCACACAACACACGCGAGCTTCCGTTCACCAACACATTTCGTCTCAACAACGCAATCTTTGCCGGAATCCGATCAAGAAAAGCCCGCCACATAAATATATTGCATTTACTTGGAACCCACTTACACCACTTGAAACCAAATCGATCCACATTGTTTGAAGAACCACGCGGCCATCGCTAGCCCCCACAACAGTAAATTCCGTGTTCCTGCTCTCATTCCACTCCCATTTGTCCTCGTTGTCAGCCAAAGAAAAGCCGACCAGCAACCGTTCCAGCTCCAGTCTTTGGGTAGCCTCTTCATTCGTCTCGGGAGCGTTTTTCCAAACCCACTTTATCGTGATAACTCTGTTAGGTATTAAATAGTAGAGGGGTTGTATTGTAATAGTTCATAGTATAGGGGGTGGGGGGTCTCTTGTTAGGTTGTAAACCTTTATGTGTACTTAACCACAGAAGCAACGTGAATGAAGGTAGCTATTGATTTGGGTTTAAACCTCTTCTTCTTTGTGTTTTCTTCTTACTCTTCAATCTTTAGCTCTTAATCTCTTGATCACCATTTTTACATGTAACAAACTCCACCAGATTGACTGCACCGATTAGCCATAGCACAACCTTTAGTCTTCTCTAATCTGAATAGATTTGGAAAACGTTCTTTCAAAGCCTCCTGGCAGATTCAAGGATCGATCCAAAAACGCGTTCCCAACCCACTCTACCCCGAATCATCCTGTTAAGACCAACCCCATTAACCCTTAACTTGTTCCAAAGAGTTACACAATTTTTCCAAACATCTGTGATATTAACCGCTCCCCATTTCCGAGTAGAGCCGTGAAGAGAAACTAATGTTACATGAAAATAATCATGTTTCTTGGTTGTCTTATAAAGGAATTGTGTTTCATGTTAACATACTAATTGCGTTTAATTGAATGCTTTGCGTTTGATATAAACAACTTGAATGGTCAACCCATTTGATATAACCATCCAAGTATCCAACTCATTTACTTTTACAATTGTATTATAATCTACTAGGTTAGAGCCCCGCGTGTACACGCGGTACATGTCCATGTCAAATGAAAAAAATTCTATAAAGATTGTAGTATGCAAGTTTTATTTATTGAAAGTTACGTAATACAATTCGTATGAATTTTGGTTGATTGTAAGTTATCATTAAAAAGTTTAATGTTACCCAATAACAAATATATGAATCAACAAATGTTTGATTTGACGTGATTTAAAAACAAATAATGAAATGAATAAACATAATTTTTTTGTAACGGCATGCAAATGAGGATTAAATTCAAAGTAAATAAATGTAGTTTAACAAATCATACAACCAAAACATTATAAAAAAAATAAACGATTTATGCAAAATATAATTGCATACTTATTCACAAACTTCAAAATATTTTTTTATAGACAACATTTACTATTTATTATTAAAGTTGTCATATTTATCCAATATTAGTATCTTCATGCCATCTCTACTCTTGTCACTTGGCAGCGACATACAACTGCCCATGTGTAAAAACATGATCTTTCAAATACAGACCTACCCTAAATAGGGTTTGTCCTTGACCCTTATTGTAACACCCCGAAAATTATGACGTCATTATAAAAGAAATTAGATTATAAATAATAATTAAATAATATTATGATTGGGCCACTTATAGTGTAGCCCAATAACCGTTACCCGGATTATGACTAAGGCCCGATAAGAAAAGGACTCGGCCCAATAAGTAGCTATAGGTGGGCCGACTAAGTTAACAACCCGATTAAACTTTTGGGCCCTTCTTTATAACTCGAACCCGAATAAAATGATGGACCGAATAATTAGGAACCCAAGTTGTTTATGGGCCATTGCTATTGTCCAACAATTTTATTAAGTTATTCTACCTAAATATAAATTGGACATAAGACAAAACAAATCAAACCCAATATATTTTGATTAATAATCAACCCACCCTTGAGGAAAAATTAGTACCGCCAAAATATATAGAATCTCCACCTAAGATCATAAGCATCTCCACCTAAACACTCCATTGATTCTTATACTTCCACCTCACATAACCTAGGACCTAGAACACTCATCACATGCATGAATCTTTGCATTTATATAGAAACCATCGGCTCTTTTCTCATCTCCCAAAAACCACTCTAAATCCATTAAAACTTTACTTATTACCATGCAAGAACCTTTTTGTTGTTCCTAAACATCACTCGACCACCACCACAGTATCATAAAACTATCCTTTTTATACCAACCATCCATCGCCATCCTTTCCTATATATATATATATATTTACCCTCTAGTATCACTAAAACTCCAAGAAATAATCGTAACCAAGCATAGCCGATCTATAGTTCATCCGGGTAAGTACGAGTCTAGAGTTCTTAGGGTCGTGTGCCAAGCTGTAATGCCCAGCTTTAGTTTAGATAATCATGCCTAAGCTGTAATGGCCAACTATACGTTTATATTCTTTGTAGTAACTTGATTTGTGGTGTAACAGGAACACGGAGAATCTAGTAATACCACCTCTTGTGAAATCAATCAATCCGAGATAACCGACGTGAGTGCATGTACCCCATATGGTGTTTGTAAGAAATGATGTCAAGTTTCAAAAGTCTTGTTGTTGGTCTTAATGGGCTACGGCCCAAGTGTGTACGGGCTAGACCCGGGTGGTTGTAACGCGAGTGGGCTTCGGCCCAATGTGAAATAAATAATAATGGTGTTTTAAGTAAAATAAATTATGTTTAAACTAGAATGGATTAAATTGGTAATTAGTAGTTTGTGTCGTAATTACCAATCCGTAATGACTCGTTAATTTTCGGGTCGTTACAGGTTGGTATCAGAGCTCGGGTTCGGGTGTAGCGGGGAAATTATAGAACTAACTTGACTATATTTGTTGTGATGATTATGTGTAATAGAATGTCACACGGGAAAATTTTAAAAGCTAATGAAGTTTTTAAGAATTTAGTGTTAACCATGGAAAATCAGGAATTTAAAATAAACCTGATACCAATGAGTCTGGGAGAGTTTGATGTTATTATAGGGATGGACTGGTTAGCTACGAACCAAGCCGAAATTGTTTGTAAAGAAAAATTAGTAAAAATTCCCTTACCCAGTCAAGAAATTTTATTGGTTTATGGAGAGAAACCAAGAGGCACTTTAAATCTAATTTCTAGTGCAAAAATGATGAAGTGTGTAAGAAAAGGGCACCAACTCTTTTTGATTCACGTGAATTTAGGGAACGAGGGGAAAGAAGCCGTAATAGAGGAAATCAAAATAGTGTCAGAATTTAAAGACGTATTTTCAAATGAACTCCCAGGTTTACCCCCATCCCGACAGGTAGAATTCCAAATTAACCTAGTTCCTGGAGCCGCGCCAGTTGCCCGAGCCCCATATAGGTTAGCCACCACCGAAATGAAAGAACTTACCAACCAGTTAGAAGAATTGATAGAAAGAGGTTTCATTAGACAAAGTACTTCCCCTTGGGGAGCACCAGTGTTGTTTGTTAAGAAAAAAGATGGGTCTATGAGAATGTGTATAGATTACACGGAATTAAATAAGCTGACTATCAAAAATAGATACCCATTACCCAGGATAGATGACCTTTTCGATCAGTTAAATGGAGCCAAATATTTTTCAAAAATCGATCTTAGGTCAGGATATCATCAGTTAAAAATAAGGGATGAAGACATTTTGAAAACCGCATTTCGAACTAGGTACGGGCACTATGAATTCCTAGTAATGCCTTTCGGTTTAACAAATGCTCCTGCTGTTTTTATGGATTTGATGAATAGGATTTGCCGACCCTATTTAGACAAATGTGTAATTGTGTTTTTAGATGATATCTTAATCTATTCAAAAACCGAAGTCGAACATGAACAGCATTTAAGAGAAATCATAGAAACTTTAAGAAAAGAAAAGTTGTATGCTAAGTTTTCAAAATGTGAATTTTGGGTACAAGAGATCAAGTTTCTAGGACATGTGATAAATGATAAAGGAATCCAAGTAGATCCAACCAAAATAGAAGCAATTCAGAGATGGGAAGCCCCTAGAAACCCAACTGAAATCCGACAATTTTTAGGGCTAGCAGGTTATTATAGAAGATTCATTGAAAATTTTGCTAGGTTAGCCCTACCACTTACCACATTAACCAGGAAAAATTCTAAGTACGAGTGGAAAGAAAAACAAGAGAAAGCCTTTCAAGAATTAAAAGAGAAGTTATGCAAAGCCCCAGTGTTAGTTTTGCCGGAGGAAGGAAAAGCCTTTACCGTGTACTGTGACGCATCCCAGCAGGGATTAGGATGTGTGTTGATGCAGGAAAACCAGGTAGTAGCTTATGCTTCTAGGCAGTTAAAGAAACATGAACAGAACTATGTCACGCATGATTTAGAACTAGGAGCTATAATTTTTGCTTTGAAAATCTGGAGACACTATTTGTATGGAACCAAGTGTACCGTCTACACTGACCATAAGGGTCTCCAGCACATTTTCGATCAAAAGCTTCTAAATATGCGTCAGAGAAGATGGATAGAAATTTTAAGTGATTATGATTGTGATATCAAATATCACCCGGGAAAAGCAAACATGGTAGCCGATGCTTTAAGTCGAAAAGAAAGACCTTTAAGAGAAAAAGCATTCAAAGTTACCCTAATCAACGAATTTCTAAACCAACTTCGTGAATGTCAAAGAAAAGCTTTAGAACCCGACCACTTAAGTAACGAACTGCTGAATAAAGAAGAAGAGAGATTGGTTGAAGGAACTGATGGAGTTTTTAGGTACAATCAGAGGATATGGATACCCAAGTACGGAGAACAAAGAGAGTTAGTTTTAAGGGAAACCCATAATTCTAAATATTCCATCCACCCAGGAAACCATAAAATGTACAAAGACTTAAGAAAGAATTTTTGATGGCCTGGTATGAAGAAGAGTGTAGCAGAATTCGTAGCCCGATGTGTTACTTGTTCCAAGGTAAAAGCGGAACACCAAAGACCCAGTGGGTTGTTAATCCAACCCGAAATCCCAGTCTAGAAATGGGATCAAATTACCATGGACTCTGTAACAAAGTTACCAAGGACACAAAGTGGTAATGATGCTATCTGGGTCATTGTTGATAGATTAACCAAATCCGCTCATTTCTTACCGATACAAGAAACCTTTGGAACGGAAAGATTGGCAAAAATCTATATAAGAGAAATTGTGTCCCGACACGGGATACCCCTTTCAATTATATCAGATAGAGATAGTCACTTTACTTCCAGATTCTGGAAAACATTTCAAGATGCTCTAGGTTCCCAAATTAAACTTAGTACCGCATATCATCCTCAAACCGACGGATAAAGTGAAAGAACCATACAAACGTTAGAAGATATGCTGAGAGCATGTGTCCTGGAATTTAGTGGGAGTTGGGATACACACCTACCATTGATAGAATTTTCATATAGTAATAGTTACCACGCTTCCATCCAAGCTGCACCCTTTGAAGCATTGTACGGTAGAAGGTGTAGATCTCTGATATGTTGGAACGAAATCGGAGAAAACCAACTCACAGGCCCGGAGATCATTCAAGAAACGACTGACAAGATTGTGCAAATTAAGAAAAAATTGGAAGACGCAAGAAGTAGGCAGAAAAGTTATGCCGACAATCGAAGACGACCGTTGGAGTTTCAAATAGGAGATTATGTCCTACTAAAGGTATCACCCTGGAAAGGAGTGATAAGATTTCAGAAAAGAGGCAAGCTAAATCCACGCTTTATAGGACCTTACCGAATAAGGGATAAAGTGGGACCAGTAGCTTATCGCTTAGAATTACCTCCTGAGTTAAGCGAAATACATGATGTTTTTCATGTCTCTAATTTGAGAAAATGTATAATAGAAACCCAAACTATCATTCCATTAGACAACGTCAAAGTCAATCCTCAACTTCATTTTATTGAGGAACCAATAGAAATAATGGCTCGACAAGAGAGAAGGATGAGAAGAGGAAAAATCCCTATAGTACAAGTTAAATGGAATGCTAGGCAGGGACCAGAAATTACTTTCGAAAGAGAGGACATGATGAGAGCAAACTATCCTCACCTATTCGAAAATCAGGTACTATAGATAAAAATTTCGGGGACGAAATTTCCTAAGGGGGGGGGGAGAGTGTAACACCCCGAAAATTATGACGTCATTATAAAAGAAATTAGATTATAAATAATAATTAAATAATATTATGATTGGGCCACTTATAGTGTAGCCCAATAACCGTTACCTGGATTATGACTAAGGCCCGATAAGAAAAGGACTCGGCCCAATAAGTAGCTATAGGTGGGCCGACTAAGTTAACAACCCGATTAAAATTTTGGGCCCTTCTTTATAACTCGAACCCGAATAAAATGATGGGCCGAATAGTTAGGAACCCAAGTTGTTTACGGGCCATTGCTATTGTCCAACAATTTTATTAAGTTATTCTACCTAAATATAAATTGGACATAAGACAAAACAAATCAAACCCAATATATTTTGATTAATAATCAACCCACCCTTGAGGAAAAATTAGTACCGCCAAAATATATAGAATCTCCACCTAAGATCATAAGCATCTCCACCTAAACACTCCATTGATTCTTATACTTCCACCTCACATAACCTAGGACCTAGAACACTCATCACATGCATGAATCTTTGCATCTATATAGAAACCATCGGCTCTTTTCTCATCTCCCAAAAACCACTCTAAATCCATTAAAACTTTACTTATTACCATGCAAGAACCTTTTTGTTGTTCCTAAACATCACTCGACCACCACCACAGTATCATAAAACTATCCTTTTTATACCAACCATCCATCGCCATCCTTTCCTATATATATATATATATATATATATATATTTACCCTCTAGTATCACTAAAACTCCAAGAAATAATCGTAACCAAGCATAGCCGATCTATAGTTCATCCGGGTAAGTACGAGTCTAGAGTTCTTAGGGTCGTGTGCCAAGCTGTAATGGCCAGCTTTAGTTTAGATAATCATGCCTAAGCTGTAATGGCCAACTATACGTTTATATTCTTTGTAGTAACTTGATTTGTGGTGTAACAGGAACACGGAGAATCTAGTAATACCACCTCTTGTGAAATCAATCAATCCGAGATAACCGACGTGAGTGCATGTACCCCATATGGTGTTTGTAAGAAATGATGTCAAGTTTCAAAAGTCTTGTTGTTGGTCTTAATGGGCTACGGCCCAAGTGTGTACGGGCTAGACCCGGGTGGTTGTAACGCGAGTGGGCTTCGGCCCAATGTGAAATAAATAATAATGGTGTTTTAAGTAAAATAAATTATGTTTAAACTAGAATGGATTAAATTGGTAATTAGTAGTTTGTGTCGTAATTACCAATCCGTAATGACTCGTTAATTTTCGGGTCGTTACACTTATTTATTGTCATTGCGAAACATAAAGTAAGAGGGAATTGAGTTCTATTAAATCTGAAAGGAATCTTCTTATCAGATGGAGACAGCCTAATTTTTTGGATCAAAGTTCGCATTCCAATGTTACTCCCTGAAATTATTTTAGCTTCTATAACATGGTTTGATATGGTAAGACGATTTGGAACTTGTGGCTTTGAAAATAATTTATGTCCACTTATAGGATCCCTGAACCATTAGAATAACAAAACAATAAAATTTACCAAAAAAAAACTCCGGTGAGGAAAAGAAAGACATTTGGCATTGTAACTGTATTATCATCTAGAATTTAAGGTAAATATATCCAAAAGACCATGAACTGTTTTTGACGGTTTAACTTATAACCAATGACCTAAAAATCAAGCTAAAACCACGGTGGAAAATCAATACTAAACCCACATGAGAAACTCATAAACAGTCACGAATATTATAACATCATCTTTCTAAAAAATGAATTATAAAATAATAGTATATATATATATATATATATATATCATTACAATAGCATAACATAACAAATAACAAAATAATACAAACGTCGTAAAGGTATACTTACAACCTGGAATGCTTCCACGATCGGTTTATTGTGTGTAGAACAATTGTGATCGATGTGAATCAATGTAATTAAATAGATGAAGTATAAAAATGGAAGGATTGGAATTTGACATAAATCAATGAACAATGCTGATAATTAGCAAACTAATTGCAATCATCTTTTGATTATCATTTATGACAAATTATGAAACGTAAATTATATAAAATCAACCGATACATTAGATGTTAATACACGGATGTTTTTATTGTAAAACCCACAAATCTTTTCTATATATGTATAGATTAGATGTATAATTATATTTGACGAGTGCACATGATAATATGTAGTTATGATTTTGTTTTTTTTACATGATAATATGTAGTTATGATTTTGTTTTTTTAAAAGGTGAGTATGTTAAATATATGTATTATTACTCAAGAGGGATTATATAAATTAACATATGTGTATGTAACATCTATGAAATTTAAATAAACTCATAATATAAAGCGGATGACTTTGTGTATATATATGAATATTGAGTTCGTATACTTAATAATATATGAGTCGGATGACTTTGTGTATATATTTGAATTCCTAGAACATGAGTCAATGACTTTTCAAACTCAACATAAATTATGGTAAGCTTAAATTACGGGTTAAATTGATAGAATTCAAATCATTAGATAAAACAACCTTTTAATATATTCAATAAGGAAATCATACAAAAAAAAAAGGAAAGTTATAATATCAAAATGATATTAAAATCATAATTAATCATTCAGATTGAATGACAATAAATTCGGTCATTATTTATTAATGACAATAAATAATATTACGCATAATTCCGTAAAAATAGATTAAATATAATTTAGTATTAATAGTAATATAAATAAATGAGATTACAAAATCGTAATAAATAAAATTAAATTCAGTCAACAATATTAATGTCAATAATTAACATTAAAACGATTAATAAATAACAATAAAAATGAACAAATCTTATTAATTACAATCAAGACCAATCAGAATTCGTAAAAATAGCAATATAAATAAATGAGATTAAAAATGTTAATAAATAACCTCAAAATCGTAATAAAAAATTCAAATAAATTACATTAAAAACATCCGCGTTTGAAACTGACTTACCAATTATCGACAAATTATTATTGACATCTTAAAATTAGCACATTACTATTGAAATGATTTTGATGATTATCGTTTAATGAGAATTGATTAAAGGTAAGTCATAATTGATTTGAAAAAAATTAAATTTGGTCAATATTATTAATGTCAATAAATAACATTAAAACTCTTAATAAATAAAATTAAAAATGAATAAATCTTATTAATTGCAATCAAGATCAATCACAATTCGTAAACATCGTAATTGCAATCAAGACCAATCATAATTCGTAATAAATAACATTAAATTCGGTCAATTATTATAAATTTTCAATAAATAACATTAAAACTGGTAATAAATAACATTAAAAATGAATAAATCTTATAAATTCGGTCAGATTGAATGACATTAAATTCGGTCATTATTTGTTAATGACAATAAATAATATTACGCGTAATTTCGTAAAAATAGATTAAACATAATTTCGTATTAATAGTATTATAAATAAATGAGATTACAAAATCGTAATAAATAACATTAAATTCGGTCAATTATTATTAATGTCAATAATTAACATTAAAACTGTTAATAAATAACATTAAAATTGAACAAATCTTATTAATTGCAATCAAGACCATTCATAATTCGTAAAAATAGCAATATGAATAAATGAGATTAAAAATCTTAATAAATAACCGCAAAATCGTAATAAAAAGTTCAAATCAATTACATTAAAAACATTCGCGTTTGAAATAGACTTACCAATTATTTGACCAACCAAGAATGTTCTCCGTATGTGGCAACTGTAACGTCATTGCATATGATGTTTTTAGATAACATAAATTTGTTCATGGCCTTCGGCATAGTCTGGAAATACGTGTATAAAAATTTTAAAAAAAAATCATCTTTTAAAATGAAATAGGCATATTAAAACAAAAATAACAATCATACCAACACGGTTGATGAATGGTCATGCAAAATCCTGAAGAATTGAGAACCTTTTGTGATAAGACATAATAGCGTTGGTGTATTCGGATGTTTTAAATGTTAAAAATGATTAAATCTGTTTCAAGGTAAATCCGATTCACTGTATATCTATCAATACCGATTCAAAAAAGTCGGTTTTTTTAAAGAATAATAAAAAACGAATACATCGAAGTGATAAAGTTATTGAAACGATTAGATGTTCGTTATCCATGTTCATTAAAAGTTGGTAAAAAGTCGATTGTTTACTGTTAGGAATTTATGTATATATTTGAATTCCTAGAACTTGAGTCGATGACTTTTCAAACTCAGCGTAAATTATGGTATGCCTAAATTACGGGTTAAATTGATAGAATTCAAATCATTAAATGAAACAACCTTTTAATACATTCAATAAGGAAATCATACCAAAAAAAGGAAAGTCATAATATCAAAATGATATTAAAATCATAATCAATCATTCAGATTGAATGACAATAAATTCGGTCATTATTTATTAATGACAATAAATAATATTATGCATAATTCCATAAAAATAGATTAAACATAATTTCGTATTAATAGTAATATAAATAAATGAGATTACAAAATCGTAATAAATAACATTAAATTCGGTCAACATTATTAATGTCAATAATTAACATTAAAACTGTTAATAAATAACATTCAAAATGAAAAAATCTTATTAATTGCAATCAAGACCAATCATAATTTGTAAAAATAGCAACATAAATAAATGAGATTAAAAATCTTAATAAATAACCTCAAAATCGTAATAAAAAATTCAAATAATTTACATTAAAAACATCCGCGTTTGAAATTGGCTTACCAATTATCGACAAATTATTATTGACATCTTAAAATTAGCCCATTATCATTGAAATTATTTTGATAATTATCGTTTATTGAGAATTGATTAAAGGTAAGACATAATTGATTTGAAAAAATTAAATTCGGTCAATATTATTAATGTCAATATTATTAATGTCAATTAATAACATTAAAACTCTTAATAAATAAAATTAAAAATGAATAAATCTTATTAATTGCAATCAAGATCAATCATAATTCGTAAATATAGTAATTGCAATCAAGACCAATCATAATTCGTAATAAATAACATTAAATTCGGTCAATTATTATAAATTTTCAATAAATAACATTAAAACTCGTAATAAATGACATTAAAAATGAATAAATCTTATAAATTCGGTCATATTGAATGACATTAAATTCGGTCATTATTTGTTAATGACAATAAATAATATTACGTGTAATTTTGTAAAAATGGATTAAACATAATTTCGTATTAATAGTATTATAAATAAATGAGATTACACAATCGTAATAAATAACATTAAATTCGATCAATTATTATTAATGTCAATAATTAACATTAAAACTGTTAATAAATAACATCAAAATTGAACAAATCTTATTAATTGCAATCAAGACCATTCATAATTCGTAAAAATAGCAATATAAATAAATGAGATTAAAAATCTTAATAAATAACCGCAAAATCGTAATAAAAAATTCAAATCAATTACATTAAAAACATTCGCGTTTGAAATAGACTTACCAATTATTGGACCAACCAAGATTGTTCTCCGTATGTGGCAACTGTAACGTCATTGCATATGATGTTTTTAGATAACATAAATTTGTTCATGGCCTTCGGCACAGTCTGGAAAGACATGTATAAAAAAAGTAAAAAAAATCATTTTTTAAAATGAAATAGGCATATTAAAACAAAAATAACAATCATACCAACACGGTTGACGAATGGTCATGCAAAACCTTGAAGAATTGAGAACCTTTGTGATAAGACATAATAGCGTTGGTGTATTCGGATTTAAATGTTTAAACATAGAATGATTAAATCCGTTTAAAGGAAAATCCGATTCATTGTATATCTATCAATACCAATTCAAAATAGTCGGTTTTTTCTAAAGAATAATAAAAAACGAATACATCGAAGTGATAAAGTTATTGAAACGATTAGATGTTCGTTATCCATGTTCATTAAAAGTTGGTAAAAAGTCGATTGTTTACTGTAAGGAATTTGATTTTATGAATTGAGAAATAATATTCGATTAAAAAAAGTCGGTATTTCTAAAGAATAATAAAAAATGAATACATCGAATTGATAAAGCTGATTTTATGAAACGATTACTGTTATTGAAACGATTAATCAAATTGACAGTAAACAGTCGATTTTTTTTAACAAAAATAAGTAAAACACAATAATATTAAGCAATGTTAGAAGAATAAGGATCGATGATTACCATGAATCGGTTGTGTAGAATCAAGAAACTATGAAAGATGAAGAAGGAGGATAGAAAGGTTTGTTAGGAAGAAAAGGAGAGTTATGTTGTGGAGAATGAAAAAAAAAATAAAAGAAAACGGTTTTTATAGATAGATTTTCGGAGCTCCATATTTAATATGGATACCTCAAACTCTCTCTAAGGCCTTGATTCGACCCAAGTGACCTCAATTATTATATAGATAGATTTAGTTTTTTTTTTAACCGAGAAAAGAGCACTTATATTCCACACACATCGATACCAAATGTCCATGACTACAAAAGTTTTTCTTGCTAGCAATTAGAAAACCAAAAAAGAAAGATGACATACAACTCAATCCCTATAGAAAAAAGTAAATGATTGTCGACCAATATTCAACCAACAATATTCTCCACCATTGCATTGTGCCATACCCATGAAAGTATACTCTTTAATCTCTTCACCAACATTGACATGTAGATATGAGTTTTAAACCATGTCCAAAAGTAGTAATCACCTACGTATCAACACCCGTCTTTGAACGACAGATCCACACCCCCCCCCCCCCCCCCCTCCCCTTCCTTTTTAGGCCACAAAATTGGACCTTCCTCAAAAGGAGATGCTTTTGCTGCTGAAGCGACAACTACAACTGTAGTCTTCTCCTGCTGTTGAATAAACTGTAAATGCTTCTGCTGCTGAAGAAACTGTTGCAACATCTGACACAACCGCTCAAGGATGTAGGTGTGTAGACGTTAAAAGTGTCCCCGAATCTGTAATGCTCTGATAATCTATTTAGTTACAAGTTAAACGACCTGAGCTGGGCTTATAAATTTTAGATGTCCGGATTAGAGTTGACACGTTTAAGAAAATAATAAACGAGTCTGGTGTTTAAGACCAATAAACAAACATTATAACTTATTTTTATGGCGTTTTTTAAATATTTTAGCATATCTCATCAGATAGATTCACATTATAAAACAAAGCTTTCAAGATCACTAGAATGTTAAGAGGACACATAGACGAGTCTAATGACCGAAAACAAGTAACAGACTAATTTATAAGATGGAAGAAAGTCATAAGAAGATACTGTAAAACTTTAGCCTTTCAACTGCCACAATGTAGCTTGTTTGGTTATTATTGAATATATGCTCTCATTTCCATGACAAACAAGTTGTTTCACATGACATTCTCAGTTTCAGCTGCAGCTTCTTTCCTATATGCTTGCAGTCTCTCTTTCAATTTCTTACTCTCTTCAAAATTTGCCTTCCTCTTTACTGCTTTCTGCCACTCGTAACATTTTATAATTCATATATTAATAATACATCAGAAATTAACAAAGATAAAAATGGTTGTTGAACAAGGCTTACTTCTTGGCGGAAACATTTATCGAGCTTTATCTTGAGATCTGTGCACTCACCAAAGAATTTTCCATAGGGATGCTCATTATGGCACTTCTGAAACAGTTCGATTATCTACAACAGATGCACGTGACGTCAGTTTCATAGATTCAACATCAACAAAACCATACGCATTAACATTAATACACCAAACACACATTTAAAATCTGTAAAAGTGTTTATAATAGACGAAAAGAGCAGATGAGTCTTTTAACTTACTTCAGCACACATCGGGTGTCTATGTAATGTCAATGGAGGATGCATTTCCACGTCTTAAAACCAAAATAGAGAAAACTGCACAGATTAAATCATTCAAAGCTTTCACTATACATTGTCAAAAAAAAAAAATAGAAACAAGTACAAGAAATGAAAGAAGAAATAAAACCATCAATTAAAAGAAAATAAAGGTAAATGTATTTCAAATCAGGTTCTGCACTTCTACCAATTTCAAATCAAAATCAAGTTCTACACTTCTACCAAAAACTTAAAGCATTTCACCAAACAATTCCTTTATTAAAGCATTTCATCAAAATCAGGTTCTGCACTTCTACCAATTTCAAAGTCTTCAATCTAACAAAAAATTTAAAGCATTTCACCAAACAATTCCTTCACATATACATACAAACCATAGTAGTAGCAAGATCAGACCATGGGTGCCAAAAATATACAATGCCCGCATACCTGGCAAAACAGGTGAGTCGGGTTGCGCGAGTAATGGGTTCGGGTCAGGTCTTTTGAAAACTGGTCATGTTGGTCCGTGTCAGAATCAGTTTTGACGGGAAAAATATGGGTATTGGTCAAAATGGGCCAAAAATGTGACTGGTATGCCATATACCACATAATATCCTCCAATCAATCATTGGTGGTCAAATTTCTCAGGATCAAACGTTAGAATTTTCGGGTCGGGTCGGAAAATAAATTAATCATTCCACTAGCCCTAGAATTTTCGGGTCGGATTGGATCGCAAAACTTATAATTATGAAAACTATCCCCAAAAAACAAATATATAATCATAAGAATGTTGATACAAAAACAACTGAAGAAGAGCAATTACATTGTAATAAAAAAAGAAACCAATGACTCGGAGAGCAGCTTCTATAGAGCTTCAATCAAAACTCGAAACTGGTCTGAAGGTAGCAATTCCAGATATAGTCCTATTCATGGTATCTAAAGTAGTAGGTGGAACATGAATGATACATACATCCAGTGGCTTAAACTCTTGTCAATTTTAACGTCACTAATTTCTAGTCAAACAAACAACACTCAATCAAATCTCTGTCTATTGTTATTGGACAAAGCAAATTTCCTTGTAATGATGAAAGGCGGTGAATATTCATCTTTAATTGAAGAGCATGCATAAAGACACGAACTTCAATTAAAAGAATGCTTAAAGTTGTGATCTTTTCAGTTTAAGAGTTAATAATAAATAAATGGCATAATAAAAAGTTGAATGCAATATGCCTGTTGCATTACCTTGGGGAACTAATGCTTTTCACTCAGATTCATTGAACATTTTCAACCCATTAACATCTCTAAATGGCTAAATTCAACCCATTAAAAGTTTAAAACAACAAACAAAACTAACATTAGAAATTAGGAATTAAAAGCATATGACTTTACCTAATTGGAGAAATTAAAAGAGAAGGCAGAGGGTAGGAACGAGAGCCTAGACGAGAGGGTGGGTTTTTGCAGGTTGGAGGTCGGAGGAGACGGTCAGACGGTTGGGCCTCGCAGGGTGGAGGCCGGCGCTGGTGAGGAGAGGGACAGAGGGTACGTGGATAGAGGGGCTGTGGATGGGGTTTTCACATTTTGAAGAGGAGGAGGAGGTGTGGTGTTTGTTATTATTATTTTCCTTATCAAACCCTAGAGGGGGTTGGGTTTTGAATTAAAAAAAATAAAAATGGCAAGGAAAAAAAGATAGATTCGAACCAGGTTTGTATCAGATTAAATGGAGGCTTTCAACCAGTGGAGCATCTTTCTGTAAAATATTCTCCAAAGCAACTAAGCATCTTTCTGTAAAATAAACTTTACAACAACGTTTCATGTTGACCAAACGACAAAGAATCAAAGGTAAGCATATCATGTTTTTGTTGTATAGCATTGGTGGTGCCGGAATCATGTGACAAGGAAGGGAATACTGAACAGTGAACGAAAACAACAGCATCAAAAACTTACATAATTCTCGGTTAAAAACAAACACACAAATTACATATCAAATTTGATAAGGTAAGTTTCTTTCTTTTTCAACACACAGAAAGAAACAAGGACAATCTTTATTGACAGCACCAAACAATTTGATTTGGGTGGTTTCTTGGCAGAGTCACCAAGAACCCGCTTTAGTAAAAGAGTCATACTTTTTTAACTGCCCATTAAAACCCGTTAAAAATTACTCATGGACTCATGGTCCAAACTCCAAAATAACCCACTGCATCTTAATACATACTCATTATTACCCAAAACTTATATCGCGCCAATTAAACATTATACAAGTTGGTGAATGTACTTGGTGTGGCAAAATTGGAAGGTTAGACATATCGGTAACGGACCAAATGAGTGAGTCCAATGGGTGTTTTTTTTTTCCTAAAATGGCTCATGGACTAGAGTGTTTTGCTGGTCAGGAGCCTGTTACCTAGTTTTTGGTCCACACAGTTTTTTATTTCAAGAACAACCAACTTATTAAACGCCATTATAGGAACTATAACTAATTAAATAAAATTATTGCATCAGAGTCAAAGAAAATTGATTAAACAAAAACAATTCTTAAAAATGTCATGACTTTCAATCTCAGTCGCTATATACTTATGGCATGCCAGCAACTACATTTTAATATAGCTATATATAAAATGTAGCTGTGGCAAACGAACAACTGAACGAGGAGGGTTTGGGTCAAAACAAGTCATGGGCTGAATAATAGACCTATTAATTATTATTTGTGTTGAATCCCATTCACATAAACAAACAATATTTGATGCAACCTTATAAAAATATATTTACATCAATTATTATCCGAGTTCCAAGACAGGCCAGGTTCTAAATAAGTTGTTTCTAACAACAGGCGAGGTCGATAACTAGCAAAAAAGGGGCGTCGCCTGGGTTGTTCAGGCGCTTCTTCCAAGTCACATATGTGCAAAGCTGCTTTAGAATTTGGGCAAAAAAAAAAACAATTTGAGGGCATGGGTGTTGGATCTAAGGTCAAATCAGAAATGGAAGTCAATTATCTATCAGTCTATACACCCCAAGAACAAAACAAGTTTACGGGCTTAGCTATTTGCAGTTCGGCGAGCACATGTCTGTATTATGTTTACATTCGACTCCTTGGCTGAGCTAATTCCTAACTGTTTAACGTATGCGGATGTGAGTAAAACATGTCACAACATCTATCCTTAATCAAAATTTCTAAATAGACTAAATATATAATGTAACAACCTAAACACTGACTGAACTGAAGCAAGCAGAACTTATCACATCTTAAACTTCTCTCAAACATTTAACCTTCACATAGTCAGATACAAACCTCACATAATCATTAAATTTGACTAGAAAAAACAACAACAAATATCTTATAACAAATGCCCCTAAAATAACGATCCTAAAAATACTAGAAAACAACAACACATCCACATAAAACTGTAAACAACCAGTAACAGGTACAATTTGCAGAGGATAAACCAAAAACTCACTAATTCGGGTACCAATAACATAACCCAGATTATATAATTAAACAAAAGATCAAAAGCTCCTACCCCAAAAAAAAAAAAGAAAGAAAGAAAGAAATTAGGAGAGTGATGATGAACCTTAATGTGGATATGTGTAGGTTATAGCGACCAAACAAGCAATCGTCGGCAAACCGAGATCTTATAAGTTATAAACAACGATTTGTGTGTGCCGACGTGGGTTTAGTGGAACCGAGTATAGAATGGAGCTGCTTTGGGGATGGAGAAATCATAGGTTCGGTTTGGTTTATTTAGAGGGTGTTTGGGATTGAGTTTGGAAATAGAAAGGTGCTTTTGGTCAGAAGTGCTTATTGCCTTATGACTTTTTAAAAAGGAGTTTTAAAAAAAAGTGTTTGGATTAGCTTTTGGGACGAGAAACGTCAAAAGGTGCATACATGCATGCATCGTATAGGAAGCAAATCGAATAACAAGCCAAGATCATGGCGACAAGAGGAAGACAAAAAGACGGAGCTAGGGTTCAAGACAAGCAATCAAGATTAAGACAATAAGATCTTCAGGACCTGCGGAGAAGGAAGCAAGAAGAAATAGGCATGTTGAAGAACAAAGGTGGCGATGATGGTGGTCGCTAGTTTCGTGTGCTCAGCAAAAGGGAAGCTAGACAGGAGAGGAAGTTCTTGCAAAGGGAAGAAAGACTTAGAAAAGCTACCTCCTTTTTTGTTTACGATCTTCCGGCTGATTGCAATGGAAACAGACTCTGGAGGGCCTTCCAACATTTCGACAACTTGAAGGACGCTTTTGTTCCAGCAAAAAGAGATGTTGCCGGCAACCGGTTTGGTTTTGTCTGTTTCTCTAGAGTCAACGATGTTGGAGCTTGGAAAGAAAACCTGGCGGGGATTACTATTGATGGGGCGGCAATTGGCATTAACATTGCAAAGTTTAACAGGGACGAGAGTAAAAACCTCCCCTCCGAGAATCTTAACCATAACTCAGTTTTCAATAGATTGGGCCCAATCCAGGGGGAGGTGAAAACTAATGTGGTGAAGAAGGATGTTCCGGTGGTGTCGGAGGCTCGTGATGGGCCGTATCGTGATGCCTTAAACATTGGTTCTAAACGTCCTATGCTTTCAAACATCGAGCTACCTCAGGTTAACACCAGTGCTGTGAAGAGTTGGGAATACAAGTCCTTAATAGGTGAAGTAAAAGAGCTCAAGTTCCTTAAAAAGATTTCCAATCTTGCTGAGGAGGCCCTAGATATCGGGACGGAAATAAGATATATGGGGGGGGGGGGGATTAAGGTGCTTATTACTTTCAACTCGGTCTCGGAGGCTGAGGTTTTTCTAAACGTGCATTATGACCTCTGGTCAGTTTGGTTTTCTAGGCTTTATCTATGGGATGGTCGGGTGCCGGTCTATGATCGGGTTGCTTGGATTAAGGTCTCTGGGGTCCCGGTGTGTTTGTGGGATAGACATATTTTTAACCGTATTGGAGAACGTTGTGGCAGGCTCCTCGTCAAGTCGACTGTCTCAACCGTTGACACGGATTTGTCCGAATCGACAATGGCCATCTTGGTTCAATCTGGATGTAGAGTCTCTCAAGAATTCATGGTCTCCTGGAAAGATGAATCCTTCAAGGTTTGGGTTCATGAAGTTGATCCTCTTTGGTCGCCAACGTTCTTATATCAGGCCAAGTCGGAAGTTCCCTCTACGACAGCTCCGATTTTAAAATCCGTCATTAGGAGGGCTGAACCCGATGAGGAAGATGAAATTGGGTTCCATGCAAGACAACGTCCCTTTGCATGCCTCAGATGTTGAACCTGCTTGGTGTGCTGGTGGGGCCCCCATGTCTCCTGGTAAAGAATGTTTGATTGGTGATGACATTAAGGATAGTGAACCCCACACTTCAGTTAAGCCTTCTAATTTTATTGGGCCGGAATCCAAGACGCAAGACCGTGAATCTGAATTTGGTTTGAGTTACGTTACTCTCAGGCCCAAATAAAAGACAAAAATGAAAAAAAAGAGGATCCGACTGTTTAAGACCCTTGATTTGAATAACCCGGTGGATTCAGATCCTTTTAGCCTGGACGAGATTATCCGTAAAGATGCTGAAGAACACCAAAGATCCAAAAGAAGGAGGCAACTATTGAGGGTGTCGATTGTGATTATGATGCCGATCCTTGGGATGATGATGCCTCAACTATTTTCGAGCAAGAAGTTGGAGATACTCTACGATATGGTGAGTGCCTCGGTATTGAGGTTGATGGTTTTGGAAATCACGTCAAGAAGTTGGTCCATAGGGAGATGGTGATGGATGGTTCCCAATGAATTTTGTCTCTCTCAACCTCAGGGGTGTGGTCGGGTTGGATAAGCCTGCCTGGGTTCGGGGGAATTAAACGTGAAAGTAAGTTGTCGTTTATCGGTTTGCAGGAAACTCATAATACCGGGATGTCAGAAGTCTTTTGGACTCGTTTCTGGGATAGGACTCCGTGAGGTGGTGAATATTAGGGGTCCGTTGGAAGGTATGTGGGTTGCCTTGGGGTATTTTAATGATGTCAGGTGTGCGGAGGAGAGACTGAACTCCCAATTCGATGCCACGGCTGCTGCTGGTTTCAATGATTTTGTGAGTAGAGCGGGTTGGTTGGAATACCGTATGATGGGGGCGTTTTACCTATATCTCCGATAATGAAGATGTCAAGATGAGCAAATTAGACCGTTTCTTTGTTAGCAATGAGTTCATGGACCGATGGCCTAGGGCTAAATTGGAGGTCTTGAACTGTGGGATTACGGACCACTGCCCAGTCCCCCTAGCCTGTAATGATTTGGATTTTGGGTCTGCCCCGTTTAAGTTTTATAATTCTTGGATTGGGGCTATAGAGTTAAATAATATTGTCTCTAAGAATGCCATTTTTGATGGGTCTCAAGGTAGGGACGATCGCATGCTGTTATCTATCCTTAAAGGTATCAAGGGAGATATTAAAATTTAGAGGGAAGCTATGAAAGTGATTAACGAGAAGGACCACATTTTGATGACCAAGGCTATTAATGATTTGGAAAAAATTTCCGAAGTTGCTGTGCTTAATGATACGGAGAAAAAGTTGCGTGTGGATCTTAGACAAAATTGAGGGCTATGGATTTAGGTCTGGCCAAGGATTTACACCAAAAGGCTAGGATCAACTGGGTCAAACACGGGGATGAAAACAGCTCGTTCTTTCATGGTTGGATTAATGTTAACATGGCCAGAAGGAGAATTAATGGGCTGAAATTTGGAGATGTGTGGATTTCTGACCCAGACCATATTAAATCGGAGACAAGGCGATGGTTTAAATTTTTTTTTGTTGAACCTATTCGTAGACGCCCAGGTTTCTCTTACCTGGGCTTACTGAAGATATCTGCTGATCAAGCGAACAACCTTGTGCTCCCCCTTCTCGTCTGATGAAATTTGGAGTGCTATTTAATGTTGCTATAGGAGTAAAGCCTCGGGTCCGGACGGTTTTATCATGAAATTTCTAAAGAAATTTTGGGATTCTTTCAAACCGTTTGTCTTGAATGTGATGGAGGAGTTTTATTCTTCTTGAGATATTTCAGTTGGGTGTGACGCGTCGTTTATTGCCTTGATCCCCAAGAAGGTGGACCCGCAAGATATGGGTGATTTTTGCCCTATTTCCTTGGTAGGGCTGATGTACAAAATTATTTCGAAGACCCTCATGAATCGGATTAAAGCTGTGATGCCGGCTCTCATCTCCTCGACCCAATCGGCGTTCATTGGTGAGAGGTATATTTTAGATAGATGATGCGTGCTGGTTTTCAATAAAAACTTGACTTCTTTTCAAAAAGGGCAAATCCCGAGAGATATGCTAACAGTGATGATGAAAAGATGAGTAAGTTGGGAAAACAGTTAGCCACTTCAAAAGTTTTAAATTTATAGTTTAAAACGATAGTTGCTCAACGTTCTAGACCCAGCACAACAGGCAATCGGACCTATCGTGTATATAGAAATGTGCAAGTACCGATTATCGAATCCGTGGACATGATTTTTCCTACTCAGCTTCTTAAAATTACTTTAAAAAGACTATTTAGAATGGCGTGGAGAAAAAGCAAAGTAAAAAGAGAGATGTAAACTTTTAAGAGAAATCAATGACAAAACAATGGTGTTGCTTCGGGATCAGATGGAACCTGGTATGAAAAATAGTTATCTTTATTTTAAGTGGTGTGTTCGAGCTGCACACTTATGCTTAACTTAGAATTGCTACAGCATTTTCTAGAGGTGGCTGTTATCACAAAAGCTGTACAAACAACTGTGTTCTTAAGGTTATTTTGAGGGTCTCCCGACCTAGTAAGCTCACCTCTCAACACTGAAAATAAAGTGACTCGAGACTGTGTCGACTCAACCACGAATTACCCGCCTCCCAATGTTGCGATATAGAGATCTAACCATTTAAACTTTTATGAATAATTTACCGGTGGCCGGAGCATGACCGAATAAATTACCACTTAATATCATAAAAGGGTCGTGACCAACCGACACACGTGCACCTTTTACTTGATTTAATTAATTTATCAAAAAGTGAGTGTTCTATTATTAACTGTGTGGCAGTATAATAATGAAAGAAAATAAAAACCGTTTTCTCTCAACACGGGTTCATAAAAGCTTAAACTGCGCCAAGGCTATCACATAGACAATGAAGCCAAGTCACAAGAATAAACCTTGACTTATCACTAGGACAAAGTATAAAGACCGTACCGACCCTAAATGAAATTTTGATAGTAGATGATTAAGCCACAAAGTGTGTGTATTTCTACCCAAAAACGGGCTAATCACTACTCGCGGGATTAGGTTAGCTCACAAGTGCGTGGGTTGTTACACACCACAGGTACACTCATGAGTCCTCCCACTTCCTATCAAAACACCCATAAGAACAAAGACTAGATGATTTATTAATTAGACCATTAAACAAAGTTTAAATTAGATAGAATTATTAAGAACACAAAACACCACTTGAAAATAAAAAGATAAACTATATTAATTCATACCGAGTTTCCATCATCACCCTAGCAACACCAACAGAAATCTAGCCTAGCATGGTTGATACAACAAGCTCACAAGGTTGGGTTTGTGTACAAGACATCATGAAGGTGTTATGAATATTTCTAAAGGATTTGGGTGGTTTTGGTGATTTCTCTCTCTCTCTCTCAAGGTGTTTATGGAGTGATCTGTCACACCCTCAAATTTTCACTGCGGGGTTTTACCGTGAGGCGCATGACATACCAGAATCCCATAGCCATAAGTCATATGAACGAACTCTAAATGCCCAAACCATTTAGTTCGTTTTCAAAAATTAAGTTTAGTTAAGCTGCGGAAGGGTAAACCAGATTTAAACCTTTTAGAAACAATGCGCAAAACAACGCGCCCAAATTAAAACAATATGAAAGAAAACGTAAAAGCATGATATGTAATTTAGGTGTATGCCTAAGACTCCAAATGCAGTGAACGTGCAATTCTTCCTAATCGTGACACCGGAAGCTTACTACCTGGAAAAGCATGTACATGGTGGGTCAACAAACAATGTTGGTGGGTTCACAGTTTGGATAACAGGTGTAAAGTTGTCAAAAACCCAAATGTTAAAGTGTCATCAGTTTAAGCTTGCCAGGGGTAGCTAGCCCACTCATTGTAACTAAACATGTGAGTATTGGGAACCTTCAGAAATGTGTTAACATACGTTAAACTGCTTTAGTACTAGTGTCTATCAACACTAGTAGGAAAAATGTGGTCAGAAGTTCATGCCCGTGACACAAGCACCTCAAGCATGAGGTTGCTGCACAACCTAATAGCGCTATCAACTAATACCCCGTTCGCCTCCAGTGATTAACCCAATAATATGTAAGGACTTTCAGTGATAGAGTGTGCTTAGTTCACAAAGGACAGTTAAAGTTATAAACTGATAAAATCGTGATCCACACAAGGAATCGTAAAACCCGACCCACACAAGGAGTCAAAACCTGAGATGTAAGAGTAGTCCCTAACCGGACTAAAAAACGTTTTGTAAGTTGTCTCAAACCCGAGACGCATGCTTTTGAGAAAAGAGTAGTGAACTCACCTTTGGTTGCAAGCAAGTTATCCAAACTCCAAAACAATAAGGTGCTACCGACTCCCTATTACAAGTGTCACTAAGTGAGTATATGTGCATAACCAATACATCATATAACCCGTTTGTCCAAGACGTTTAAATGTTCAAAACCGTGTATGTGACACCTAGTGATTCTACATACACAAGTAAACCCTACGAACCCATTAGTGAACATATTGATTAACATCAGTTTTATACTTCACATACATCCCACATAAGTTTCCATACAAGTTCATGTCAAATACATACCACATACAACTCCAAATAGTCACGTAAACATACTCTACGCAATCTGCGTTTTCAGGGCAGATTGTGTGCTGTGGAAAACAATTTATTTAAAATACCTAACCAACGAATTAAACTCCCAAATTTTTACTGAATATTCTTTGGGGTTTACTTGACAACCCATATTTTTTTTGTCTCGAAACCAAACACAAAAATTATGAAAATTCGTACAACACTGCTATGTCCAGAAAGTTTTCACAACAGGTCAGTTTAGTAGAAAAATTCCCAAAAATCGTGTATTCACCCAAAAGGGGTGAATCCACTTGGAAAAGCCAAGTTATTCCAACATTGACCTACTGTACAAATTTCATAACCTAACTCTTTATAGAACTCAAGTTATGATTGTTTAAAGTTGACTCAGTTTACAAGTCCGAAAATCTGATTTGACCCTTATTCAAATAAAATTCCAGAAACTATTCAAACGACATCCAAATCAGACGATTTTGCCCATTATGAAAAGCTAAGACCATGTATAATACAACCATGCAAAGAAATCATCAAGCTTTATATTTTAAGTCACGTAACAGACCCTACAAGTTAACTCAAGCATTCTGTCCAGATTTTAAACATGCGATAACCCTAGTTATAATCAACCTTTCAAGCATATAAACGACCAACAACATCCAATAATCCTTATACAACATCAACAAGACATGACTTGATCAAAACCTAGCAATATTCATGCATATATTATCATTCATAAATCCTAGAAACCTAAAACATCAAGAACATGCATAATCATGCAAAACACATAACATCCATCACATAACAATCATGATTAACCCTTTTAATCTTTATAAACCTCAAGTTTTAATCTTTATGAAAACGTTTTAGACCTGGAAAAACATGGTTTTGATGTTTTAAAAACATATTAGAGAAGATTAAAACATAAGAGATTGAACATTATACCACAAGCACTTCAAAACCACCAACCGATTGCTCTCCAAGCTTCCCGATCAATGTTCTTGAGCCTTAGCAGGTGTTTGGGGTTAATATTTTCGTAATAGGGCAGTAGGGGGCGATTAGGGTTGAGTTTAGGGGATACATGAGGCTTAAGATTGTTTAAATAGTGATTTGAGTCGGTTATGTTGCGTCAGGTCCCCGCGAGCGGCCGCGCGGAGAGAGTGAGCGGCCGCTCACTCCTCCCCGGCTTGCTCCGGGTGGCCTGTTCTGTTGTACTGCATGTTTTCTTCGATGTTTTCGCTATTTTGGACCATAAAAAGTGTAACCCCATGTGTTAAGGCCCCAACCATCCATTACGATTTTTATTAACGCTTTCGGTTTAAGTTCACGTAATCACATACAGTTTGCACATAGTTTCACAGAGTTTCATAGAAGCACGTAATTGCAATCAATCTCAACCAATAAATTCACAATCTTCTAGTTTAACAATTCACCAACGTCTGGGGTTCACTACTCATGTATATAGTTTGGTAATTCCTCAAATTACCACTTCATGCAGTTATTAACCTATAACTGTGCAACGTGTGGCTTATCTAGCTAACCCTAGTTAAGTAAAATACAAAGAACGTAACTAGAGTTTAGTTAAAGTGAGAACCTGAAATTGCGGGGTATCACATCATCCCCAAGTTGAAAAAAAATTTGTCCCAAAATTCAGCAAGTAAACAATAAAGCCAGCTAGAAAAGTGTGTGCTTGGTTCCCGGATGTCACATCATCCCTAAGTTGAAAGGAATTTCGCCCCGAAATTCACTTTGAAAGAGCTGCTTTATGTTTAGGGTTCGATCTATGTTGAGGTTCAGGTTTAGAAAAGAGGTGTGGGTATTTAAGCCGCATTTTATCCCTGCGTTCCCACGTGTCTTCCGGTCCTAGACAGGAATTCCATTGCACCTTAACAATCGGTATGGTGCTCTGTCTGAGTTTCTTGACGCCCCGCTCAAGAATCTCCACTGGTTCTTCCAAGAACCGTAGCTGATCGTCCACCTGGATCTCCTCCAGTAGCACCACCAGTGTTGTATCCGATAAGCATTTGTTTAGATTCGATACGTGGAATATATCGTGTACCCCATTAAGCTCATTAGGCTGGTTTAACCTGTAAGTTACTGGACCAATCCTTTCGACAATCTCGAATGGTCCAACGTATCGTGGGTTCAACTTTCCCCGTTTTCCGAAGCGTATCACACCCTTCCAAGGTGACACCTTCAATAGTACCTTGTCCCCAACCTGGAACTCCAAAGGTTTTCTATGCTTATCAGTGTAGCTTTTCTATCGATCACGAGCAGCAGCCATCCGGTTTCTGATTTGCACTATCTTCTCAGAAGTTTCGTGCATGAGTTCGGGACCTGTCAGCTGGCTATCCCCAACTTCAGTCCAACAGATGGGAGATCTACACTTGCGTCCATAAAGTGCCTCAAAAGGCGCACACTGAATTGAAGTGTGATAACTGTTGTTATAAGAGAATTCAATCAAAGGCAAGTGCTTGTCCCAACTGTTGCCAAAGTCCACCACGCATGCTCGTAGTAGATCTTCTAGTGTTTGGATGGTACGTTCACTTTGCCCATCCGTCTGAGGGTGATAGGCTGTGCTCATGTCTAAACGAGTCCCTAATGCATCTTGGAGAGTAGTTAAAAAATGAGAAGTAAATCGCGCGTCGCGATCTGATATGATAGAAGTAGGCACCCCGTGCCTAGAGACGACCTCCTTGATATAAATTTTGGCCAGTTTCTCCAGCGTGTCGCTTTCCTTTATTGCCAGGAAATGTGTCGATTTTGTCAAACGGTCGACGATAACCCAAATCATGTTATGCCCACTTGGTGTTCTAGGGAGCTTTGTGATAAAGTCCATAGAAATTCCGTCCCATTTCCACATAGGGATTTCTGGTTGCTGGAGTAAGCCTGAAGGTTTCTGTTATTCAATCTTAACCTTTGCACAAGTCAAGCACTTGCTAACATACGTAGCTATCTCAGCTTCCATGTTTGGCCACCAGTACAGAGTTTTGAGATCTTGGTACATTTTATCTGAACCAGGATGTACCGAATAACGAGAGGTGTGAGCCTCATCGAGCATGAGTTGTCTGAGATCCCCAAAACGTGGAATCCAGACTCGATTCATGAAGTATTGAAGACCATCCATCCTCAGTTCCAGGTGCTTGTCAGCACCGTGCAAAGTTTCAAGCCCGATGTTTTCCTCTTTCAAAGCCTCGCCCTGGGCTTCACGTATCTTATCAGGAAGATTAGAATGTATGATAAGTTGTAAGGCTCGCACTCGTTTGGGTTTTGTTTCCTTCCGACTAAGGGGATCTGCTACAACATTAGCCTTCCCTGGATGATATTTGATGGCACAGTCGTAATCATTCAGGGGCTCGACCCATCGATGTTGTCGCATGTTCAGCTCCTTCTGTTCGAATATGTGCTGGAGGCTCTTGTGATCAGTGAAGATCGTACACTTAGTCCCATAGAGATAGTGCATCCAAATCTTTAGAGCAAAAACCACAGCTCCTAGTTCCAAGTCATGCGTGGTGTAATTCTTCTCATGAACCTTCAGTTGTTGTGAAGCATACGCGATCACCTTCTCACGTTGCATCAGTAAACACACTAAACCTTGGATAGACGCATCACAGTACACCACAAAGTCCTCTATACCCTCAGGTAGTGATAGTATAAGTGCACTGCAAAGTTTTGCCTTCAATAATTGAAAAGCAGATTCTTGGGCATCTCTCCACTTGTAAGTAATTCCCTTTTGCGTCAAAGCAGTGAGGGGTAGAGCGATCTTAGAGCATCCCTCAATGAACCTGCAATAATATCCCGCAAGACCAAGGAACTGTCGCACCTCTGTAGGAGTCTTAGGAGCCTCCCACTTTTTAATAGCATCAATCTTGGCGGGATTGACATGTATTCTTGCCTCGTTAACCGCATGTCCTAAGAATTGGACCTCACAAATCCAGAAGAAGAATTTAGAGAATTTCGCATACAACTGCTCATTCCTCAAGAGTTCCAAGATCTGCTGCAGGTGTTGCTCATGCTCTTCCCTGCTCCTGGAATAGATTAATATGTCATCTATGAACACTATGATGAATTTGTCCAAATAAAGCTTACACACGCGGTTCATAAGGTCCATGAACACAGCCGGTGCATTGGTCAGCCCAAATGGCATTACCAAAACTCATAATGTCCATAACGAGTTCGAAAGGCTGTCTTTGCCACATCCTCCTCTCGGACTCTTAGATGGTGATACCCTGACCTTAAGTCAATCTTGGAATAGAAACTCGACCCATGAAGCTGGTCGAACAAGTCATCAATACGAGGCAAAGGGTAGCGGTTCTTAACCGTCACCTTGTTCAACTCTCGATAGTCAATACACATGCGGAAACTCCCATCCTTCTTCTTAACAAACAGGACTGGGGCTCCCCAAGGTGAAGAACTAAGCCTAATGAAACCCCTATCCAATAGCTCTTGGAGTTGGGTAGATAGTTCCTTGAAGTTCTCCTGGTGCTAGGCGGTATGCTGCGCGTGCAACTGGGATTGATCCAGGTGCAAGTTCAATTTGGAACTCCACTTGATGAATAGGTGGAAGTCCAGGTAGTTCCTCTGGGAATACCATTGGGAAATCACGAATTACAGGGATGTCCTCAATCTTCGTTTCAACTTCAGCTCGAGTATCAGATATGTTAGCCAAAATGGCTGGATAGCCCTTTCGTATACACTTCTGGGCTTTCAAGAAGGAGATGATGCCCACTATGAAACCACCACGATCACCCTGGATAGATAGCAGTTCTCCACTAGGGAGAGGAATACAAACAATCTTCTCCTGACAGAGAATTTCAGCGCGTTGCTTGGACAGCCAGTCCATGCCAACCATGAGATCAAAACTTCCTAGGGTGATAGGTAGGAGATCGATGGCAAATATTTGCCCATCCAGCTCGAGCTTTATAGTTACGGTGAATGTGGGTTACCTCAACAGGTTTCCCATCAGCTAACTCTATAGAATGTGGGGTATCAAGATGTGTAGGAACTATCCCTAGGTGTTTGCTCAGTTTTAAAAGAAAACACAAAGCTGATATTCGCACCAGAATCGAAAGGAACAGTAGCAAGATTGTCTTTCATAGGTCATACTTGACAACACACTGATGTCGCTCTTGGCTTCTTTCGAGCCAATTACACATGCTATTCCCCGAGCACCTCTGAGGTTGTCGTTGTTATTCTGGTTGTTGCTTTTGAAGAACTTATACCTCACACTATCCCACGTTCTCTTGCTATCACAAGAAACGGAAGGTGAAGCACCATGCTTCGGAAAAGTACCGTGCTCAAAAGCCTCACTAGGATGTTTGTGAGCTAGGTAATGATTTGTTAGATTCTGGATATGTGTGCTATGTTAGTCCCACCACGAATCTGTGCGGCCAACCCTTCTGGTAAGAAGCTCGATCCGCTTGTAAGGTAGGTTAAATAGATTTGAGCATATAATAGCTAACTCCTGTAGCTTGGTAGTGTAGGCGTCGATCTCAGACCCAACCGTCTTTAGATAACAAATTTCTAAATTTCATCACAGGGTGTTACATTCTCCACACAAGTATCTGTAACTCATCGAGTGTGCATGTAGTATACATTACCCATCCAACCTGGGGCAAATGCATATGTCAAGAACCTATACTAGCAAAGAAATCAAACAGTCTCCTTCCGTCCCGTTGGAGTTATTGAAGCTTACAACCCATAAAAGCCTTGGAAATACGCTAACGAGTTGTTGTTGCGGCATGTGCGTTCAAGGAATCAGGAAGTTCAAATGCGAAAGTCAAGGGAAAAGAATGATTTAGCAACTTAGATATTTACTAGCTTGGAAAGATGTGAGGGCCTCAACCACCCTATTGTTGATCATAAGAATTCACTCTTATCTAGGTTTACAAAAGAAAAGAAATGAGAATACTAGCAAGGAAGGGTAGGAGCAAATCGTCGCCACGCTCTGTCGAGATAGTAGAGCCTTCATCCTCACTTTCAATGTGTTCGACCTGCTCAGGTTTTCCTTCCATCCCTTCTCTTTCCTTCTTCGCAGGTGTCAGTGTTATATGGAACTCGTCGTGTATAGTCTCCAACTCCGGTCCTGTGTAATTCAGTTCAGTGGTCAGCTGCACCACTCGTTCCTCCAATCGTGACTGCCAGTCATTAGCAGGTTTCGTCTCCCTTTGAGATATTGCACTATGTCGCAGACTTTACACAACTCCTCAAGAGTGTGAGTAACAAGTCCTGATCTGATGTGTCCCCGAGAAACAGGGATATGCAAGTCATACGTTCTCCCGCTCGTACTAGGCGTAAAGGTACTAAAGTAAGAAATAAATTCTATATGAGTAACCCAGTCTCGTCTGAGTTTCAAATGAGAGTAAGGAATATCAAGCGACAAGGAACATGAACTATTTGTCTCCTTGCTCAAAGAAAAAGGATAAGTCTCAACATTTGACTTTTTCTAATTTGATTCGGTATAATGGTACTGCGCCTTAGGCATCGTGCAGTTCTCCGTGTACGTGCGCCACAACGCGTGCAAGGGTTCTCTCCCCTGTACTATTGTTGTTTCCTCATCCATGAGGTTTGTTAGGATATCAATCCCAGTAATGCGCCACCTGGTGTAACCCTTGGTCCCCACCAGTGATGTGTTCAAAATCAGGTTTAGAACTAGAAAATAATATATCTCCTAAAATTATGTGTTGTAGATATATGTAGTCAAAAACTAATTGTGCACTTAAGCTGTGAGTGTACTAACGCTTAAGCTATGATGGTTATAGACTAGACTGAACATGCAGTCCTAGTTCACTATAACCAATTGCTCTGATACCAGTTTGTCACACCCTCAAATTTCCACTGCGAGGTTTTACCGCGAGGCGGATGACATACTAGGATCTCATAGCCATAAGTCATATGAACGAACTCTAAATGCCAAAACCATTTAGTTCGTTTTCCAAAATCAAGTTTAGTTAAGCTGCGGAAGCGTAAACTAGATTTAAACCTTTTAGAAACTATGCGCAAAACAACGCGCCCAAATTAAAACCATATGAAAGAAAACGTAAAAGCATGATATGTAATTTAGGTGTATGCCCAAGACTCCAAATGCAGTGAACGTGCAGTGCTTCCTAAACGTGACACCGGAAGCTAACTACCTGCAAAAGCATGTATATGGTGGGTCAACAAACAATGTTGGTGAGTTCACAGTTTGGATAACAGGTGTAAAGTTGTCAAAAACCCAAATGTTAAAGTGTCATCAATTTAAGATTTTTAGGGGTAGCTAGCCCACTCATTGTAACTAAACATGTGATTATTGGGAACCTTCAGAAATGTGTTAACATACGTTAAACTGCCTTAGTACTAGTGTCTATCAATACTAGTAGGAAAAATGTGGTCAGAAGTTCATGCCCGTGACACAAGCACCTCAAGCATGAGGTTGCTGCACAACCTAATAGCGCTATCAACTATACCCCGTTCGTCTCCAGCGATTAACCCAATAATATGTAAGGACTTTCAGTGATAGAGTGTGTTTAGTTCACAAAGGACAGTTAAAGTTATAAACTGATAAAAACGTGATCCACACAAGGAATCGTCAAACCCGACCCACACAAGGAGTCAAAATCCGACCCACACAAGGAGTCAAAACCTGAGATGTAAGAGTAGTCCCAAACCGGACTAAAAAATGTTTTGTAAGTTGTCTCCAACCCAACACGCATGCTTTTTGAGAAAAGAGTAGTGAAACTCACCTTTGGTTGCAAGCAAATTATCCAAACTCCAAAACAATAAGGTGCTACCGTGTATGTGACACCTAGTGATTCTACATGCACAAGTAAACCCTACGAACCCGTTGGTGAACATATTGATTAACAGCAGTTTTATACTTCACATACATCCCACATAAGTTTCCATACAAGTTCATGTCAAATACGTACGACTCCAAATAGTCACGTAAACATACTCTACGCAATCTGCGTTTTCAGGGCAGATTGTGTGCTGTGGAAAACAATTTATTTAAAATACTTAACCAATGAATTAAACTCCCAAATTTTTACTGAATATTCTTTGGGGTTTACTTGACAACCCATATTTTTTTTTGTCACGAAACCAACACAAAAATTATGCAAATTCGTACAACACAGCTATGTCTAGAAAGTTTTCACAACATGTCAGTTTAGTAGAAAAATTCTCAAAAATTATGTATTCATCCAAAACGGGTGAATCCACTTGGAAAAGTCAAGTTATTCCAATGTTGACCTACTGTGCAAATTTCATAACCTAAGTCTTTATAGAACTCAAGTTATGATTGTTTAAAGTTGACTCAGTTTACAAGTCCGAAAATCTGATTTGACCCTTACTCAAATAAAATTCCAAAAACTATTCAAACTTCGTCCAAATCAGACGATTTTGCCCATTATGAAAAGCTAAGACCATGTATAATACAACCATGCAAAGAAATCATCAAGATTTTTATTTTTAAGTCACGTAACAGACCCTACAAGTTGACTCAAGCATTCTGTCCAGATTTTAAACATGTGATAACCCTAGTTATAATCAACCTTTCAAGCATATAATCGACCAACAACGTCCAATAATCATTATACAACATCAACAAGACATGGCCTGACCAAAACCTAGCAATATTCATGCATATATTATCATTCATAAACCCTAGAAACCTAAAACATCAAGAACATGCATAATCATACAAAACACATAACATCCATCACAGAACAATGATGATTAACCCTTTAAATCTTTATAAACCTCAAGTTTTAATCTTTATGAAAACGTTTCAGACCTGGACAAACATGGTTTTGATGTTTTAAAAACATATTAGAGAAGATTAAAACATAAGAGATTGAACTTTATACTACAAGCACTTCAAAATCACCAACCGATTGCTCTCCAAGCTTCCCGATCGATGTTCTTGAGCCTTAGCAGTTGTTTGGGGTTAATATTTTCATAATACGGCAGTAGGGGGCGATTAGGGTTGAGTTTAGGGGATACATGAGACTTAAGATTGTTTAAATAGTGATTTAAGTCGGTTATGTTGCGTCAGGTCCCCGCGAGCGGCCGCGCGGAGAGAGTGAGCGGCCGCTCACTCCTCCCCGGCTCGCTCCGGGTGGCCTGTTCCGTTGTACTGCATGTTTTCTTCGATGTTTTCGCTATTTTGGACCATAACAAGTGTAACCCCATGTGTTAAGACCCCAACCATCCTAATGGTCCCCCCATTACGATTTTTATTAACGCTTTCGGTTTAAGTTCACGTAATCACATACAGTTTGCACATAGTTTCACAGAGTTTCATAGAAGCTCGTAATTGTAATCAATCTCAACCAATTAATTCACAATCTTCTAGTTTAACAATTCACCAACGTCCAGGGTTCACTACTCATGTATATAGTTTGGTAATTCCTCGAATTACCACTTCATGCAGTTATTAACCTATAACTGTGCAACGTGTGGCTTATCTAGCTAACCCTAGTTAAGTAAAATACAAATAACGTAATTAGAGTTTAGTTAATGTGAGAACCTGAAATTGCGGGGTATCACTTGATCCCAGGCTCCAAAGGACACCAAAGATCCTCAAAGAAGGCAGAAACAGTCTGGAGAAGTGTGGGGTTTTGAGTGAGAAGGGATGTTTCAAAATGTGGGATGGAGGCCTCTATTTATAGGCATTTCAGCTCAAGCACGCCCTCGACAACGTTCTGGCACGCCCATGCCAGACAACAGGTACTGTTGCAGAGTCCTTTCATGCAGTCTTGTCTGTCCTGGGGCAAACACACCCGTGCCATCTACTATGGCACGCCCGTGCACTTTCAGAAGTGCAACCGTCTTGTCAGTCTTGGTCGGTTTTTGCCTTGGAGAACACACTGGAGTAAAGCACGGCTGTGCCATACATCTGAGCACGCCTGTGCACATCCTGAAACACTGAAATTGACCTCGTTTGACTTGGAAATGTTGACTTGTTGACCCAGGAGGGTGGCAGGACCTTGGGCACGGCCGTTCCATGTTTGGCAGGTCTTCAAAGTCTTCAGATCTTCATCCGTTTTGTGCCGTTTTGTGCGGTTTTTCACTTATTTTCATCACCGGACCTCCGAACCTGCAATTATTAGCAAAGAAACATAAATCCAGACAAAACAGAGATAAAAGCATGATTTTAGGTGTAAAACGGGTGATAATCATAAGTGAAAATATAGCAATTTCTCGGTACATCAATAGACCACTTATCATTAGTGAAATCGTGTCGTGGGTAAGAAAACCAAATGGGAGGTCCTCCTTTTTAAAGTTGATTTCAAACGCGCCTATGATTCTTTGAATTGGAAGTTTCTTATCCGGATCATGGAGTATATGGGTTTCCCTGAGACATGGTTGATGTGGATTATGGGGTGTTTGTCTTCGGGGAGGGGGTCGATTTTGATAAATGGTGCGGACACGGGTGAATTTCATTTCAAACGTGGGCTTCGCCAAGGAGATCCTATTTCGCCATTTTTGTTCATTCTTGCTATGGAAATCATCAATATGTTCATGAGGCATGCGGTTGACCTTGGGCTTTTTCACGGGATTCAGCTTCCCATTAACGGGCCGATTCTTTCCCACCTTTGTTATGCGGATGATGTAATCTTCATTGGGGAATTGTCTAAGCACAATGTCGTGAGCCTTTGTCATATGCTTAGATAGATAACCTCGTGACGGGGCTGGAAGTTAATTATAATAAGTGCCATCTTTTCGACATTGGAGTGGGTGAGTAGGAGATCAAGAATACGGCCAGGGGGCTTAAATGCGAACCGGGGACCTTTCCCTTTGTCTATCTAGGTGTTCCGATTGGCGCAAACATGAAAATAGCAAAGTCTTGGCAGCCGGTAGTGGATAAGTTCTGTAACAAACTATCCGCGTGGATGGTTAAAAACCTTTCATTAGCGGGTCGTGCTACGTTAGCTAAAGCGGTCATGGGTAGCCTTCTGTCTTACTATTTATCTCTATTTTCAGCCCCTAGGTGTGTTATTAAAAAGCTTGAAGTGCTGCGTAGGGACTTTGTTTGGGGGAAGACGCGTAACGCCAATAAAGTGAGGGGGATCCAATGGAAAAAAATGATTAAACCAAAGAGGCTAGGGGGTTTCGGTTTGAGTGGGATTGACGACCTGAATGTCGCAATGCTCACTAAGTGGTGGTGGCGTTTTAAAAATGACCCCGACCAACTTTGGGTCAAGGTTGTAAAGGCGATTCACTCGTCGGATTCTTGTAATTTGATGGTGCCGCTTAAAAACGGTGTGGCTGGCGTGTGGAAAGAGACTTGCGGCATGGAACATAAGTTAGAAAGGTTGGGAATTTGGGTTCGTGAGAATATGAAAGTCAAAGTGGGCGACGGTCTTAAGACAAAATTTTGGAAAGACGCTTGGGTTTCGAGTACTCCTGTGAGAGTTGCCTTCCCTGAACTATACCAACTTGTTGCTAACAAGGATGCTTCGGTTGCGGCCTGCTTTTCTAAATTGGAGAGTGGTTTGCATTGAGGGTGGGATTGGAAAGTATGGCCTTTGAACGACAACAGGTGGTTGAAATGATCAGCAAACACTAAGGAACAATAATCAAAGGTCTAAATTCAAAAATCAAAACAGTGGTGCTAAGAAGAAATCGCCAAGGAACTAGTAAAGTGTGGGTCAAATGGACAGAGAACATATATATAGGCATGGTTCATCCAACCCTTTAAAGGTTCGAATGTGAAACTTTGATGTTCATTCGACCTAGTTAAAGGACGAATGAAAATGAAAGGGGTTCGAATGGAAAAATTATCATCAAACCACTCTCATTCGACCAGAGAGATGGGTTCGAATCAACCCTTAGAATTTCATTCGACCTAACGAAAGGTCGAATAGAAAATCTGGAAAACTGATTTTTACCAAATGTCCGATTCGATTCACGTTGTAAGGCTTGTTCAGAATCAAAACAACGACCAATGAACTCAACGTTTTCCTCAACACATCATATCCTCCACTAACTGGTCCGAAAACATGAAGTATCGCATGAAGTAGATACTTGTATGGCTAACACAACTTTGCTTTGTGTAATAGGCAATCTGTGATAGGACCATGATACTTCATCCTGAGGAAGCATGCACGCTGTTCAGTCCATGTCAACTCAATCGGATCTTCATAAGAATCGTTCAGCTGTAAAGCCTCTCTAAAATCCTGTTCACCAACTAGAACCATCTGCCCTTGTATTTTGCTTTGAATAACCGTTCTATCTTCCCAAAAGGTCAGTCCGGCATTCTCCTAAAACTCCACATGATGATCTTTGTAAATGGTGACTAACTGAGCAATAGCGTGTACTATTCTGGATCTCCTTAGAAAGCTAATAATCCCTTGGAATTCTGCATATTTTTCGTCAATCTTCGGCTCAATGTATGCACAGCAGTTATGTTTTGGTTCAAACTTTAATGCTTTAAATGTTACCTGCTCTGGAACGTCTTGTTGTTGTTCAGCCATTAGATCTGCAAAAACACAAACTATTCATAAAAAAATTCGTTAATTTAGATTAAAAAATCAAAAATGGTCAAAACATCATGTTCATTCAACCAAACGTGGGTTCTGCTGAACATGAAAATGCTTCATTTGACCTATCAGATATTCATTCGACCCTTTGTAAAGGTCGAATGGACCTGATTTGAATTTGAATTTATCAAATCTTATTCAATCCCTTTTAACTTTAAATTTTGATTCATACACACCCTAATATAGTCGAGAAAACACTGATTGATCATCAATTTCAATAAACAAACAATTATCAATGGTTTTCCTAAAATCTAGGGTTTCTATAAATCGATTTTATCAATTTGTTTGTTTAAACATTAGATTTTGTTGTATTCCCCCCTAAAACCATCGATAATTGATTGTTGATGGGCAAATTTCATTAACAAACTATTTCAGTCCATTAAATTCTAGTCTAGGGTTTGTGTTCTTCATTTAACGATTTTGATCTTGAATGGAATCCACTACCTGTAATTTTGCTATGGAAATGATCAGCAAACACTGAGGAGCAATAATCAAAGGTCTAAATTCAAAAAGCAAAACAGTGGTGCTAAGAAGAAATTGCCAAGGAACAGTAAAGTGTGGGTCGAATGGACAGAGAACATATATATAGGCATAGTTCATTCAACCCTTTCAGGGTTCGAATGAGAAACATTGATGTTCATTTGACCTAGTTAAAGGACGAATGAAAATGAAAGGGGTTCGAATGGAACAATTATCATCAAACCACTCTCATTCGACCACTGAGATGGGTTCGAATCAACCCTTAGAATTTCATTCGACCTAACGAAAGGTCGAATAGAAAATCTGGAAAATTGGTTTTTATCAAATGTCCGATTCAATTCACATTGTGTCATTTTCAAACATTCAAATTCCCAAAATTTTCCAATTTAAATGATACAAAACTCAAATTAGCTCGTCAAACTTTAGAAAATGACTATCATCCAACATCTGCTTTCGAAAATAACTCAGAAATGTAAAAAATTTTGGATTTTCTAAAAGTTATGCTAAAACTCACCAAAAATATTTTTGTGTTTTTGTATATATGAGGAAAATTAAAAACAAAAGGCAGTAAACATTTTGTGATTTCCGTAAGAGGATCATATCGGTTTATGAGAAATCTGATCACACCGTTACTCTTTAATATGTTATCATTAAAGACAATGTGGTATTCGACAATTGATGATATTGTGATCCACATAAGCTCACATGCAGACTGCTATGCAGTGCTTTCGAATGATACGCGTTAAGTGTATTAAAACTAACAAGCTTATGGTTCCCACGCACATGACATACTCCTGTATCAAGGAATTTGCATAAAGCTTCGTCGTAACGCGTGATTATGCCATTTGTTATCCATAATTTTCAAGATACGAGGCACAGAGGTGTACAAGTCAGCAAATCAATGCTACAAAGTAACATGTGCACACGTACCAAGTTGATGCTGATATCAATCATGATTTTTATCATAGATTTGATACGATGCATTAAATGATCTTTGATCATTATGATAAATGAAGTTCCTCAATTCGGTAACTTTTAGGATTTGGCATGTTAACTCTTTTAGCAAATATCTTGACTGAATCTAGGTCCGTAAATCATTACGACAAACGATCAGTCAAGATACCCCGGATAACAATTAACATAACGACCCGAAACCTCAGATTTTGGCAATCCTATCAAACGAAATTACGGTACTAAGACCATATGCCCATGAGGTGTTCAACCACTAGCGAGTAGTTCGTTATGTTTGTATCACTAAGGCACGCATTAATAAGTCTACGAAGCCTATCAGCACATCACACAAAATCATCACACGCCTTATCAAACGTTACAAATCCTTAGCATGTGACAGATCCTCACTGATGTACTATCATCTCCTTTTTTTCTCCAGGAAAATCATTTTGGGTTTTTCTAATTGATGTGTGAAATGTGTAGTAAATAAATCGGTCAAGTTTTAAAAATGGAAAAACCTAGAAAACCACACACTAACGGCAAGTGTACCGGTCGCAGTGCAGCAGGGCAAGTAAGTCCGGAGTATCGAACCGTGGACACAATATGGCGACTCTCGGTACTAGACCTCTATCGACTCCTAGCCTAGCAAATTGGATATTTTGTGATTTTTTATTAATAAATTATAAAAGTAAATAAATTAAAAGACTTAAACTAACAGATAGCAGATGATCACTAAGGAGGGAAATCAGAGATGGGAAAGCCAACCACCTAGGTATCGAATCCTACTAATGAAATTGGAACTGCCCCGGCTATGGAAACTATGTTGGCAATCAGGATCTTATAATATTCACCCCTAGTATCCTAGTGGCTCTCGGATCATTTACCAAGACTGACCGAAAAGGAATCCTAAAGACTACTAATCTCACTGATTGGTTAGATCACCTCTCGGTCTCACTAACTATGCTAAAGTACTTGCTAGACTGGTTTAGATTTCTCACTCTCCAATCACAATACACCCTAAAGTGCAAGGAGTAACCTGTAAAGTCAATCTATGACACAGATAAGCAAATAATACTAAAGAACCTAGGAAAACCTGATCTCTCAGCGTTTCTAGCCTAAACCTCTAGCACCAAAGACAAACTTGACTACCTATCACCTCTCGGTCTCAAATGTATAAAAAATACTAATTACCTTTAAACTCCCAATTAATGTTCCTATGGAATTTAGGCCTAAAACCATAAAATAAACTACAAGCACAAAGCAAGTAATTCTAACAAGTGTCCAAAGATGAAAGACATTCACTAAGACACTCGTGGAACATCAAAAGATCACAAATTAGTAAAAAGTACGCACACACATCAGAGAATCATAAACAAGTTTTTTATTAAAACATAAATCCAACTATAAAATCCAAATCCGAAACATAAACCAAAATCAAATAGCAATCATCTTCAACCTAGGTGGCCACTAATGTTTTAGCCAAACATAATTAGAGAAAACAATAAAAACATAGGTTCAACAAAAATAAAAGTCATGGTAATAATATTCATAGACACAAAGTCAATAAATATAAAAACTAAAACTTATTATAATCAAACCCGTTGGTTCAATCTTAAACCTGTGTTTTCTTCCCCTTCACTCATTCTCCTCCAAATTCGATTAGAAGCTGCTTCGTGACCTGCTTCTTTTTGGCGGCTGCCAAGATTGTTCTCCGAAAAATAATATGTTCCCCCCAAAAATTAATAATTGTCCGTTTGGACTTGGGCCAAAACCAAGTCTTTGACTTTTTTTATTTTTTATTTTTGTGGGCCTTTACAACGAGACATAAGTCTCTTTTTATTTTTATCTTGTATTATTATTATTATTATTATTATTATTATTATTATTATTATTATTATTATCATTATTATTATTATAATAATTATTATTATTATTATTATTATTATTATTATTATTATTATTATTATTAGTAGTAGTAGTAGTAGTAGTATACTCCAAGCTTGCTTCGGGTGTTCTTGGCTCGACCAAAGTTTCTCGTCTACGCTCCAACGTCCATGAACACCTGCTCTCAAGTGTTCGTGTCTCGATTAAAATTCTTTCGTTTTGGGCTCCTTTTACACGAACACCTACAAAATAATAAAATAAATAAATACATAATAAAACTGACACGAAACGAATAAAAACTCGACCAAATAATATACAAAATACATAGGAAAAGAGATGCGTTTTGCAACACATCACTAATTTTTATGTATTATCTTTTTTTTTTTAATTTTTCAATGTTTTTGGTTTTTCGAAAAATAAAAACTCCCCTAAAATTAAAAACATATTTTTGGATTTTTGATTTTTGAGAAACAAAAACAAAACAAAACTTGATAACCTAATGAGGAGTCTAATCTTGCCTTTCTGCTATATCATTAGCTCTTAATAGAAATTCAAAACGTGATTCATCAAAAGCTTTGGTAAACGAATTAGCTCTTTGGTAATCAGTGTAGATTTTGACCATATCAATCAATCATTTAGCCTAGCAATCCTGAATAAAGTGATACCGTACTCGGATATGCTTAGCTTTGGAATGATTGACAGTGTCTTTAGTGAGTGCGATGGCTGCTTCATTATCGCAATGAATGGGGGCTCTAAGAAATTGCAAACCGGTGTCACGCATCTGTATTTTGATTACTTTATAGAATTGACATATGTTACCTTCAATTGTTCAAGGGAACCTCCTACCTTCCCAAGTTTCATGTTGTATTTCAACGTTTCCCCTAGGAACATCGAACAAATATTTCCATGAGGGCTTATGATAATTTTAACAGTCTTTTCTTGTGTACCTTAAACAAAAATAGAACCAACTTCAAACCATTTACTCATGATTGAGTCGCTTTTGGGTTGTGTTATTGTCTTAAATGGATCAAATAAAAAAGCTATCTAAAAGCAGTAAGGGTCAAATAGGTTAAAAGTATATATTTCCAATGTATACAATAGTACAACCTCCTAAATCATTTTTATTAATGATTTAAATTAATATTGTAAAAAATTGTTGTTGTAATACTAATGTATTACTTGTATAAATTTTAACATATGGTCAAACTCAATCCAATCTGATCTCACCCCTTCTACAATGGTAACGTAAATACGATTTAAGAGGAGGTTGTATCCATCTAAGATAGAGTCAAGGCCAACTGTATAAGTCGTTCCCATTTTTATTTAAATTTTCAATATGTAGCATGTTTTACCATTTATTAGTAGAAATAACAAGACTTACGCATCCGAGAACATTCTGGCATAGCATAACACTTGACTTATTTCTTGATAAAATCGAGTTAATTGCCAAAATGGCCCCTAAGGTTTGGCCCAAATTGCTTGTTTGGTCACTTTTTTGAATTTTCTGCCAAAAGCACCCCTCACAGATCGAAAATTGCCTAAATGACCCATATTTAACTGAGTTTTTGACGAGAAAGAAAAACTCAGTTAAGTCTGAGGGGTAATTTCGTCCTTTCATGTTCTAACGTTTAAAACCCCATTTTAAACCCATCTTCTTCATCTTCAGAACTTCTTCTTCTTCCTCTCATAACAAACCTAATTCCCAAATCATACATACCCTAATTCCCAAATCATACAAACCCTAATTCCCAAATCATACATATGTGTGGTTTCGTTTGTCTTCCAAATCATACATACGTGTGGTTTCGATTAACTAACCTAGACGATGGTATTCTGCAAATGTGGAGCTCATACTATCATACGTGTGTCTTCCACCTCTGCAAACCCTAGTAGACGGTTTTTCTGCTGCAACAAGAAGGGGAGGACCTGTGGTTTCGTTTGTTGGGCTGAACTACCCTTGGGTCAGATTCCTAGTAGTAGCAATGATAGTGAAGAGAATGAAGAACTGAGACTCAACAACACAACATTGCAGACCTTGGTTGGGACACTCAAATCCGAGAACAAGAAGCTGAAAACTTATCTATGGATGACTTGGTTTGGAATCATCATGTATTATATCATGTTTTAGTTCAATGTAGGTCGTTTTGTAATGATAAAAACTCAATGTATGTTGTTTCTTATTGTAATGATCATCTTTTGTTGAAGTTGTAATGTATGTTTGCAAATGTTCAATTTAGGTTGTTTTGTAGTGATAAATAAAGGTTTGTAATAATCAAGAACAATGCTTATGACCAAATAGAAACATACTAAAGCATTAGTACATGACCAAACAGAAACATACAAAACAAGGTTCATACTTAAAGTAGTCTAGTGCATACATGAAATAGATAAGCCTAATAAGCCTAAGTCAGGAAACATAACCTACAAGAACCAACAAGCCTACTTCCAACGACAATCATCATCCGAACAATAGTCCGAATCTGTTCCATGCTCTCCTTCATAGGGATCATGGTACCAATCATCCTCATCTGGGCTGTCATAATTCCAGGCGTTCTTTAACACCTCTGGGTCATAGTCTCTACATGGGTCAAGCTCCTCTTCTTCAACCGGTTCTTGAACTGCCTTCCCTTTAGCCTTTTCATCAACCTTTGTAAGCTGTTTAAAATTATCTTCAACCAACTCTTGAACCACCTTTTCATCATCCTTTTCATCAGACTCTTGATCAACAACTTCAGGCTTTTCAACCGGTTCTTGAACTGCAGGTAGTACAAGAACAACTTGCCTAAACATTATAGTATTTTAGAGATGAAATATGAAGTTGAATTGCATGAATGTTTTGCAATATTGGGTCTTTTAAATCAGCTGAACAATTAACTCATCCGTCTACCTCAAATCTACCCACTGACCCCATAAATGAACTTCATTGAATGCAACTACCACACAAGTGTTATACTGTCAGAATGGTACATAAAATGCTACATTAGACTGCCAAAATGATACATTATGTTTGGTCCAAACTGCCAAATTGGTCCCTCATGTTTGGTCCAAACTGCCAAAATGGTACATAAAATGCTAGATTAGACTGCCAAAATGATACATTAGACTGCCAAAATGGTACATAAAATACTACATTATACTGCCAAAATGGTCATAAAACTATACTAAAGTTAACCAATACACACCAAAAGAAACCCCAAAATGCTACATTAAACTGCCAAGTTGGTCATACCACCATACTAAAAGCAGACAAAAGTTACCAGTCATAATACATACCAAAAGACCATATCATAGCTGTCAAATACATACCATAACCCATACCATAGCAGTCAAACTAGAAAAACACCAAAATGGCCAGTTTTAATACATAAAGTGGCATAACTAAACTGAAACTGAAAACTACATAATTTGTGAACCCCCAACTTGTGAACCAGCAGCTTGTGAACCAGCAGCTTGTGAACCCCCAGCTTGTGAACCCCCAGCTTGTGAGCCCCCAACAGCTTTTGAGCAGGTCCTTTTGTTATGTCCTGTTTGCTTGCAAATCTTACATTTGAGAGGATTACCCTTCCTTGGAAATTTGGTACCCTTTTCAATAGCTTTTGACAACTTTGCAACCTCATCCTTTTCAAAAGCAGACTTTCTCCTCTTCTTTTTAGGTCTTCCAACAGGCTTGCGGTATTTAGGAGCTATCAGGGTGGTGGGACAGTTAAAAGGTTCCCACATGTCAGTTCCATTTAGTGGTTCAATGGTATGGTCATACACCTTCTTCCATGTATCAAGCCAGTAAGCTTTGTGAACATATTTCTCAGGAACTCCATCATCCAATACAAGCAGTGCCATATTCCATATACAAGCTACAACATGCCTACATGGCATTCCAGTCAACTGCCACCTCCTACAAGCACAACTCCTTTCTTTCATGTTAACAGCCCTAACCTCATTCTCTGGACCACTCACCTGATAAACACATTGTATCATATTAACACATAGACATCCATAATCCAAAAACATAACATTCTATACTTACTTGATACTTTCCAGAGCCACACCAAATGACAGAATACTGGCTAGCATCATTTTTTATCTTCTCAAACAGGTCTGTGGCTCTTGGTGTTAAAGGGCCTGATGTTTTTGAAATCATCACCCGAACAATCATCAACCTCTTCAGACAGTACTCCCTTACAAATTCTAGACAGATGATAATAAGTTTATCCCTGCCTAGGATCAACTGCCTGTTGAACACCTCACATAGGTTGTTCAACAGGATATCACTTTTTGGCCTCTCTGAAACATAAACAAGCATTGATACCATTAAAAAAAAGCTCTGCACCAGTGTTTGGCTGGAATACCCTTCAAGTAATCATACATTGCCTTGTCTTCTTTCAGGATTGCATCCATCATCCTTTCATGCTTAATAGGTGTTGTTGCACTAGCTGCATTCCACAACAAGTTTTTGTAGATATCACCCCTCCACCTAGGCTTCATATTTTCATATATATGTCGCAGACAAAATCTATGCTCAACACTAGGATACACCTTTTCAACTGCAGGAATGAGACCCTGCAATTACATACAGAAAACTTAGCATACAGAAATTACATACAGCGTATGCTACATTACATACCTTTTATCGATCACTGATAAATGTGAAGTTGCTGTTTGATGCCAAATCCAAATCATCTCCTAATAACTCTAGAAACCATGTCCAACTTGCTGTTGTTTCTGCCTCAACCACAGCATATGCCACTGGGTATATCCCATTGTTGGCATCAACAAAAACTGCAGTTAAAATCTGTCCTGGAAAAGGGCCTTTTAAGAAACAACCATCAAGCCCTAGTAGGTCTTTCAAACCAGCTTTAAAACCCTGTTTTAATGGCCCTAGGCAGACATAAATTCTCTTGAATTGCCTTGTGGGGCAGCTAGGGTTAGGTTCACTCTCAACATCAATCTTAACAGTAGTACCTGGGTTAGCTCTCATCAACTCAGCACCATAATCCCTTAGCTGTCCATATTGGGCACTGTAAATCACCATTCAGCTTAGCAGTTGCCATTGCCTTAGCTCTGAAGATCTGATTACCTGTTACTTGAACTTGGTATTTGTTCACCATGATTTGTTGGAGTGATTTTATCCTAATTTCTGGATTTGTTCGAAGAATATGCTCAATCTTTTTTGCAAGCCAACTCACTGTGCAGAAATTAACATCCCTTGTTTGGATGCATTCATGCTTCTTCTGAAGTGTGACTATAATCCATGTGCCCTTTTGTTTCAGATTTGAGGCATGCAACACCCAAGGGCATGTGGGTTCTACCTTACTTTTAGAAGTTTGTCCCCCTTTATCTTTAACTAGTCCCAATTCTGTAGAAGTCTGGGCCCCACCAACTGTATCCTTCTTTTTACCACTTGACCTAGTCTTTACTCCACTTGAATTTACCACATTGTCCTTCTGTTTTGCCTTAGTCACCCCTCCACTTGAAATTACCACATTATCCTCTTGTGACACAGGTTTTAAACTTGAAGGATTTAGACCATTACAACAAACCCTAAATCTCCTTCCTTCATTTCTTTCTATATGCAGCTGCCTCCTAGTCTTTATTGCATAATCCTTCACCATATTCTTAATGGTTTGTTTATCAGGAAAACATTGTCCAAGTGAGAATGGGCAATCTGGACTCCCTTCGGAACCAAATGCTTTTCTTTCCCTCCTTTTTCTCATACAGGCCTTATTAGCTCTCTGCAAAGTGTTGCGGTCTTCTTCATCACTGAAACTATCAAAATTATCTAAGTCTATGTCAATGTCTTCCTCAAGTGGGTCAACATTTTCATCATCACTAGCATTAATGTCAACAACAGCCTTATATTCATCCATGTTAACCTCAATATCATCATCTGCATTGTCCTGATCAACTATGAAGTCTCTATCCTCCCCATCACTACCCTCATTATTATCCTCATCACTACCCTCATCACTACCCTCATCACCAGGCCAATAATCATCATCATCTGGATCAGGGTTTACATGAGTACCCTATTTCCCCTTGTTCTTCCTAATGGCCATAAGTCTTTTACCACATTCTTTAAGTATAAAATAACCACTACCATCACTACCCTCATCACCAGCCTCACCACCCTCATCACTACCTTCATCACCACTTAAATTTACCACATTATCCTCATCACCACCCTCAGTAGGATCAGGCTGTGTTGCCTGGGTTATGACACCTAAATCACTAGGATCAGCCTGTGTTGGATTACTTGAATTGGAAGAGGTTAGAATAGGTTGAACATAAATTTCTATCTTCCTATGTTTTCCAGCAGCTGTCAACATTCTATTATAATCAGTTTCACCATTCAATGGTCTTAACCCAAAGTCTAAATCGTCACCTGGAACTTTAAAATAATACCTAAAAATGGAAATATCCTCTTCTGAATACCCAAGTTCTAATATCATATCATTCAGCATTGTTGAAACATTACCATCAACATAATCAATATATGCCAGTTTACCTTCGACATATCTACTATCTGGAAAATCAGTCAGCTCACCACCATAATGCAATTCCACTGAAAAAAGCTGATGATTGTTACCTGAAAAAAAAAATTATTGATCATGTTGAGCAGAGGTGATTGTGTGGAGACAACAACGATGCAACAATAAGCAATAATAACTTACGGTATTCAAGCAGAGGATTGAAATCAGCACCCTTGTCTCGAAACTTCCACATTATTGAGCAGAGATGAAGACGACGAACAACGAAATTACGACGAGGAAGAAGAAGTAAAACCTTATGGTTTTTACTGGATGAAAAATGACTGAATAGGGTTTAAAATGGGGTTTTAAAACGTTAGAACATGAAAGGACGAAATTACCCCTCAGACTTAACTGAGTTTTTCTTCCTCATCAAAAACTCAGTTAAATATGGGTCATTTAGGCAATTTTCGATCTGTGAGGGGTGCTTTTGGCAGAAAATTCAAAAAAGTGACCAAACAAGCAATTTGGGCCAAACCTCAGGGGCCATTTTGGCAATTAACTCTGATAAAATCCATTCATAGTGTAAAATAGAGGCAAGGCCATCCGCTGAGCACCCAGAAAGAAGGGCATGGACATATATGAAAAAAAAACTAATAAAAGCTAAATAACTTAAAAATCTTTTGCTTGAAATGAAAATCGATCCTTCTTCAACAATATAAACCTACCAGTTCTTCACATTTTCACCCAAAAATATTATAGAAAACAAAAATTGCATAATAAATGTCACGCAATCATGTTACAAGCACCAAAACTACGAATGCAAACCGTAGAAGGACCACTTGTACAACTTTAATATACGTAAGCTAAATAAAATATAATAACCAGTCAAATCTGTTTTAACAAACAATTGATTAAAGAATCAACAAAAATTAAATAGATGAAATTACATCAAAGTTGAAGAGCCTAAAGCCTAATATACTAATGCAGAAACTCATGTCTAAGAGTTTAAAAAAAAATAACAAAGAATGGATTAATGACTTGCATCATCACAGAACCAGGTATGTTACTCTAAATTGATGAATTTATCCTACAAATTAGCAAATGCAACTATATACATGATTTAAATTAGCATTGACTATAAAAGGATGTTCAAGATACCAATGAAATTACCTAAAAAGTCAAATAGAAGATGATGAATAAGTACCTAAAGAAGGTATCCATAACAAAATTACAATCTTGTACATGTTTAGTCCTTAATATGATAAATATAGATTAGGAGCGGATCATTTGAGAACCACCATTGAAGAAACAATAGTCTAACCTCCGGTTAAGGATGATAAACTACTATTCCTCTAGGATTAATTCTTTGCTAGAATACCACGGCTGGGTGTGATGAGTGAGTGACAACCTGAAATAACACGAGAATGGGCTTCGTAGGGAGGTTACTGCTTGGATTCTACGAGTAGATCCAACGTACAGATGCAAAAATGGTGATAAACCTTATGTGTGTTTTTCAGGATATTTCTAAATGGCATATTCAAGGAGACATGGCCTCCTTAAATAGGTTCCACACGGCCTCCGATATTAACCTTTAACCTATTATTGGGCCAGACCCGTTTAAGGGGTTACCTCCACTACCCCGCCCAAAGTTAGTGACTCCACAGGTTGGACTTTGATTGGTGGTCATGCGGGGCTCAGCCACGTGGCGTACGACCCATGGTGACCGGTGTGCCCGTCACTGATTGGCTGATCTCCCCTGTCCCTTTTGTACTATTGTCTCCTCTACAGCTGGTATTTAGCGGAAGCCGTTAATGATGGGGCCTCATGTGATTTGATTGGTCGGAGCGCTTGCGCATCGTACTCGTTCTCCCCTACACGTACGCCACGTTTGAGGTATGGCAAATGCTATGCCAGCTGGCGTCCCATGACTGGTCTCACGTCTCTATCAGGTGTATCATTTGTCCCAACTGTACAGAATGAAACGTTGGGATCGTCCTTGCTGGCACTTCCCTATTGGTGGAATGTGCACCATTCTCTCTGCCACACGTCCCACTATTCTTATTGGTTCGTACGAGATTGTACTCTCGTACCTTCCTCATGCTCCTATACCTTTCTCTGTAAGTAACAATGCATCCGCATGCTCTTGTCTCATGCGCATGTCATAGCTGCAGCCGCTTATGACCCTCCTACCTTGAATCCGCATGCTTGGGCTTTATCATGTTGATCATATCTTGGCTTTGTGGGTATGGGCTTGTTTTTCCAAAGCATAGGTTTGGACCCATATCTCTTCAACCATTTAGGGAGAGAACTCGAGAACCAAGTGTAAACACAAAAATCTGTCCACCAAAAAATTAAAAAAATAAAAATTATATAAACCAAAAATTATTAAAAAGTAACAACACTAAAATGTTTATCTAGTGTTACTCTTTCGAAAAAATATAAAAAAATGGCTTTTAGGGGGTGGTGGGAGAGGGGGTTAGGTTATTGAAAGTGAAAGTAGGTGATAATTCCTTGATTCATTCCAATAACTATGTGTTCAATATATAGACTAATACAAACTGAATCTCCTAATAGTATGGAAATATTCTATCATCAATATACAATACATTGTTAATATATATACGGTCTATTACACCCCCGTAGTCGAAGCGAAGGGTGGCCGAAGACTGAGACTGGAACGGAAATCATCAACCAGGATGCGTGGCAAGCCTTTGGTGAATATGTCAGCAATCTTATGGCGAGAAGGAACATGAAGAACTCGAACATTCCCGCGCTGAACCTGTTCACGAACAAAATGAATATCCAGTTCAATATGTTTGGTGCACTGATGTTGGACTGGATTTCCTTATAAGTAGATGGCACTCACATTGTCACAGTAGAGAATGGTGGCACGGGTAAGTGGATGATAAAGCTCAAGAAGAAGATTGTGAAGCTAACAAATCTCAGCAACAACATTGGCAACGCCTCGATATTCTGCCTCTACACTAGAACGAGATACAATAGACTGACGCTTGGAAGACCAAGATATGAGGTTATCACCAAGATAGACACAGTAACCAGAGGTGGAGCGCCTAGTGTCTGGGCAGCCGGCCCAGTCAGCATCTGTGTAGGCACGGAGAGAAAAAGAAGTGTCCGGTGAAATGTGAAGACCTAAATCAATAGTGCCCTGAAGGTATCTGATGATGCGCTTTAGCGCGTTCTAATGGGATTCATGTGGAGCATGCATGTGCATGCATATCTGCTGAACTGCATAGGAAATGTTTGGACGAGTGAATGTTAAGTACTGTACAGCACCTGCGAGACTCCTGTAAGTGGTAGGATCATCATGTAACGGTCCGGTGTCAGCATCTAGTTTAGACTGAGTATCGACAGGAGTGGCAACCGGTTTGCAAGAGTCCATAGTTGCGCGGTGAATAATGTCTTTCGCATATGAAGTTTGAGATAAAAATAAATTGTTGCCTATGCGTTGAACGTGAATACCAAGGAAAAACGAAAGGGGGCCCAAATCTTTCATAGCAAACTCGCTGGCTAACAGAGACATGAGTCGATGACGCAGCTCGTCACTAGAAGTAGTGAGAATGATGTCATCGACATAGATTAGAAGATACGCAACGTCATGACCTTGTCGAAGCACGAAGAGAGAATTTTCCGACTTGCTCTGTTGCAACCCGCGTAGGGTAACAAAATCAGTAAACCTTTGGTACCATGCCCGTGGGGCCTGCTTGAAGCCATAAAGAGATCGCTTAAAGCGACAAACATGATTCGGGAATTCTTTGTGACGGAACCCCAAAGGTTGGTTCATGTATACAGTTTCTTCCAAATTACCATGTAAGAAAGCATTAGTAACGTCGAGCTGATGGATCTTCCAAGACTGTGCAATAGCAAGGGATAAAACTAAGCGAATGGTGGCCAGCTTAACAACCGGACTAAAGGTCTCACCACAATCAATACCAGGTTGTTGACTGCGGCCATCACAAACAAGCCTAGCTTTATAACGTTGCAATGAGCCATCCGACTTGTATTTATGCTTAAAAAGCCACATGCTGCGTATAATGTTCATATTTGGTGTGCGTGGTACAAGCTCCCAAGTATTATTTTTAATAAGAGCACTAAATTCGTGGTGCATGGCATTGTACCACTCAGGAATAGATAAGGCAACCTGTGGGTTTTTGGGTATAGGGGAGATGGTCGTGGTGGCAAGGTTAAATAGTTGTTTTGGTTTGACTATGCCGTTCATGGAGCGGGTGCGAATGGTACGAGGAGGGACGAGAGATGGGCCAGGATGGGCTGGAATGTTTAAGGTGGGCGGGGGGTTAGTGGTTTGAGCCGAAGGTATGGGAGGAGGTGAGGGTGGGGGTGTTAGGCTAGTGGAGGTTGAGGAAGAAGAATTATTTTGGGCTTGTGGGCCGTGAGATATGGGGGATGTGATTGGGCTGAAGTTAAGTGGGTTAGAGTTAAGTGGGGAGGGGCTGTTGAGCGAGACAGGTTGTGAAGGAGAGGTGGTCGATTGGTTAGAAGTAGGGGAGGTAATTGGGCTAGAGGTAATTGGGCTAGAGGTAAGTGGGCTAGGTGGGCCAGTTTGGTTAGTGGAGGGAGGGGGTGGAGGTTTGATGTGTTGCCACAGTAGTGGAATAAGGGGAGAGTGTAGGAAGTCATAATTGAGTGGGGAGGTGGTGGATTGGATTTGGCATGGGAATATGGACTCCTCAAAGTGGACATGTCGGGAAATGATAAGGCGTTTGGTTTGAAGGTCCAGACACTTATATCCTCGGTGGTTGGGTGGGTATCCAAGGAAAACGCATGGTTGGAAGCGGTTGGTTAACTTGTAGATGGTAGTGGTTGGGGTGACGGGATAGCACAGGCAACCGAACACGCGAAGGTGCTCGTATTCTCGAAGGCAATGGTAGAGGAGGTAAGTGGGTGAGAGGAAGTCATGGTGTTTGCTGGGTAAGATATTTAAAAGATAGATGACAGCTTCAAGAGCATGGTGCCACATATTTGGTGGAAGAGAGGCTTGGGCAAAGAGGGTGCAGATCATATTATTAATGGTGCGGATTTTACGTCACGCTTTTCCATTTTGGGAGGATGTGTGGGAACAAGAGAAGCGGAATTGCATACCAGTTTGTTTGCAAAAGTTAAAAAAATTATTGTTTGCAAATTTTTTGCCATTATCACATTGAAACTGTTTAATTTTACGTTCAAAATGAGTGTGAATGAGGTTATAAAAGGTAGTAAATGTGGCAAACACTTGGGACTTATTACTTAGAGGAAAAGTCCACAAAAAATTGGTAAAGTCATCAAGGAAGAGTACATAGTAGCGGTGTCCACCCGTGCTTAGTACGGGTGAGGTCCAAAGATCACTATGTACGATATCAAAGGGCAAACAAGTATAATTAACAGAAGCATTAAATGGTAACTTAATAGTTTTCCCAAACACACAAGATTGACAAAGTTTGTCATTTATTTTGCCACAGTTAATAAAAGAAGATTGTTTCAAAGAATGTAAAAGGTTGTTGCCTGGGTGTCCTAGGCGTTGATGCCAACGGTCTTGAGACACAGCAGCTAGAGCGGTAGGTTTGGTGAAGTTGGTGGAGAATTGTTGAGTCAATGGATGGAGGTTGCCTGTGCTATTACATCTGATGATAGGAGCCTTGGTTTTGAGATCCTTCACAAGAAAACCAAATGGATCAAACTCAATTGAAACTAAGTTGTCAATGATAAGGCGTCTAACAGATATAAGGTTTTTTATTATATTGGGCGCGTAAAGGACATTGTTTAGTTTTAAAGGTGGAAAAGGAGGGGGTAGGACTTGGTTGCCTTGCGCCAAAACCGGGAGAGACATGCCATTACCAATGATTATATTTTTATTAGTGCAAGTGATGTGTTGCAAAACATATCTCTTTTCCTGTGTATTTTGTATAATATTTTATTAGGTTTTTACTTGTTTGGGTCGTTTTTATTATGTATTTATTTATTTTATTATTTTATAGGTGTTCGTGAAAAAATGAGCTCAAAACAAAAGAATTTTAATCGAGACACGAACAGTTGAGAGCAGGTGTTCATTGACATTGGAGCGTAAACAGGAAATTTTGATTAAGCCAATAACACCCGAGTCAATAACATGAAGTTATTATAATGATAATTCAAAAAAAAAATGGAAAAGCTTGGGCCACGAACCCAAGCTCAAAGGTATATCACAATGAAAAGAAACGGTGGCACATTTATTTGGTGGAAGAGAACATTATTTAAGAAGGATCATTGTTTTCGAAAGATAACACAGCCGCCGCAAAAGAAGTTTAGTTCGACATCAACACAGCTCTAAAGTTAAGAGGATTAATTGAAGGAAAAGGAGGCAGGGTTTAAGAGTGAAGCTACGAGTTTAATCACTAAAAGTTTTAGCTTTTATATTTATTTACTTTGTGTTCATGAATATTGAGACTATGACTTTGCATAATTTTGAACCTTTATTTTTATTGCTTTCCATGATTATGAGTAGCTAAATCTTGAATCACTATCTAGGTTGTATGATAAATGCATGTTAATTTTATAGTTCTTGGTTTTGGATTTATTTTTGAATGGTTAATGTTTTGGTAACGATTTCGTTGGTGTTTATTATGATGTGTGTGCGTGCTTAAGTCTAATTTATTATTTTTGAGAGTTCCATAAACTTCTTAGTGAATGTCTTTTATGTTTGGATGTTTATAAGGGTTACCTGCTTAGTGCTTGTAGCTTAGTTTGTGGTTTTAGATCCGAAAGCCATAGGAACTTGATTAGAGAATTTAGAGGACTTAGGTATTCTTCCATTCTTGAGACCGGGAGGTGATGGAATGTTGGGTTGTCTAGAGCTTTAGGTGTTAGGTTTTGGGTGAGACCGGGAGGTGATCCTCTCCTAGTTGTCTTTAGTTTCTTGCAATTTCAAGTCATAGTTAACCCAATTAAATTACTCCTTTATATCTTCAAGTGTATTGTGATTAGAGAGACCGGGAGGTGATCGAGACATTAGAGTACCTTTACATTCTTAGTGAGGTGAGACCGGGAGGTGATCCGAGCTAGATAGCCAGCGTTTTATTTTTTAGGATTCTTTGGGGTGTGTTGGTGAGACCGCGAGGAGATCTAGCACGTCTTAGGGTTTCTTAAGTTATCTTTAGAATCTGGTAGCCATTCAATTTTCCATTACCGAGAGTTGTGAGTTTGCATGTAGGATTCTTGACCTAGGTAGTTGCCTTCCTATCCTGATATTTTCCTCATTTATCTTCGCTGTCTATTTATCCTTATTTTATTTTATTTTAGTTAATTATTAAAAACCCAAAAATCATTTATAAACCAATTTTGTTAAGTCTTAGTCGAGTCTAGTTTTGTTTTCTAGTTGTGTCCTGTGGATTCGATACTCGGACTTACTTAGTCTGTACTGCATTGATAGGTACACTTGCCTATCGTGTGGTCTAGTTTAGTTGAGTCTGTTTTATATTACTAGGTGTCTAGGTTAGGTAGTTATTTATAGACCGTACATAGCACATCAGCAAGTATTAAAATTAGACGGGGAGTAAATACCTTGCTCATTGGCTTAGTCGGCCGAGGAACCGGTATCCATAAAGCCGTGGTCGGGCGGATTCAACGCCATGGTGTACAGTGCTTGTTCAATATCCGTAGGAGTGTACCCGGTGTTGTAGGCCTGATCCGGTCGTGGGCCGAGTATACCCTGTCCAACAATGTTTGAATTGGGCTTTGATGGATAAGGACATGGAGATGTTGTAGTGGGCTGGTTAAGTTGCTATTGAAATGGGGAATTAACAAAGCTTGCTCATTGGTTTGCGGCCCATGCAGAGGGGAATACAATATATGGATGGGACTGACCAGAATTTGAATACTGCTAGAAGCTGATGACCCGCCTAATGACTCACCTGTCCTGTTTCGGTTGAAAGTGGCACAGCCACGGCCTTTCCCGCGTCCACGAACACGTCCTCGGGATCGATCATTCGAAGAAGAGGAGGAGACTGAAGCCGCGAGGGCGGTGGTAGCTTGACGTTTTTTCTTTGATTCTTCCATATTCAATCGGGTGCGGACCTCGGCAAAACCCGGAAGTGGGTTACGGTTCTGCAGGACAGTAGATAGACTATCATATTGCTCAGTGAGACCCGCTAGGCATTGAAGGACCAAGCGGTCATTATCAACTAGTGTGCCGATACCGGCGAGTCGGTCCGAAAGTAACTTGACATGAGTCAAGTAGGCAGCCATCGAATCAAAATTGGCGAGACTGAGATTGGAGAATTCCTGAGAAAGAAAGATGGAACGGGTATGTTTGTTGTCGTTGAAGTGGTTCTGTAGTGCCTGTGACACCCGGCAACTTCCGATCTACACTGGCGTGAATTTTATGATTTAAAAATAAATAATTATTTCAAGTATTGTTAATTATTAAGTTTCAGAAGTTTACTGACCGTTTTTACAATCCAAACTGCGACCGATTTAATTAACGCGATTTAAACGCGTGTTCTGAAAACAAGCGTCGGACGTCGAAAATAATTATATTTATGCTCGGTTTTGTATTTCGAACAAAACCGACTACTTTTTATAATTAATTAATGAGCCTAACTATAAACCGAGACGTTTTAAATTTAGAACGGGTTCGATACGCGGTGTCTACCTACCTAACTCTAACCCTAGCTATTTAAAGTCTTTATCTTCTTCTTCCTTCACAATTTGCAGCCAACACACTTCCTCTCTCTAGAAAAACCTCTCAAGCTCTCTCTCTACTCTCTCTCTACCCTCTGCTCGTGTCTCCCTCTCTCTGGTTGAGAACCGGCCGGCCACCACCCACCTCATGGTGGTGGCGACACACAATACTAGGACCCGAAAAGGGAGCAGGGGCGGCGGAGGGTTGTGCGAGGTGGTGGTTTTGCACAGTGTTGGTTCGAGTGGTGGTCATGTGATTCAGATTAAGTTGGTGGTGGTTGCCGGAGCTGAGGCGGCGGCGGTGGTGATGTTGGGCTCTACGGTGGTCCGAAGGTGGAGACGGGTGTTGATGATGGTTTTGTTGTTGATGGCGGCCGATGGTGGTTGTGGGTGACGGGTTTGGTGGGTAGAGGGTGGTGACGGGTTTGTTTGGTCATGGATCCTCCGGATCTGGTTAGTTTCGGGCTGTGGAAGGGTTTGCTGTTCGTGGTTGATGGTCACGGTGGTGGTCGAGTGGTGCGGTGGTTCAAGAATGAGGGTGGCGGTGGTTTCGGGTCTGTTTAGGGCTCGGGTTCGGGTCAGGTTTGAAGATAGTTTGTGGCTGTGGTTATGGCGGCGCTGGTTATGTTTGGATCGGGTCGTCGTTCGGGTGGTGGTGCTCCGATTTGGTTGTGGGTTGTGGTCGTGGGTGCAAGGTAGGTGGCCGGTGGAGTCATGGTGGTTCACGCTGGGCCGGTTTTTAGTGGTGGTTCGAGTTTGCATTCGGGTTAGATCTGAGTTCGGGTCAAAGTTTGGTGGTTTTGGTGTTCGGGTCAGATTTGGTACGAGATCGGGTTCGGTACGGGTCTTGTTCGGGTCAGATCTGGATGGTCAAGCCTCGGTGAACACGCGGTCAAAGCTGGTCAAACTTTGGTTCCGGTCTGCACGTAGTTCGAGGTGGCTTCGGTTACACGCGTACGAATCGGTATACTTTAATTCGTATTTGTATTATTGTTGTGGATATTATATTTATATATATATATATATATAAATAAATACATTGATATTCATAAAATAGTTTTGACTCGCGAACGAACCGAATAATAATAATAAACGGTAACTATATATTATATCGGACGATTGGTATTGGATATAAAAGGCGTGACTTATAAAAATCGTTATTGGACTAAATTGGTTGGACTATTATATATATTGTTGCGTTTTTTTATAAATAAGTAATTTATTTATAATAGTCGTCGAAACGTATAAAGACTTGTAAATTGATATGACAAATAAACGGATTTGAAGTCTTGTATTGGATATTGGTTTTTGGGAAAATTGTAGGCGACTTGTGTTGCCTGGTTTATATAAAAACAGAGGAAACTCTGCCGAAATTTCTACAAAATTATAAGTATAAACGGGATGATATTTATTATATATTTCGTTATAACAATCTTCAAGTATTTTGACAAATGTAGTTTTCTACAATATCGCAAAGGGTTTTCGACAAATGATTTCTTGCAACATTTAAAGAAAAACGTCGAACACTATTTCCAAAACAAATACATATTATTTACTGAGCGTCAACTGTTAATTTTCAAAGATTTTGGTAACTAAAACATTTCTATTTAAACGGTTTTGAATCACAAAACGCTCGATATATTTGAGAATGATTTATACAAAAGTTTATGTTTCGAAACCTTTTAAAGGTTCGCGGATTTTGGAAAAGAAACGACATTGTTATTGATTGTTTTGAACAACTATACTTATATTTTTATCAAATAGTATTTTCCTAACATATAATTTTAAGATGAGTTTTGACTCGTGATAACTTATACGTTTCATAATAGTAGTCCAACGTGGTTTATACACGAATAGTAACAAGTGATTAACTTGAGTATTAAGTCGCATAAAACATATTCAAGTCAAGGTCGGTTCGTCGAGTTAAAGCATATTAGGACTCGAGATGATATACACGAGTCTAGATAGCCGGATAATAGGCTAGGTTTATATGTGTTAGACTTTAAGGTGTCCTTTGTTGGTTATAGGACACAAGGAAGTCGGTCAAAGCTTCGGGCTTGTTTGCTAGCTTAGCAAGGAGATTAAGGTGAGTTCATGACCCCACTCTTTACTGTTTTATAAATGTTTTCGGGGTGGAAGACATACTTCTTTTATGAAAACCCGAGGAATTCCAAACGAACAAGTCTTTGAAAAATGAAATGGGTGCGTGAGTGTCACAGCCCCGCTTTTACAGTTTTGTCTTCGGGGGAGAAACATGCTACGTACTTACTTATTAAAGATCATGTTATACTATGGTTACTTTACATTACTATACGGCTTTTTCGGAAAGTCCCAGGGGGAAACCATGAATGTGCGGGGATGCACAACGAGGGAAATGTGGATAGATCTATTGGGCCTCACAAACCCCACTCGACGGTGGGGCCTGGCGGGTGCATATTGTCCTTAATTTTCGGGTTACCGAGGAATCGGTAACCCAGTCAGTCTGGGCATGCTTCAACAGTTAGACGGTGTTTAGTAATGTGTTCCCAACCGTAGTAGTAAAAACACTCAACGTCTAGCTAACGTTCTTATAACCTAGTAGTAACGGATATGATCTTTGAAACTTATAACAACTCTTTTGTAAAACTTATGAACTCACCGACTTTATGTTGACTTTTTAAGTATGTCTTTCAGGTTTAAACTTTGGTAATGGCACGGTTGGAGTAGTCGGCATATTGGGATCGGGGATCCTAGAGGGTTAGCAATGGCGTTCAGGAAACCAAAAGTCTAAGAAGCATCTTTCCGCTGCGTGGCGAAGCTACCAAACGTCACAACCGACGAGGGAAAAGTCGGGGTGTGACAGTTTGGTATCAGAGCCATAGGTTTTAGCGAATTAGGTGTCTGTGTAGATATCTAGGCTTTAACCTGAGTTTGTTTTGAAGTAGGGACCGAAATATCTAAGACACAATATTTAGCACGAACGCCTAGGAACTGGAATTCCAACCGTTACCAAATCAGTTGCGTGACTATTAGTGTATCACACTAGCTCAGGGTACATTCCTTCGGCGTAAGGAACATTTATTTTCTTATGTGAATAGTAAGTTTATATGTCCTATAGTGGTATATAGAAAGGATAATAGCATGTGGTGGTTAGGCATACCTCAGTAGTGACTGGCGAGTCATCGCTTTAGACAGCGAAGGGGTTATTCACATAGAGTTAGTTGACTCATTGTTTCCTTGTATGAGGAACAATTTACTTGTTTATATACTATGTGTATTTATGTATTTATGTAAAGTATATATAATACGTATCGCCATTGGTTGTCGACTCAAGTTTGGACGTATCTATAACGCTCACACGTGACACGTTAGTCGGACGATTTGGCAAAAGGATTGTTGTAGCATTTGCGGTCTCGCATCCCTGGTTCGGAGTATGCTATGCCGTCAAGGTCGATTTGGGTCGGAAACATCTTAATGAGGCACCTCATTCTGCCGATGATGCTGCGAAGCTGAAATGCGGACGAGAAGAGCACCGTGAAAGGTGGCGCACACGACAAACATTATATTATGTTATATATAAATACGTGTTATTATATGAATGTAATGAGTGCTTGTGATATACTCATGATGGTGGTTAATAGGATGATCTGGTGAGGTAAATTTCTGATAACGCAGACGTCACGTTATTGCAAATTTACAGGCACTTGATAGTTCTAAGAATTTCTATCGTGAGGGTATCCTACATGTTGTATATATATTTATATATATAAATAATGGATAAGTGTTATTCATTCTTTTGTTGTTGCGGACGTGATTGCCAATTCTCCCCTGTTCGTGTCATTTGTGACTTCGCTTTTCTTAAACCAGTTTAAGATCATGTTGATCTCGTTTCTTGAGCTTCTAAGGTTCATGTTGTAGAACCTAGTTATACCTTTTGAGTATGATTTACATCTCTTCTTTTGTATTTGTGGCCTTCGACATTCAATTATAAAGGAATTTAATTTTTGTTGGTTCCTTATTCTTTTCACAGAACTAGACACGTCTTTTGTACACACGTGTCAACTATTGTATGCTTGGATTCTTTAAACTTGTGAAGGTCTATTGTAGGGCTTCACATCGAACAACCGTTTCATTAATGATTTGTTTATCATTACGTTGCTCGTAATGCTTGTTTTCTAATCTTGATATGTCAGGCCGTTGTGGGCAATGAATCTTTTGATACTTCATCGATGAGTTTCTTTAGAGTTGACACTTCACTTAAATCGAATTGTTTGGAATTTATACAGCACCTTGCGTTGAATATACAATTGACTTGTCTTAAATTTAAAACACACCTTGTGGCGTGTAATAGAAAAGTTGGTGCACTAGTTGCTTCGTTTGAGGTGCGCCAATAGTATTTGTTGACAGAGTTATTGTTTACACTTTGCATTCAATTGATTCTGAAACTTTATTTCGGGCCATTTGTACCGGCAAGTCCGTTGACTTTTTTTGTTGTACTACCATTGGTTCTTGGATGATATCCTACCTCAAATTTTGAGGACAAAATTTCTGTAACATGGGGAGGATGTGACACCCGGCAACTTCCGATCTACACTGGCGTGACTTTTATGATTTAAAAATAAATAATTATTTCAAGTATTGTTAATTATTAAGTTTCGGAAGTTTACTGACCGTTTTTACAATCCAAACTGCGACCGATTTAATTAACGCGATTTAAACGCGTGTTCTGAAAACACGCGTCGGACATCGAAAATAATTATACTTATGCTCGGTTTTGTATTTCGAACAAAACCGACTACTTTTTATAATTAATTAATGAGCCTAACTATAAACCAAGACGTTTTAAATTTAGAACGGGTTCGATACGCGGTGTCTACCTACCTAACTCTAACCCTAGCTATTTAAAGTCTTTATCTTCTTCTTCCTTCACAATTTGCATCCAACACACTTCCTCTCTCTAGAAAAACCTCTCAAGCTCTCTCTCTACTCTCTCTCTACCCCCTGCTCGTGTCTCCCTCTCTCTGGTTGAGAACCGGCCGGCCACCACCCACCTCATGGTGGTGGCGGCGCACAATACTAGGACCCGAAAAGGGAGCAAGGGCGGCGGAGGGTTGTGCGAGGTGGTGGTTTTGCTCAGTGTTGGTTCGAGTGGTGGTCATGTGATTCAGATTAAGTTGGTGGTGGTTGCCGGAGCTGAGGCGGCGGCGGTGGTGATGTTGGGCTCTACGGTGGTCCGAGGGTGGAGACGGGTGTTGATGATGGTTTTGTTGTTGATGGCGGCCGATGGTGGTTGTGGGTGACGGGTTTGGTGGGTAGAGGGTGGTGACGCGTTTGTTTGGTCATGGATCCTCCGGATCTGGTTAGTTTCGGGCTGGGGAAGGGGTTGCTGTTCGTGGTTGATGGTCACGGTGGTGGTCAAGTGGTGCGGTGGTTCAAGAATGAGGGTGGCGGTGGTTTCGGGTCTGTTTAGGGCTCGGGTTCGGGTCAGGTTTGAAGATAGTTTGTGGCTGTGGTTATGGCGGCACTGGTTATGTTTGGATCGGGTCGTCGTTCGGGTGGTGGTGCTCCGATTTGGTTGTGGGTTGTGGTCGTGGGTGCAAGGCAGGTGGCCGATGGAGTCATGGTGGTTCACGCTGGGCCGGTTTTTAGTGGTGGTTCGAGTCAAGGTTGGACCACTTTCAGCTTTGGGTTCGTGTTCGTTTTGGTCTCGGGTCAGTGGGTTAGGTTCAGGTAAAGGAATGGGTCAGTTTTGGTGTTGGGTTCGAGTCGCGCGACAGCTGGCCTCGAGTTTGCATTCGGGTTAGATTTGAGTTCGGGTCAAAGTTTGGTTTGGTGTTCGGGTCAGATTCGGTACGAGATCGGGTTCGGTACGGGTCTTGTTCGGGTCTGTTCTGGATGGTCAAGCCTCGGTCAACACGCGGTCAAAGCTGGTCAAACTTTGGTTCCGGTCTGCACGTAGTTCGAGGTGGCTTCGGGTTACACGCGTACGAATCGTTATACTTTAATTCGTATTTGTATTATTGTTGTGGATATTATATTTATATATATATATATATATCTAAATAAATACATTGATATTCATAAAATAGTTTTGACTCGCGAACGAACCGAATAATAATAATAAACGGTAACTATATATTATATCGGACGATTGGTATTGGATATAAAAGATGTGACTTATAAAAATCGTTATTGGACTAAATTGGTTGGACTATTATATATATTGTTGCGTTTTTTTATAGATAAGTAATTTATTTATAATAGTCGTCGAAACGTATAAAGACTTGTAAATTGATATGACAAATAAACGGATTTGAAGTCTTGTATTGGATATTGGTTTTTGGGAAAATTGTAGGCGACTTGTGTTGCCTGGTTTATATAAAAACAGAGGAAACTCTGCCGAAATTTCTACAAAATTATAAGTATAAACGGGATGATATTTATTATATATTTCGTTATAACAATCTTCAAGTATTTTGACAAATGTAGTTTTCTACAATATCGCAAAGGGTTTTCGACAAATGATTTCTTGCAACATTTAAAGAAAAACGTCGAACACTATTTCCAAAACAAATACATATTATTTACTGAGCGTCAACTGTTAATTTTCAAAGATTTTGGTAACTAAAACATTTCTATTTAAACGGTTTTGAATCACAAAACGCTCGATATATTTGAGAATGATTTATACAAAAGTTTATGTTTCGAAACCTTTTAAAGGTTCGCGGATTTTGGAAAAGAAACGACATTGTTATTGATTGTTTTGAACAACTATACTTATATTTTTATCAAATAGTATTTTCCTAACATATAATTATAAGATGAGTTTTGACTCGTGATAACTTATACGTTTCATAATAGTAGTCCAACGTGGTTTATACACGAATAGTAACAAGTGATTAACTTGAGTATTAAGTCGCATAAAACATATTCAAGTCACGGTTGGTTCGTCGAGTTAAAGCATATTAGGACTCGAGATGATATACACGAGTCTAGATAGCCGGATAATAGGCTAGGTTTATATGTGTTGGACTTTAAGGTGTCCTTTGTTGGTTATAGGACACAAGGAGGTCGGTCAAAGCTTCGGGCTTGTTTGCTAGCTTAGCAAGGAGATTAAGGTGAGTTCATGACCCCACTCTTTACTGTTTTATAAATGTTTTCGGGGTGGAAGACATACTTCTTTTATGAAAACCCGAGGAATTCCAAACGAACAAGTCTTTGAAAAATGAAATGGGTGCGTGAGTGTCACAGCCCCGCTTTTACAGTTTTGTTTTCGGGGGAGAAACATGCTACGTACTTACTTATTAAAGATCATGTTATATTATGGTTACTTTACATTACTATACGGCTTTTTCAAAAAGTCCCAGGGGGAAACCATGAATGTGCGGGGATGCACAACGAGGGAAATGTGGATAGATCTATTGGGCCTCACAAACCCCACTCGACGGCGGGGCCGGGCGGGTGCATATTGTCCTTAACTTTCGGGTTACCGTGGCATCGGTAACCCAGTCAGTCTGGGCATGCTTCAACAGTTAGACGGTGTTTAGTAATCGGTTCCCAACCGTAGTAGCAAAAACACTCAACGTCTAGCTAACGTTCTTATAACCTAGTAGTAACGGATATGATCTTTGAAACTTATAACAACTCTTTTGTAAAACTTATGAACTCACCGACTTTATGTTGACTTTTTAAGTATGTCTTTCAGGTTTAAACTTTGGTAATGGCACGGTTGGAGTAGTCGGCATATTGGGATCGGGGATCCTAGAGGGTTAGCAATGGCGTTCAGGAAACCAAAGGTCTTAGAAGCATCTTTCCGCTGCGTGGCGAAGCTACCAAACGTCACAACCGACGAGGGAAAAGTCGGGGTGTGACAGGGCCAGCCACGCGTCATACGCGGTCTGAGCCGGTTTCATAATATCATGAACAAGGGATTGTGAGATGGTTCCATAAATCCACTGATGAACTATAGCGTCGAGACGCGACCATAGTGCTTCGGCGGCCGATGGACCCTGTTGTTTGCCATCTGACGTGGCAGTAGAAGAGGCGACAGCAGTGGGTTTGGGCTGGAGATGGTCGAAGACATCGTATGCACGACAATGGATCTGAAATAGTTCAGACCATGTGATATAGTGAGATGTTTCGTCTTTGAGGGAGATAGGTATAAAATTACGGATGTTGGAAACGGTCATTGCCGGGTGGAGTTTTGGGTCCATAGGATTGGTAAAGGGAGGGGAAAAGGAGGTTCAGGGGAGTAATGAAGAAGGCCGAAGGTGAAGAAAAGAAACAGAGTAGAACAGAGGGCGGTGGAGAAGGTGAATTAGGATAGGGAATGACCGATGGGTGATACCATGAAAGTAGGTGATAATTCCTTGATTCATTCCAATAACAATGTGTACAATATATAGACTAATACAAACTAAAACTCCTAATAGTATGGAAATATTCCTAATAGATTGGGTTCATTTGAGAACCTCCTTGAGCTAAGAGAACTTGAGAACCCTCCTTGACCAATAACATGATGACACATACACCACTCACCATTATCAAAGTAATTTACCCCCACCCCAACCCCACCCACACCCCTGTCAACAGATATATTAGTGTTTTTATATTTTTTTTTTCAAAAAACACACACACATTCATTTCTCTCTCTCTCTCTCTCACACACACACACACCCATCTCTCTCTTTCTTCTCTTAAACAAACGAACCCTCTCTCTCTCCCTTGCTCACACACGTCTCTCTCTCTCTCTCTCTCTCTCTCTCTCTCTCTCTCTCTTTCTAGAAACAGATTGGTTTTCAGGGATCTTTTTCAGGGGGGGGGGTTATGAATTGTGGTGGTTCGTGGCGGGGGGACAGGGGGTGGTCGGCGGTGTGTTTGGAGGTGATGGGGATGTTGGTTTTGGGTTGGGATCGTTTTTTGGTGGTGGGTTTGGTCTTGGAACACAGATCTGGAGGTGTAGGTGGGTGGTTCGTGGTGGGGCAGGGGCGGAGGGGGTGTAGGAGATGGCGGAGGGGCGGCGGAGGACGGTGGTTCTTTCAATAAAAGGTTTGTTTTTATTTTTTTATTATGATTTGTTATTTATTGTTATTTATTGTTGTTATTGTTATTATTATTATTATTATTATTGTTATTGTTATTATTATTAGTTTGTTTTTTTGAAGAAGATGAAGTTTGATGGCTGATGATGATCTTTTTTGCAGAAGAGTGTGTGTGAGAGATTTGTTTTTGAAGAAGATGAAGGACGACCGGTGGCGTCGACGGCGGAGGACGGTCGGGGGGGACGAACCAGGAACAGATCTGAACATATTTTTTTATTTATTATTTTGTTATTATTATTATTATTAATATTATTATTTGTTATTATTAATGTTATTATTGTTGAAGATGATGATGTGTTTGTTAATGATGATGAAGTTTTTTTGCAGATGAAGGTTTTTTTTTGTAAGGTAGATAAAATAATAGTGTAAAAACCTTTTGATTTATGTATTTTTTTTTGCAGTGGTGTAATATATTTTTTGTAAGGTAGATAAAATAATAGTGTAAAAACCTTTTGATTTATGTATTTTTTTTTGCAGTGGTGTAATATATTTTTTGTAAGGTAGATAAAACAATAGTGTAAAAACCTTTTGATTTATGTATTTACACTGGATGGTACAATGTATCTTTTACACAATGTATGGATGTTTGTTTTGGTATGGTAGTTTACACTGGTGTATTAAGAATGTATAGATGTTTTGACTTCGTTTTTACACTAGTGTTTTTTGTGTAGTAGGTTGTGTATAGTAGAATTACACCGTTGTAAATAATTACACCAGTGTAAATCATGGTAGAATTACACTGGTGTAAATAATTACACCAGTGTAAATTAGTTTCGTCAGATCTATGTTATTATTTGTTGTAAAAGATTAAAGGATTTAAAAAATAAAATATAGTAAAAAAATATGATTAAAAAATAAAATATAGTTTAAAAAATCTGATTTTGTTAATTATTGAATAAATAATTCATTTAATATTATATTAGTTATATTTCTCTCACATGGTGGATTTACCCTAATATCCCTAATTATACTTTACTTCATTAAAATATTCATAATACTAATTTAATTTGCAAGTAAAGACAAAATAGACAAACTTTTGATTTCAACCATTGATTTCACAAGATCAATGGCCTATAATGGTTCTCATGGTTATCGCAACTGGAGGTGGTTCTCAAAATAACCCAACCCTATATATATATACACACACGGTCTATTAGAAAGGATGGGGTGGGGGGTTTAGATAAACATGTGCATCTCAGTATTATATGTTTGCGTTCACTATCTTTTTATTAATCTCTTGTTAGTTACCCCGTCATATTTCACGTTACCACAAGTCACCTTAATAAAATGTGAAATGTTAAACCAACGCTACCTACGTGAAACACTTTTATTTCACATGTTACCCCACCACAACACAACCTTCGCTTTCAGTAAATTTAGGTGCTATCCAATTTTAGTTTGTGGACTCTTTGTATATTCATGATATTAACATTTGTTGGATCATAATATATTATATTTGCCAATGTAGGTATGCAAGATAGCAATTGAAAACCACTATTTCCTCTTAGTAGTACAACTTTTATTAATTTGAGTTGTTTATAGCGTTGTGTACCTTTTCAACATTTAAAGGTAGGAATTAAATTCAGTTTGCTTATATTATTATTTTTATTGTAAGTACTATTGATCATGATTATGAAAACGATACAACCAATTATTCCCAATCATATCTTTTGACCCAATCATTCGGGCCAGGATGATTGAACTTAGCAACATAAAATCCATCTTCCTTTACTAGCCAATAACAGTCCGCTTCAGCAGTACGAGGACCATCAAAACAATAATCCGGGTCGTGCTTAGCCTTTGTGGCAAAAACATTTAACACCCTCTGATTGGATTGCCAGTAAAAGTGACAGAAGTAGAGCGTCGATCTTGTAAAATTTAAGCAAAAATGGATGTCGTATTCCTCTCCAGCATTCCGGGTCACGGGACCAAGATCATCATCTTTTGACTTGCAATGAAACTGAAGATTGTTTACATCACTTTCGATATGAACAGTGAAGGGTTTCATAAAGCATTCATTCACACGAGTCGTTTTTCCCTTTCCATGACCAACATCAACATTTGCATAAACAAGGTTAACTGCTATAAATATGAATATTACAAGCAGAGATACTGCTAGTTTTCCCATTACAAAACTCAACTAAGTAAGCCTTTTGATTACATTATGTTATATAGAGGGTGCTACTTTAAACTCAATTTGGAGTCCAACTATGATATGAACTATATGAGTTGTGAATATGGGTATATGATTATTTTATTTTAAAAATGTGATGTCATATACCCTAAATATGATGTCACGTGGTGTATGAATCCTTCTACCTTAGGATTCATACACCCTGGCCCACACTACACACCAATAGGAAGCTGCCACATACCCAGAATGTGATGTCATATACCCTAAATATGATGTCACGTGGTGTATGAATCCTAGAACCCTTTAAAAAAGACTAATAGTATCTTAATTTAATGCATTAAATGGTAATTTCGTACTCTTGCGAGTAAAGTACTCTTTTAAGATTTTCAGAATTATTATTACCCATGTTAAAAAGTTATTATACCATTTCAAAAATATATGCTTTACACTTATTCTATCAATGTATATTTACCGATGCATTTTAATAACCACATTTTATGGCTATTTCATATCAAAGAGTTTTATTCTAGTACGCGATATTAAGATGTCGGATGTTTCTTGTTAAGTTTAAGTTAAGGTAGCGTTTGTTATGATGGAATGAAAGGGGAAATGGAATGGATCATTACGAGGTAATAAGAAATAGTGTGTTTTGTTGGTTAAAGGAATGGAATCATCCATTTCACAAGGCATTCTATTCCCTCAAAACCATTTCATCCACCCCCCATGTTTTTTTTTTTTCATTCCATCCCTCATTCAACCTTTACTAACAACACCATAACCCACCACCCACCACTACTGTCATCACCCACCACCGTCGCCCACCACCACCGCTGCCGCCACCACCCACCACCGTCGTTACCACCCACCACCGCCGTAGCCGCCACCCACTCACCACCGTCGCCACCCACCCACCGTCGCCATCCAACACCACCCAACGCCGACCACCACCGTCACCCACCATCGTCGCCCACCCTCGTCGTCACCACCCATCATTGTCGTTGCCGCCACCAACCACCACCACCCACTACCTTCACCCACCCACCCACCCACCACCACCGCAATCCACTTCCACCCATTGCCATCTTCGCCACCACGCGCCACCGCCGTCGCCACCCACCACCACGCTATTGCCACACACCACCACATACCATCACTACCACCAACCACTACCGCCACTACTCACCATCGTCGCCCACCCACCATCACAACCATCCACTTCCACCTTCCACCGTCACCACCACTGCCGCCGCCACCCACCACTACCGCTACTGCTACATATCACCACCCACCATCACCGCCACTGACCACCACTCACCACCGATTTTATTCGTTCGTCTTTTTCTGCTTATCCAACAACATAAAGTAATGTTTTGTTTCATTCCCACATGGTAACCAAACAAGACATAGAATGGTAATGATCCATTCCATTACCTTGTCCATTCCATTACCTCGTCCATTCCATTCCATTCCATTCCCTCATTCATTTCTTTACGTGATACCAAACAGACAAAGTATTTGAAAATTATAGTTTAATATGATAAACAAATATGCAGTTTTGGTGGTAGGTCAAGAGAGTATTTACGTTTAAGTTAGCCTTTTTTTCTACCACCAAAAATACTATATATAAGTCCAGTCAAGTATTTCAATATTTTCTTTTTCATTGGTAGCACTCGTATTGATGTTATTGTAGTTTTGTCCAATCATCTAATACGTTAACTATATAAATATGCGCGTATAACGTATTCGATTTAACTCAATGTAATCTTAATAATAGAGCCGGTCCTGAGGATTTAAGTGTCTCAGTCAAGTTGAAAAAAACATCCTTATGCCCTAATGAATTATGTAAACTAAATTTTTAAATGACATTTTACGTTATAGCAAAAATGTAATAAAAACCAACCGAAATAAATGGCCCAATAATTAGTGGTGTACCAGTAATTTTTCTTATGGGGGTCGGAAATTTTTAGGGTAGGTTATTTATCGCTAGAGATTGTTTTTTTGTTTTCTTTTTTCTACTTGGTATGGGTCAAGTTGGGTTGGGTCAATAATCTGGCAAATAATGAAATAAAAAAGAAAAAATCTAAGGAAAAAGTTTACAAATATATGGTTTATTGAATTGAGGATTTCGTGGCTATTCGAATCAACATATGAGAGTGGAGTGGTGGATTTATCTGATCATAATAAATAACTGGATGATGTAATATATAACTTAAAAACATAAAAATAAATTATATACACCAAAAATAGTTATAAATAATTAACTAAAATATACAAAAGATTACATAAAATAAATTTATATTACTGAATAAAAAATAATATATATATATATGTTTTAAATATCAGACGGTTACAAAGATTAAAAAAATACAATATATATGACTAAAGGGTGCGTTTGGTTCGTGGAATGGTTTGGAATTGGAAATGCAATTTATGTAGGAATTGGAATTAGAAAGAATTGGATTTGGAATTTAAACTTTCCAAAAGGAATTGGAAATTGTTGGAATTGGAATCTCAAATCATATATTATTGTGTTTGGTTAGTTAATAAATTGGAATCTATCACCCTTGCCCCCACGACCCGCATCGTTGTGACCCGTAGCGGCCCGAACCGTTTCGCCCCCGTACCGGCCCGTACCGTTTCGACCAGTATCGTCCCGTACCATTACGACCAGTACCAGCTCGTACCGTTTCAACCAGTACCGTTTCGACCCGAACTGTTGATACCTCTATCGTTTCGACCTGTACCGTTTTAACGTGCACCGTTTCGACCCGTACTGGTTCGGTAAAAAACGGTACTGGTGGAAACTGGTACGGTCCGAAACGGTATATATCGAAATGATACCAGTCAAAACGGTATCGGTCGAAACGGGTCCAAAACGGTTTGGTCTGAAACGGTACCGGTCGAAACTGGTATGGTAAGAAACGGTTCGGTCCGAAACGTTACGGGCAAAACGGTAGAGGTTGAAACGATACCGGTACCGTTTCGGACCGGTACCGTTTCAGACTGAACCGTTTCGGACCGTACCAGTTTTGACCGGTACCGTTTCGGACCAAACCATTTCGGACCAGTTTTGACCGGTATCGCTTCGACCTGTACCGTTTCGCCCGTAACGTTTCCGACCGAACCGTTTCGGACCATACCATTTTTGACCGATACCGTTTCGGACTGAAACGTTTCGGACCAGTTTCGACCAGTATCGTTTCGATCTGTACCGTTTCGCCCGTAACGTTTCGGACCGAACCATTTCTGAACGTACCAGTTTCGACCGGTATCGTTTTGGACCGGACCGTTTTGGACCAGTTTCGACTGGTATCGTTTCGACCTGTACCGTTTCGCCCGTAACGTTTCGGACCGAACCGTTTCGGACCGTACCAGTTTCGACCGGTACCGTTTCGGACCAGTTTCGACCGATACCGTTTCGACCGGTATCGTTTTGACCTGTACTGTTTTGACCTGTACCGTTTCGCCCGTAATGTTTTGCACCGTACCAGTTTCGGCCGGTACCGTTTTGGACTAGTTTCGACCTGTACCGCTTGGTCCCTAAGGCTTCGAACCATACTAGTTTCGACCGGTACCGTTTTCAACCCGAACCGGTACGTGTCGAAACAATGCACGTCGAAAAGGTACAGGTTGAAACGATAGAGGTATCAACCGTTTGGGTCGAAACGGTACGAAACGGTACGGGCCGGTACTAGTTGAAACGGTACGGGCCGGTACGGGCGAAACGGTTCGGGCCGGTACAGGTCACAACGATGCGAGTCGTGGGGGCAAGGGTGATAGATTCAAATTTATTAACCAACCAAACACAATAATATAGGATTTGAGATTCCAATTCCAACAATTTCCAATTCCTTTTGGAATGTTTAAATTCCAAATTCAATTCTGTCTAATTCCAATTCCTACACAAATTCCAATTCCAATTCCAAACCATTCCACAAACCAAACGCACCATTAATTATGCTACTTATGGGTAATTATTATCTCATTAACCAAATAAATTTAATTTGAAATAATTTTTTTTTGAACAATGACTTTCATTAAAACACAAACGGGGGCGCCCTCAAAGCAAGGACGACACCCCTAAATATACAACATGTACAAAGGGTTTTTACACCAATCCTCCCAAACGAGGTCCGTGAACTTAGACCTATGTTTTAACCATAAAAACGACACTGATTTAACACTACCAATAACGCGCGAAACCTTAGGCTCCAACCCTTTGAAGATTTTCTCATTTCTTGTTTTCCAAATCAACCAAAAAGAAACCAAAATGATACCATGCACTATCTTTTTTCCCCACTTGCCATTTGGAGCTTGATTATAGAGATCGAGGATGTCACTGATGTGATAACCGGGGGCTGGATTCAATCTGCACCAACGCCAAATACCGGTCCAGACCCCATACGTAAAACCACACGCAGCGAAGAGATGAAAAGCAGATTCCAGGTCAGCATCACACAACCGGCATTTATCGTTGGGCAGAAAAACATTTCGTTTGCTTAAGGCTTCTACAGTAGGGACCCTATCCATCTCAGCTCTCCACGCCAAAATATGGCACTTCAGCGGCACCCAACCGACCCATTTGAGTTTATAAAAGTTGTCATAACTTCTGAACTCATTCACTTTATCTTTGACAGCGGCAACCGAGAATACGTTCGAGCCTGCCCATTCCCACGTATCTGAACCAGCAGCCAGAGTAATTTGACCCAGCAACGAAGACAGCAGCGACCATTCTTCAACCTGACCTGCATTCATGGGCTGGGAATAATCCACCGGAGACCAAACGCCATTTACTACACAGTCGCGAATCAATTTTCTCTTGCTCTGGGACACTCCATAAAGGAGAGGAAACCTGAGCATCAAGGGGTCATCCGTTAACCACGCGTCTTCCCAAAAGCGAATACGAAAACCATCGCCAAGCTTTCCTTTCAAAAGGCCAAGAAAAAGCTTCTCCCCGCATCTAAATTTTTCACAATTCTTGACAATACTTGTCCATATCCCTGATTTACCGGTGATGCAAGGCAAACCTGACCACCGGCTTCGGCCATTATGACAAGCCAGGATGATTCTTTTCCACATCGACCCTTCCTCTGATCTAAAGCGCCAAGCCCATTTTGCGAGAAGAGCATTGTTAACATCTTTTAACCTACTAACACCCAAACCCCCTTTATCTTTTTCACGCGTGACCCGTTCCCAGGAAACCCAATGGAGTTTATTTTTTTCACACGAAGCCGACCATAAAAATCTTTTCATCAAACTCTCAAGATTATCAATAACTCCAACAGGAGCTTTGTAAAGTGAGAAAAAGTAAATAGGGAGACTTTGTAATACCGACTTCAGTAGAGTAAGCCTCCCACCGATGGATAGCAAGTTTGCCTTCCAAGAAGAGAGCCTCGATTCAAAAACATCAACAATACTTCTCCAGTTATTTTTCCTATTCATATTTGCGCCAACCGAAACGCCCAAATAATCAAAAGGAAAAGAACCGGCTCGACATCCCACCACTTCAGACATAGCCAAAACGTCTTCATTAGAAACCCCCGTACCATATAAGAAGGACTTATGGATGTTTATTTTTAAGCTTGAGCACAAGTAAAAGATACGAAGAATTCTTGACGCCACCACAATATTATTCGCCGACCACTTACCCAATAAAAGAGCGTCATCCGCAAAAAATAAATGAGAGACAATCGGCCCATTTTTCTCCAAGGACACCCCTTCAAAAACTCCTATCTTTGCGGCTTTATTGAATAAGCATGTTAACGCCTCCATCACTATCAAGAACAAGAACGGCGAGATAGGGTCTCCTTGTCGAAGACCTTTATGACATTGAAACTCAAAAGTAGGCGCTCCATTAACTAGGACCGCCGACCGAGCCGAAGAAAGAATACCTTTTATCCACACCCTCCACTTATCCGGGAAGCCCATTTGCGCCATAATAGAGTCAAGAAAAGCCTAATTAACGTTGTCATAAGCCTTTTCGAAATCTATCTTCATAAAGAAAATACTTTTAGCCCTCCTTTTGCACCAAGAAAGGATCTCATTAGCGATTAGAGGACCATCCAAAATGTTCCTCTCACTAAGAAAACCTGTTTGATTATCGAAAATCACATGCCCAATCACCTTCTTAAGTCTCAAAGACAAGACTTTAGAGATGGTTTTACTAATAATACCCACCAATGTAATTGGTCTAAAATCTTTAAGCTCGATAGGATTCTTGATCTTCGGAATCAAAGTTATGAAAGAAGAGCCACAACCACGACTTATAGTACCCGTATCAAAGAATTCCGTAAAAATCTTCAAAAAATCATCTTCTAAAGAACTCCAAAAGTGTCGAACAAAAGTAAAATTAAACCCATCCGGGTCTGGCGCCTTGTCCTTGCCACACTCGAACACCGCTAATTTAATTTCTTCTTTGGTAAACGGCCTAATATGACCATCCACCAAGGTAAGAGGAATTTTCTTTATATCATCACAACGAAGGGAGGGCCTTGAAGGATACTTTTCTTTGAAGTGGTTACTAAAGAACCTCAACACCTCCCTTTTGACCAAGTTAGGCTTCGCAACCCATTTGCCATCTACCATGAGACCTTGAATGGAATTAGAAGCTTTTCTTCCATTAATAATCCTGTGAAAATAAGCCGTGTTATCATCTCCAAACTTAGCCCAATTAACCCGAGATTTTTGTTGGAGATCCTTGGCTCTATAAAATTCATGTTCCTCTATACCCTTTTTACACTCCTGCCAAACCCACTCCTCCTCCTCCAATAAGTCACGGTTCTCCATCTCAACTTCAATTCTTTCTAAATCATTCTTTAAACAATTAAGTTCCTCACCTTCCTTTAACTCCACCCGTTTCTTCCATTCCAATAAGATCTGCTTCAAAAACCTCAGTTTCGCAGCAAGGAACACATCCGCTGCCCCTGTGGTTTGAAAATCTTTCAACGTTTTGACAATGACCGATTCGCAACCATCTCTATCCAACCACGAGTTGAACCAACGAAAAGGGCGGGCACCAAAATTCTTATTCACAATGGTTAGTAACAAGGGGCTATGATCAGAAAGATACCGTGGTAACACACGGACACAAGCCTTGGGCCACCGATTAAAGAAATCTGAGTTAACCAATATTCTATCGATTTTGCTGAATTTAAGAGCGGTGCCTTTCTTAGTTAAACAAGTGAACATACCCCCTTTCATACCATACTCGACCAAGCCTGCTGAATCAATAAAGAAATTAAAGACATCTGCATCAGTCTGGTCAAAAAAACAGTTCTTTCTATCCTCACTGAACCGAACAGAATTAAAGTCCCCCAAAATACACCAAGAGCCCTCACTGCTGCTAACGATGTTCAAAATAGTCTCCCATAAAGGTCTCTTATCAATCAACTTGTGTGGCGCGTAAATATTAAGAATATTAATCAATGACCCATCTTCTTTCAAAAAACCTTTAACCAAAATAAAATTCTGGTGTTTAACAGAAGAGACTTTAGAAAACTTATGAGGATCCCATAGAGAAACCAATCCACCAGAACGCCCCCTAGACTCCACAAACTCCATCTCAACAGCCGAAAAACCCCAAAATTTCGAACAATTAAAACCAGACAAATCCCGAAGTTGAGTCTCCTGAAGGGCTACAAAAGACACTCCATTATCATGTTTCAAACGCTTTACCCACTCATCTTTACCGGTAACACCCAAACCCCTAATATTAAGAGATAGGAAATTCATACCGAAACCTTTTGTAAACCTTCTTCCAAGACAATACCACTAACCAGGTGAGCCTCTCCTTGAATTTGTGCTCCCAAAAAAACCCCTAGCTTTATTGTCTCCTCCACCTCTGAAGTAACCATCATTGCTTCCGTGTGAGAAGAGTTAGGATTAACGAAAGCATCTTGCTGTGACGATACTGAAATACTTGAATCAGCGGCAACGGGGACCCCTGTATCCTCCATATCACCCATCAATTGATTGAAAGGTTGTAAAGGTTCACTCAAGTGTCTTTCGAAATTAACACGACAGGAAGTATCATCGCTCTGATTAACTGGAGAAGAAAACAACCGGGTTTGGGCTAAAACTTCACTTGGTTCCATCGGCCCAATCAAAGGATTCAAGTCAAAAGGGTCACTGCAAACGGGCTTATTTTTGTTTCTCTTTTTAATTGGGCCAGAAGACGAAGTGGACTGACTCAGGGTCCGTTTAAAAAGGAGCTTCTTTCTCTTTTTTGATAAAGCACACACAAAACCCCTTTTCTTTGTAACTTTTACACATGCAGTCCCTTCTTTTGAATTACCTTCCTTATCAACCGAATTCCCTTCTACACCCAAGGTCCCACCCGAAATTGTCTCCCTTCCAATAATAACATTAGCGCAAACTTGGGAAACAATGGGAGTTACCAAACTTTCCTCCTCCCCATTAATGCTAACCGTTTCATTTATTCCGGTTGTCTGCTCCTCCGGCGCCGGCGACATCTGGATGTCAACCGGAGTTACCTCAGGGACACTTTCCTCTTCGTCGTCAACGTCATCTGAATTCCCCGTATCAACATCACAGTAAGCATGGTCCTCCTTTACCTCTTCGAAATCCGGCACCCAGTTCTCTAATTCCTCCACAACCCAAATTCGATACTTACGATTCTTCCAATTGATAGTTATCTCTTCAGCAACTCGTTTCCCTTCCCCAGCTAACACTGCTACATATTCAAAAGACAAATCCCTATCTTGTTCAGAAACATTAGCTTTATGAACTATTGTGCCAAACAAACCTCCAATCCGGTCAAAAACATCACTGGAGCATAAATGTAATGGGACACCCTGGATTTTGAGCCATGCTAACCTCTCAAAACCGTATGACTGTCCTTCCCAAATAGACACATTAGAAAACCAGTCGACCATCTTCTTGGCCTCTTCAAACACCAACAAAGCTTTCTCTTCCGTTTCAAAAGTGATGAGCACCTCCAGACCACCCAAATATTGAATAAAGACCTTCTCCATCGAAATTGAATTCAAAATGACATACTTTCTTCAGGGCTTCAACGTCCACCATCTTTGCTACCAATGCTTTCCCATGCACTGAAGAAAATGCATCCACCTTACTGTCAATCGTTAGCGACTTGCCAACCAAAAGATCTTTGAAAGATTTCGAACCAGAAACAAAACTATTCCCCTGGTTCCCCTCACTCTCTATATTTTGTGATTGTCTATTATCATTATAGATATTATTTGATTTCCTCTCATACTCTCTTGTAGGTATATTATTATTATCATTATAGTGCCGGTAGTGATGATCCCCGATTTCTCCCTCTTCCAAAACAAAACGAGCAATGTTGAACCATAATTTGGACTCACCCAAACGAATCCCTCGAAGGTTTCGAAGTAACTCCGACTTATCTTTCACGTCTAGCATGGAGATGAAACCAAAACGATTACCGCTTTTATCACGTTTTCTTGCGATATACAAGTCATAAATCTGACCAAACGCTCGTACTTGACCAGCCAAATCATTCCCACTACAGCCTTCCGGTAGGTTTGAAACAAACAGTTTAGTAATACGACATAGGATGTTATCGGGGATAGTTGTTTTCCGGCGACGGTGCTCCATACTAGAGAGCGTTTCTTATTGTTACGTTTAAGTAGGCTATTTACAACGTAATTAAACAATTTTTTAAATAAATAACAAATTTTTTAAAATAAACTTATAGTTTTTACTTAAAATCTTAATCAAAGTCAAATTATGTTGGTCAAAATATTTCAAAACACAAAATCATAATGATAATTGTTTTTATGAGTGATTTATTAATAAATTCAAATATTTAATGTGGTTTAATGGTAATAATGATAAAAATACAACATGTTAAATAATATATATATATATATGTATGGAACTAAAAAATTAAAGTTAGTAACCAGCTGAAAGAATAATGTTTAAAAATCTAATTTAATAAAATTTATAACTGTCACATCAATGTTTTTTTAAATACATATCTTGACGACTATATATGTTAACAGATTACATTATGTTTTATTTAATTAGCATAATACACGGGTTTATTCAGTTGTATAATGCATGTGTTTTTTTAAACAAAGTTTTATTTATTGTTAATTGTATAATATTATATTTATCAATTTGTGTAATACACGGGATTGTAACATGATAATGTAATGTAATGTAATGTAATGTAATGTCATGTCATGTCATGTAATGTAATGTAATAATGTAATAATATAATATAATATAATTAATATAATATATGTTAATGATGTTGCGCAAACTACAATATTGTAAATTCGCATAAAAATAAATAAAAAAATAAAGTATATCTCAAAAAAATATTTATTCTCTTTCAAGACTTAAGCGAATAATAATCAAACATTATTTCCAATCATATCTTTTAACCCAATTATTTGGCGCATGTTCATTGTTCAAAGGAATATAAAATCCGTCTTCATTTACCCGCCAATAACAATCAAGTTTCCCAAAAGACCTGGTGTAGCAATATTCAGGAAGTTTCTTCTTGTTCAAAGCAAAAACATCAAACGTCTGTTGTTTCGATTCCCAGTAAAAATGACAAAAGAAAAGTGTCGATCTCACAACATTCATGCAAAAATTGATGTCGAGTTCTTCTCCAGCATTTCGAGTAACGTTCCCGAGATCATCATCTTTCGATTGGCAATGTAACATAAGATTGTTTACCTTGCTTTGGATATGAATGGTGAAAGAACTTGTAACACACAAAGGCACTGGCTCCTCTCCACCATTTGTATTAAAAAGGTTAAGTGATAAGACAATAAGACATAATAGTTTTTTCATCTGAAAATTCATTTTGGGCGGTGATGTGATAATGAATGATGCATGTATTGAATGAAATTTGGCTTAGGTTTATAATATATAGAGGAAAAAATAAAAAGTCAAATTTTCTTAAAAAGTATAAAAGAATAAGTAATGCATGGTATTTTAAATTTAAAGCATGCTCTGCTGTTAAAACATATGTCTAACTTTTAGGCAAAAATGTGTGTATATATATCGAGTAAAGATAAAATACAAATGTATCTTAACATGCTAAACAGTTGAAGTGATGGAAGATTTATGTTTTATAGATAAAAAAAACTAAAATTTGTTTTTCTTGTATAATTAATCTAGTAGAGTAATTATTATAATTATTCTATTAAAAAATTCCCTTCACTTCTTGCGTTAATACTCATTTGTACAATAATCTTATCCTATATATATGTGTGTGTGTAAAAATAGTTAAACTATATAAAATTTAGTCATCATGTCATTTTCTTCTTTTTGTTCCCACAACAAAAGGAAGAAATGACATAATGGTTCAACTTTAAATACTTTATCCCTACTTACATTAATTATTATCTCTCTAGTTAATTAGTCATTTACATTTTCTCCTACACATTATCAAAATTTGTCCTACACATACTGAAATGATTATACTTTTATTCTACACATATCAAAATTTATCCTATACATACCGAAATTATCATACGTTTATCCTACGCATATCGAGATTATCATATGTTTATCTTACACATATAGAAATTCATCCTACAAATATTAAACACATATCAATATTTATCCTTCAGCGTAAATTAGGTTTGTTTTAAAAGAAAATATATTTTAAAAATAAATTATGAGTGTCATTTATTAAACTACTTTAGGGGAGTTACGTTAAATTAATAATTTATTTAACATTAAATATAATTGTTAAGTGGATTTCTGTTGGCATAAAGTTCTTCTCTTTTTTCTACTTACATTTCTATTGGTATAAAGTTCTTCTCTTTTTTCTGCTTACAAGACATTATTATATGTTTATCTTACACATATAGATATTCATCCTAATAATATTATACACATAACAAAATTTATCTTTCAAGATAAATGAGGTTTCTTTTGAAAGACAATACATTTTAAAAATAAATTATGAATATCATTTATTAAACTAATTTAGGGGAGTTACATTAAATTAATAATTTATTTAACATTAATGCAATTAGTAAATGGAGCATTCGTATTAGTTTAAATTTCTTCTTTTTTTTCCTTCTTACAAGAAACATTTTCTGTTAAATGAAAGGTGGAGATTAAATGGAGTTGCAAAGATTGAAACATTCATGTGAGTTTTTGGAAGGAAATGTATTGTTGTAGATTTCTCCTTCTCTTTCTCTCTCTCTCATGTGCATGGCACATGCACTTTCCACCACAATCTTTAAACACTAATAACTTTTTATACAACTTTTTTTTTCAAAATAAATTACACTAAATTAACGAGTGTTTTATGATCTTTCCAACGAGCACCATTGCGCCATACAAAAAGAAAAAAAACGACGTTTTAGTGAGTTTTAAGTGGTTTTGTTCATGCAGGAAAAAAAACACAATGCACTGTGAAGTAAAAAAACACATACAAACCTGCATTGTGTTTTTTTCTTCTGTCTATTGTGTTTTCCTGAGCTGAGAATTCGTGTTTTTATGTTCATTCTGTTTTTTTTTACTGCAGTTTTGTGTAGAGTTTTTTCTGCAGATTATGTGTGGAAACGGTTACGGACCGATTCCTGGATCGATTAAACGATTACAGCTCGATTTCAGATGAAAGATTTGAGACGAGACAGAAATAGACGAAAACAATGTCATCACAGATTCGTATTACATCAGAAACGGTTACAGACACTATCATCAGTAGGATAAATATCTATCTCGGAACCTCCCCCTTGAGAGCATTCTAAGCACAAACTCACAATCTTAAATGGAACACAACACATGAGATTGCTATTTATAGGCCAAGCTCAAGAAGTCCATTCGACCCTTGCATGGTTCGAACCAACTGGTTCGACCCTTGCAGGGTACGAACCAAACTCTTCATTCTTGGTCTATTTAAACAAATGCATCAGATCCATACAATGCCCTTATGGGTCACCACAATCTCATGTTATTCAATATACGACTCAACCATAGTCTATTCGACAACGACTGCCACATATAAAGTGCATCAACATTATTTTTTTCTCTGAATATTGTGTTGTTTTGTACTGTGCATTGTGTTTTTTCCGTCTATTATGTTTTTTGAGCTGACAATTCGTGTTTTTATGTTCATTGTTTTTTTTTTCTGCTGCAGTTTTGTGTTGCGTTTTTTCTGCAGATTGTATTTTTCTCTAAATATTGTGTTATTTAGTACTGTGCATTGTGTTTTTTCTGTCTATTGTGTTTTTCTGAGCTGGTAATTTGTGTTTTTATGTTCATTATGTTTTTTTCTGATGCAGTTTTGTGTTGCGTTTTTTCTGCAAATTGTGTTTTTCTCTGACTATTGTGTTGTTTTGTACTATGCAAGTATTTTTTTTCTGTCTATTATGTTTTTCAGAGCTGACAATTCGTGTTTTTATGTTCATTGTGTTTTTTTCTGTTGCAGTTTTGTGTTGTGTTTTTTCTGCAAATTGTGTTTTTCTCTAAATATTATGTTTTTTTGTACTATGCATTGTGTTTTTTCTGTCTGTTGTGTTTTTCTGAGCTGACAATTCGTGTTTTTATGTTCATTGTATTTTTTATATTGCAGTTTTGTGTTTTTTTTACTACACAGTGCATTATGTTTTTTTCTACATGAACAAAACCCACTTAAAACCCACAAAATACTCGTTTTTTTGTTGTTTTTTATATAGCACTATGGTGGTCGTTGAAAATATAATAAAAAACTCATTAATTTTGTGTATTTTTTTAAAAATTAACGTATGAAAAAGTTACAGGAATCTAAAAAACAGGGGATATGCATGTGCCCTGCACATGAGAGAGAGAATCCTACATTTACAATGTTACCCTTCCTGCCAATTTAGAAAAAATTCACGTGTCCTCTCTATATTCCTTCTCACCATTTTTAAGATTTTTACCTTTTTGTACTATATCCCCACCCTATATATATATATATATATAAGAGATCCTAAGAGAACCAACCCCTATTTGAGAACTGAGAGAATCATTCTGGGCCACACATTTCTTATAAAGGCAATTTTTTTTTTTGCTTTAATCACAGGTTTTTATGCAAAGAATTTTTTTTCATTTTTTTCATTTATGCATATGTGTATATAGCAATTATACATATGTGTATATTACATTTTCAGTTATACATATGTGTATATTGCAATTATATTCATGTGTATATTGAAAAAAAAATAAAATAAAAAATTCCTACATATAAAGCAGCGACTAAAGCAAAAAAAAAAAATTGCCTTAGAAGAATTTGTGGTCCAGAATGGTTCTCTCAGTTCTCAATTTGGCCAAAGGTTCTCATTTGAACCAAATCATATATATATATATCAACCACGGTCCTCAGCGTTTACAAGGATCGCCTCCTAAATGTTCAAGTTACACAAATTAAGCCATATTTATAGAAGAAAAAACGGAGAAAGTTGGGCTTGCAGGCATGGGTATAATTGATATTGTCTTGATCACACAGTAAGTATCGTGGATGATGGTAACTGGAAAGGTAACACGCCTATTTGGCAACATCATAGTCAGCACTGATTCTAATCACTAAAGTAGCCTGATTAATGTCTAGCTAACATTGGATATATTAGTATAGTATGTGATCTAGCAAACAACAGACTTTTATTTTAAAACCTGTGAACTCACCAACATTATATGTTGACACATTTAGCATGTTTTCTCATGTCTCTAAGGTAGTAATGAAGGATAGGATGCACTGGTTTCCAACCGCATACCATCATATCATTGTGATTTTGAATTATATTGATCAAACCACTTTCCCAAACTGTTTTATGGGTTACTATGGTGTAATGTTTGAATGCTTCCTCTAAAACTTTAAATTCTGTAATTCAACTGTTTGGTTTTGTTACGTATTTCATTCATATAGATGTTGTTTCATGTGACTGTTGACTTGGATCCTGTTGTGTCACACGCTTCGCGGTAAAACCCCGCTTGTGGAATTAAGGGTATGACAAAAAAAAACGCAACAATTTAAAACACAATACACTGTATTATAGCGGTGGAATTTAAAACGCATCCAAAACACACACTAAAACACAACAACTTAAAACACATGTTCTTTGCATAGTATTTTTTTGTTTTAAGCCTTAGTGTTTTTAGTTGTAATGTTTGGTATTATTTTAGCCTAAAGATTCCAAAACATCATGACTAACTCCAAGAAATGATGTTTACATATCAATTCTTAATCCTTCTCCACACTTCTAACGAAATATAGCATTTGTACACTAACCTCACACCCTATATATATGTGTGTGTGTGTGTGTATGTGTGAAGAAACAACGAGTAACAATGAGTACAATACTTACCTCACAGGAGGTAGGTGGGGTGGCGACTCATGTTTGCTGCCGGATATAATCCTTTGTTCCACACCAAGATTGGATCCGTCACTTGTAAATAATCAGAGGGTCGTATGAAAGGAGGCGACCGCCTAGAGTCTCGAAAGACCTATGATAGTAGGCACAAAAATGGTGGTTCGGCCCAGTAAGTGTAAGTGTATTCTCTGGAAGATTGGATCCGGATGAAGGAGGTAAGACCTCCTATTTATAGGAGTTTACATGGGCTGGTGACCATTTACCCATAACCTCGATGATGGGCTTGGACCCGGGTTATGGGCTTTCCTTCATTTCGGCCCAAATAGTTAGATTTGGACTAGGAGTTAAATAAAGCAAACTAGATACGAAGAGAGAAAGGAGTACCGCCCTGCCATTGGTCGACGTGGTGCCCTATCATTCGCTGGAAGCGGATATCTTCTGTCTGCGTCAGAGTGTGTTAGGTGGCTACAATATGTTCCTTCTGGAAGACTGACTGAAGTGATACCTGACACCAAGGGAACACTGCCGCAAGTGGGGCTCAAGGTGGCTGTACCTTCCCTGCTGGCGCGCCGTCATGGCGGACCGGGCCTGAAGTATATCAGGCTGTGAACTATTCGAGGGAGACCATCGCTGAGTTGGGCACATGGTCACGCACGGGTGGATTGCACTCCACGTGTCATTAGTTACATCTGTGACATGTGCATGTGGGACACCTGGATAGGCGCCTCACAGTTATCGGAATGTAGAAATGTAAATAATGGAAAGGATTTTTCCATTGTTGCGCTGCAAAACCATCGCCGAGTGATGACGTGGCAGGCTGACCCTGAGGAGGAATCAGGCAGAGAACGTCTATTCGGTTTTACGTTAACGTATCACCGAGTGATGATGTGGCAGGCGTGACCCTGGGGAGGAATTAGGCGGAGTACGTCTTTTCGCTTTTACGTCAATGTATCGTTGTGTGATTACGTGACAGGCCTGGCCCTGAGGAGGAATCAGGCGGAGAACGTCTTTTCTTTTTTACGTCAACGTATCGCCGAGTGATGACGTGGCAGGCCTGACCCTGAGGAGTAATCAGGCGGAGAACGTCTTTTCATTTTTACATCAACGTATCGCCGAGTGATGAGGTGGCAGGTCTGACCCTGAGGAGGAATCAGGCGGAGAACGTATTTCCGTTTTTACGTCAACTTATCGCCGAGTGACGTGGCAGGCCTGACCCTGAGGAGGAATTAGGCAGAGAACGTCTTTTCAGTTTTACGTCAACGTATCGGTGAGTGATGACGTGGCAGGCCTGACCCTGAGGAGTAATCAGGCAGAGAACGTCTTTTCTTTTTTACGTCAACATATCGGCGAGTGATGACGTGGCAGGCCTGACCCTAAGGAGGATTAAGGCGGAGAACGTCTTTTTGATTTTTCGTTAAACCAGCGCCAAGTGATGAAGTGGCATGCCTGGTTGTTGAAGTTGAGTCATGCGGGTAACGTGTCTCTCCCTTTTTGTAGAGTTAATGCGATGTCTTTGTAGTTAATGTGGAAATGATTGGAAGTAAATGCGTCGAGAATTTTAAAAAGTTTGTAATACATTTGGGGGGAAACCGAGGAGGCGTGTTGAGAAAGTCGATGAGGATGGTGGATGTTTTAGACGACCGAGGGCATCTCATCATGATGGCAGTCAAATCAAGCACGTGACCGACAAAATTTTTATTTTGTGTCAGGCGCGTAGCCGTCCACGCGTGCGAGTGAAGATGGCGGTCTTTAGGATGTTGACACGTGGCACCTGCAGCACGTACTGTGTCAGGCATGTGGGAAGCCACGCGCTAGAGTGCAGCTGGCACCCCTCAAGATTATGACACGTGGTGGGTGCTAGTCGTCTTGTGTCAGGCGCGTGGGAGGCCATGCGCGCCGTTGTAACCGTCTTGTTGCAAGTGGGACACGTGGCTTCATCCGGAGCATCCAGATCATGGCTCGTCCTTTGGTGATTCCAGCTGTAAGCCGTTCAAATCGCTCATCGCTCGAGGATCGCTCGTCGCTCGTTCGAAAAATGCTCGAAAAATGCTCGCTCGATTTTCCGCTCGGTTGTATATGAGCCGATCGGCTCGGTTCGATTTGTAAATGAGCCAAGCACGAGCAAAGGTACGCTCGGCTCGGTTCGGCTCGAATAAATTTTTATTTATTTAGTAATAAATATACACACAATTTACAGATAAATTTATGGCTTTCTATATAAGATTCTCTTGGATTTGACTCAGTATATGCAAACAAAATATACCAGCCCACTTAACACAATAAAAAAATAAACACTAGATTTAATAGTAAAACAATAAGTCATGAGGTGACAGTCTTGACTTCTTTATGTTAATAGTCGTCCATCGCTAATTGTCGCTTGATATCACACCTACGTCACAATGCAACAATTGTTGTCTGACGTATGCTCATCACCTCACCAGCCCCAATCTAGGCCTCATCCTTGGACATTGGGATCTCAATATTAGTGTTTATCATCGTACATTTTGAACTTAGTTGTCACCCGACAATGAGAACATCGAAGGAAACATCTCAATTTTATACTCGTCCATATTATTCTTCGCTCGATTCTCGCTCGGCGCTCGCTCTGAAAATTTGCGCTCGAAGAATGCTCGTTCGGTTTTCTGCTCGATTGTAAATGAGCTGCTCCGCTCGGTTCGGTTTGTAAACGAGCTAAGCACGAGCAAAGCTCCGTTCGGATCGGCTCGGCTCGTGAACAGCCCTACCCATCGCATTAAATGCGATGGGTATAAATATGTCTTTTCCTCCCCCCCCCCCTCTCTCTCTCTCGCCATACTTCCAAATATTTTTCCAACTTTTTCTTCGAATTCTCTCTTGAATCTTCAAGTTTTCCAGCGAGTCTTCAAATTTTTCGGTCATTCTTCAAACTTCTCGGTGCGTTTTCCTAGATTTTCCACTCATTCTTCTTTTTCTTTCCTTCTATAGCCATGTCAGAGGCTTCAAATACCGGCTCTCAGACACCGGAGAAGAATCCAGATAAAGGCAAGGCTCCGGCCAAACTTATTCACAACACTCGATGAAGTAGTGTGAAAGGAGTTTTACCAAGTTCTGCAAGGAGATGGCAATCGATCCGTCTTAGGGGGTCGAATTGCCAACTGGTAATGCTGCTGCTCTATCTCCTCCGTCAGAGAAGATAACACTGTACGGAGCCCACTTTGCTTTGTGTAAGTTTTGTCTTCTGGACACCAGGTTCCAGATTGATACCCTGGTGGCCTATGGGATCCATGTGACCCAGTTGAGTGGGTTTTGCATGTTGAGGCTAGTGCACTTTGAAGCCTGTTGCTGAGCCCTAGAAATTGAACCAACTTTTGAACGGTTCAACTTCTCCCTGCACTCCCAGGTGCAAGCGATGGGTACTAATCCTCCCAAGTCACTTCATGACTGGAAGGAGAAGTTTTTTATGTTAAGTGCGGAGTTATTCAGTGGACCTACCTGCCTGGAAGGTGGTGGCAGAGCACCAAAAGTTGCCCGACCATCCTGTGATGGCGGGGTATAGAAAAGAGGACTGGTTCCAACACTTGATTGGCAACGCCTCCCCCTTCGATGCGGCTACGTGCACGGAGGCGATGCTTGTGTTTCTTGGAATGAGATGCGTCTGCTTTGTTCCAAGTCAAGAGCCTTGCATTGTTGACCAGGGTAAGTGTTTATTCTGCATGATAATGAGAGTATCACTTTTCGAAATTTTTTGCTAAGTGTTTTTGTTGTGTGCAGACGTGACGAAGTTCCAAGGGTTTCTGGCGCCGGATAAGGCGCGATTGAAGTGGCGCACCCCTCCAGAGGGTAGGGTTTCGGTGAGATGGTGGATAGGTTTTATCTGCCAAATCTTGAGTTTTTGCCCGCTGGCTATAAAGTAACGGGTGAGCAACCAATAAACCCTGACCCTACCTCTTTTAAGGCGCATGGATCCATTCCATGCGTCATTATTTTGTCTGATGAGGAGTCAACAGGGTCCTCTAAGGGGCTGGTTCATCCAGCGCGTCCTTCGAGGATTCTCGTGCTTGTAGGCGCAAGAAAATGGCGCCATGAACTCATAAATATTCCTATAAGGCTTATGTAGAGGTTTTTGAGTCTGCGCCTTTGAGTGCAGGTGGCAAATGACCATTTTTCAAGCAAAAGGATAAGAGAAAGGAGTCCTCTTCCTCCACTCCAGATGAAGGTGAGACGCTTGAAGAGCCGCATAAGAAGAAGCGGAAGCTGGTGAGGGGGGCGAAGCCCTTGGCGGAGGGTGAAGGGGAGGGGAGGGGCAGCCATAGTGACAAGTCTGGACCCTCTACGCATAAAGATATTGCCAAGGAGACGGAGTGCGCGCCATTTTCTTTCAAGATTATTCCTCCCCCAGAGTGCCGACCTCTGCTTCATAAGACAGTGAAGAAGACACCTAGTAAGTGACTTAACGCTTTCCTTTTCCTTTTCCCCGCGCTGTTTGCATTAAAATTTCTTAACTTCTTTCCCCTTTTTTGTAGTTACTGTCCCCAAGGTTGTGTCGTCTTCCTCTTCTTCTCCCTCGCTCACTAAGGAGGAGCTCCCGAAGAAGCGCATGGAGGAGAAGCTCGCGAATGGGTTGAAAGAGAAACAGTTGGGGAGTGGGGGGGGATTGAGGAAAGAGAATGAGGAGGCCTAGGCCAAGGCAAGGGCCGATGAAGCCGCCAAAAATTCTTAGGCTGGCCGGTTGAGGGTGGAGACGGAGGCCAAGGCGAGGGCCGATGAAGCCACCAAGAAGGCTTTGGGCAAGGAGCCCGTCTTTTGAACCCCCCCCCCCCCCAGCTGGAGGCGCTGGGGGTGATACTGCTAACATGGGTCAGACGGGCGAGATGACGTCTGGGCCGCATGAGAAGGAGCCTCCTGTAGCGAAGATTCAAAAGGGACCCTCTCCGCAAGGGAAGGTTGTGACGAAGACCCAGTCAGCAAAGACCTCGACTTACTCCGAGGGTGACAAACGAAATTAACATGTGTTAACAATGTGTTACCTGAAAACCTATTTTTTTTTAAAAAAAAAAAGTGCTCGGCGTTTTTTTGATTTTTTTTGGCTCAAAATGCTAAAAATCATGTATATTACATACCCTATAATTTTCATAAAAAAAGTTGGGGAAGTTAGAGTTTTCACTATAACAAGGGTTTCCAATATAACCTTATACTATATGTATATATATGTGTGTGTGTGTGTGTGTCAGTAGTAATACGCGTTGGTCTACGTTTCGACATAAACTTTTTTTTTCTTTTGTAAAAAGAGTGACATCAAATATAATATATTTTATGCTTATTTTATGTGCGCTTCAAGTTAGTCCACGTTCTGATATAAATTTTGTTTCGATCTAAGTAAAAACATATTGTGTTTTACATTTTTTAGTAATTGTCTTCCATGCATTGTGTTTTACGAATCGCGTGTAGCACATAGTGTGTTACGCGTTACACTTACACTCCGTGTGATACTGTATGGTTCCGCCCGCCACCACAACACGTGGCTGGCAAAATACCAATTACCAATTAAAAGACTAACATATAAAGTATACAGTACAAAGTTTATTAACGTAGAAAAGATAGGAAGACACCAGGGAATGACACGTGGAAACCATGGTTAAGTTTACTTTACCTAAACCTGGTTGATTAGAAGGGTAATTTAGTCCTTTTATTGTTTCGTTAATCTCTTATCCAATCAATCATAGTTCAATTCACGTTTCAATTATAATCGACAATAATTCAGATTCAATTCAGTATTTAATTCATGATCAATTAACTATTTTCGATTGACGATCTATTCAATTCACGATTCAGATAACAATACTTTTATACGATTATAATGATGCTCTGTTTTTCATTCGATCAACATTTTTTTAACGATTAATTACGAGGGATGATCGTATGATTGACTTAGTTTTACATCATGATTATATGTTGTTAATTAAAATCAAGGATCGTGGATGTATTGTACAGATAGAAAGATCTAGATAATGGAATTTGGATTATTAGTAATGGTATGATGAAGAAGAAGATACATAACGTGTGTTTATAGTTAATCAAGGGTTTTTCAACGTGCATTGATTTAAACGAGTATCTTTTGTCATTGTTATTGTAAGTGCGTTTAAGAAATATACATGTGCGTCTATCAAAACCATATATGTGCGTTACCCATGTACAATAAACGCACTTTATAATTGTACTTAGGCGTGTCTGGACAAAATCCAAGCATGATCGTACTTATTCATAAGCATGGTTGTGATCAGGAATGAGCATGGTTATGCTTGTGTGTGGCATGGGTGTGGCATGATTGTGCTTATTCACAAGCATGTTGTGCTTAGGAATGAGCATGGTTATGTTTTAGGTTTTATGATTTCTAACGTGCATTTATATATACATGGGTATTTTATAAACATACATTTATATATACATGGGTATTTACAACGTGCATCTAAACATTTACAACATGTGTTTTAAGGCATGTGCATTTAAATTCTAGATCATGTGCGTCTAAACATTTACAACGTGCGTTTCAATTAATAAACGTGCGTTTAAAACACTCTGTTATCACCAACTTCTTTTTCTTCTACAACTTGTTTAAACTAATTTTTACGTCTATTCCTTCTTCTTGAAATACAATCGAAAGTATTTGACAACTAATACGAGCGTTTATGCATAATCCTATGTTTTTCGTCTGATTAATCGTCGCAGTATAATCCTCTGTTTTTATGATTTTTAGATTGAAACGCTGATCTTACGTTCTCGTTCAATGTAATCAACTTGTTTTTGTTTTTTTGATTGTGTAATCATTCAAAATGTTTTAATCGAGTTGAAATGGCTTAAATTAAGTTTGTTGAATTAAAAGTTTTGATTTGAAAAAGTTTGAACATTTTTCCTAATTTACCCTTGGTTTGTTTAAGCCGACCATGATTAAGGTTGATAATTACCATCATGTCACCGCATACATCTAAGGGCTGAGAAGCCTTCTTACGCTTCTCATGTTAAGAAAGTTTTGTACGTTATCTCTCCCCTTTAAACTATACCCATTACAACAATTAAATAAAAGGTCCCAATATCTAAATCCATATAAATAAACAAAATGCTTTGTTCTGTAAGCCCACTTTATTTTCATTCTTCCCAAAACCAAAATGTTTCTACAGTTCCCAGGGTTGAGCATAGAGTACATCAAAAAAGAATACTCTTTAACTTGTCTGATTTAGTTATTTGCTAATAAAATATACGACTTGAATATAAGTTATTTCAACATGCTTCGATAAATAGAAATCTTTCGGTTATCATGACGTAGAGAATCTGTTTCTACTAGAAATAGTACCAAATGTTTTACATATATATTTATGATGTGTAACATTTTATAGAAAAAATAATCACATCATAATTTATGCCACTTTGGTGCTTGAAGTGCGTTATTGTAATTTGTACAAACTTTATTATAGTGCACATAGTAATGTATCCAAAGTGGAAGAAAAGTGAGGCAAACACTTTTCCCATTTATATGTATGTACCACATAACAAAACAATTCCAATTATTTAAAATTTGATATTTATTTGTTGATGCAAACCCACCCATTCCAAAAAATGTGTAAAATTTCTAATTAGATTAATTTTTACCCAGGTACTAGCAACTTACAACATCAACAACTACAACAAATGGGTCACACAACCCGGTAATCTCAAAATCCGAGTAGTGTCGACGGGAGACGAAGCAATGGGCCTAATGCGTCCGGGGTAAACTTTCGAGCAAACAAGAAGCAAATGGAAGTTCTCTCTTTATTATAGGAACAAGTGGTCCCATTGTTTCTAATGTGTTGTATTAAGTTAACTGTAATGTCTTTTGCGCCAAAACTTGCTGGATGCGGGCCCCCCAATGACCAATCAACATAAGTTATCGTCCGATTAGCGTTTAGAGCGCCATGAAACATGTTCACGAATGTTGGTAGATAATGCTCGTCCGGGTAGCAAGAAGGTAGGCAATACCATTTGAAGAGTTTATAGTACCTGGCATCACAAATTTGTATTTTTAGTTAACTACAGAGTACAGAGTCACCAGTAATGTACACTTGCTTGTTGTATCTTCCATTTTCAGCCCATTCACTAAGGAATGGGTCAACCTAGTTGATGTTTGACTTCTAAAGGATCAAATGACTTGAAAAATAATTTAAAATGTAACGGGTCAAACATCACTAAGGCTCGAACAGTATTTCGTTTTTAAAAAAGGTCAACCCATCCCGACCAGCTTCGCAGGTACAAAATAATGCCCCCTTCAACCCGAACCCATTGATCAGTCGATTAACCTATGAACTATGGGGGTTTAAAATATTAGTACCTTGTATCAGAGACTATTTTGATGGCAAGAGTGCGCTGAATCTCGAACCATTGAGACCCTTTCCTCCAATCACGAAGCTTGATATCAGGTTTCATTCGGCGACTGTAACGGCCTCGTCCGTAGCGAGATGGGTCATCATACGAGTCAAGGAAGCTGTAGGTTGAACCAATGAGATATTTATATATAGTTGGAAAGTTGTATATGGGAATGCAGCTTTCTGATAGGAGAATGAATCGCTCATTAGAAAAATCGAGCAAGGCATTGCCTAGAAGTCGTCTCTCAGCATCGACAAGTGTGACGGTTCCCCATCTCACATCCTTAAAAAACGAAAAGAAACAAACATGTGTTACGAAAGGATAAGTTAACAAGAAAATAAGACATATCCATATTTAGTTATGAATGGGTCTATTTGAGTTGTATTTTACCTCAAACAGGTCAAATACACAGATTCAGGCAAAAGGGAAATGAGAAATATGTCAATTAAGTCAAACGGGTCAAAAGTCGACCAATGTTTACGTTTGATGTATAGAGCCTCCTAGACTCTGTAAACGTATATGCACACTAATATCTATCAAAAAAATCAAAAATATAGAACAAATAGTTTTCAGCCAGGCCCGTTGTGATCCAAACAAAACTTACCCTGTTACCCTCAACTCGACCCGCACATTAATTACCCTTCTTGACATATGTTCCAGCTAAAGTTTTACCTATTTATCCATCATTATATATTTACAACAAAATCTAACAGTCTTGACGAACTGCAAGTCTGCAACCTAAAACTTAATACAGAGTCAATTCTAATAATTTAGCAACCATTTTGCATACAATAGTCATTAACACACAAAATCGAGTACTAACTAGTAACATCATACACAAATCAAAGATATCAATCATAAGCCACTAAGCACAAAACAGCAAACCAAAAATAGATGAATACCTGGCTAGGAATCTGCCGATTGTAAAAAACCGAAGAATTGGAAAAATTCAAATGAACACCAGGATTCGTATGCACATAAATCGAATACTTATTCACATCCTGACCCCGAAAAAACCGCTCCCACAACAACAAAAACGGCAGCGGCCCTCTTGTCAAGAACATAAAGGCAACCTTAGGCACTCTTTCAAACGGATACTCAACCTTATCCGGCACTAACGAAGCCCTCCAAAACAGCTCGTTATCGCTCATCTTATGAGTCAAATTCCTAGGCATCCTAAAGCTATCCATACTCAAACAATCATCATTCCTACAACCACTACTACAATTGTGATCATAACTACTAGTTTTTGCAATGCCAGTGGTGTAACTTGGTGCAGGTGCAGCAGTAACATAATTCATATAAAAATTATTCGGTTGCGAAGTGAAATACCGATCGATATGAGAACTCGAAACCAAACCGATGACTATACCGATCACAAACAGAATGAGAACAAACAGCAGCCTCATTAATCCAATTGATGAGTCTTTAAACACATGTTCATCTTTCTCTCCTCTGCCCCTCATCTTATAATTAAATAAACACACAAATAATAAGATTAAAAACAAAACATTTAAATCAATTAACTTGGGTTATCATCAAATCTACATTGCAGGTCAGTCCAAGTACAAGATCAAAGAAACTGAACACAGATCGATGGTAGAATTTGAAGGGAATAATAATAATATAGGGTTTGATGATGAAGTGGGTTAATAAATTAAAACATGAAATAAAGATTTAACAGATGAGTTGGGGTTTTAAAGATTTAAAAAACCCAGAAAAAAAAACATGCGATTTTGTGGTTATCAAGAAACAAGAGAAGATTTAGGAGGAACAGAACATGAATAAGTGTTTTAGAAATCTATGTGTGATGGTTATATCGAAGAGAGAGAGAGAGGGGGGGATGAGAGAGAAGAACTTAAAAGTTAAAAACTGTGGAGAATCTAGTATGATCATGGTTAAGGCTTTAACATAAGAGAGTCGTGCGGTTGTCGATGACTTCACCCTTTGCTTGGGTGTTCCACTATTTTTTGAGTTGACATAGGGTTAATATCTTTTATTTTAAGTAAAGGTTGTTTTAGTTTGTAAACTAAAGAATCATTATGGACTAGACATGGAAAATTAACATGAAGTTGATAGGAAGCTCGAAACTTGAAAAATACAAGATGGGTAATGAGTAGTGACGGATTCAGAATTTTTTTTCACTGTGTTCCCTTTTTATGTGTTTCAGTTTCATATGACCAAACATAAAAATTTTGGACTGGTTCAAGGGTTCGGGTCGGATAAGGTTCATCATGTAATTAGTCATGTCGGTTTAACGGTTCGGATCGGTTTGTAGGGGGCAAAGACAAATAACACATAATGTCACTGGTCACACACACATACACATCCCAGTCCCGTTCAATATCTTTCGTTTTGTCCAAGCATGATCAAAAAGATATGATAATCAATCCCATTAACGAACTTCTGACACAAATGTTTGGCGTTTTCGTATGAGTCTTGGATTATTCCTCCATTCCTACTTTAACCTTTGGCTATGTGTGTGATTCATGGAGTGAAAGAGACATATCAATAATCAATCTATTGACATAAACAGTTCATTTGGTTACTAATTACTAAATACTTGATGGTTCTCAAATCTCCTAACGAATCTCAACCTATAGGATTGGTAAAAGAACGCAAACCCAAACATTTAAGAAAACGGGTATGGTATTAGATGATAATGTGGTATTTATCCAATACCCAAAGTCGGTTAGTCCTATCAGAACTAAATATAATAACTAAGCAAGTTGACATTGTTTTTATAAAATGTCTTAGAAAAACAAAATATTAGAAATGTAATTGAATGTTTATATTTTAGTTGTTCACATAGATCATATCTTTTAAAAAAACTTGCAAAGCCTAAATAGACTCCAATCACTCTACACAGAAGTGAAGAAGAAAATCCCTTAATTCATAAAAAAAATAGAGAATCATTTTGTGTATTTTTTTTTTTTTTTTTTTTGCATAATTGTAAAAGATCATGTAATTGAAAATAATTGTAAGAGATAAAAAAACCCTTAAGTTGGTAGAGTTTGGTGCTCTTGGTGTCTAAAGAGGGAGGTTGACATATATAATATTAGATTATACCAGACCCAATTACATGAAACACCAATGGATTCAAAGGATTCGGATTTTCTAACGAAACCGTTTGTCAATCCATCGTGCTTCGACTTGGTGTTTCATTGAGGCATAAATCTAAACATCCTATGGGGTGATTTGATTATTTACATATGTTGTGTAATTGGATTAGATGGTGGAAATTGTTCGGTTTAATATTACGGTTCCGCTTTGATTAATATATGATATTAATATTTGTATATTTATGAAATATGATTTTATAAATAAAATTAAAATCGGTACGAGGATTTCCAACACATGTAACCTCAATCACTTAAGATGGGCCCACCTCGTGCTACTACCTTCCACACAATGAGAACTGTGAAGAGTTTCACAAAACTCATAAAAATCCATGTATCAGTTTTCTATAATTCGCACTTACAGTTTAAGTTTATTTCAGGTTAACTTATAGCGTGAGATACTCACATGGTATGTATACATTCGGAGTAAACACCTAAGGGATGTAAAGTGTATTAATGAGTGATATATGAAAGGAAAAGTCGTAAAAAACAAAAGAATGCTTAAATCGTGCAATTAAAAAGATCATGTTATGCAGGTATAAAGAATTTAAAACAATTTAAAATTTAGATTTGAAATGGTATATATTAATTTCTAGAGGTAAAAGAAAAAAGAAAAATAGAGTTGGAGCTTTTGTACATAATTCTTTTCACAGGTCATTTCAAATGAAGCCCCATAATTATTAAGACCGACCGTAGTGGTGGTTGAAACGGGTGCTAAAGGGGCAATTCGCACCCAATTGGCGCTTGGCACACCGTCCCCTGGGCTTGAAACGGGCGCTAATGGTTAGATCGTGAATAAGTTTCACGCCTTTTCTCTCCTCTCTTCCTCCAATCAATTGCTACCACCCACTCTTCCTCCTGCAACTTCCTTTTCCTTTTATTTATTTTTTTAATTCAAATGTAATATCTTTATACACACACTCATACCCCACCACACCACCACACCGCTTGTAAATTTCAAGCCTCTAATGGGACTCATATGACCAGTGGCGGATCCAGAATTTTATTTAACAGGGGGCACAAATTGATTGAGTGAAAAGAAGACATGTCAAAACAATTTATACTTGATTATAATTTAAATAGTTTTTGATAAGTCTTCATTAAAAATTTCACCTAATCATAGTTATCAAAGGTGTGAGGCGCACTCAAGGCGCCTAGGCTCCGCCTATGGCCTAGGCGAGAAGCGCAAAAAAAAAGCGCGGGCCTGAGAAAAAAAATGCAAATAAAAAAATAAAAAAATCACCAAATCATTACAAATAACAATCATCTTATAAAATAATATAAATATAAACTGACTAATTTAGCATTTGATGACTATATAGTAGACAAAATCAGTTGATGGTAAATCAATGAGTTGAGGTGTTTATATATTGAAAAATAATTCAATATCCATAAGTGTTATAAAAATCAAATATATTTAAAAAAATTGATTGAGATTTAGATATATCTATATAAATTGGTAAGTATTGGTCGATTATATTAGTTAGGGGATTAGGTTTTAAAAATCAGACCGTGACTTTTTTTATCTAGGAGGGAAAAATGAGATCTACTGGCTTCTAGGAAATTTGTTGCCTAAGCGGTTAAGGCGATGGCTTTTGATAACTATGCACCTTATTATTAAAAGTGTGTTCAATTTTGTTAACAAGTTTAGTTTTTTTAGCCAATGTGAAGCTAGCTCACTTGATAGATGTTTCTTAATCAGAAGTCTTGGGTTCAATCCCAAGTAACATGATAATTTAGTACAGTATGGTAATAAGTAGGAGTTGTACATCATTAGCCATTAAAACAGAAATCAAAGGGTTTGCTTACGTTTAACAATGTTGAAGTGGAACTAATTAACAAATTAATTGTGACAATGATTTAATTTTTTTCTTAATTTAGACTTGATGAGGATTATTGGAAAGCAATACACATATCCAGAAGATCAACATATTATTTTGAGTTAGTAAAATAAAATGGACGTGGATGGAATATATACACACCTAGTTGGCTGCCTTTGGAATTAATATATACAAAGATATGCTTTGGACTTAGGGTGGGCACATGCCCACCCTCCATTACAACTATCTCCACCTATGCATATGACATTTGTCAAAAAAAATGCCCAAGTAATAGGCTTCAAATTTTACCCCACTACACATGGTTTAAATATACCCCCTTACATAAGAAGGTATGATGAGGTCTTACTTGGGCCCCATCCCTTATATTTGCAAGAGAAGTGAGTACATATGAGTAACCTTAATCACTTAGGGTGGGTCCACCCCGTGCTACTACCTTCCACACAATGAGCCCTCTGAAGAATTTCACAAAACTCATAAAAATCCATGTATCAATTTTTCTTATTCACACTTACAATTTAAGTTTATTTCAAGTTAAGTTACACAGTCACATACTCACATGGTATGTGTATATACATGCGGATTAAACAGCTAAGGATGTAAAGTGTATTAAAAAGTGATATATGAAAGGAAAAGCCGTAAAAAACAAAAAAAAAAAAATGCTTAAACCGCGCAATTAATCCCGCCCGCTTTAAATTTGAAACTCACAAAAGTTAAAGACGCGCTTTACATTTATTGTATATATGTCAGCATTTTATTCCTCGAGATATTTAGTCCATCCTCCTCGTCCATCCTCCTCGTTCATTTAAGTTCTTTTATTAGATTTTTCCGCCAACCGTCTCCGTTCGCTATTTTACCTCTTTTTTTTCACCTAACTATATAGTGGCATCTCATATAAAGTCTATCATCTGCTGCACCCAACAACTTCATTTCTTTCTATCGTTTCACAAGAACTTATAATCGGATCTCTTCCCAGATCTGTTGATCTCTTATAAACTCTGTGAGTTTTCAATACAAATTACTTTTAATGTTTTGTGTTTACTCCGATTATCACGTATATTATTGATCGGAATTATGTTTAAATGGTAGAATCAAGAATTTTTTTTATTTAGCAAGATTTTAATTTCCTGTTAAATTTTATGAAATCTAAAAATTATATGGTACTTAAAGAACGGTGAAATAATTTTTCAATAATAGGTATGGTGAGAGCACTCACATCCCATCCACCAAATGTACATGAGTGTTTCCACCAAATTATATGGGGTGAGTGTAAGTGGTTGTGAGTGGAGGAGAGAGAAAATATTTGGTGGAAGCACTGTTCCACCCTAAATATGAAAAGCTACTGTTCACCCATATATATATTTTAATATTTTTGTAAGTAGTTGTGAGTGCGGAGAGAAAAAATATAATGATAAAAGTATGAAAAAGTATTATTATTTTAATTAGGAGAGAAAAGATTTAGGGGTGAAATAGTGATTTTTAGTATAATTTGATGGATGAGATTTGATGGAGGGGATGTGAATGCTCTTAGTAGTGAATAAAAACGGCTTTTGGATCCAGACTGTTTCGGTTTCGGTAAAAGAAAGTCATAATTGATTATGTTCCAGCCATTCGGTTTGAAACATGTTATTGAGGGTGGAGTGATCGGATCGGGATGAAACCATATTTTATCCGATTTAGTTAGGGTTTGCTTAGTTTTAACATAGTATACAAACAAATCATGACTACTAGTTCGATTTAGTTCCAAACTGGTTTCAACCAAACCGCTTTTAAATTCATATTTATTAATAAAAAAAATTGAACATAACACATCTCTTCGTCATTAATTCTATACAAATTACAATTTCATATCAAAGTAATTTCTTATAAGAAAAACTAATAAGATGTGACTATTGGCATAAACTAAAGCATAACACTATTTATTACATTAAAATTAATACAACTTTTAACTCTTTTAAACTATGTATTCTTACTTTAAACCTTTATCATGATAAATTAATTTGGATTATTACACATTACATACTAATACGTTTCAAATAAACCTAAGATGGATATAGCACGTTAAATGAATGTTTTTTTTTACATATATTCTTACTAAAAAAGTTTGTAGTGGGTAAGGGGGTGTTTGGGATTGCGTTTTGAATCTGATTTTTATATTATTGTGTTTTGAAAACGCAGATAATCAGTTTTTAGTGTTTGTGATTGCATTTTGAAAACGCAGATAATCAGTTTTTTAGGCTACCAAAACGCAATAATCTATAAGCAGCTCTACCCCTGCTTTTCCAAAACGCATAATCTATTTTGAATAATCAATCCCAAACACCCCCTAAGTATGAAATAACGCTGTTAATTCACATTGATTCAAGTATAGATAGTACTCATACAAAATTATATTATAATTATAATTTAATTAATTTTTAAGTGACTAAAAGGGGAATTTCATTTAATGATTTATTATGAGACGTAAAAGAAACAAGAACTTAGATATGATTCCAAGCATCAAAAGCGATTTTGCCCGATGATATTAAAATGCTTTTCTTTTTCTTGGTGATGAGATGTCAAATCTTATTGTGAGCAATTAATGTAGATTTATGTTTTCATTAAATAAAAATATAATTCGATATGCAATATATTTCTTTAAACTTTGTGTTTTTATTTGTCCAATATCTTTATAAAATACCTAATTAACACTAAGTTAGGGAATAAAAGTAATTTTTTTTAATGAATCCTAAATTTATTTTTCCAAAATGCAATTTTAACTAACATGAAGAATTATGTCATTAGAAATTTAGAATACAAGAAATCCAACGAAGAAATTATATATTTCTACAAAAGTGTTTTAGGCTTTTAGCCCTTTGGTAAGGGTTACGTCAATATATTGTTTTTATTTCCTTATTTTTATCATAGCCGGCCTGTCTTAGAGCATTCGCATTGTCTCTTCTATTTACACCCATAATAAATAAATTTAGTTAAAAACATTTTACCTCTAAATTTTATTTATCATTTAAAAACTCATCAAATCCCTTTTTTTGTGTCCCTATTTAATTAAATAGAAACTTTATTCTTTTTGTATTATTTTTTCCTTACTACTTATAAATCTTTATACGGAAAAGGGAGCCATTATATTTAGAGATTTACTGCATGTAGCATCTCTAAATTTTTTCTCTATTTTAGATAGAGGGATGAATGAATGATATAGGTAGTTTTTTTTAATCATTCTCTATATTTGAAGGATAGAAACATGAATAACATAAAAATTCACATCCGTCAAAACACCCCCCTTCCTTCCTCGATAGAACGATCAAGATTATTAATAACTCTTCTTTTTTCTAGCATATTATCTTGTACGTGAATATTATGATCTGAACATAAATTTTGTAACAAAAGTGCTTCTTTTATCATCATTTTTATAGGACTTTGTGAAGGAAACTATGGCTTCATCTTCTAAAAGTTCACAGAGTCGTTGCGCAAACACCCTATGTAGAAATCTTGTAGAGATCCCAAGGCCGGGATGGAAACGCCATGATGATCAGGAAGTCGCCCTATGCAATAAATGCTTGTAAGGTCCTTTTAAGACCCCCCTAGTGGGGCGTGATAGTGGGGAAAAAAAATAGCGCCCCTGTACACCGCTACAGGGGAGCTCCATTTTTCAAAAATCAAGTTTGGCTCTATAGATATAGCGCCGGATTTCTTTTTCCCCCTCCAATCACATCATGCCACATCAGATTCTCTCTCTCTCTCTTATTATTTTAATATTTTTTCATTTAAAAGATATAATAAAATATTAATAGGGGCTTTATTTATAAAGCCCCACCACTACACTCCTTTTTCACTTTATCTCTCCATGCTGACTCAGCTACCACATGGACCAATCAAAAAGGGGGGCTTTATATATAAAGCCCCCCACTACGCATTGTCTAATAGTTAAAATCTTTTTGTTACATGATATCATATAAATGATGTAATTTTTCTCGATTGAAAACCTTGCCTTACATGTTTATGGGTTCTACACGACCCACTGAATGCTGCTATGATATTCTCTTTTTGCTTCTTAGTATTTTAAAGACTTTGAATACGACTAACTTATATTGAATTTTGTTGCAGCATTGCGTATAAAAGAAAACAATTTTGTTCTATCTATCACAAGGATTCGTCAAGTTGGGGAACCTGCAAAACTTGCAATAAGGTTAGACAATTTTCTTGAGGTGTAACGTTTCGAGCTTATTTATAAAGCTTGAGCTTAACTCATTTGTTATTTATTAAATAATTACAAAAATTTTTTATTATTATATTTTTATATTTAATTATTTTTATATATAAGGACACAATATTTTCAAATGGACACGATCGAAAACTATAAGAACGAATATCAATAATGGATCCAATAGTATCGATATGGTACCAATATTGTTGGGACAGTTTCAGTTTAGTTTGTCACAAGTGTGGTACGGTACCACTACCGACAATCTCTATTAAGGCATAAAAAATATATCTTACGACATAAAAATAAGAAATGATGCAATGACATATTCTGAAACATATAAAATACGAATATTGGTACTGCTTTCTTGGGCGATATGAGTTTGATTTATCAAGATAAAGAGAAAAAACTAAATGTATTTGACACATTAGATTTTGAAGAAAACTTTTAACAAAACGTAGATCAAAATAAGAATGTTGCAATGACATATTCTGAAACTTATAAAGCATAAAGATAAATGACGTCAATTAATAAAACCCTCAATGCAAGAAAGTTTTGATAACTTGTACATTTGTGATCGATTACTAGCTAGTATATTAGTACTCACAACTTAGTTTCGAGAAAAGTTATATCAACGTGTAAATAAATATAGACACGTAGCAACAACATGCTCGAAACTTTATAAAAGATCTCATGGTAAAGGTTATAAGAGAAAAACAAAATATGCTTAAAAGTAATTATAATATTGAAAAGTTAACAAAAAAAAAACTTAAAAAATCAATAGAAAAGATTTTCATTTACTGTTGCATCTTTGTTTTGTATTTTTTTTGTGTATATATATATACAAAATAATAGCTACGGGGAATGATCATTTGAGAAAAAACTTAATGTATGAAGAAAGAGAATAAATGACATAATAATTTAACATTAAATAATTTATCTCTTATAATATTAATTATTCTCTCTCTAATTAATTAGCCCCACATATATCAACATCAGAGCCGATCCAACATTTTTAGAGGCCCTAAGCAAAACTAAAAATTCGGGGCCCCTATAAAATATAGCAAATACTAAATAATTGCAGGTAGTAGGCAATTAGCAAATATAAACCATTCAATTATTCTACATTTGTACTATAGAATCAAAAGGCAGGTTTTTTTACATAACCAGAAACATAGATGATAAGCAATCAAAGTCTTTACAATGAAAAACCCTAATACTTGAATATGTGTTAAAATAACATGATATCAAGAACTTTATAATATAATAAAGAGTTTTATAATATAATAGCTAAAATCGTCCCTGAGGTTTGGTCACTTTTGCCACTTCAGTCTAAAACCCAAACCTTTTACATCTGGGTCCTTAAGTTTTATTTTTCTTGCCAAATTCGTCCCTGACAACATTTAAGTTGTGGATTGAAGTGACAAAAGTGACCAAACCTCAGGGGCGAATTTAGCAAACCCAAACCTTTAATACAACTATCAATTGAAGCATTTTTAATGGTTTAAACTTATTTTTTTTCTTCTTCTTACAAAAAATTTTCTTTTCATTTGAACCATGCATCCATTAATAGCTATCAAAAATATATTTACTGCATTAACTAAATTGTATAAATAAAAGGTTTTGGTTAGGTCGACGGGCTAGTTTATTAAACGAGCATACTTTTAGGATGGGGTTTGGGCTCAATCTTAGACTCGTTTAAAGGTGACATGATTCGAGATTTAAGGAGCTTATCTCAAGTAAGTTATGAGCGGCTTAACCAGTAGTTGGCAATAGACGAGTTTGGTTACATGTGTACACTTTTTGTAATTCTCAAGTAAGTTATCCTGGAAAGGCCTCCCCGCCCCACTCCCGCAAGTCTTACAAAGAGTAAACTTATTGATATTCTTATTTTCCGAACAATTAGTTTGGAGATGGCGTTAAGCTCTAAATATACTTTTAATCACTTTTAACTTGTCCTCAAGCACAAAATGGTTGCAGCTTGCCTAATGCTAGACATTTAAAAGGCTAGAACATCATGACTCAATCGATATATGCGGCTTTTAAAAGACCAGTAGAAAGAAACTATAATTGAAATAAATTTATAGACATTTGTTAAAAGACACATGCAAGTGCATAATTATATCCTTATCTATTTGCGCGTAACGCTTTGTATCTGTATTCGATTGTAGAAACTACATCTCTCGTGTGAAGTCTCCCGAGATTGGTTCACCATACAAGATGATGGTGAACTCAGGTGCAATGCTTGTGCAGCACCGGTTCCATCCTTGGTAAGAACAATCACATGCAACTAATATTTCACTTGTCACCAACTAATATTATTATGTTTTAGGTACCCAACGTTCAAGAAACTATGCAAGCCTCAACTAACACACCCACACCAGCACTTGCTTCTGATGCAAACACTGATGAGATAAATGATGAGGAAAACTTGGTTGAAGCACATCCATCAACACCTCCAGTACCATTGGCTCTTGAATCCAATAGAAGAAAGTCATCTAAAAAAGCTCGACCTCAAGTTCACTCTGGTAATGAAAAGCGTCACAGTGTAACAAGTAGGAAGGATGAACTATACCGTAACACACCTAGAATGACAGATGCAGAACTTAAGGAGCTCGTTAAAGGGTATCATTTCATTTTTTTAAATATTAATACCTAGAATGAATACATTGATAAACTTAATTAAGATTTTAAACATATGTAAAAATAATAATTAATTCATATCTCTCTTGATTTTTTGATAGTGTGAATGCTCTAGTTGTTCCTCTATTTGAGAAAATGTTGACTGTTAGTGATACCGGTAAGGGCGGCCGCCTCATACTCCCAAAGAAATGCGCAGAGGTTAGTATATGTATAAATAGGGGTGCAAACAAGCCGAGCAGCTCGTGAGCTACTTGAGCTTAGCTTGGTAAAAAGCTAGAAACGAGTTAAGTCTTATCGAGCCCCAGCCTAGCTTGAGCTTAAATAAAACTCGTTTATTAATGAAGCCCAAGCTCGAGCCTGACATGTGATGCTCGTCAGGCTTGTCGAGCCTTAGTGTAATACTAGTTTTATTAATATTTAATAACATTTACCCCACATTTAAGCTTGATTATTAAACGAGCCTGAGCCTAGCTTCATTTATCAAGCTCGCGAGCCTATTATTTACATTATTTTTATTTAATATATTAACTAATAGATAGTAAATGAGTAGAGCTCAAGCTTAAGAAATCTCCAATGAGCCGAGCTCGAGCTTAAGAAATCTCCAATGAGCCGAGCTCGAGCTCTCATAAGTTTTCGAGCTCGATTAGGCGGCTCGGCTCGTTTGCACCCTTGGTATAAATTATTAATATTATCACAATAATAATATTTTTATTGTATTATTCATGGTTTTAATTAATTCTTTTTTATGTTGGTATGATCATATAGAAATTCTTTCCTCGTGTTGATGATGCTCAAGGCCGACCAATTCAAATTCTAGATTCGAAAGGAAAAGAATGGGCATTCAATTTGAAAATGTGGCCTAATGATAAGAGTAGGATGTACCTACTTGAAGGATTTGAGCCATATGTGAAGTCAATGAATTTGGTTGAAGGTGACACAGGTAACTAAACGGTTGAATATTGTCATTTCTGATAGAAATTTTTACATATTATTTGGAAGTTATATGTATACGCGTAATTAATCTTTTAATGTCGTTTTTCAGTGACATTTAGTAAGTTGGAGCCTGATGGGAAGCTGGTACTAGGAAACCGAAAGGTGATCTCACACCCTTCTGGCGAGCAGAATGATCTTTTACGAGCTATAAAGGTAAATTTATATATGTCCTTAGCATTTTTTCCATTTTGCCAAGTGAATTAAGGAATATTCATAAAATTTTACCAATCAAATTAAATTGCTAAAATTAGTAATTAGCTTTTCAAATGTTAATTGTTATATAGGGCAAGGCCATTGCAAGCAAAAGTGAACATGTATCAAAGAGAAAGACAACATCAACTACTAGGAAATCAAGTGTTCTGTCAAACCTAGTCACTTCTGAAGGTGTCGTTTGGTCTAAGAGAAAGACTAATTTCGAAGTTGGGTCGACCAGTAAAAGTGGTGAAAAGCGAAAGAAGATGGTTGAAGGAGTCAAAAGAGCTTTGAAACCAGTAGACTTGCCACCATGTGATAGTAGCCTTCCCTCTGGGGTAGTGGGAAAAAGAACAAGTAACAAGGTACGTACTCAAGTCTATTAATTATCTCTTTAACACGGTACGTATAATCAAGTAAGTTATATGAAACTTTGCTTTTTCATGTTGGCATACGACTAAATTTAAATAGAAGTATTATATAAGGCCTAACACATGTAATATATATAGATGTATACGCTTTGAAACAAGAAGATAATAAAACAAATTAAAGGAATTTATTTTTAGTAACGATTTCCTTTCGTTTTACCGTACTAATGGTACGTGGTAAGAACAAGCACGTACTAGTAAGAGAATTGAAAATTTGTGATATATATACAGTGGCGGATCTAGCCTAAAAGTTCAGGGATATCCCAAAAAAAATCCCTACATTCATATAGTAATTTGAAAAAAAAAAACAATAATAAATAAAGACAAACAAATACCTAATAGATTTGGCCTCTTCGAGTTTTTATAGCTTGAAATCGAGTCATTACTTCGTCTTCAGTTACTTTATCAAATGTTTCTCTTTCGACCGCACAAACTAGAGCATTGTTCAAATACTCTTCACCCATTCGATTGCGTAAATCCGTCTTGATAAGCTTCAATTTTGAAAAACATCTTTCAACAGTTGCAGTTGCCACCGGTAAAACCAACGCTAGCTTCAGCACCCGATCAACCAAAGGAAAAGTACGATCTTTTCCGGTTTCCACCATTACACGAGCAAGGTCACACATTCCATTCAATTTTTCAAATCTATCATCTTCTTTTAAGGTATGATAAAATACCATAAGATCACCTGGAAGACACCCTCTTTCTTTCGTTAGACTAAATATTAAACTAAACGTTAGACTAAATATTAAATTAAAACTAAAGCTAAAAGCCACTTAAAAATAAATCGTAAAGTAAAAAATAAAAAACACAATTAACAATTTAACTTTATAAAACTTACTTCAAGTTGAAGGTTGAAAAGGCAGAGACGGTTTTCGGCTTCCGCTGCTAGTTGAAATTTATTTATTATTTTACATGATCAATAAAACTAATAAAATATATTAGGTTTTGTAATGATTTGGGCTTGGATAGTTAGGCCTTATAAAACAACTCAAATATTTTAACAAAAAAGCCCATATCCTTTGCTTTTAGTCTTATCTCTTCTTCTCCAACTCTTAGGTTACATCATTAAAGCAAGACCACCATAGCCGCCAGACCTCTGCCGGAAACTTTAAATATACTTCACAATTTTCTTTTAACTTTAAATAGTTAGGGGTATCCTAATATTTGTTTAGGGGTATCCTATACATAAAACGGAAAATATAATCAAAATATTTGCACTTCGCACACAAAGTTGAGGGGTAGCCCGGGCACCCCTAGCTTGTGCATATGTCCGCCCCTATATATATATATATATATATATATATATATATATATATATATATATATATATATATAGGGGAAGGATATTTTGGAAACCCTCCTCACTTTAGAAAACCTTGAAAACCATGATCTAAGCCATTCATTCCCTTTGATCTATGGCTGTGGTTTTTCCAGATTTCTTTTAATAACACACTTGTTACTTAAATGTGCAAAAGGGTAGTATGGTCCTTTCTCCCTTTTAGTCTTCTCTTTCATCTCTCTTTTATAACTGACAATGTACAGGAACAAGTACCATCCATCATATCACCTGGTTCCTTTTGGTATTCTCTTTCATCTCTCTTTTAGTCAATATGTTAATAATCAAGTACCATCAAAAACAAAAACTACTAAACCACAAAACGGGTTCTCTCTCTTCACTAATAAAAAAAAAACATTGCTTTTTCAATCTACTTCACTTTCTCCCAAAATCAATACTATGTTTTTTGTAATATGTTCGATAAACACGTGTTTAAAGCCTCAAAGTAACTAATATAACAGATGTTTTATGTAATAATTCATGTTTTTTCACAACTCATCTTACCAAAAACATATAATAAATTCTAACCTAGCAACAAAAACATATGTTTTCACGACTTAATCTCACTAAAAAGTTGTAAAAATTATAAACCAAGAACATGTGTTTTTCTAAAAAAAAGTTCATTCATGCTTTGTTTTACCCCGTTTCAGTCTCATATACATATGTTTTTTGTAAACATGTTCAAAGAAACACGAGTTCGTGTATTAAATAACAGCTGAACATATGATAAATTATTATCCAAACATATGATTTTTGTAACGTTACTAATCCAACAACAAAAAACATATGTTTTCACGACTTACCTCACAAAAGACATATAATAAATTATAACTTAACAAACCAAAAATATATGTTTTTACAACTTATCCCACCCAAAAAAATATAACCCTAACAACAAAAACATATGTTTTCACGGACTCATCTCACAAAAAAAATTCACACAAACTCACCAGCTACATCCTCCTTCACCTTAGACCATCACACAACACCCTTAAAAATACATGACCTGAATTAAAAAAAAAAATTACAAAAAAAAAACTGAAAGAAAACATACAAACTGAAGAAAAAAAACATTAGAAATCGCCACTGTCCTTTCTCTAAAAAACATCAAATATGAACCATACAAACTGAAAGAAAAAAAAATGTGTGTATTAATCTTGAAACTTCATGATAAAATAACCCAAATAAATGTACAAACCCACAAATGAAAAAAAAACAACTTCATCAAAACTCAGATCCAGATCTTGAACATCAAAACACCAAAATCATCTCCACCTTTATCGAAACCCATGGCTGCACCAACCGAACCAGTTACTTCCTGATCTGGCATATAAACATTTGTTTACTTCTATTCTTACTAGCATATAAACTAAAAAGAAAACATAATTAAAACTTAGAAAATGAATTGTAGGACTTCACCAATTCTATCCAATATACAGCATAGCCATTATTTTCAAAACACTACACGAATAAAATCAAAGTGTTGCACATTTTCATTTTCAATTTTAAGATCAGACGCACTCTTGAAATCAACGAACATTACCCGGTTCAAAAACAGTTTAGTAAGTAGGCTGGTTCTAACTCCGTAAACCGATCAGCTGAAGAGAGATAGCGATGTTCATCGGTTTCTGTACTTTTAGATCTGGAATCATCACCGGCTTCCATTTTCGTACACCACACTGGTGTAGAGAGATAATTAAGGGGTTTGTTCTTGGATCTGTAGAAAGATAGAGTGAGTGTGTAGAAGATGTAGAGAAATGAAAAGGGGTTTATGGTGAGAGAGGTGTTGTTCTCGGGGATGAGATACTTTTTTGTCAGGATGTAAGGACCTAGGGGATGAAGTAAGAAGAGAGAGTAAAAAAATGTTTACTACCCAAACTACCCTTGAAGACAAAATAGAAAACATAGACGTGGATCATTATTAGCCTTTCATTTGGGTTTTATGTGTTTTCTCAACTTAGAAGGGTTTCCTATTTATAATTGGCCTATATATATATATATATATATATATATAGGGTCAAGATCGTGTACAAAGTGTTTTTTTTTGTGAGAAGTGTGAGAAGTATTAAAAATTGATACTTAGGCATCATTTTTTGAATTTAGTCGTGATGTTTTGGATTGTTTTGCCTATAAAAACACCAAACATAACAATTAAAAACCGAAAACAATGTATTTTAGGCTTAAAACTTAAAACACCATGCTAAGAACATTAGTAGTGTGTTTTAAGCGTTAAGTAGTGTGTTTTAGCTGTTTTTTAAATTTAATGACTATAATACATTGTATTGTGTTTTAGATTGTTGTGTTTGGTGTTTTTCAAGTTAAAACAACCTAAAACATCATTCCTAAATCCAAAACATGATGTCTACATGTCAATTCTTAGTTCTTCTCACACTTCTCACGAAAAATGTACTTTGTACAGGACCCTAAACCTATATATATATATATAGGGTAAGGTTCCTGTAGGAAAATTGATTTGTGTAGGAAGTGTAGGAAGTGTTTTCAACCATTGGATCTAGAAATAGATGGTTAAGATTAAAAGTTTGGGTTTGTTAGGATTCTACTAATTATATTTTAATAATTAGGGGTATGATGGTCCAATAAGTGTTTTAAATGAGGGTAGTAATGCCATTTTCTTGTATTTTAATAAAGAAACCATTTGACTCCCACCCTTAAATCATGCTCCTCTTTCTCTCTCATCTTAATTTTAATCTTAATTTTATTAATGATTATAATTTCTCTCATACATTCAAACTTGTTCATCTTCCAAAAAGAAAAAACCAAATAGAACCACAAAACCTTCTTTGCACCGGTTATTCTTCATCTTCTATAATAGTGGGTTTAAAGTAATAGTTTTTTTTTTTTGCTGATCTAACCGAATAATAGTGTTTTCTTACTAAACATGATTCATATATGTTAAAAAAAACTCATGATTCGTTTTTAAAACACTACTGATTTGAATAAAGCACTACTGATTCGTTATAAAACAGTCTTGATGTTATTATAAAACACTTCCGATGATATTATAAAACACTCCTTATTAATGCATACTAGTTTCTCTTTCATTATAAAACACTCCTGACGTTATTATAAAACACTCCTGATGTTAACCTTCTGTCATGACTTGAATAATCGAACAAGTGATAGAGATGGGTTATATGTTTGAAGAATCGAACAAGTTTTGGGTATTGATCAACTTATTTGATATGGATATCTTATAATTCTTATGAAAAATAATGAATAATTAGTTAATTTAGGATGATTAATCTTCACAAATATCTAGATGATAGTTGCTAATTTAGTGGGTTTGTAATAAATAAAAAAATGGACAAAAAGTCTATAATGCCCTTCATCTAAAGATTTAATTAGATTTGATCTAATGGTTGAAAATATTTCCTACACTTCCTACACAAAACAATTTTCCTACCGGATCCTCTACCTATATATATATATATATATATATATATAAAATGTTGTGATAATGTGGTATTGTATATTTTAGCTTTCCCTATTAATAAGGAAATTTGTGTTTTTGATTTATGAGTATGTTTCTAATATGAAAGTTGATTAAGCATATGTTTTTGACCACCCAATTATGGATGCTCTAAGTACACTAGTTAACACCTAGTTAGAGAGAAAGCTTGTGTTAATTGTAAGTGAAGGCTCTAATTTCTGTTAGTTTAATTTGACAAGTTTAAAATTACATTTTTTTAATTCATATATTTTTTTCTTTTATTTGAATGTAACAATTTGTTTATTTATTTATTTTAGGGTAAGGCGACATCGTCTACGCATTTTTTGGCTACCAAGGGGAAGGGGAAGTTAAATACTTCGAGAAATGTTGATGGTAAGATAAAATATTGGTTACATTACTAACTTTGAAACAGGGAAAATGAAATGAAGAATATTTAGAGTTGCATTTTATTTTCAACCCCTTGAAATCAATCATACTAAACCACTCTATCACCCATAACAAAAATTGCAATAACTCGTTAGAAATATGATCCTAAGTAATATCACTCGTGACAAACTATTCGTTACAGACTACTGTTGACGGAAAAATAGTGATGGTTAACCATAGGCCATTTTAACCACTATATTAATCAACCTACATATTTCGGACATTCAGGATCAGCAAGGAATGCAAAGAAGAGAACTCTTGATCAGGGACCATCTGAAACGGTGGAAACCGTCCAAGTAACGACGCCGCTGCAGAACGCTCTCACATTATCGCCACTAAGATGGATAAAAAAGCATCCGTATCATAGAACCGGATGCGGGTGTAAAGAGTGCACACGACCTCTTAGTTGCAAGAATGGCTCCACAAGTAGCCTCGTTACATCACCGACTGTTGTTTTGAGGCCTATCGAGCAACAAAGTTCTCCTTCTAGCGACACGATGGTAGCCAATGGTCAGCAAATTAGAAGCAACATGATGAATACTGAGCTAGGAAGTTCTAACATAGAAGACGAAATGACGACCAATGAGAGGTCTGAACACCATCAAGATGCAAACAATGTGTTAGAGTCAGATTCCACCAAAGGTCTACCATTTGACCTGAATACATCACTGGAGTCAGATGAAGACCAGTAGGTGTTAGAGGCAACACAAAGATGGTGTTAAGGTAGTTCCACCATCAGAAAAGTTGGCGTTGAGTAGCAGATATGGGGTACGTTTAGCTTCACCCTTAACAATATAGTTTTTTGAGTTAAGCTTATAGTTGTTTCTCATATATAAATATTTTATTATGCTTTTGGAGTTGGATATTTCTTGTTTTAATTTCGGATCCATGTTCATTTTCTTTATTAGAATTGTTGTGGTGGATGTTCTTTGAGTTATTTTTTCGGGTTATTCAAGTCTGGTTATTCGGGTTTTTAGTCAAGAAAAAGTGACTTGATAACCGAACTATTTAATGTTTGGGTTGGTCGGGTTGAGGTTATTCGGGGTCCGGGTTAGTTCGGATCGAGTTGTTCGGTTTTTGGGTTTAGATGTAATATGAAAAATATATTTTTGTCTTTCATAAAATATCATCATCTTACTTAAAAAATGTTATCAAAATTCAAACATTATTTGACAACATGATATAATAATAGTGTTTAAAAGTCCTAAAACTTGATGTTTAAGACACCAAAGACTCTAAACTTAAACTCATCTATAAAAAAAGACATTAAATGTTTGGGTTTTTATTCAGGTTGTTCGGGTTTTTGGTTGGAAAAAGTTACCCGATAACCGATCCATTTAAGGCTCGGGTTGATCGGGTTATACAAGTTCGGGTTTTTTAGGATATTCTCTAATTCAGATTCGGATGGCTTTGGATTCAGGTAGGGTTTCAAGTTTCGGGTAAAATAACAGCAATATTATGAACCCTATAATTCTAATTCTAATAACTATGAACCAAACATATAATACGGGTCAATTACTTACACCACACGTGTAAGTAGATCTACATTTTAATTTGATATCCACATATTAGTTTAGTGGAGAACGAAGACTGGGCAAGAAGAAAATACAGAAAAGGGCCAAGCGGGCAACTGCCTGGGCCATGAGATAAGACTTTGCTTGGGCCAATGTAGTTTGGTTGGGTCACATATAGAATTTGTTTTTTTTTATGATGAATGCTAGAGCTAGGGGTGCACAAAATAACCGTTAAATAACCATAACAAGTTATTAACAAATTGAGGAGTAGCCCATTTGTTGTTTGTTTAACTGTAGGTTCGTAACCGGTCATGATTTTTTTGAAAGGAATCCGTTTTATTTAACTAATATACCGGTTAACCGGAAAAAACGATATAAAAAATAGTGAAAAACCGGTTAATTAACCAAAAAAAAAAACAGTTAGTTAACTGGGGAAAAACAGTTAAAGCGAATAACCGAAAAATGAGGAAAAAACGGCGGTTTGGTTAACAGAACCTGTTAGGGAGAAAGACCATTTGGTGCACCTTTGGTGAATACCAGAGGTATATAAAAATCATTTTGGGCTTGGTGACCTAGCCTTGTCCCGGTAAAAAACTGGTTTGTCTAAAATCAGTTTGGGGTCAACCTAACCTGGTGGTTTGGTATAGGTTTGGGATTTTTATGTTGAGAACTAGTTCCAACCCGAAACAATTTGTGCTCGGCCAAAAATAAAACTGATAAAAAAACAAGTTTAAATGTTGTAACTAGTTTTGATCAAATTCGGTTTGGGTGGGTTGGGGTTTTCAACCTTAAAAACGGTTCTTAACCCAAATAGGTTTGAGACCAAACCAAAAAAAACTAGGCCGGTTTACAAAACCAAACCGGCTTGGGCCCAGACCGTGTTTTGTACACCTTAGTGAATAAGTTCATTTCGTTGGTTGTGTTTCTTTTTCTCCTGTCGGAACCAATTCACAGTTTCTTCCTCTTTTTGGAAACGAACTATCCAACCAACATAACTAGTTGTTACAAATAGCATGTTGTTGCATCGAAACAGTAGGCATCATCTACTATATATTTTTAGGCTAGTGGCGTTACCAACACCTCTCTATACTTGTAAAGCCCCGCAATTATTTAATCATACATCTTCGTTTATAGAATTCGCAATACATGGTATCTTTTTAGCTTGATACATTGTCCTTTTGCTCATTTGAATTTGTACATATCTTAGGTCTACGGAGTGGACATCCCGTATGAAGCGGCACCTCATTGTAAGTAGCGGGAACATGGCCCCATGCTCGTTCCCAAGTGCTAAATTTTTCCCGATCTAGTTGCATCCTATGTGAAACCCTAGACCAACTAGCCGTGGTACAACGACATTTTCAAACAAGAAAATTAATTTAGTTAACAATATGAACTCACAATTAAACCCGTTTTTTTACAAGTCAGGCCTCTCTACATACATAGCCTCCATTGTTTGCTAAAAAAACGCTTTCTATGGATCCCCGCACAATGAAATAAGTTGGTTCGAACTGTGACACCCGGCACGTTTAGGTCAACATTTTACAAACACATAAGTCTACCCTAGCGAAAAACGTTTATTCAAACATATTTAACTAGTTCGGTCAAGTCAGATTTCATTACGTATTGTCCAGGGTTCAATGATTCGGAGGATCATTGGGTTAATCACACACACACAAGTCATGAGTTTCGTTGTTGGTGAATTACATGAATTAGATTAAGTAACAAACATGAAATGATCTGTATATGGATGTGGAACATGCAAATACGTGTTTAAACGATGTTTAGATGATTATCCATGATTATATATGCTTAACATAGGTTAGGATTGCATGTTCATGTGTTAGAATGTGTTAAAACGCGTTAAAACGACAAAACTGGAAAAAACTGAAAATACCCAGTCTTGGTTCGACCTATAGGGGGGTCGAACCAGACATTCTGAAGCTTAAAAGCTTCATTCGACCACATCTAGTCTCTTTCGACCTATGTACAGGGTCGAACGAGGCATCTGTATAAATACCATACTTTGTCATTTTTCATCATTTCACAAACCCTAAACGCCTCTAAACGCTCTCTATCAACTTTAATCACTGGGGATGGCGTTTTTGCTCTTGTTTTTCAGTTTTTGCTCTTGTTTTTCATAATCTAACCTACAAACATATCGTAAACAAAGATCTAAGGTGTGTTCTTCATTCAAAACCCTTTTTAATCATTTTTGATTCATTTTCATTTAACCCCAAAGGTCCAGATCTGTTTTAAGATGGTTTTCACAATTAAAAACCTTCATAACATCTTTCTAAACAAAACCTAATCATTAAACATGAGTTTTCATACAAGTTTACATGTGTTATGTTGTGTTAAGGATGTTTTTATGTGTGTTATGTGTTGAATGATGATTATGTGCTGCATAGATGTTATAGAAAGGTTCTAGGGCTGCTATGGATGATAGGTTTTGGATATTTTAGCTTATCAATTGTTGGATGATGATATTTTGCTTGTTTTGGGGATTTTGATAGATTTAGGGATTTGATTCATGATGTTATTATACGTAATAAGGTTAGGGGTTTTATTTCACATGATAATCTGAACATGATGAGTTGATTATTGAATGATTTCAGAAAGTTTCCTAATTGGGTAAAGTTTTCATACATGATGTGACGTTTCCATAATTTTGCCATTTTGGGTAAGTATTAATGTTTTCGGATAGTTTTGAGGCGATTTGATGTGTTTTAGGATGTTTAGGGCTGCAGGGGTCGAACCTGGAGTTCATTCGACCCACGTGGGGTCGAATGTAGCTTCTAGGGGTCGAATGTAGCCCCTAGGGGTCGAACCTGGCTTCATCCAGGTCGATGTGGGTCAGTTAGGTCGAACGAGCTTGATTTAGATCGAATTAACACATATTAAGGTCGAATTAACATATGTTAGGTCGAATGAACTTATAATTGGGTTGAAGGAAATTTAAATGGGTCGAAGGAAGGTGTTTGGTTCGAACCAGAGGCTGTCTGGGTCGAACCAAACACAGAAAACTCCCGATTTGACCCTACGACTTCATATGTGCAATTTTTGATGCAAACTAAGTGTTGTATGCTTGAAACTTGTATGTTAACTCTATGTACTTGATTAATTGATGTAATGGGTCACCAAGGGGATGTCGGGTCTGTCTGGGATGTCCGGTTAACATTCAAACACACTTTTAAACACACATAGTCAAGATCTGGACAATCGGGGACTAGTTAGCCTTCGGGTTAATAGTCATCACACTTATGTAAACTCATTGATAGGTCGCCACGAGTTGGGGCTATCACACGCGTGTCGGATCTCTTTTAAAACAGAAGACGCGAGCTAAGGTGAGTTCACGGCCCTACACTTTACTGGTTTTGTTTTCGGGGGAGAAACATGCTTACATATTTTGAAACACACAGTTTCATGTTATACTATGGCTATCATCTTATTACTATACGGTTCACCAAAGTCCCTTAGAAACCACTAATAAGGGGATGTAGCAGGGAAATGTGGATAGCGCTATTGGGCCTGACAAATCCCACTCGATGGTTGGAGGTCGGGCAGGTGCATATTGTCTCGATCACACAAGGCCTACCGGAGGTGACGGTAGTCCGTAAATAAGGGTATCACATAGTAACATCACAGTCAGCAATGGTTTCACCCGTAGTAGTAATATATACATAACGCCTAGCTAGCGTTCACACAATCATAGTATTAACGGTAACGGTTTTAAAGGATTGACGAAACATTTATTGAAAAACCTGTGAACTCACCAGCATTGTATGTTGACATTTTTAGCATGTTTTCTCCAAGGTAGCAGCAGTCGGGCTAGGCGCATGGAGTCGCAGTCGCGTCTAGGATCATATTTCATATTTGGTCGTCAAACTTTAAACTCATGTTTTATGTTCACTTGGGATTTTGTAAACTTATGTTGCTTCTGTTGTATTTCGAGTTTATGTTTTTGGATTTATGCATGGTTTGGTTTATGTATTTTTCCTCATATAGTTGTCGTTTATTGTGACCGTTGACTTGGATCCTGGTGTGTCACGCGCCTCGCGGTAAAACCCCGCACGTGGAAGTTTGAGGGTGTGACAGATTGGTATCAGAGCCAATGGTTATATTGAACTAGGACTGCATGTAGAGTTTAGTCTATAGCCGAGTCTCACACACATTAGACGGTCACACATATTTACGAGTTGTGTCATTTGGTAAACGTACTAACCTTGTCGGGTTGTCGGTATCCTTATCACACAGTATCACATTATCTATCTTTGGTTATCTCAACATTCACTCTATCTTCTTCTTCGGGTTTGAAGATGAGGAGGCTTATCGTTTTACACGGCGGTAGTGTACATTGGGGTGGCTTCAACACACTTTTGAGATCTGTCCAGGATTTGGATATCTCCCCTCTATGCTCTTATGGACACACTTCCCTACACACACACTATCATGCACTAGTACTTGTTATAGTATACCCCTGAGTGATTTTTCACTTTGGGATCATTGTGTGATAAGAGTTTCCTTCAAGGAAGTGGGTATCGGGTGACTTGAAGTTCTAGCTAGGAGCACGCCTAGAGGACCATGTAGAGCGATTTATCATTTCGGGTGCACATGAAGTCATAAATCAAAATGCATGAAAATCTTGGTGGACTTCGTGTTCGGACAAATGGTTATGCTTGAATCCAGTTCTGAATTCCTTTTTGGTCACTAGTAGTTTGATCTGATAGTGGCATTTGAGTATCTTGTTCCACGTTTTGGCAGAACATGTCTGGTCGTAATGGTGGACGTACTGGGGGACGCCGTGGTGGCGGTGGTGGTCGTGCAGGCGGTGGCCGAGGTGGTGGGAACATCACTTTGACATAGGACGAGTTGAACCAGATGATGCAGCAACAGTTGGGTGTTGCACTAGCTGCTTTCCAGGCTGCTCAGTAGGCCTTTGCCGCTACTCTGGTCCAGGCGGGGACCGCTTACAAGTGGTTTAAGGATTGTCAGTCCCACAACTTCCGAGGTACTGAGGGAGCTGTGGAAATGTTGAGGTGGTTAGAGAAGATTGAGTTAGTGTTCGCTTTATGTGAGTGCCCAGCTGCTGATCGGGTGAAGTTTGCTACGGGAACCTTTGAGGGACCCGCTCTGATGTGGTGGAACTCCACCACACAGACACTTGGCTTAGGGGAAGCCAACGCTATGTCATGGACTGAGTTTGTGTTTAAGTTAAAGGCTGAGTATTGTCCGCGTGAGGAGATCAAGAGGTTGGAACATAAGTGGTGGAATCATAAGATGGTTGGATCTGAGGTTGAGGAGTACACTATCAGGCACAACGAATTGGCGGTGCTGTGCCCGGGGGTGGCTACCCCCGAGTATAGACGTATTGAGCAGTACATTGCTGGGCTGGTGCCCGAGATTGCTGGATTGGTGGCTGCTAGGGGAGCCTACTATGATGGCTGAAGCTACTCGGTCGGCTTACAAGATGACCAACATGAAGGTGACTGAAGGTGTGTTGCCTCCTCAGGGCACTGCTGTGAAGGTTTCTGAGAGTTGTAAGAGGAAGTGGGAGAGTGTGGAGAAGAGTTCAGCTGTTGTTTAGCGACAGCCACCGGCGAAGAAGGTTGAAGCTTCAGGGTCAGCGTCGGATCAGAAACAGGGATGGTATGTTGGGAAGAACCCTAAGTGTGGACTATGTGGTTTTCATCATTATGGTACTTGTGATAAGTTTTGCTGTGAGCGCTGTACTCGGACTGGTCACTATGCAAAGGATTGTAGGGTCAATCTTTCATTCAAGCCGGCTCAGGCTACTACTACTACTCCTGCTCCACAAGGAAACCAGAGCTACTACAACTGTGGGGAGGCGGGACATTTCAAGCGGACCTGCCCAAAGTTGAACTAAGTTGATGTAGGGACTACCAGGAAGCGTAGAAACAACGAGGGTGGCGGACGGGCTACTCGTGCTCATGCTTATGTTATTGGTGCTAGGGAGAACCAGGAGGACCCTGACACTGTTACTGGTGCGTCTTCTTTCCTATCTTTCGTCATACTTTGGTTTTACCCTTACCCGAGTTGTTAGACGTTTCGTATCCATTGAGTGTTTTCGGTTTTGGACCTGGTCATCGTTTTCCATTATGTGGGTTGATGCGGGTCCTTTGGAGATGCTACTTGGATGGTACCGGTGGGTCATTTATGCCGATCATAGTAGTCTCCGTCAGGCCTTCGATCAGGAGGGGGTATTCGTCTTGGGGAATTGGTCCCCGGCTGTTGTTATCACCTTTCGTTCATGATTCTCATTTCGTTTGCATTTTGGGATAACGTTACATGGGTACACACATAGGTCGGCACTCATTACTGTTGAAGCTGAGTGAATCTCGGGACGAGATTCCTTTCAACAAGGGGATGATGTGACGACCGGAAAAAATTTTCTTTCTTATCGTTTCTTTCTCTTTGACTTCGGGAAATTTTTGGGACGAAAATTCTTTCAACAGGGGGATGATGTGACACCCGACACGTTTAGGTCAACATTTTAAAAACACATAAGTCTACCCTAGCGAAAAACGTTTATTCAAACATCTTTAACTAGTTCGGTCAAGTTAGATTTCATTACGTATTGTCCAGGGTTCAATGATTCAGAGGATCATTGGGTTAATCACTCACACACAAGTTATGAGTTTCGTTGTTGGTGAATTACACGAATTAGATTAAGTAACAAACATGAAATGATCTGTATATGGATGTGGAACATGCAAATACGTGTTTAAACGATGTTTAGATGATTATCCATGATTATATATGCTTAACATAGGTTAGTATTGCATGTTCATGTGTTAGAATGTGTTAAAAAGTGTTAAAACGACAAAACTGGAAAAATCTGAAAATACCAGTCTTGGTTCGACCTATAGGGGGGTCGAACCAGACATTCTGAAGCTTAAAAGCTTCATTCGACCACATCTAGTCTCCTTCGACCTATTTACAGGGTCGAACGAGGCATCTGTATAAATACCATACTTTGTCATTTTTCATCATTTCACAAACCCTAAACGCCTCTAAACGCTCTCTATCAACTTTAATAACTGCGGAAGGCGTTTTTGCTCTTGTTTTTCATAATCTAACCTACAAACATCTCCTAAACAAAGATCTAAGGTGTATTCTTCATTCAAAACCCTTTTTAATCATTTTTATTCATTTTCATTTAACCCCAAAGGTCCAGATCTGTTTTAAGATGGTTTTCACAATTAAAAACCTTCCTAACATCTTTCTAAACAAAACCTAATCACTAAACATGAGTTTTCATACAAGTTAACATGTGTTATGCTGTGTTAAGGATGTTTTTATGTGTGTTATGTGTTGAATGATGATTATGTGCTGCATAGATGTTATAGAAAGGTTCTAGGGCTACTATGGATGATAGGTTTTGGATATTCTAGGTTATCAATTGTTGGATGATGATATTTTGCTTGTTTTGGGGATTTTGATAGATTTAGGGATTTGATTCATGCTGTTATTATAGGTAATAAGGTAAGGGGTTTTATTTCACATGATAATGTGAACATGATGAGTTGATTATTGAATGATTTCAGAAAGTTTCCTAATTGGGTAAAGTTTTCATACATGATGTGACGTTTCCATAATTTTGCCATTTTGGGTAATTATTAAAACGGATGGATTTTGGGATAAAATTGGTGAGGTTTTGTAGGCATATGTTATTCATACTTGACTGTAGCGTTTTGTGATGTTTCGTGATGTTTTCGGATAGTTTTGAGGCGATTTGATGCGTTTTAGGATGTTTAAGGCTGTAGAGGTCGAACCTGGAGTTCATTCGACCCACGTGGGGTCGAATGTAGCTTCTAGGTGTCAAATGTAGCTTCTAGGGGTCGAATGTAGCCCCCATGGGTCGAACCTGGCTTCATCCAGGTCGAATGTGGGTCAGTTAGGTCGAACGAGCTTGATTTAGGTCGAATTAACACATATTAAGGTCGAATTAACATATGTTAGGTCGAATGAACTTATAATTGGGTCGAAGGAACTTTAAATGGGTCGAAGGAAGGTGTTTGGGTCGAACCAGAGGCTGTCTGGGTCGAACCAAACACAGAAAACTCCCGATTCGACCCTACGACTTCATATGTGCAATTTTTGATGCAAACTAAGTGTTGTATGCTTGAAACTTGTGTGTTAACTCTATGTACTTGATTAATTGATGTAATGGGTCACCAACGGGATGTCAGGTCTGTCTGGGATGTCCGGTTAACTTTCAAACACACTTTTAAACACACATAGTCATGATCTGGACAATCGGGGACTAGTTAGCCTTCAGGTTAGTAGTCATCACACTTATGTAAACTCATTGATAGGTCGCCACGAGTTGGGGCTATCACACACGTGTCGGATCTCTTTTAAAGCAGAAGACGCAAGCTAAGGTGAGTTCACGACCCCACATTTTACTGGTTTTGTTTTCGGGGGAGAAACATGCTTACATATTTTGAAACACACATTTTCATGTTATATATTGTGGCTATCATTTTATTACTATACGGTTCACCAAAGTCCCTTAGAAACCACTAATACAGTGATGTAGCGGGGAAATGTGGATATCGCTATTGGGCCTGACAAACCCCACTCGACGGCTGGAGGCCGGGCGGGTGCATATTGTCTCGATCACACAAGGCCTACCGGAGGTGACGGTAGTCCGTAAATAAGGGTATCACACAGTAACATCACAGTCAACAATGGTTTCACCCGTAGTAGTAATATATACATAACGCCTAGCTAGCGTTCACACGAGCATAGTATTAACGGCAACGGTTTTAAAGGATTGACGAAACATTTAATGAAAAACCTGTGAACTCACCAGCATTATATGTTGACATTTTTAGCATGTTTTCTCAGGTCGCTAAGGTAGCAGCACTCGGGCTAGGCGCACGGAGTCGCAGTCGCGTCTAGGATCATATTTCATATTTGGTCGTCAAACTATAAACTCATTTTTTATGTTCACTTGGGACTTTGTAAACTTATGTTGCTTCCAGTTTATTTCGAGATTATGTTTTTGGATTTATGCATGGTTTGGGTTACGTAGTTTTCCTCATATAGTTGTCGTTTGTTGTGACCGTTGACTTGGATCCTGGTGTGTCACGCGCCTCACGGTAAAACCCCGCACGTGGAAGTTTGTGGGTGTGACACGAACCGAAAACAAAAAATGTAGGCAGGTTGAGCCAACCGTTTCAACCCCTGCTTTTCACATCATAAAAATCTCAATCCCCACAATTCCCAACCCAGTTTCCGTAACACTCGACCTGAAATGAATATGTATTCTTACCCAAAACAAAAATCTCAATCACCTATAACAAGTTTCGTTTCCCTACACAGACCTGAAATGAATATGTATTCTTACCAACACTGGGACCGAACCCAACAACGCGATCGAACATACCCCATTGACACTACCAAAGTTATTGTGTCACCAAACAATCTTGTTGATTCAAAAAAACATTCCGAAGCCTTGAAGTTGTGGTTTTTTATGTTTTAAGTAGCAGTTGTTATTGGTTTAAAATCATGGGTTAGGATCAAATATACAATGAAAGAAAAATAGGAAGTTGTAAGACGGGTATCAAACGAACTCTGATTGAACTCGTTCAAGCGGCATTGGAACTGTCTCATCGAACCCTACGATCTTATTTTTTAGGTTTTCGCTTTTTTGGATTTTTAGCTTGTAGTTTTTAAGATTTATGTTATATCATTGTGTCTTTTATGTAGCATTGTGTCTTTTTCTTATTTTCATCATTGTGTTATTTTTGCGACTCATTGTGTCTTTTTCCTTCAACATTGTGCTATATTTTTCGGCATTGTGTTATAATTTGTGGTTCATTGTGTCATATTTCATGATCTATTGTGTTTTTTGTATCCTTTTCATCCTTCTCATTTTTATTCCGTTGTATACGATAACTTGACCCTTAAAATCAATAGTGAAATCAGAATTTTATTTTAATTACTTTTATGAAAAAACTAAGTTTGCATGTTATGATTGGTTGTTGATGAGGGAAGATAGGAGGAGTTGAAAAATGACCCCCCCCCCCCAAAGCCACCCAGCCACCCACCCAAACCTATATTCGATTCAAAATTTAAGGTTCAATGTATATATTACAAATGACTATTACATTGAACTAGTAGTATTCCTTGCGCTATGCTGCAGGAATTCAATCGACATTGGTTCGTTTCATTACGATACCAACACTAGCTATAGTAAACGAAAGAAAACAAAGAATGAAGTTGTAATCTGTCTAAAAGGATATCGAGACGTGTTTTACATCGATCGAGAAAAAAATAACGGTACTAGTTCCAATTTTGATGTTTTCTGGTCATGATCGATTTGGTTTGTTTGGGTACCTTCACGGTATCGTAACTTGTACAACCAATACAGAAAAAAACTCTACTTTGTCTATAACTCCGTTGTTAATAACAATATATGGGATGCCATTGTTAATAAACTAAACTATATAATGGGATGCCGAGGAAAAAATTAAAGACAATTATGTATTCTAAGTTTTAAAAAAGTTTAGTGAAAGTAAATGTCATATCATGTAAAATACAAAGGGTGGAATTGAAATTCAAAATAACATTAATACAAATCAATTATAATAAAAGTAAGCTCTTCAAAAAGAACAAAGGATTACCAAGTAAGTGTTGGAGCCAATTGGGTCGATCATGTTTACAATGAACTCATACACAACAAAGAAAAGAACGAGAACAAAATATATTGACACAAAGTCTTTTACTAAGAAATCAAAACCACACATAAAACATTAACCCTACCAATCTATTTATACTAAACCTAAATAAGCTTTCCTAAACCAATACTAAAACTCAAATACTTATCCATCTAATAAACTAAAACTATTTAATTAAACTAACATTTATCTCTAATTTAGTTCACTAAGAATTATCTTAACGACCCTTCAACTTTTGACTTCTTTCACTTTTCACCCAAACCTAGGATTAAACAAACATTCACCCCCTTAATCCTAGTTTGCGCCTGCTTGTTCGTCACATCAACGGTACCAGCTCATCAACTCGAGCAAATTGAGCCACTTCATCCTCCAGTTCTTGCTTAGGACACTCCCACGCATAGTGACCATACTTTTGGCAATTGTAACACTTAATATGTCTCTTATCTCTATGTATATCTTTATCCGTTCGATCTTCATTGGATTGGAATCGGCCTCCTCGTCCTCTACCATTACCACGACCTCTTCCTAGTCCTCGACCTCTTCCTAGTCCTCGACCTCTTCCATTTCCACCAAGGTCATGATCAAACTCGCCCCGTTTTGATCTTTCTTGTCACTCTTCCTTTGTAAGCAACAACTTACCTTGATCATCGTCTTTCTTATCATGATCTTTAATCCTTTCTTCATAGACTTTCAATCTCCCCATGGCTTTCTCAAGAGACATATTTTCTATCTCCGAATATTGCTCAATCGAAGCAACAATTTGCAAGAACTTCTTTGTGACCGAATTCAACAACTTTCTTACCATCACTTCATCTTTTAAGCTAGACCCAAGACTCTTGAACATTGTAGGAATTCCACTAAGTTTGCCCGAGAACTCATCACCTAATTCACTTTCTTTCATTTTCAACATCTCGAGTTTGGTTCTAAGAGTTTGTAGCCTTGCCTTTTGAACTCTCTCGGCTCTCAAATACCGCACATGAAGTGGTTCCCATACATCCTTTGCATCCTTGTACCTAGCCACTTGAAGTAACACATCTTCGGGTAAAGTTTGAAACACAAACGCCCTCGCCATTAAATTCTTCTTAGTCTCTACCGCTACTCCCGTCAATAGATCAATTGCTTCCCACAACCCATACGTTTGTAGGATAGACTCCACCATGATTGACCAACTTGTATAATTCGTACTCGTCAACATAGGACATTGTAACGGAATATTACCTTGATGACTCGCTTGTACGATCACACCCGCACCTGCACCACCTTGGCCATCTTGAATCACACCACACCTGTCTTATTCACAAAGAAAAAAACTTTTGGTTTTTTTCAAAACAAAACAACGCTAATAACAATAATAATGCTTATTTTCCTTTCTTTTTATTTTTTCCCGGTGGCTATATGTTTCTTCTCCTTCACATGAGACAACTTCCTTTCCAAATTCAACTTATCACCTCCTTTAATTAATTATTCAACTTTAAAGTGTCTGCTACACTTACAAAACGAATATGCACCGACTCATAAATTTAATTAATTAACTTTATCACATAGACCTTCAATTAACTTTCAAGGATTCACCCAGAATCACGAACACCACTTTACGGCTTCACTAAGAATCAGATCACCTCTCCGGCTTCACTAAGAATTCCGATCACCTGTCTTCAGCTTCACTAAGAACCCTTTGATCAAACCTACGTCTTTACACGGAATCGATTTCACTGTTTCACACAGAAAACTTGGTGGTTTCGATTGCTTCTTCACAACACGTCTCTTCTTCTTTGTCTCTTGATCTTGGCTTTGGCTTTGGCTCTGATACCAATTGTTGGAGCCAATTAGGTCAATCACGTTCACAATGAACTCATACACAAGTCACAACAAAAGAAAAGAATGAGAACAAAATATATTGAAACAAAGTCTTTCACTAAGATATCAAAACCAACAGTAAGTTGTTCAAGTAGAAAATGTGGTGAGCAGCATAGTCGGCTTTTCCGGATTTGATGTAATCAATTATAAAAATAATAATTTGATTAAGAGGACATACGAATTAATATAAATCAATTATAAACAACGTAGGCTATTCAAGTAGAAAAAAAGGAGAATAGAATAGAAGTGTCGAAGCCAATGATTTCATGGCAATATGGTTGAGGCATTCTTGTTTTACCTATGAGACACGGGTTCAACTCTCATGAGAAGCAACCCGTATGCCCTCTACTTGCGTAGGGCTGGTCCCTATGGGTTTTTTCCGGTGTACGTTAGGCCAAACTTTGATGCCAGCGTGAGCCAGATTAACTGCTTGCGTAGGGCTGGTCTCTATAAGATTTTTCTGATGTACGTTAGGCAAAACTTTGATACTAGCATGGGCCCGATTAAGACAACATAGTCTGATTAGAGTAGGGCAGTGGACTCCCCAAGAAAAGATCGTGATTAAGCACCGTTAAAGTTGAAATTCTCCCGAAAAAAGAATAGAAGTGTGGAAACCACTACACCTCTTTTGTATAAATCAAATTTCATCACAGTTAGATGGCTTTCATCTTGTGATATAATTAAAAAACATAAATAAATAAATAAATAAAAATAGAAATTAGGGATGGCAAAAAAACCCGATCCTGACGGGTATACCCGAAACCCGACGGGTTTGGGACGGGTTTGGTATTGGAAAAAAAATATTTCGCGGGTATGGGATGGGTATGGCATTAGGTGATACCCGAAACTAAATACCCTTCTACCCGAAATATATACCCGAATACTTTTAAGTTATATATATATATATATATATATATATATTCTTAACTATTTTTTAGTAATGTTTCATTCTAATAGATTCATTATTTGAAGAATAAACTTTTCGTCTAAAATATATATTCTAGTAACATTATTATTTATATTTATATGCTATGAAATATATAAATAGTTTTCAAAATTCATACTATAATATATATATTTACATATTAAATGTTTCAAAGATTATTATGGTGATGATAATATATATGTTACTTATTACAATTTAATGTACTCTAGATTTCTTAAAACATAAGACTATAAAAGAAAATAAATAAATTTATATATATATATACACATGCAAATACCAACGGGTATACCTGATACCCGTGGGTATGCTCTATACCTGACGGGTAATACCCTACAAAAACCCGACAGATATGGTATGAGATTTTATAACCGGGTATGGGTAATGTCGTGTGGATTAAAGGTTCTTCTGACTTAAATTAACTTTTTATTATAAAGGAAACAAGTCCCCAGCGGATGCGCCAAAAACTTGATCCAAAAGAGTTTAAGTCAAAACTTTAAGTTAAAACACTTTTCAAGTTTTAAATTTATAAAATAAAACGATAGTTGCGAATTATTCTAAACCCACACAATTGGCAAGTGTACCTATCGAGTGTAGTATAGATTTCCAGCAACTACTGAGTATCGAACCCAAAGATACGACTTCCCCTACTCAGCCTTAAGTTGCTTTTTAATAAAAGAAGAGATAAAATAAAGAAAGAGAGAATGAGAATGACCAAAGTAGAAATCAATACAAAAAAGAAGTGTTGCTTTGGGATCCAACTGTCCTTGGGACGGATTAATAGTATTTACTTAATGGTGTGTACAAGTGCGCACTTATGCTTAACATGGAGTTGCAACAACATTCTCCAGAGGTGACTGTTTTCGCAAAACAAGTTGTGTTCTTGTTGTTAAATTGAGGGTCTCCCGACCTGGTAAGCTCACCTCTCAACAATGAGGGACAGACTACTCAAGACTGTGCATGCCCAACCCCTAAGAATCCACCTCCCAGTGTTGCGATAAAGACATCTAATTACTTAAAACTTTTATGGACAACTTTCCGGTGGCCGGAGCATGACCAAACAAAAAACCACTTGATATCATAAGAGACTCGTGACTAACCAGCACACGTGCATCCCTTACGTGAACCAATTAACCTTTTAAAAAGTGAGTGGTCTATCATTAACTGTGCGGCAGTATAATGATGAAAGAAAATAAAGACCGTTTTCTTTCAACACGGGTTCACCAATTCTTAACCTGCGCCAAAGCTATCACATAGAAAATGAAGCTAAGTCGCAAGATTAAGCCTTGGCTTATCACTAGGACCAAGTATAAAGACCGTACCGACCGTAAATGAGTTCTTGATAGTAGAGGATTAAGCCACTAAGTGTGTGTATTTCTACCCACAAATGAGCTAATCACTACTCGCGGGATTAGGCTAGCTCACAAGTGCATGGGTTTTTACACACCATGGGTACACTCATGAGTCCTCCTACTTCCTACCAAGACACCCACAAGACTAAAGACTAAATAATTAGTTAGTTAATTCATCAAACAAAGTTTTAAGTGAAAAGAATTAAACAAGAACACAACACCACCTGACAAGTAAAAGAAATATAATTCATACCAAGAAAGTCTTCACCCTAGCAACACTCAACTAATCTAGCCAAGCATTGGCTTTACAACTTGCACACTATCTTTGGTGTTGGAAGAACACATAGTTGTGGTTGTATTTAGGGATTAAAGAAGGTTTTTGGGTGATTTCTAGTGATCTCTCTCTTAACTCTCAATCAATAAGTGTTTATGGAGTGATCCCAAGCTCCAAAGGTCACTTACAAGACCCCTAAGATGGCTGGAGAGTGTGTGAACTCGGGTGGAATGGATGGGTGAAAGGATGCTTCAAAATGTGGGGTGGAGGCCTCTATTTATAGGCAAACCAGCTCAAGCACGCACTTGACGGAGTTTTGGCACGCCCCTGCTCGACAACGCGTACTGTTGCAGAGTCCTTTCGCGCAGAATGTCCCCTGAGGTAGTTGGCACGCCCGTGCCATAAACATGAGCACGCCCATGATCAGCATATTTTGTACCCTCGGCTGTCAGTTTTGGTCGGTTTAAGACTTGGGGAACACGCTGGAGTAAAGCACGACCGTACCATACAATGGGGAACGCCCGTGCACACTTTAAAATGCTGATTTTGACCTCTTTTGACTTGGAAATGTTGACTTGTTGACCCGGGATAGTTGCACGTCCATGAGCACGGCCGTGCCATATCTGCAAGAGCTTCAAAGTCTTCAAATCTTCGTCTGTTTTGTGCGGGTTTTAACTTCTTTTCATCACCAGACCTCCGAACCTGCAATTATCAAGAAAGAAAGGTAAATCCTGATAAAACAGAGATAAAAGCACGATTTTGAGTATAAGATAGGTGATAATTATAAGTGAAAACATATCAATTTCTCGGCACATCAATGGGTATGGTATTAGCCAAACCCGACTCATACCCGACCCGTTGCCATCCCTAATAGTAATGCGTTGCACGTTGGAAAATAAAAGCAACTTAGTGATATCATGCGGCAGGGTCTGATTGACTCGACAACTACCTTAGAATCAATCACAAACAATTAGTATCCACTCCCTTCATAACTTTTATATATGAGTTTACGTGATTCGCGCGTTGCGATGGATGTTGATTATGAAAGTCTTTACTATTACTTTGTCTTTGTCACCATCAAACGAAACTCAAATCGCTTGAAAGTTACACGAAATTAGGTTGCCAAATCAAAATGAGCTTAAACAAGATCAAGCCTAAATGCATGGGCCCGAGTTTCACTTATTGACATTATGTATGCTTGCGATATAGTAGTTGTGTGTGTGTGTGTATATATATATATATATATATATATATATGGTAGGGATCCTAAGAGAACCAACTCTTATTTGAGAATTGAGAGAACCATTATGGACCACACAATTTCTCAAAGGCAATTTTTTTTTGGCTAAACCGCAGCTTTATATGCAAGAATATTTTTTTTGTTTTTTTTTTCATTTATACATATGTGTATATTGCATTTTCAGTTATACATGTGTATATTGTCAGACATAGATGTGTGATACCTGGATTTTAAACTTTAACACATATGTACATTAAAGTAACGTACACTTATCCACAATCTTTTTTTCAATACATGTATGTGAAATCATTTCTAAATATTTGCACATGTATGTACATTACAAAACATGTATGTACATATATGTATAACACTAGGGTAGCGTTTGGTATGAAGGAATGGAAGAGGGAATGGAATGGACCATTACAAGGTAATGAAAAATAGTGTGTTTGGTTGGTTAAAGGGATGGAATCAACCATTCCACAAGGCATTCGATTCCCTCAAAACCATTCCATCCACCTCCCATGTTTTTTTTTCATTCCATCCCTCATTCACCCTTTATTAACAACACTATAGTCTATAATCCACCAACCACCACCACCACCACCACCACCCACCCACTACCGTTGTCGGCACCACCCACCACCACCGTCACCACCCACCATCGTCGTCGCCGTCACCAACCACTGCCCCCCACCCACCACCGTCACCCGCTCACCGCCGTCGCCGCCATCCAACACCACCCAACGCCGCCCACCATCGTCGCCCATCACCTACTACCGTCACCCACCACCACTGTCGTCGCCGCCACCAACCACCGCCACCCACTACCTTCACCCACCCACCACTGTCACCCACCCACCACCGCCGCCATGCACCTCCACCCATCGCCATCTTCGCCACCACCCACCACCGTCGTCGCCACCCACCACCACGCTATCGTCACACACCACCATATACCATCAATGCCACCAACCACCACCACCCACCACCGCCACCAACCACCACCCACCACCGCCACTACTCACCATCGTCACCCACCCACCATCACGGCCATCCACCTCCACCATCGCCACCACTTCTGCCGCCACCCACCACCACCACTACCGTCACATATCACCACCCACCACAACCACCCACCACCGATTTTATTCCTTCGTCTTTTCCTGCCCATCCAACAACACAAAGTAATGCTTTGTTTCATTCCCACATGGCAACCAAACAAGACGTGGAATGGTAATGATCCATTCCATTACCTTGTCCATTCCATTCCCTCGTCTATTCCATTCCCTCATCCATTCCATTACCTCATACCAAACAGACCCTAGTTTTATAGTTTTAGACACACAAATATACATATATGTATAAATGAAAAATAAAAAAATATTATTCTTGTAAAAAAACATGTGATTAAGCAAAAAAAATGTTGATGCACTTTGTGTGTGGCTGTCGCTGTCGAATAGATTAGGGTTAAGTCATATGTTGTAAAACATGAGATTGGGGTGATCCATAAGGGAATTTATGGATCTGATGCATTTGTTTAAGTCGACCAAGAAAGTCAGATTTTGGTTCGTGCTTTCAAAGGGTCAAACCAGTTGGTTCGTACCCACGAGAGGTCGAACGAAAATTTTAGTTGTGGTCTATAAATAGCAATCTCATGTGTGGGGTTCGTTAAGATTGTGAGTTTGTGCTTAGAATACTCTCTAGGGGAGGCCATGCCCGACCTCCCCTGGCCCCGAGATAGAATACTCTCTGTGATGACATGGTTATCATCTATTTTTGTTTCGTCTCCAATCTCCGCCAAAAACCGAGCTGTAACTGTTTAAACTATCCAGGAAACGGTTCTTAACCGTTTGCACAAAAAATATTTTTTTTTCCTTAGAGAAATGTATGGTCTAGAATGGTACTTTTAGTTTTTAATTTGGCAAAATGTTCTCATTTAAACCAAATCCTATATATATATATATATATATATATATATATATATATATATATATATATATATATATATATATAGGGGGAGGATAAATTGAAAACCCACTCGAGTTAAGAAAACTAAGAAAACCCTTGTAAAAACCATAAAAAAAATTTTTTTTTTGAAAAAAATACACAAGGTAACATACATCTATTAAAGCGTTTTGGGCCAAAAAAATAAAAAAAAAACGCCGATTGGATGTTTTTTAAAAAAAATAAACAAAATTTGCACTGTTACATATGTAACAACTGATGTTACATATATAACAGAGCTGTTACATATGTAACAGCACAAACTTTGTTTATTTTTTTTAAAAATATTCTATCGGCGCTTTTTTTATTTTTTTTGCCCAAAACGCTTTAATACGTTTATGTTACCTTGTGTATTTTTTTCAAAAAAAATTAAAAAAATTTAGATGGTTTTTACAAGGGTTTTCATAGTTTTCTTAACTCAAGGGGGTTTTCAGTTTATAATTTCCCTATATATATATATATATATATATATATATATATATATATATATATATAGTAGAAGTATATAGAAAAAACCTTCCCAAATGGAAAAACACTAGCAAACCCAACCCGTGGTCCATGTAGTGCCACATGACCCACTATATTATAATATTCAAAGGGGCAATATAGACATTTTCACTATCCCCTTCTCTCTCTCCCTATATATATTGTTTCCCCCTCCCTTTCTTCATTTTTTTTTCAAATTCAAATGCACAGATCCTCTTTCTACCCTCCCCCTCACTCTCTAAAAGATGACCCAATCAACCAACTTTTGTTCTTCTTTGTAATCAACCATCGACCAAACAAACACATATATAATCCACGCTTCCAAATCCCACAAACCCACCACGTTCTCCTCAACTACAACTCCCACCGTCACCCTAGGGAGCCATCTGAACCGACGGTTGAAACAAACAAAAAAAATGATGTCTATGTCTGCAATCTTCGGTGTCCATATCGCCACCACCGTCTCCCTCTGTCAACCACCCACCACCACTACCACACTTCCTTACGTCAACGGGTTGACCATTGAGTGTTCATCGAGGCCTCAGAAGAATGGCCCACCACAGGAACCCAGCCCTCGGACAGGAACCGTGGGCCCGCCAATTACCCTCCATTGCCGGAGCTTCCTTCGGAGTGGAGTTTGGCTGTTGAAGACGGTGGTTCACCATCAACGTCTCTGTCGCTGGAACCGTCTGTTGTGTCTCATTAGGTGTTTTATTTTGTTGTTGTTGTTGGGTTGATTGGATGTTTTTGATTTGTTGGTCTCCGATTCCCACCGTCAGATCTCCGACTATTGCTCTGTTCATAGATTCTTCTGTGAACTGTGAACCAGTGAGGGAGTTAATCAACAACAACAACAACAACAACAACAGCAACAGCAACAGCAACAGCAACAACAACAGCAGCAGCAGCAGCAACAACAATAACAACAAGTAACTCAGATTCAGATGATGTTTGTTTGTGTTTGTTTCTTGGGTTTTACCGAGCTGCTGTGTTCAGATGAGGTGAGATCTAATTTTCTTTCTTTCTTTGTTTGGCACCAAGTTACAAGTTTGACCTCGGATGAACCGATTATAACAACTTATGTGAAATATATAATTTCAGTAAAGATTTCAACAATATCAACACAAATTAATAACCAAACTAAAGGGTACCGTAATGGGTGTTGTGTAATCGAAACAGAAAAAGGTATTATTGGTGGTGGTGGTGGTCAGATCTCGATCGGTTTGTTTCAAAATGAGGATGGGTTAGGTTTAGAATAAGGAAGAGGAAAATAGGTTTAATTGTGGTTAGGTTAAATTGACAGGTGTCAATCTCTGGTGGGTTATTACGCTTCTTACATTAAAAAACTTTATATCGTATACCTTCTTGTAACACCCCAACCGATGGCGGAAACATCGAGGTGTCACGTAGTGACGATTGTTCAATAGCTCATGGACTAAAAGTGTAAATATTGAATACATTGAATTAATAGTTTATTACATCGAAAAGATATTCAAGTTACAAGGATCTTAAAGTGACAAGTCTAACTAAAATACAATGAAGTCAAAATATAAATCCAAAAGCTTAAAGGAAACGTCTGAAAATAACCTGAAACATGTACAAAATAATTTTGTCAACACATATAATGTATTGGTGAGCATACTCTGTTTTAGTTTCAAGAATCGCTTGTAATATTTGTGCCATGATGATTGCTATTATGTAATTAGTAGAATGAGTGCATCAAAACCAACCCTAATAGTTTCAAGTATCAAGTATCACCCCAAAGTTTCAAGTTTCAAGTTTCACATAACAATGACCAAGGCTCAAATGAAACCATAATCACACAAGGGATATAAATCGTAGTACTACTCATTGTTATGCTCGGCCCTTCGGTTAATGATTTTGATTACGTTTCAATTCACACAAATCACATAAGCATCACATAAGGCACATTACGTTTCAAAGTCTACATAGTTTAATAGTAATAATGGTACATGAATCACCCCAAAATAGTAAAACATGAAAAAGGGGAAAGATATACTCACAGGTTTGCTAAGCGATAAATCCAACAAAGTTCGTCGCAAAAAGGCTAAAGAATTCCGAAGAACTCAACCTATATGTTTAAGAATACTAATGAGGAAAAAATGACTTAAAAGTCTAAGTATCTAGAATCTAAGGCATTAGGGTTTGCTAGGCTTATTTAGGGAAGATGAAGTTTTATTATCTCTTGAATTTAATAAAAATGTTTATATAAAGTATATCATGATTTTAATATTTAATACGTGACAAAGCAATTATAATACTTACGTTTCCACACATAGAAATATTTTCTATTTAATAAAAGAAATATCTATAAATCATAGTTTAATAATTTACATTTAACGAAATAATTAATAATATCTAATTAAATGTAAATAACCTAAAAATACAAGATATGATTCAAAAATGATATTTTTATGAAAAATAATTATTTTCTGATGTATAAAGGTGAAAATAATTTTCCATAATTTTTCTCAGTTTATTTGTATTTAAAATGAATTTAATGAGTTTAAATCATGTTTAAATGATTAAAAAAATAGGGAAAATAATAAAAATAAATGTTTTCTGAACCAATAATTTTTATTTAGGTTCATGATCCTTAAAAATAATTTTCCAGCAAATTTGGGATTAAAATCATAAAAATTGGATTTTTAATCAATTATTTATGATTAAAACTATTTAAATTAATAAAATTATGAAAAATTAACATTTTTCAGCAACAAAAATTATGATAACTTTCTATAAGTTGTCAAGAAGCTATTTCTAAATTTTTATAATTTTTGGATAAAAATTGAATTTATTATGAATATTTAAAGATATCAAGGTATTTATATATATAAATATTATATATAAAATCAGATAAAAAAAATAAATGATCAAACCCGGGGTTCAGGGGATTCGAACCCGGGTCTGTTGTATGCAACAAGCCCAAAGCACCACTAGGCCACCAAGTGTTTTTGTTGTATTTATTCAATGCGAAATATATTTATTATATATAATCCAAGTCATCTTCTTCCCCAATTCCTAACCCTAACCCTAGCCGATTCAATAATCCATTCAAGGCTCGATAGACGACCTGTAATAGAGGGGTTTTGATCTACAAGGGCCGATTAACATGAAACAATTAAAGAATTAGACTTACAATCGTGTATGGATCGAAAAAAAAAGATTGTATGGTTCGAGCTTCAAGTCACGATTAGAGGAGCTTCTGGACGCGATTTTGATCAATTTTTCGTGGGTTTGAGACGCTAAGAGGTGCAGAAGATGGATTCTAACATTGGTTTATATCATAGACGATTTAATGACGAGTATAAGTCGCGTTTAAAGTCGACTTTAAAGCTCCGGCGGTTACAATATGATTCCGATTTAAAGCTTGGTTTAAACACATTAAATCTCGATCAATGCTTGTTATAATGATGGGAATTCGAGTATAACGGTTGGAGAAACGTTTGGAAAAACATTTAAAAGAACTAAAACGCATTAAAATTGTTTTGGGGTTCGCCGGAATCGTCGCCGGCGGTGAGGCGTTTGACCGGACGTGAAGTGTAACAGAAGGTGGGAAGAGGATTTTCAAAAGTTTCATTTTTTTTGACAAGAATGGACCCTGAGGTTATAAACTTGATATATTCTATATAAAACTTAAGAACTCTCTTATAAAAACTTAACCAAATTAACTATATTTAACTTGTTAAACTCTAAACTTTTATAAACCTTTGAAATCTTTATAATAATCATTCCGAATGACGTTTCAACATACGCATTTGTTTAAAACGTATATCCGATCCAAAATAATTACGGATGATACATTTTAGTTCGTTCTAAAATTAAATTTGAAAACGACAAAACTTGTAGGGACTAAAATGTAAACATTTGAAATACACGAGGGACTATAATTGACATCTTGCTAAAATATGAGGGTGACGGTTGTCACACTTCTCAACTTTTTCAACCATAAAAAAGGGATGACTACTTAGGGCGGTTTCACTTTCACCGATTTAACCAAACCAAAAACATCCCTTGTCGAATATGGAGGAATGACTATAGACCAACGACGTCAACTTCAATGGATGTGGGGCCACATCACTACAATCATTGTGTGGTCGTTTCAAACAAGTACATACACGATGGTGTTTGTTTACTTTGGAGCTTGATGGTAGGCGAGAATAGACCAATATTTTGAAACCCGGACCGGGCTCCGAACCCCCGGCCGGTCCCAGTTGGCACATCGGACCGCCCTGACAGCGAACCGCCTTTGGATCCAGGGGCGGATTCAGGGTGTTTGAACGGGTTCCCCGGAACCCAGTCGGTTTTTAAGTTTTAGTGTTAATGTATATAGAAAATTGGAAAGGAACCCATAACAAAAATAATGTAGGAACCCATTACAAAACTTTGAAGGTGCTGTAGTGGTAGAAACTCTTCATTACAATCCCAAGGTTTCGGGTTCGATACCTGTTTCACGCGTTTTTCTTTGTTTTTTAATTCAACCCTAGGGTTTTACCCAAGCCCAACCCCAACATATAGCAGCCAAGTGCCAACAGCAGCCCCGATCCCCTCTGACCTTTGCTCCGCCTCCGCGTCTGCCCTCCTCCTTCGCGTCTGCTCCGCCTCCTGCCCTTCTCCTCATGCGGATCATCGTCTTCAACAAATAACACATTACAGGTATCATATTCTTCAATCAATTGATAGAATAAGTATACCCATTTCCACTATCTAGAAATAAGAATGCCATTCTAACAACTTTAAGGACCATTTTTGATTGAATTTATGTTGTTTAATGTTGTTGCTGCTTGTTTGTTAGCTCTGTTGGGTGGTAACACCTCTCTCCTTCTGCTCATGATTTGAAGAACATTCTTGGGTCAGGTATGTTTAATTTTATATCTAGTTTTTCTATGTATTTATATGTGTTTGATTGTTAGTGTTGATTTATTAAGTTGTCAGTTCTTACAGTATGAACCATCGTTTTGTTGTTTCTTAATTAGACTAGTAGGAATGCCCGCGCGTTGCAGCGGGTGTCCCGACTGATATCAAATTCAATTATGATGTCAATCTAAAAACATTACATAATCTAAAAATTACATTACATTTCGAAGTACAATTCCACTGAAAAAACAGAAGCAAGTAATTCATATTAAAAAGGATTTTGAAGCATTTTAGTGATATATATTTGGTCAAAAAGTCTTATTGATTTCTTTCTGTTAGAACTACTAATACTGCAGCAAAGCTGAATTGCAGGAGAATGCTATTTATACGTTTTAATGTTCTAAAAACCTTTAGGTAGAGCTAGAGGTTCAAACCAATCAAGCTACTCGCGAGCTACTCGAGCTTGGCCGGGAAAAAAAGCTAGAAATGAGCCAAGCTTAATTGAGGTCAAGCACGAGACCGAGCCTAAAAACAAACTCATTTAAGAAACAAGCCCGAGCCCGAGCTTTGCTTATCGAGCTCGAGCCGGCAAGCTTTTATTAAAACAGACAACCCATATCAATGACAAGCTTTTATTATAACATACGTAATGATAAATACAATTTGTGGTATCAAATCTAACATTAGTGCTTAGCTCAATTGCCCAACAAAAGCCCCTTCAAGTCTCTACAGGTATCTGTGTGTTTAACACTGACAAGCACAACCTTTTCCAACCATATTATTGACCCAAATATCAAACATGATAAAAATAACACTAAAATAATCACTTAAAATATTCGTCAACAACAATAAAATCTATTAAATCACTGGAAAACATAAACAGTTTACTCAGCCACGTGGTTTTCCTTTTTGGTTTGCATATTTTTGGGACATCAGGACTAATGACTAAGGTTAACTAAAAACGGTTGTCATTCCCTCCGTATCTGGTGGTGACATGACAATTACGATTTTATAAATAAAGACAAATATGTTTCAGTAAATTAATTTCTAAGTCGATTCCATTTTTAAGGAGTTTAAAATTGATAATCAGTCATGTTCTTTTTTAAACAAGTTTAAAATTGTTACAGTGAGCACCAGCCCCGTTCAAGTCACCTTGTACAGGATTTCTTCTTTAATACACGATTAAAACTCAAAAATTAAAATAAAACTGACCGGGATCAGCTTGGGGTAAAACAAAACCACCACTCCAGCAATCTTGGTAAACCTCCAAACTAAACAAAAGATCGATATCAAGTTTCAAGATTCTAAATCAAAGTTTGTATTGAGAAAACAAACCATCTCAGTCGCATCAGTCACCTAACATAAAATCCACAACAATGCAATCAATAATTTAACAACCACCGTATAGAAAATAATAAAAACAAAAGGACTTACACGCGCCTGATAATTCAACATCAAAACGAACCCACATGAATCCTTATCACAAGCTGGATAATACAACCGTAATGGTTTTTTTGGTACCAACGCAAGCAGCTACCAAAGCATAATGGTTCAGAGTAACACCTCGTAAGGAGCTACCAAACATCCCAAATCGCCGCTGCTTCATATGCCATGTTTTGATCCTGAAACCGCACCTGAATGTATGCCGCTGCTGAACTGTTCGCTACACTATTTTCGCAGCTCAATATCGATGTCCTTTGTCGTTGTTTGGTCACTAAATGCAGACTAAAACACTCCCTAATCACCAGCACATCAACCGGCTATTCCCCCCAGATCAGTTGTCGCTTTGACACCCGTATAGCTGCTAATTGTTGTTGTTTGACCGGATTCAACCCACTTCTCGTCGCCATTCATCGCCATTGCCTACTCTGATTTCTCCACTGTAATTCAAAAAAATAAGGCAAGTAAGATTGAACAACAGTAACCAATCAAGAATTGCATAATCTGAATTTAAAAAATAAATCAATCTTTGCCAATAACATTTCTCAATTCCCCATATATTTTCCTCAAACATCTATTCCTTTCAATAAAAAAACCCTAAATGATACAATATAGAACAAGAAACAAAGAAGCACATCTCAATTCCTAAACAAAAAGCCAGAAAGCACAAGAACCATAACCAATAACATCATACAACTCACCAATTAATGTAAACACAAACAATATGTATAAGGTACCATTCCAGTCATATATAGGAGCACAATCAAACACATGTCAGCCTAGACCCAAAATAAAGACTAATGGCATACGTTAAATTCGAGTATACTGTACACACGTCGTAATACGACATATTATATTGATGAACCATCAACCAAAACAATATATGTAATCACGTCAATTTATAAAAGATATAAGCAAACCCTAAATCAGTTATGTATTAAAGTTACCTTCCATGCCAAATGACGTGATTACTGAACAGAACTGCATCAAACATGCGCCTTGGGAACTCACGGATCCCCAACCATGAAGCTTGCAGAGATTTTCCATCGACACGTTTTCATGATAATAATGTGGGATCTCATTGAACGGTTTTGGTGGTGATTCCCATAAGGGCCGCAAAAAGTAAGACACTTTTTGTCTATGAACATACAAACCAAATATGATGTTTGGGACCATTATTAGAAGAAAGATGATGGTTTTTAACTCCAGCCCCCGTAGAATGCATCGTATTCTTGCCATGGTGGATGGCTTTCCTGAATCCTGTAAATAGAAACATACGTTTTAGTTTAGTCTTTTATATCATAATAATTATCAAAATTCAAAACAGCCAAACGTGTTTACAATGCTGAAAAGAACATCTAAAGGACATGAACATGAATCACTTTAAGTTGCAAGCAAAAAAGTACCAACTTTTTCTTTCTAAAATGCCCAAATTACATTTATAACTTGAATGATAGGATTCCTTGATTAAACTTTTTCAAGAAACCTTTGGTTTTTTTTTTTAATCTAGAATCTTGTTTAGATTAAAAAACACATATTTTTGATGGAATTTACATCAAGTGATTACACAAAAAAAAAGCCTCAATTATAATAATTTGTGATAAAAGCTGAAAACCCCTAATCACAATTCACAAACAATTTTAAAAAAAACACAAATCAGGTAGAAAAAGCTAAACTTAAAGGCGGCAAAAACAAACATTTGCGATAAAAAAAAAAATCAAGTTTCTAAATTTCTAATTAAAAAATAAAAACATCACAAAAGTTTGTTTAATGGTCTCCTCAAGAAACAATAATATTAATAATCCAAAATCGTGGAATCCAAACAATAAACAGAAAGCCACAATGCAATCATCAAATAACATTAAATCTAGAAAAAAATCGAATGAATAAAGATGATTACCTCATTGCAAATATGAGCACAGACATCATCAGACTTTTTAGAGCAATAACGAGATCCCCCTTCTGCCATCTCAAGAAATTTAGATAAAGCAGACGTCATTCGATGAAAATTATAAATCTTACCAGGTAAGTTCTTTGATGGCAAGAATATTCAATCGTCAGTTTTGTTGGCATGAAGACATCCAATATGTATTATATATTGAGAGATTTTAACGACTATTGAAGGGTTGAGAGCATTCTGTAACTCCTTGATTAAAGTTGGATATTATGATAGGTTTAATGGTAGAGGGAAGGCAAAGGATCGAGGCAGCGATGGAAGCAGGGTAGTTTTGTAAAATTGTTTTAACATTGTAAAATTGTTTTAACAATCGTCAGTTTGGGCTCGTTGAATCTTTGTACAAGATGTCTCGAATTTGCAAAAAAAAAAAAAAAAAGAATGTCGTCCACAACTCCAAGTTCCTTTAAACATAAAACAAGCTTTTTTTGTAATAATTAACAATCCAAATATCTTAAAAGACCATCTAATTTAGCAAATACATAAATAAACTATACCCAAACACATCAAAACAAAGGTTGAATTTGAAATTTAAAAAACTTACATAAGGATTTAAATTAGTGTAATGAAATATATGCTAATGTAAAATGAGTTAGCTCACTATTACTTTACAAAAATTAAGTTTTAGGCAAAAACAAATTTTATTTTATCTATGTCTATATATAATATGAAAATATTTATAAGAAAATATAAATAAATCCTTACGGTCCGGTCCGGTTTTTTGCGGTTGGTTTCCGGTATAAACCGTAGACCAAACCGTTTGCTACGGTTTGAAAATATTAAAACCGACCGACCGAAAGTTAAGTAAAAAAACCGACCATGAAACCAAACCGACGACCGGTTTGGGCGGTTTCACGGTTTGAAACCAAGCCGTGAACACCCCTACTACTAAGTGTCTTAATTGTCACAACTATCCCCATAATACCATTAAATTTTTTGCTTAAATATGTTGTACATTTTGCTTGTTAAGTTGTACGGAGGTGAAAATGACCATGTTGGCCATCACTCCTCCTTTATAATGTATTATAGATTATAGATAAGTTCTTATCGTTCGAAGGAATTGGCAACCATTCAGTTTGGTGACTCAAAAAGTACTTAGTACCAAATCTTAAAACAGTAGTAAATTTCAAAATACAGCATATCCAATGAAATCATGAATCTTTAATAGGAGTGCAAAGCAGTGGTAATATTTCATGGATCTTTAATAGGTGAGCTACATACTAATGTTTTGTATAACATAGATTACGAGTCTGTAGTGTGTGTGCACATTGTTGTAATGAGTTTTGTAGGTGTAGCATTTCTCTTATTTAAAATATGATTATTAAATAAATTATTTACTAATAATGATGCTAGTTTCATAATGTCATGTTGAAAAGTTGTAACACACGGTGGTTTTTGAATATGTGTAGTTCAGGATTTCAGACTTAGTTCAGGCAATTTCAGACGCGATTCAGCTGATTTTCGGACTTGGTTTCTCTTGAGATAAAGTTTTTATTTCTTATTTCTTTCAAGTATTTGGTGCAACTGTTTGTCTTTTTGTCGATAGTACGGAAACTATACAAATATAGTAAGGTAGCATATGGCATGTTTTATAGGTTTTTGGAACTATAGATAGTAGAAGGTGGACTTGAGGAATTGAGGGTAGCATGGTTTATGATGATGAGTGACATGATAGTGTTTCTAGGCTACACTTCGGATTTTATGCATTAAAGGTAAATAAGTGAAATTATGATGTTTTGCTACACATTGGTCTATTGTTTTCAAAACTAAACCCGACCCGACCCGGTCCGAAAATTATGACATTTGGTCGTGTGAAATCTTCGCAACGAAAAAAAGGGAACCCATAGGAAAAAAATCATGGATCCGCCACTGTTTGGATCGGGTCGAACCGAGGGTTGGACCGGTTGAACCGTCGGGGACTCCGATTCAACATCCGATCCGGTTATGAAAACATTGGAATAGACATTGACGTAAGGTCATGTTAACGTGCAACAAAATAAAACAACAGGTTAGTGGAGAAAGTAACAAATATGAGGTACCTGACTGATTTTTCTTCTTTTCTTTTTAATTATTAGTCTTATAGAAAAATTGAAACGATGGATCTAAGATCCTGAAGATTTAGATCTAATTTTGATGGCAATTATTTGATTCTAATAATAATTTTATGTTTCAATTTAAATTGGTGGTACATAGACCTAGTGGCGAAGTTTGAAAAAAAATATTTTGAGGGGACTGAAAGTCACGGGACCCCTAAAATGATTTGAGTCGGACTCAATATGAATAATATTTGATTATTCCCGAGGAAAACACGTAAAATTACACTATAAAAAAAACAATCCCCAACAATCCTTCGCTGGACCGAAACTCACACAACAATTGTAGAATAGACTCATATAACATTGAATTGTCTTGATTTTTGTGTGGTAATTAGATATAGACCCTTAAAGGTAAACAAGTGAAATTATGATGTTTTTCTACACATTGGTCTATTGTTTTCAAAACTAAACCCGACCCGGTCCGAAAATTATGACATTTGGTCGTGTGAAATATTCGCAACGAAAAAAAAGGAACCCATAGGAAAAAAATCCTGGATCCGCCACTGTTTGGATCGGGTCGAACCGGGGGTTGGACCGGTTGAACCGCCGGGGACTCCGATTCAACATCCGGTCCGGTTATGAAAACATTGGAATAGACATTGACGTAAGGTCATGTTAACGTGCTACAAAATAAAACAACAGGTTAGTGGAGAAAGTAACAAATATGAGGTACCTGACTAATTTTTCTTCTTTTCTTTTTAATTATTAGTCTTATAGAAAAATTGAAACGATGGATCTAAGATCCTGAAGATTTAGATCTAATTTTGATGGCAATTATTTGATTCTAGTAATAATTTTATGTTTCAATTTAAATGGGTGATACATAGACCTAGTGGCGAAGTTTGAAAAAAAATATTTTGAGGGGACTGAAAATCACGGGACCCCTAAAATGATTTTAGTCGGACTCAATATGTATAATATTTGATTATTCCCGAGGAAAACACGTAAAATTACATTATAAAGAAAAAAAAACTATCCCCAACAATCCTTCGCTGGACCAAAACTCACACAACAATTGTAGAATAGACTCATATAACATTGAATTGTCTGATTTTTGTGTGGTAATTAGATATAGACCCTTAAAGGTAAACAAGTGAAATTATGATGTTTTGCTACACATTGGTCTATTGTTTTCAAAACTAAACCCGACCCGACCCGGTCCGAAAATTATGACATTTGGTCGTGTGAAATCTTCGCAACGAAAAAAAGGGAACCCATAGGAAAAAAATCCTGGATCCGCCACTGTTTGGATCGGGTCGAACCGGGGGTTGGGCCGGTTGAACCGCCGGGGACTCCGATTCAACATCCGGTCCGGTTATGAAAACATTGGAATAGACATTGACGTAAGGTCATGTTAACGTGCAACAAAATAAAACAACAGGTTAGTGTAGAAACTAACAAATATGAGGTACCTGACTGATTTTTCTTCTTTTCTTTTTAATTATTAGTCTTATAGAAAAATTGAAACGATGGATCTAAGATCCTGAAGATTTAGATCTAATTTTGATGGCAATTATTTGATTCTAATAATAATTTTATGTTTCAATTTAAATGGGTGATACATAGACCTAGTGACGAAGTTTGAAAAAAAATATTTTCAGGGGACTGAAAGTCACGGGACCCCTAAAATGATTTGAGTCGGACTCAATATGTATAATATTTTATTATTCCGAAGGAAAACACGTAAAATTACACTATAAAGAAAAAAAACTATCCCCAACATTCCTTCGCTGGACCTAAACTCACACAACAATTGTAGAATAGACTCATATAACATTGAATTGTGGTGGTAATTAGATATAGACCCTTAGAGTGGTACCGGTTTATAATATGTTTGGAAAATAATCACTTGAGAGTTGAGAGAAAAGCTCTAAGGTGATAGATTATAGTTTTAAAGCTTTTGTATATATCATAAATTATTATTTATTTGTCGCTGTCACGTTCTAAATAATTGGCCATATAACCCTCGCGTACAAGTTTGAAGTTTGTGGGTCGGTATTTATTATTAGGCAAGTGGTTATCGGGGTAGGGCTGTTAAAATCATTCGGCGCTCGCTGCTTGTTTGGAATTTGCTTAGAAAATGCTTGATTGATTTTCTGCTCTGTTGTAAATGAGCTGATCGGTTTGGTTATGTTTGTAAATGAGCCAAGCATGAGCAAATGTCCACTCGGCTCGGTTTGGCTCGAGATAATTTTTATTAATTTATTTTATATAATTATATATATACACATTAATTACAATTATAGATATAATTTTATATATACTACTCTATTGGGTTTGGCTCAATATATGCATATATACAACTACCTAATACCCTGGGATAGACAGATTCTAGTTCAAATATTAGGATTTAGGATGTCTAATGTATGCATTTTTATTTCCATGTTAATAAATCTAACAAAAACTCTAAGGGTACGTTTGGTTCGCGGAATGGTTTGGAATTGGAATTGAATTTTTGAAAGAATTGAAATTAGAAACAATTGGATTTGAAATTTAAGCATTTCAAAAGGAATTGGAAATTATTGGAATTGGAATCTCAAATCCTTTATTATTGTGTTTGGCTGGTTAATAAATTGAAATTTCACACCCTTGCCCTCAAGACCCGCACCGTTGCGACCCATACCAGCTCGAACCATTTCGACTCGTACCCTTCGAACCAAAATTTTTACCTCCACCGTTTTGGCGCACACCGTTTCGACCTGAAACGATACATGCCAAAACGGTACAGGTCGAAGCGGTTCGAGCCGGTATGGGTCGAAACAGTATGGGTTGAAACAGTACTGGTCGAAATGTTACGGGTCTAAACGGTTCAGGTCAAAACGGTACGGTCAAAACGGTTCGAGTCAAAACAGTGCGCGTAAAAAAGGTACGGTTCGGAAAGATACAGGTCGAAATGGTTCGGGTTGAAACGGGACAGCGTGAAATGGTACTAGTCGAAGCTGGTATGGTCCAAAACGTTTAAGGTCGAAACGGTACCGGTCGAAACTTGTACGGTCCAAAACGGTTTGGGTCAAAACGGTACTGGTCGAAACAGGTACGGTCCAAAAAGCACCCTAAAACTCACAATCTTCCATAGTTGCCAATACTTTTCTACACCTACTGTCAACCCTCAACAACCAACAAACTATAAAAACTTCTAATTCAAATCATTATGTACCAAAACTGAAAATGGTCATTTAGTTATAGTTATTTAACATCAATATAACTGAATTCAAACTTATTGCTAGCAAAGATCTACTCAATGTACATAAACATAATCACATCTCTCAAATCCCTCAAACTCAATCACTGCATGTTCATAATATTATAATCAGTAATAACTTATATTCCCTAACATAAAACCTAATAACTAATCAGCTAAACAATCACTTAAGTAAGCTACAACTATTCAAAAATTCATCACATATCTCTAATCTCTCATATTCTAATGACTCCTATAATTCCTAACCTAATTAACTAAACAATCACTTAAGTTGGAAGCTGCAACCACTGAAAAACTTATCACATCTCTATAATCTCTCACACGAACCATCTTCAATGATTCCAGTAACACAATTTGAAGATCCAAAAATAACGCATTCACATTAAACAATAAATTAAAGCTAAAAACAACAGATAGAGAGATATCAATATATGGAATACTAAAAAAATTAATACCTTCTGTTTGCAAAAACCCTGTCCATTTATTGTTCCATCAAGCTCTTGAACCATGAAATTGTAAATTTTGGTCTGTTCTGAAAGGATCTTTCTTATTTTCGAAGAATAAGGCTTTTTAAGTCCGCCGTCAAATCCCAGGGCTCAACTCTGGGCAAGCGGGGGAAACTACCAAGCTGGAGTACGGCAGGGGCGGAGTGAATTTCCGGCAACCTTTTTTCTGTCGTTATGGTGGAGAACAGAACCAAGAATTCTCTTTTTTCATCGTCAATTGAATCACTGTTTGCAAACCAGGATTCTATGTTATCATCAATCCAGTCCCCGTTTACGTTTTTTCTTTTTCTTATCAATGAATAGATCTCTTTACTTGTATGACTTATGGGACTCCGTAAGTAAATAAGTTAATATAATCAATACCAGAGTTAAAATTGAGCTTGTTTTCTAAATTATCAAATGAAAAAAAGATGACAAAAGGAATGCAGATGACACACTTTGCCAATCAAGGCAAGACCAATATTCAAGTTAACATTCTCCACAACCTTCACATTCAATTAAAAACTGTTACTTTATTTGCTACCACTTATGAGATTAAAAAAAAAAACTCAACAAACCAAATACATAATTTCATAGAAGAAAAAACGTTAGCAAAACATGGAAAATCAATATTAATACACACCTTCATGACACCTTTACCGAGATAATCCGAACCTCTATCTCTCATATCCAATGCTTCATATATACCTATAAACCATTTTTTCAAAACAAATTTAAAACTTGGAACTATCGTTGCAAAACTTGAAACATAAAATTATGGAAAACACGTACATCGAATGACTGCCGTGAACATCATAATCAAAACAAAAAATCGAATTTAAACATATCTTTCAATGAAGGACTGTTCAAAATCATCTCGAAAATAAACTTCCAAATCAATTACGGGAGGGACTGTCGAAAATCATGAAACAAAACAGAGACACTGCCAATACCCTAACGGACGAGGGTGGTTTCATCAATCAAGGTGTAGTCGGAATCAACCGGATCTAATCGACGTACCGAAATAGCCATTACCGAATTTCTATGCAATCAATCAAAACTAATCGATGGAGATGTGAATAAGCGGAAGCCTCAGCGATCAAATTTGAGGTTTGTAGGGGGTAACCATGTAGGGTTTTGATATTATTAGAAGAAGAGGAGAAGAGGCGGCGGTGGTGCGAGCGAGAGAGAGAGAGAGAGAGAGAGCAGTCATCGTTGCCTGTGATGTATAGGAGGTATTAGTGTTTATTTTCACGTTTGAGTGATTATTGATGTTATTTGATACTTTTCGCCTTCTGCTTTTTTGTGGAAATTAGGATTTAGGAATATAAGATATTGTTGAACTAGGATTTAATGGTGAGTTGTTGACGGTGACTGTGTGTATATTTTGTTGATATAATGTATTATTTATTTTGATTTGGTGGTTGTTGAAATAATTGGAGGTAGAGAATATGTACTTGTATTTCTAGGGAGAAGGGGATGAGCGGGGGGAGAGAGAGAGAGCGCAAGCCTAGGGTTTTGGTTTGTGAAAAAGTGAAGGAGAAGGGATGAGGTATTAGGGTTTTCTAATCAATAATATTTTTAAATTTATTAAAAAACTAAAAAACATTAAAAATATCTCATGGTGCCACATGGCACATTCAAGGAGGGGGAATGCACCTATGAGTGACATGTCATCACAATACCTTTCCTTTATATATATATATATATATATATATATATATATATATAGTTACTGGTTCAGTCCACCCAATGATAACTTAACACTAAGTTTAATTGTAAAATACTAAGTCGTGAAAAGATATGCTTGACTTCTTATTCCCAATAGTTGTCTGCCATCAACTGTCTTCCGCTATCAACCTACGCCACAACACGAAACTTATTCTCTGTAGTATGGTCATCGCCTCAACCTGAGCCTCATCCTCGGACAACCAGACCTCAGACTTAGTGTCATCATCGGACGGTCGAACCTCAGTATTCACTAGGCAACAAAAACATTAAAGAAAACATACCAAATTGATGGTTGCCCGAAAAACTCGCCGCTCATCGCTCGCTCGATGCTCGTTTAAAACAATGTATGCCCGAAAAATGCTCGCTCGGTGCTCAATTGTAAACAAGCTAATTGGCTCGGTTCGGTTTGTAAATGAGCCAAGCATGAGCAAAGGTCCGCTCGGTTCGGCTCAACTCGTGAACAACCCTAGTATGGGGACATCCCAAAAGGGAGAATGATGTGCCAAACGTTGCATACGTTTTACATACTCATTTTCATCCACTTTTTACCAAAAATCATGCTTTTATCTTTCTTTATTGATAAATGCAAGTTTTGTGGCCGAGAAGTGAATGAAGGCTTTCTGTTGACTTTTAAAAGTCAAACAGGACCTCAACACAAAGAAAACTCTATTGATTATGTATGGTTGTTAATTAGAAAGGTAAATTGTAAATGTTAGTGTAGAATTGGAGATGTTGCATCATAGAATGGTATGATCACTTGAATGTATGGATATGCACACCAATTGTATAATAAAATGCCTAGCACTTAGAATTAGTGAAATTGTGAGAAATGCATGATAAATATGATGGTAGAGGTTGTAACTATGAGATTATGCTAGTTTGTTCACCTTGAACCAAGAATGGTAATGGGTAATGTATGAAAAGCTAAAGTATGGATTCCTTCACTATGTAGGTGTGAAGGTTGAAGGTTCAAGTGATCACAAGGAGCAAGGTGCACACAACAAAGGTAAGTTGGTTACTACCAACTATTTAGTTTAATGAATATATTGGTCATAATTGTTATGTATGTATTTGTTGTGGTTGGACTTGATGGAATAAAAGTAGTATGAAGTACCTTGTGGTTACACATGTGTACAAATTAGTAGAATGGTTTATAATGGTAGAGGCACCCTAAATGGGTCAATTTGGTAGAAGTACCCTTAACGGGTCAAAACGGTAGAAGTACCCTTAATGGGTCAATATAGTAGTAGTACCCTAAACGGGTCAAAATGGTAGGAATGCCCTTAACGGGTCAAATGGTGGAAGTAAGGAGTTTATCATGGTTCAATGGATTGCTTGGTTCCTTGGACAAGATAACGATATTGTTTTAGCATACTAAATGTTGCTTTGTTTGATTTGTTAATAGGTAAAGCTCATGAGTGAAGATCAAGTCTCAAGGGAGTCGAGTTATGCACGCTCAAGTTCTTTTGGGGTTGGGTACCATGGTAGTATTAGGATCTTTGAGTCATTTAAACAAGTTGTTAATGTTTTGTAACTGGTTTGAATATGGGTCAAAGATTCACATGGTAGCTAACTTGGCATTGTCTTTTGTAAATTCAACTATTGTCGCCAAGGTTGTTGGCATGTCGTTGGACAAGACGCGATGGGTATGTATGTATATAATCGGTGTTTATATATTATCCATATGTTTTAAAAAAAAATGAGTCTTACAAGTTGGTATCAGAGCCAAGGTTTGAGCGAATCAAGCACATTAGGTACTTGAACTCAAACCGGAAGCTTTTGGGGGCGTGCATTCGATCCGAGAGTTGATCAAGGTATGGGTGGGAATGATGGGTGGGAAAGTTAGTAAATGAACTCCTAAGGTGTTGGAAATTTTTGGTTAAGAATGGCCAAAAGGATTGTAAGGTAGAAAGGTGGAAAGAAGTGGGAAAAAAAAGTGCAGGGGCTACCGTAGCCTACGGTAGCACCGTAAGCTATGGCAGCCGTCAGAAACATGACGGTGGCAGCCTACTGCCTTACGGTGGGAAAGAAGGCTTCAGGGCTACCGTAACTTACGGTGGCATTGTATGTTACAGTGGACCCTGAGGATTTTCATTTATTTGCTTTCGTTATACAAGGGTTGTTGTCGAACCTTATGTGGGAACGTATTAGGGGTGTAATAACATACGAAAACATGGAATTACAATCCTTGTATGTACATGGTAGAGAATGTGGTAGCCCAAGTATTGGGAGTAGAAAATTATTATATTTGCAAGAATGGATAATGATTGAACTACTATGGCGTAGTATACATGTTGAATGGTTGTTAATGTTTCAGAAACATGGTGGAAGAAGGGGATAACTCCGCTAGGGAGCATGAGTACCAAGAGAAGATAAAAGAGTTGATTGCCACGGAGATGGGTAAGGCATGGACTGTTAACCTCTCCAAGATAACCCATGAGGTGGAAACGAATGTAATGGGGCTAATGAAGGGAATGATGACGAGTAGGTTTAATGAACTAAAGAAATTGATTGAAGAGGGGTCGTCCGGCTCCAAGAATGTTAAGAGATGTACATACCGAAACTTTATGTCATGCAACCCCATGGTGTTTAAGGGAGAAATAGATCCACTCGAATGTCTAAGGTGGATCTCAGATATGGAAGGGGTGTTTGCACGAAGCCATTGTGAAGGCGAAGATGAAGTAATATTTGCCACGGGTCAGTTACGACTCCGCGCAAAGGATTGGTGGGATAGTTATAGTAAGGAAGTGGGGCAAGAACGAGTGAAAACCATGACATGGGCTGAGTTTAAAGAGCCCTTCCTAAAGCATCATTGCCCTCAAGCTGCAATTGATCGCATTCAGGAAGAGTTTCTACACCTCCGCCAGAAGAACGAAACCATTGATGAGATTACAAACATATTCCTTGACAAGATGAAGTTTTGTCCAGAATTGGTGGGAACGGAATGGATGAAGATTAACAGGTATCATGCCATGTTAAGGGCAGAATACCGGGAGTTTATCACTGCATCAAAATGCAGCACGTTGGGTGAACTCATCGATTGGGCTCGTGAACGGGAAACATAATTAAAACGCCAAGAACAAAGGGGTGAGAAGAGAAAGATTGAAAGGTCTTGGGAGTCACAGAAGAAGGGTAAGGGGCACGGATAGGGCAAGAAAGGTTCTAAGAAGGGTGAGGTACCGAACTGTAACACGTGTGGGAAACCGCATACGGGGGAATGTTGTTTGGGACAAAAGACGTGCTACAATTGTGGGAAGGCGGGACATCCGTTTTATAAATGCCCTAGTCCGGTTCAGTTGTGTTATCATTGTTATGAACCCGGACACTTCAAGGCGGATTGTCCCAAGCTCAAGAAGGAGGCACCGAAAGAGGGAAAGAAGAATGAAGCTTCGAAGGCTCGTGGAAGAATGTTTCAAATTACCACCGAAGAAGCAAAGAACCACCCCGAGGTGGTGTCGGGTATGTTATTAGTTAACAATACTCTTATGTATGTGTTGTTTGATACGGGAGCAAGTAGGTCTTTTGTGTCTACCAAAGTGATCTACCACCCCTCCTTTATCATAGAAAAGATGTCAAGCCCTTTAGAAGTAGAAATTGCGGATAGTAAGAGTTATTTATTACACAACATATGTAAAGATTGTACTCTCTCGATAGAAGGGGATTATTTTAGAGTAGACTTGGTACCAATTCCTATGGGGGAATTCCAAGTAGTGATAGGAATGGATTGGTTGGCCAAACACCACGCGAAATTCCAATGCAAAAATAAAACCATATATGTTACCGCACCTAGTGGGCGACGGGTAAGTTTTATAGGGGATAGAAAGGTTGAAGCCAAGTTGTGTACCTTGGTGGAAACCATGAAGCATGTGCGTAATGGGGGAAAGGCATTCATGGCCTACGTGGTTGATACCACCATCACCACCCCCAAGATTGAAGAAGTACCGATTGTTAGGGAATTTCGGGATGTATTTCCGGACGATCTTCTGGGGCTTCCTCCCGAACGCGAAGTAGAGTTCAAATTTTAATTGGTGCCTGGGGCTCAACCCGTTGCAAAAACACCATATAGGTTGGCACCCACGGAACTCCGGGAGTTGATGACACAACTTCAAGAGTTACTCGAAAAGGGCTTCATTCGCCCGAGTGTGTCCCCGTGGGGAGCCCCTATATTGTTTGTGAAAAAGAAGGATGGGTCTATGCGGATGTGCATAGACTACCGGGAGTTGAATAAACTAACGATAAAGAACCGCTACCCCTTACCCCGTATTGATGATCTATTTGATCAACTTCAAGGGGCGAGTTGGTTCTCAAAGATTGACCTTCGTTCCGGGTACCATCAGTTGAAGGTAAGGGAAGAAGATGTGGCCAAAACGACATTTAGAACTCGGTATGGACATTACAAGTTCCTAGTAATGTCCTTCGGGTTGACAAATGCTCCGGCCGCATTCATGGATTTAATGAATCGGGTATGTCGTTCAATGTTGGATCGTTTTGTGATAGTGTTTATAGACGACATTTTGATTTACTCCCGAAGTGAATCGAATCACGCAGATCACCTACGGGAAGTCCTTGAGACGCTTAGAAAGGAAAAGCTTTATGCTAAATTCTCTAAGTGTGCCTTTTGGTTGAGGGAAGACCAGTTTTTGGGACACGTGGTGAATGAAAGGGGCATTTCTGCCGACCCTTCAAAAGTAAAGGCGGTGGTGGAATGGGTTCTCCCAAGAACCCGAGTGAAATTCAAAGTTTTCTAGGCCTAGCCGGTTATTATAGAAGATTCATCCAAGATTTTTCAAAGGTAGCCCTACCTCTGACACGGATGATAAAGAAGAATGAAAAGTTCGTTTGGCGCGAAGACCAAGAAAGAGCCTTCCGAGTGTTGAAAGAGAAGTTGTCTAGTTCGCTGGTTCTTACCTTGACAGAACGGTCGGATGACTTTGTGGTTTATACGGATGGCTCCCATCAAGGGTTGGGGTGTGTCTTGATGCAACGGGGGAAAGTCATCGCCTACGCATCAAGGCAACTCAAACCCCATGAATGTAATTACCCAACCCATGATTTGTAATTGGGGGCCGTAGTGTTCGCGTTGAAAATCTGGAGGCATTATCTGTATGGGACAAAATGTACCATATATTCCGATCACAAAAGCCTCAAGTATTTCTTCGAACAAAAAGATCTCAACATAAGACAACGGAGGTGGCTAGAATTGATCAAAGATTATGTTTGTGATATCGTGTACCACCCGGGTAAGGCCAATGTGGTGGCCGATGCCCTGAGTCAGAAGGAATACCCACCCCCGATTCAAGTTAAGGCATTAGGTGTAGTAATTACACCAACCCTTTTGGGTGAGATACGAAAGGCCCAAGTCGAGGCTTTGCAAGCCAATGACCCGAAGAAGATAAGAATGAAAGGAATGATAGACAAGTTGGAAGAAAATGCGGATGGGATGAAGACCCGGTATGGGCGGGTTTGGGTTCCTTGGACATGTGAAGTCAAGGCTTCACTACTTGATAAAGCCCACAAGTCCCGGTTCTCAATCCACCCAGGGGCGACCAAGATGTATCGGGATCTAAAGAAAGACTATTGGTGTCCGGGAATGAAGCGTGACATCGCCAAATATGTGGAGAAATGTTTGACCTGTTCACAAGTCAAAGTCGAACACCAAAAGCCTTATGGGAAGCTACAATCACTTAAGGTACCGGTGTGGAAGTGGGAGGAGATAACCATGGATCTTGTGACAAAATTACCAAAGACAAGGAAGGGTTATGATGCAATCTGGGTAGTGGTAGACTGGCTCACGAAAAGCGCACACTTTTTGGCTATTAGGGAGGCCTACACCTCCGAACGGATGACGGAAGTTTATATGAATGAGATTGTATCCCGGCACGGTGTACCCGTGACCATCGTGTCGGATCGGGATACCCGATTCACATCCCGGTATTGGAGGAGGTTTCAAGAAGAAATGGGTACAAAGTTGTTAGTTAGTACCGCCTACCACCCTCAAACTGACGGTTAAACCGAAAGGACCATTCAAACCGTCGTAGATATGTTGAGGGCATGTGTTTTAGATTTTGAGGGAAGTTGGGATGAACACTTACCATTGGTGGAATTCTCTTATAATAACAGTTATCACAGTAGCATCCAAATGGAACCATTTGAGATGTTATACGGAAGAAAATGTAGAACCCCGGTGTGTTGGAGGGAAGTGGGTCAGCGAGAGTTGGCTCCAAGTGATTTAGTGGCCCTCACTAATGAGAAAATTAGCCTAATACGGGCTAGAATTCAAGCTGCCCAAGACCGACAGAAGGCTTATGCGGATCGTAGAAGATGCCCGATCGAATTTCAAGTGGGAGATTTTGTGTTATTAAAAGTCTCCCCTTGGAAGGGCATCATCAGATTTCGTAAACGCGGGAAGTTAGGCCCCCGTTATATAGGACCATTCAAAATTTTGGCACGGGCCGGGCAAGTGGCTTACCGGTTGGAGCTACCGTCATCCTTGAGTGGGATCCATGACACCTTTCATGTGTCCTAGTTACGGAAGTGTCTCGCGGATGAAACCGCGTACGTGCCTCTTGAAGACATAGAGGTAGACGACAAATTGAATTATGTAGAAAAACCGGTGGCTATAAGAGATTTCAAGGTGAAGCGGTTGCGAAATAAGACCATAAACCAAGTTTTGGTTCAATGGCAACATCGGAAGGGTTCGGATCTTACGTGGGAATCCGAGGAAGAAATGCGGAAACACTATCCGGCTCTATTTGGTACGTATCCAGGTTTCGAGGTCGAAACCTCTTTAAGGGGGGTAGACTTGTAACACCCCAAAAACGTTTAAATAATGATATGGTAGAAATTAATATATGTGGGTATTAGTATGTATGTATGCGTGAATATATATATGTATGTATTTGTTTGTACCCCTAGTTGTATGTAGTGCATTGGTAGTTGTACATTTAACAAATATAAAATTTACCAAGTTAATTACTTGGGCAAAATGGTGGAAACTTAATTGATAATAGGGAGGGGTTAAACATGAGCAAACACTCATCTTGAGGGGCTGGCTTTGAGAAGAATAGAAGTAGTTAATTAGTTAAGGGGTTAGAAGGGAAAATGGGGCATTTGGAAAGAAAAGAACAAACGCAGAGAGAGAGAGGAAGAAGGTGGCGAAAAAAGGGGGTCTTCACCTCATCCATCCATAGCTGAAAATTAGAAGTAGAAATCACCTCTAATCCCCTGCATGTCCTTGAATTATTAACCCTCTTGTGGTATTAATCTCATTGGTAAGTTGTAGAATTAGTTTTAGTGAGATTTGAAATGAGTATGGTGGATTTCATGATTATGCTGTGAAAATTACTTCTTGTGGTTAGGAAAGCATGCTAGCTATGTGTAGTAGTGTAAAATTGAAGAGATTGTATGTTAATTGTTTGTATTAGGGGCTGAATTGAGAATGTGTTAAGTGGGTGTTGGAATGAAGGTTTTCTGTTGACTTTTAAAAGTCAAACAGGACCTCAACACCAAGAAAACTCTATTGATTATGTATGGTTGTTAATTAGAAAGGTAAATTGTAAATGTTAGTGTAGAATTGGAGATGTTGCATCATAGAATGGTATGATCACTTGAATGTATGGATATGCATAACAATTGTATGATAAAATGCCTAGCACTTAGAATAGGTGAAATTGTGAGAAATGCATGATAAATATGATGGTAGAGGTTGTAACTATGAGATTATGCTAGTTTGTTCACCTTGAACCAAGAATGGTAATGGGTAATGTATGAAAAGCTAAAGTATGGATTCCTTCACTATGTAGGTGTGAAGGTTGAAGGTTCAAGTGATCACAAGGAGCAAGGTGCACACAACAAAGGTAAGTTGGTTACTACCAACTATTTAGTTTAATGAATATATTGGCCATAATTGTTATGTATGTATTTGTTGTGGTTGGACTTGATGGAATAAAAGTAGTATAAAGTACCTTGTGGTTACACAGGTGTACAAATTAGTAGAATGGTTTATAATGGTAGAGGCACCCTAAATGGGTCAATTTGGTAGAAGTACCCTTAATGGGTCAAAACGGTAGAAGTACCCTTAATGGGTCAATATAGTAGTAGTACCCTAAACGGGTCAAAATGGTAGGAATGCCCTTAACGGGTCAAATGGTGGAAGTAAGGAGTTTATCATGGTTCCATGGATTGCTTGGTTCCTTGGACAAGATGACGATATTGTTTTAGCATTCTAAATGTTGCTTTGTTTGATTTGTTAATAGGTAAGGCTCATGAGTGAAGATCAAGTCTCAAGGGAGTCGAGTTATGCACGCTCAAGTTCTTTTGGGGTTGGGTACCATGGTAGTATTAGGATCTTTGAGTCATTTAAACAAGTTTTTAATGTTTTGTAAATGGTTTGAATATGGGTCAAAGATTCACATGGTAGCTAACTTGGCATTGTCTTTTGTAAATTCAACTAGTGTCGCCAAGGTTGTTGGCATGTCATTGGACAAGACGCGATGGGTATGTATGTATATAATGGGTGTTTATATATTATCCATATGTTTAAAAAAAACGAGTCTTACATATGTGACTCAGCTTCATGGTCTATGTGATATCTTTGGCGCAAACAAAGAATTGGTGAACCCATTTTGGGAGAAAACGATCTTTGTTTTCTTCCGTTACTATATTGTCGGACGATTAGTAATAGACTAACAATTTTTTGAAAAGTTAATTAATTCAAGTGGGGGATGAGCGTGAGTAGGACAGCCCCGACTCCCCTATGATGTCAAGTGGTAGCTTGTTCGGCCATGCTCCGGCCGTCGGCAAGTTATTCATAATAGAAACTAGTAATTAAATGTCATCGCAACTTTGGGTGGTGAACTTTCTAGGGTTGGGTGCACATAATCTTGGTTGATCCGCCCCTCACTGTTGAGAGGCGATCTTATCGGGGAAGGGAGACCCCCACGATAACATTAAGAACACAAATCGTTTTCATAGTTATGCGGTAATGCGCATCTTAAACACACCACTTAAACAAGAGCCTACTATTATTTCATACCAGGCAACATTAGATCCCGAAGCAACACCTTTGTTTTGCTATTGATTTCTCTTACGGTTTACATCTCTCTTTTACGTTTCTTACATTTTTAAAACTCTCTTAGTAATTTTTTGGAAGTTGAGTAGTAAAAATCGTGTCCTTGGATTTGATACTCGTTACTTGCTCGTTTCTATACTACTCACGATAGGTACACTTGCCTATTATGTGGGGTTTAGAATGTTAAGCAACTATCGTTTTAGACTACATATTTAAAACTTGAAAGTGTCACACATAACTATTTTTGACTTAATTTCCTTTTTCACCTAGTTTTTGCACTTACGCTGGGAACTTGCCACTTTAAAAGAAAAGAAGTTTAAGTATTTAAAACCCCACGCTATCAAGTTTTTGGCGCCATTGCTGGGGACACGACTGTTTTAAAGAAAGGTTTTTTTATAAATTACTCGTTTTTCTTTTTATCAAGTTTTTGTTAAAATCTTATCTTAAAGGTTCTTGAGTAGTGTATGAACTTGCGTCCCTCGTCCATACTCGTACCTCCTCTTGAAGAACACGAAAGATATTTTTGAGCTAGAAAAAAAGAACAAAAATTAAAAATGGCACAAGTTGAAAGAACACTCTTTGATTTTGCTAGACCTTCCATCAATTCTTTAGGCCCTAGCTTAGCTAGACCCACCGTTGATGCCAACCACTTCAAAATTATGTCCCATGTCATCCACATGATACAACAAAACTGCACTTTTCATGGTTTACCCGATGAAGATCTCCATGCTCATATCGCAACTTTCCTTGAAATTTGTGATTGTTTCAAGTTGCAAAACATCACTCCTGACGCTATTCGACTTCGCATGTTTCCTTTCTCTCTAACGGATTGTGTCAAAGCATGGCTGAACTCGCAACCAGCAGGCTCCATCACCACTTGGGCCGACCTTGCAAAAAAACTTTCTCTCAATATACCTTCCCACAGCCAAAACCGTAAAACTAAGAAATGACATCACCACATTTTGCCAAAAGACGCAAAGTCATTTTACGAGGCTTGGGAGAGATTCAAGGATATGCTGAGAAAATGTCCCCACCATGGACTTGAAATTTGGTTACAAGTTTTGTCTTTCTAGAATGGGTTGACAAATCAATCCAGGCAGACTCTTGATGCGACCACGGGAGGAATTTTCGGGAACAAAAGGCCGCAAGAAGCATATGATCTCATCGAAGAAATCGCCTGTCACACCCCGCCAAGGCGGAAACGCGAGGTGCGACTTCAAATGATTTCCAAGCAGAAAGGTCACACGAGCATTATTTAAAATAAAGCGGGAACTTTCATTAAATAACCAAATTTGTTCAACATCACGTTAATTGTTTAAAATTAAAACCATTGTATGTAAATGTCTAGAGGTAAAACGACAACACAACGGTCCAAAAGAAGGTATTCCACAAATGTTCGCATGCGACCTTCACAAGTTCCATTATCCATGCTAGTTTCCTGAAAAATATGCATGTAAAAATATAGGTCAACATAAAGTTGGTGAGTTCACGGGTTTTCTAAATGATGGACATGCAATCCAAAACCGACTAAATCATTGCCTAGCTAGGGCAATGATCCCATAACAAAATCTTGACATGTTGTGCCTCGCCCATTGTACACTAAAGACAATGAATAATGTGAAATACAAGCACTCTTTTGATATCTGTCATCCGGTCAGAGTGACTGACCAAGAGTGTGGGTGTCAACTCAATAGATCTATCCCGGTGTTTCATGGCTATGTCCATAGCTAATGGTTATGGTATGATGTATGACACGAGGGCTTAATGGACCCTGAACCTTAATGTCTCATGTTCACATAATAGTCATGATTGTAATTGAAAACTGTACGCATGTTTTTCTCCCGGAAAAATGTAAAAACTGTAAAAACGAGCCGTGAAACACTCACTTGGTATTTGGATGCTAAACTGAACTGAGTCTGATGCGGTGTGTCTGGTTTGGGAAGCCCTAAATTCAATTTAGAAGCCTTTTAAGTCTATGTTTGGCTCTAACTACCATGCAATTGTTCACCCAACTGTAACACCTATGGACTAGGGACTTCTGTACCACTCTCCACATGTGTCACACACTGTATGTGTCAGAAAATAAATGTGGCCATGTTTAGTCTGTTTAGGATAAATCAAATGTCTTGACTTACTTAATGTCACCAAGTGCCACTTGTGTCTCAGTCATGTAAGTCTAGGGTGAAATATGGACATATCTTTCGGCAATTTTGTATAAAAACAACATATTTAGGTGTTTTGCCGTTGCACATACTCGCATATTGGTGTTTATCAAAGGTTTCCAAGAAAACTCTTGTGTTAAGCTTGTTAACACATGTTTTTATTGATCTTAACACATGTTTATAAATCTAACCATGATGTATGTTGTAAAATTAAGTGAAATTCACTATACTTGAGCCGGGTCTTGGCCTCATACATGCACGCATACATCTATATGTATGTGTGTGTGCTCGTATATGCCCCATATACATATGTTCCAAGGTGTTTGTATCAATGTACGTATGTGTGTATACAATAACTAAAACATTGAACTCTTAACATAAAACTTGAGTGTTTAAGTTGTTTTTATTTGACACATTATGTTAATAGGGTCTTGTTCGAGTGTGTTGGTTCGGGTGGACACTACATGTAACCGAAATCATTTATAAAGAAGGAAAAGGGTTTGGATGTTATACCTCACGTGTATATAGCCGATAATAACAAAGAAAATAAGCTAACTCCTCACAATGAAGCTCCTAGATGTTTGTTAAAGGCTTGGAACTCTTAAATGATGATGGTGAATGGTTGCTACACGTCCCTCGGGTGTGGACTCCTTTCGGCCGAGTGGTAACTAGAGGAAAAGGGAGGTTTTCAGGTGTTAGTGTAACTTGTGGTGTTGTGGTGTGATCACAAAGGCTTCTAATGGACTCTATATATAGCCGAAGGTGGGAGGGTAGCCAAGAGCTCATTGGTGCACAATTGTAGAAGGTCAATGGTTTGCTTTGTTGGAGTGCAAAGATGGAAAATCTTGCTAGAGAAATAAGTTGACTTTGAAGTCTTGTTTGGTTGTGTAGGGGAGGTGTTCGGCCGCTATTATCATGGGGAAGGGGCATTTTATTTATGGCAAGGTTGACAAGGAAATCAAGCTCATGTATTTTATGTTTTGCTATTCTAGTGTAAAGAGTTGACCTTATGTAGTGTGTAGTTTGTCTTGGGAATGCCATAGCCGAAAATCTTGGATGGTTTTGAGAGTCTTGAGAGTCTTGAGTAGTCAACATTCCCTTCTCCATGTTGTAAGTTCAAATGTTTGGTTATGTTGGTGAAACATCTTGGAAATGATAAGCATGAGGTGGTAGGTTCATGTGGTTTTTGTTGGTTCTTGTAGTTTTTGTTGGTTCATGTAGGGTGGTGTGGGCCGATTTTGGTAGGGATATGGATAATAATGGAAGGTCAAATGTTATGGGAAGTTTTTGTGGGAAAAGCTTGTTTCTATGTTGTTGTATATCATAGGTTTTAGTGTTTTCTAGATGAGAATTGTGACGAGGTGATGAGAAGGTATGTGTATGTATATGTATATATGTGATCGTGTATGTGTGTGTGATTGGTATTTGGCATTTTCTCAACATATGATTGTGTGTGTATGTAGCCGTATATATATATACATATAAAGGTGTAAGTGTGTCTTGTACAAGTTAGATAGTGTCCAAAACTGTAACTTCCGGCCTCCTTCACCACCAATATTGTCCGCTTTGCCCAACCAGAGCTCACGGATTTGTTTTTGGTTGCCCCGGTGGAGACTTCCCAGAAGGTCACCCATCCTGGAATTTATCCCACCTGAGCACGCTTAACTGTGGAGTTCTCCTCTCATCCACAAACATTAAGCCCCAAAACGCGTTGGTGATTTAAGAGGAAAGACATTACTTATGAACCAAGGATCTCTCCTGGCCACGGCCGATGTGGGATTTTCCTGGGGTGTCACATTCACCCCCTGTTAGAGTCTCATCGTCCCTGATGAGGTATGCACCCACCATCCCGAACGGCACAGGAGTGGCTCTGATACCATCTGTAACATCCGGCCGCTCTCACCACCAATATTGTCCGCTTTGCCCCGGTGGGTTGCCCATCTAGAGCTCACGGATTTGTTTTTGGTTGCCCCGGTGGAGACTTCCCAGGAGGTCACCCATCCTGAAATTTCTCCCACCTGAGCACGCTTAACTGTGGAGTTCTCCTCTCATCCACTAACATTAAGCCCCAAAACGCGTTGGTGATTTATGAGGCAAGACATTACATATGAACCAAGGATCTCTCCTGGCCATGGCCGATGTGGGATTTTCCTGGGGTGTCACAAAAACATTGCACACATCCTTGCCTTGGAAATATGTGAGTCGAAACATACGTGGGGAAGGAACAAGGAATTCTTGGCAAGTCAAATTGTGTAAGGTTGGTTGATTATGGTGGTCTATGATCCCATTTTGGTAATTGTCTTGGATTCGGTGGAATGTGTTTTGATATGTACATACATGTGTGTAGATATGGTCGCATTTATGTATGTATAAGTTATAGTGTATTTGTTTGATTCCAATACTTACTTTAGTCTTTGTGGATCAAATTTTAAGGTTACATGTGGACACATTGCTCGTGTTTTTACAAGTTTCCATAGAATACGCGTCGGTAACCTCATTGTTAATAAACATTGTTTGTTTTTGTTCTTATCGGGGCAACAGTTTGAAATCGTATGTTCAATTGCATGGATGCCTTACCGCTAGGGTTTTTCATGGGTTTCTTGTGGTCTAGCATGAAATATTTGACTAGTTAAGGCCTTGGACTAACTAATGTGTCTACTGTTAGACTGTACGTCTCGGGATTGACTCGTTGGAATCCTGTATCGCACAATTATGATAACTAGATGACATGCAATGCTATGCACACTGTATACATGTAACTAAGTGTATGGATATGACCTGTGATTTCGACGGGTGTCACATTCTCCCCCTGTTAGAGGAATTTCGTCTGCGAAATGTTTTGTGCTGATCGTCTGAACCGGTGGTCTTTTAGAAATGATGTGGGTACTTGCGTTTCATCTGATCTTCACGCTACCACATGAATTCGGGTCCACGCTTGGAATTCCAATGTACCTTGACTAGATTGACTTGACTGCAACGGAGTTTCTGAACCTTCCAATCTGTTATCTCAAGTGGCTCTTCTATGAAATGGAGTTGTTTGTCGATGTGGATTTCCTCTGGACAGATAACCAATGACTCATCGGCAAGGCATTTCTTGAGATTCGAAACATGGAACGTGTTGTGAACACCACTGAGTTCTTGGGGTAGATTGAGTTTGTATGCAACCGGTCCAATTCGTGCAAGGATCTTAAATGGACCTATGTATCTAGGATTGAGCTTCCCACGTTTACCAAGCCTGGGAACTCCTTTCCATGGAGATACTTTGAGCAATACTCTGTCACCCACTTGAAACTCTAAGGGTTTACGTCTCTGATCTTCAAAACTCTTCTGCCTGTCTCTGGCAGTTTTCAATCTATCCCTGATCTGGAAGATCTTATCAGTTGTCTCCTGGATGAGTTCAGGACCTGTCAAATGCTTGTCCCCTACTTCGGCCCAACACGCGGGCGATCGACACTTGCGTCCGTCCAATGCTTCGAAAGGGGCAACTTTGATGCTAGGATGGTAACTATTGTTGTAGGAAAATTCAATCAACGGTAAATGCGTATCCCAATTTTCCCCAAAATCATTTACACATGCACAAAGCATGTCTTCTAGCATCTGGATGGTCCACTCGCTTTGTCCATCTGTATGAGGATGGTAAGAGGTGCTCAAGTCTAACCGGGAACCAAGAGCTTCCTGCAACGACTGCCAAAATCTCGAAGTGAAGCGACTATCTCGATCAGAGATTATGGAAGTAGGCACACCATGCATTGATACAATCTCATTGATGTATAATCTGGAAAATTTCTCCGTTTTGTCTATTTCTTTGATCGGCAAGAAATGCGCAGACTTTGTTAAACGATCTTCAATTACCCAAATCGCATCATGGCCACGAGATGTCCTTGGAAACTTAGTGATGAAGTCCATAGAGATTTGTTCCTATTTCCAAACGGGAATATCTGGTTGGTGAAGCATACCTGGCGGCTTCTGATACTCTGCATTGACCTTGGAACACGTTAAGCAACGTCTGACATAGGCCGCAATACAACCCCTGTTAGGCCACCAATAGAATTGCTTGAGGTCCTTATACATCTTATCTGCACCGGGGTGTATCGAGTACTTGGACATGTGTGCTTCATCTAGGACCAAATCACGCAATCCTCCATACAATGGAACCCATATTCTATTCGAGAAATATTTTGTCGCGTCAGGCTTTGTCTCCGGCTGAGTAACCTGGCTGTATAGAGCTTCTTGTCCAATATTACTATCCTTAAGAACTTCTTGCTGAGCTTAGCGAATACAAGCAGTGAGATCAGTATGAATGGTCAGGCCTAACGCACGAACACGCAACGTTTTGGCACGTTTATTTCGGCTTAATGCGTCTGCTACAACATTTGCCTTCCCTGGATGGTACTTAATCTCACAGTCGTATTCATTGAATAGCTCAACCCATCATCTCTGACGCATGTTTGGATCTTTCTGGTCAAAGATATGTTGTAAGCTCTTATGGTCAGTAAAGACAGTACACTTGGTCCCATAGAGGTAGTGTCTCCATATCTTGAGCGCGAATACTACTGCACCCAACTCCAGATCATAGGTTTTGTAGTTTCGTTCGTGCACCTTAAGTTGTCAAGAGGCATAGGAAATGACCTTGTCTCTTTGCATCAAGACACAACCGAGACCTTTGTGAGATGCATCGCAATAGACCAAAAAACTTCCATTCCCTTTGACGGTGAGAGAATCGGTGTGCTGCATAGCTTGAGCTTCAAAAGCTGAAAAGCTGATTCTTATGGATCTCCCCATTCGAATTTCTTGTCTTTCTGGGTCAAGACTGTCAGGGACTGGGCTATCTTTGAAAAATTCTCGATGAATCGCCGATAGTAGCCAGCTAACCCTAGAAATTGTCGAACTTCTGTTGGGGTACTGGGTCTAGGCCATTCTTTTATCGACTCTACCTTGGCTGGATCAACATGTATGCCTTTCTTGTTCACCACGTGACCGAGGAAATGAACTTCACAAATCCATAATTCGCATTTGGACAACTTGGCATACAGTTTCTCTTCCTTGAGTAGATTCATAATCACTCTCAAATGCTGCTCATGCTCTTCTCAAGTCTGTGAGTAAATCAGAATATCGTCAATGAATATGATCACGAACTTGTCGAGGTAAGGTTTACACACCTTGTTCATTAGATCTATGAACACTGCTGGTGCGTTGGTCAAACCAAATTGCATAACCCGAAACTCGAAATGGCCATACCGCATCCAGAAAGCAGTCTTGGGTATGTCCTCTTCGTGAATACGTAACTGGTGATAGCTTGACCACAGATCAATCTTCTAGTAGAAACTAGAGCCTTGCGACTGATCGAACAGATCATGCATTCTGGGAAGAGGGTAACGGTTCTTCACCGTAAGCTTGTTCCACTCTCTGTAATTGATACACATGGAAACGATCCCTCCTTCTTCTTTACGAACAGAACTGGAGCTCCCCAGGGTGTCGAGCTTGGTCGAATGAATTCCTTGTCAAGCAACTCCTGCAACTGGGTGGACAGTTCTTGCATCTCAGAATGAGCCAAGCGGTAAGGTGAACGGGCTACGGGGGCAGCTTCGGGAATGAGATCAATACGAAACTCGACTTACCTCGGGGGTGGCAATAACGGCAGATCTTCAGGAAAAACTTCTGGAAAATCTCTCATGACAGGGATGTCTTCGATTCTATTCTCTTTTGGCTTCTTCTCGCTCACAAGTGCTAAGAATGCAAAGTGACCTTTCCGCAAGCACTTCTGGGCCTTCATGCAAGACACCAATCGCAGCAGGGTCTTTCTACGCTCCCCCTGTATGGATAAAACCTCTCCACTAGGCAACGGAACTCGAACCACTTTCGCGAAACAAATGACCTCTACGCGGTACTTTGACAACCATTTCATACCAACCACAACATCAAAACTTCCCAACTCGATCGGCAAAAGATCGATATTAAACTCATGATCTTCCAACTTAAACGCACTTCTTAACTACTTCTTCCGACCTAATTGGCTTACCATTGGCCAATTCTATAGAGAAATGTTCATGCAACTTATGTGAGTCTAATCCGAGGGTCCGTTTAAAGTCAGTTGACAAAAATCTTAGATCGGCACGGGTATCAAAAAGTACAGAAACAGTATGATTGTTTACGAGGAACGTACCCGTGACGACGTTAGGATCCTCGCATGCGTCATTAGTACCCATGCAAAAGCCCTGCCACGAGCTTGACCTTTCAGCTTGGGGCAGTCCTTCTAGAAATGGTCGGTAGCTCCACACTCAAAACATCCCGGCTTACTGTAAAGTTCCCAACTGTTTTGTCCCATCCGCTTGCACTTCTCGCATTTGATACTGTCGCACGTCCCCACATGATGGTACTTTCACTTGTTGCAGAGTGGGTGGGGCCCGTTGTATGTCTTGCGAGTGTCAGTAGCGGTGGCAACAAAGCTTTGACGGTTTCGGGTCACTTGTTGAAATTACCCTCTACACCTTTCCTCTTCTTGAAGTTGGACCACTTACGCTTGTTTCTAGAGCCTTCACCCTTGTTCGATTCCTTTTAGGTCAAGGAACCCATGCGTACCGCATCATCGGTAAGGTTGTGAGCAAGGGTGACAGCATGCTGGATGGAAGCTGGAGCAGTGGTAACCATGCTCTGGATCTTAGGAGAAACTCCCCAGAGGTACAAAGATGTACCTCTCTACCCGCTTATACTCTGGGGTAACCATGTGTGGAACTAGGCAAGAAAGCTCATGAAATCGGGTGGTATAGGCAGTGATATCCGCCCCGTTCATGGACAAATTCCATAACTCGGTCTCCAACTTCTGCAGCTCACTCCGTGGGCAATACTTGTCCATCAGCATCGACTTCATGTAAGTGCATTATTCTTGTATGTCCCTAGCTAGTGATCCAGTTCTTAATGTCGAAGGTTCAGATAATCAGAAAACGACCAAGATTATGAAGATTATGAAGATGTTGAGTTTTAGAAGACACATTCGAACCCACGGGGGGTCGAATGTAGCTTAACAACAGGTCGAAGGTAGAATGGTTGATAGGAAAGGCTTCATTCGTCCACATGAAAGGGGCGAATGTGGAAAACATCCACATTCGACCTCACGCTTAGGGCGAATGTGGAAAGCCTATATATAGGGAAAGTTAGTTATTTTGGAGAGTTAGTTATCATTTGAGCTTTTCCCTAGAGTGTGTATGTGTGTTTTTCTCTGTATTAGGTCTAAGATTTCATTTGTAAACATCTTGATTTGATCTAATACAAAGATTAAAGTTATGGAAATTGCTCGGTGATTCATTATCTGTTTTCATCACGATCGATTACGTTTATTTCCGAATCATTTTGCACGATCGTTGGGGATTCCGCACCCTACGGTTGGTATTCGTGAGATCACGCACGTTTCTTGATTACGATCCGAAACGAATTCTCAATTGGTATCAGAGCATAGGCTCGATTTCATGATTGCAAATTGATTTGAATTGGTGAAAACAGATTAGAATTCTGGTTTTAAAGATCAAAACCCTAGAAATTTTGAAGCTTTTCATAAAAACATGGTTTTTGATTAAATTGGAGTTGAATTCGGTGTTGTTTTCAAAAATTCTTTCACAAAAGCTTGTCTAAAATCAATTCCGCACAAAACCTATCCAAAATCATTACATTTGGTGAAAATTTTGTCAAAAATCGTTCAGATTCGTGTTCTTGAGGTTGAAGATGATGAACAGGTCTGCAAGGGTCGAACGTGCAGAAAATTTTTGAGTACGTGAGGGCGAACCTAGAGTGTATTCGGTCGAACGTACGATTTTAGGTCGAACCTGGAAATTTTTAGGTCGAAAGTGGAAATTTTTAGGTCGAACCTGGAAGTTGTGAGTGTTGTTTTATAGTGTGGTACATTCGACCTTACGGGAGGTCGAAAGTGGAATTTTTATGGTTGAAAGTGAGTCAGTGTTTTACAGTTTTCACATTCGTGTCAATCTGTTTGGGTCGAACCTGGTAGAATTCCACATTCGTACCCCCGCTATCTCAGAAAGGGACGAACGTAGAATTTTAAGGTGTAAAAAATTTCGAAAAGCCTGATTTCAGAAAATTTTTGAAATATTTTTTGTTGAAAAATGATAAATTACTTGGCCATATCAAGAACTGATGAGCAGATAAGAGCTCAGATAGAAGCTGAACAACAACAATTACAAAGACAAAATTCTAAAGTTGACACCATTTGGGGATTTCCAATGACACCGAGACCTATGGTCATACTAGCTCCAGTTGTTCAACCAACTGATGAAATGGTACATGTTGACAAGTGTGTTAGCAGAGAAGGTGTTCAAAGTGATGTTGTGTGTTTAGTCAAACAAATGAGACATGATGATTCCAGTGAATTGTCAGAGAGTGTCTGGAGTTCTGATACGAATTCAGAACATAGTGAATCAAGATAGAGTAATATCTCAAATGTTGATGCTATATCTGATAATGGTAATAAATCAGATGATGAGGTAAGATCTAGTATTGACTGTGCTAGTTGTTCTGAATTTGTCAAGTTGAAACGTGAATTGATGACACTTATTGAGGACAAACAGAACCTAGCAAGTGAACTAGAAAATTGTCAAAATCAAAATAAAGTTTTTGAAAAGAATGAAAAAGACTTGTTAAATAAAATTGAATCTTTAAAGCAAGAAATTTTAGAAATGAATAAAAGTTTTTCAATAAATAACACCACATCAGAGTTGAAAGACACAACGTCTTGTGTTGAAGTTTCAAACTCTGAGGTGAAGACCGATTCTAGTCAGAAAAATAAAAATGTGGTAGTTACTTCAGAACCCGAGTCTGAAGAGAAAACCATATTTAAATTTCCTGATGGAATGGAAGGATCCTATATGTTGGAAGGACATGACAAGTTGATTCTCAATAAAGATTTTCCAATTGATAATATCGAACAATCTTTACTCAAATGTATATATGTTGATAATATCGATTTATTAAATCAATTTAAAAATCAATTTGGTCATTTGTCGTTTGAACTAAATCCTAACCAACATATAGATCAAAAGAAAAACATTGAAAAGAAAAATGTTGAAAATAAGAAAGGTTCTAAAGTAAAAGGACTGAAACCAAACAAATCGAAAGGAAATGATCAGATGAAAAATTCTCATCAAAAGAATTCAAGAAATTTTTCATCTAGATCATATGATTCTTATGATTATTCATATACTTCTTGATTTGATGGTTATTGGGGAAACAATTCACCACAGTATTCTCATGGTTATGTTGAACGGAGAAGTTGTTTTTAATGTGGTGAAGTTGGTCATATTGCTGCTCATTGTCCCTATTGGTATTGGGATGATGGGTATGCGTGTGATTTTGAAGAGTATAGGTCGTGTTATAATTGCGGAGAGTGTGGGCATTTAGTTGCTGCCTGTCCGTATGTTAAACAGAAAAGGACCGAAGTGAAATTTGCTAAAAATTCAGGCAATGTCAAAAGGCCTATAGCCCCAAAACAAACCAAGAAACAAAAGGGGAAACAGTTTGTTGTGTATGACAATCGCAACAAAATTGCTTTGAATAAAAATGGAGATTGTGAAAGGGTTGCTAAGGTAAGGGGGGTTCTAAGGCTAAGCCTAGAATAATTCTAAACCTGGGTCTTCATCAGTTAAGTCTGAGATGATTCCAAACAAAGTTCAGAAGCAGGTTTCAAGTAAGAAATCCGAAAAGTCAAATATCAAAACAATTTCAACAAAATCTAAAATAAAATCTGAACGTGTTTGGAAACCAAAGTCAATTTCTAAATCAATAGCAATTTCTACTTCAAATCAATCCAATGAAAAACCAATGGATTTTTCAAAAGGAGAATGGATTGATGTTCCGAGAATTGATGACCTTGGACGACCCATCATTGTAAAGGGATGGGTACCTCTCTCGTGCTAATTGTTTAATAAGTGTGCAGATTGTTCCAGACAGACCTATTAGCTATTCTTTGATAGTTGATAGTGGAGCATCTGTATACAAGCTATTTATTGGAGAGGTGATGGTTAAGGAAGGTTATTGAAGAAGGAAAATATGATTTAAGCAGAGAGGAGAGTGTTTATCGTCTGTTTCCTACCTGTGAAGCTAGAAAAAGCTGCAATCTCATGCAATTGCTCTCAGGTGTTGGATTTCAACAACAGATACGACAAAATGGTTTATTCTAAACTCTCTTATCTTTGTTAATGGTTTGCTAATTGAAAGATTTTAATGAGTCTAGTAATCTGAGTGGAAAATGGTTTTTGAAACTCAATGAGTAAATCGCATCGGATATCATTTTATTTTGTTTTTCTTCAAAAGTTTAAAAATCCAAAAATATGATTATTTTTAGATTTTTAGGGGGAGAAAATTTTAGAAAATTCAAAATAAAAAATAGAAAATCAAAAATGAGTTTTCCTGGAGAAAAAGAGGAGATGATAGTACATAGTACATCAGTGGAGTGTCAGAGTACTCTAAAAACAAAAATGAATTGATAAACATTGAGTAGCCACTACAATTATATATTGGTAGGCTTGAAATCAAAGTTTAAAGTTCAGCATGGTGATATAAACTTAAAATCAATAACTGATAATCATGTGGATCAACGTATCGTTGGCATATGGTCTTAGTACCGAAATTTCGTTTGATAGATTGCCAAAATCAGAGGTTTCGGGTCGTTATATTGAAAGTTATCTGGGGATGGCCTAACTGATCTTTTGCTGTATTGATTTACAGACCTAGATTCAGTCAGGGTATCTTATTAAAAGAGCTAATAATGCAAAAACCATAAGTTACCGAATGAGGAACTTAACATGTGTGATGATAATCAAAGATTATCTAATGCATCGTATCAATACTATGATGAAAGTCATGTATGATATTAGTCCTCACCCTGGTAGAGTGCATAAGTCGCTTTGAAGCATTAATTTGCTGACCTGTCACCACTGTGTCTCATACCTTGTAACTAACGGATAACTTCAATATAATCATGCGTTACGATGAAGCTTTGCGCAATTCTTGATACGGGAATGTGTCGTGAACGCGGGGACCAAGATTACTCAGTATCTAATATTACCATAATGTATCTAAAGTGCTGAGCAATGAATGATGACTTTGAGTTTAAGTGGACAAACTTACTGGTAATGGTTGTAGGATGCTCAATGACAAAAACAGAAAATTGATCAAAAAGAGTTATGACTGACTGTTTCAATACTGATATGATCCTCTTACCAGAAAATTCACAAAAATATGTTTAGTTAACTTTTATGCAATTACATTTGAAAATCCAAAAAGATTTTTGGTGTGTTTTAGTATAAACTTTGAAAAATCAAAAAGTTTTGTTTCAATTTTATTTTCGATAACCGATGTTGGGATACTGAATGTGAAGGCTCGGATACTTAAAAGTTGAAAAAGATTGCAAATTTTCAAGTTTTGGTACATATTGAAAATGTTTTATAGTTCAGGGGGAGAACTATTGAGGGTCAAAAGGAATGTGAAGAGTACTTCCGAAATTTTGTCGTGTCTAACGCTGGTTGTAGTTTGTGCAGTTTTTAGTAAATTTTTCTGCAGAATCAAATTGTCACACCCTCAAATTTCCACATGCGGAGTTCTACCGAGAGGCGTGTGACATACCAGGATCCAAGTCAACGGTCAAAATAAACAACACTATATGAGACATATGTAAATTCAAAACATAAGTTTAAACCATTTGACATAGCAACGGAAGCAGTGTTTTACAAAATGAAACCCAAAAGTATGCAAACTTATTCGACAATCAAAACCATGAAACCTAAACTAGACGCCGTGCAGACGTGTGCGCCTAAGCCCTGAGATGCTACCTTAGTGACCTGAGAAAACATGCCAAAAATTATGTCAGCACATAATGCTGGTGAGTTCACAGGTTTAAGTTTACAATTAGATTCCATGCGTTGAGCCTTGATCACAAAATACCATGTCATGAGATGCGTTGAATAAACTAACAAGCGTTTCTTACTACTACCACGACTGTGATGCTGAAACCATTATTGACAGCGTTTCTTGCGTTGCTGCCTGTGTTTGAGATGCTAGTGTTACCAAAGTATAGAGACAATATGCACCCGCCCGGCTCCAAGCCGATGGGTGGGGTTTGTCAGGCCCAATAGATCTATCCACATTTCCCCGTTGTGCCCAGCACATTCATGGTTTCCCCCAGGGACTTCCGTGTTTCATCGTGTAGTAATCAAAAGTTTTGCCTATCAAAAGTGTTGTGTTTCGAAAAAGTTGCGTGTTCATAAGAGTTGCATTTCAAAAGAGTTGCGCGTTTATAAGAGTTACATTCCAAAAGAGTTGCGTGTTCATAACGAGTGTTGCGTTTCCAAAAGAGTTACATGTTTATATATAAACGTTGAGTTTGTTAAATCGTGTGGAATGTTTCTCCCCCAAGAGAAAGATATATAAAAGAGGGGTCATGAAATCACCTTAGGTTGCGTTACTTGTATGTAATTAAAATCAGCAAACTATGCTAGCCCCGTATAGTGGCGACCTAACACATGATAGTTATAAGTACTCAGACTAATAACCCGCAGGTTAGTTAGTCCCTAGATGTCCAGACCATAACCAATTTCCTTTGAAAACGTGTTGACTGATTAACCGACCATTTTAGACAAGACTCGACATCCCATTGGTGACCCGACACTCCACGTGTTAACCTCATACACGACATACAATTCATGCAAACAACACTTAACACGTGTTAAAGTTCAACAAGTCTAATATATAGTTCAACCAATGCATAAATAAGTCCGCGCACGTGTTACCATGTTGCTAGACATGTTACGGGGTTCCTAGCATGTTCCTAGGTGTCAAATCGGGCTTCGAAATGTCAAAACACACTTACAACAGCAGTGCATGCGATTAGGAAAAGTCAACTAGCAATTAGGAAAAGTCAACTAGTGATTAGGCAGTGTAATCGCCTTCCCTGTAGCCAATTAGGCTGTAATCGCCTTCAATCATAGGCGATTAGGCCAATTCTAGTGTATTATAGGCGATTAGAGCTATAAGGTATGCAATTCAGAGTCAAACTAGTGATTAGGATCGTAATCACCCTCAGTGAAGGCGATTAGGCCCCCAATCGCCCCCTATAGGCGATTAGGCTCCTAATTGCCTTCAGCATAGGCGATTGGGCTCCTAATCACCTTCAGCATAGGCGATTAGGGCCCCCAATCGCCCCCTGTAGTCCTGTTCCGATTTTTCGCGCGTTTAACCCTCCAAATCAGATCCGGAACGTGTCGAAACACCAAATATCAATCATACAACATTAACAAACATATTTCAAGCAAAACCCCTAAGTTATCATCATTCTAACAGCCCCGAATGCGAGCGTTTTCCCAAAATAGCATACTTATCATGTAAATATCACATCAACATGCAAAAACTTGCCCTAAATAGCAAATATCCAGATTTCATCACGTAACAATGTTGTCCGATAATATCCTACTGTTCTAGCATCATCCTAAAGCAAACCCTAACATCATATAACCAACAAAACACATCATATCATCCTTAATCATTCAAAACCATTCAAATGGGTCAAAATACCAAACATCAACAATACACAACCATGGACCTCCAAACTCCTAAGTTAACATTATCATAATCCATTTAAGTCAGAAACACATTTATTACACAAGAATAACCATGTTTCAATCATAAAAATCCTACCTTTATACAAATACAACACATATAACATGCATAAAGGTTTGGGTTTGTTTAGAAACGGTTTTTAATAGATTTTCAAAGACACAATAGTTTAGAAATCAGGTTTGGACCTTTAGGGAACAAAACATAATCATACAAAGGTTTGGGAATGAAGAACACACCTTGGATTTATGAGAAAATGATGTGAAAAGCTTGGAAATGTGTGTTTTGATGCAAAAACGTGTTCCAGAGGGTGTTTGTGAGTTGGGATAGGTTATGGGACGACTAGGGTTGCTCAAATGATGTTTTAGAGGTCAAGGGTGGAATTTATAGGCGTTTCTTGTCGTTTAAAACACGTCAGGCGATTACGCAGGAGTGCAGACGATTAGGGCCCTATTCGCCCTCAGGAGAGCTTAATCGTCCTCTATGTCAGGCGATTAGCCTGCTAATCGCCTTCAGCATTGTCCCAATCGTCCCCTGCTATGTGTAATCACCTATAATGTCATGCAATCATGTGTAATCACCGTTTTAACACATATAAACACGTATTCACATACCGACAAGTCGCATAAAGATTATAAACACATAATTCATGAAAACAAACACGTTCACATTCGTTCACCAATTCCCGGGACTCGAGACTTGTGTGTGTGCATTGGACCCGGCGATTCTACAAATTGCCAACAACCGGACTCATACCTTGTGTGTGTGTTAACCCCAATGATCCTTCGAATCATTGATCCATCGACATTTACTTAACGTGACTCGAGTCAACTGACCATGTTATGCGTGATGTATGTGCGATTCACTAAGGTAGACTTACTGGATTTTCAAAAGTTACTAACCGGAGTTTGCCGGGTGTCACACAAATACAACAGGTGCACTGCTCAAGACTCATCGACAATGCATGTAACTGAACAAGACCCAAACCTGAACATCAAGATCACCAGAACAACAGAAGCTAGTAAGAGGTTGTTAAAGAAATGATTGAAGATCGAAGAATTCAAGATTATTGTCTATCTAAATATTTGGATCAACAAATGCCAAAGCCAAGATTTCTTGAGTCTGTCTGAGATTTCGAAGCTTACTGGAGAGATAGACAGGAAACTCGACACAAATGTGCATGAAGATGGAAGTTTTCAAGTCGTTCAAGATGATGAGATCAAGACTTGAAGAATTGATAACTTTCTGATTTGGTACATCACTAGCTAGGTCCAAGGGGTTTATTGTAAGTGCATTATTCATGTATGTCCCTAGCTAGTGATCCAGTTCTTAATGTCGAAGGTTCAGATAATTAGAAAACGACCAAGATTATGAAGATGTTGAGTTTTAGAAGACACATTCGAACCCACGCGGGGTCGAATGTAGCTCAACAACAGGTCGAAGGTAGAATGGTTGATAGGAAAGGGTTCATTCGTCCACATGAAAGGGGCGAATGTGGAAAACATCCACATTCGACCTCACGCTTAGGGCGAATGTGGAAAGCCTATATATAGGGAAAGTTAGTTATTTTTAGAGTTAGTTATCATTTGAGCTTTTCCCTAGAGTGTGTATATGTGTTTTTCTCTGTATTAGGTCTAAGATTTCATTTGTAAACATCTTGATTTGATCTAATACAAAGATTAAAGTTATGGAAATTGCTTGGTGATTCATTATCTGTTTTCATCACGATCGATTACGTTTATTTCTGAATCATTTTGCACGATCGTTGGGGATTCCGCACCCTACGGTTGGTATTCGTGAGATCACATTTCTTGATTACGATCCGAAACGAATTCTCACTTCAACTCATTCCAAGAAAGATTGTAGGTAGCTTCACGACCCAAGGTCTGCACTTGTAGGTTCCGCCATGTCAGCGCCTCGTCCTGGAAGGTACAAGTGACGTACTTGATCTTCTGGTCTTCCGAGCAACCACTGATATCGAGCACAGACTCCGTTTTCTCAATCAATCGGACATTACCAATCGATCCTTCTGACCCACGAAAGTTCCAGGGCTTGAATGTCATGAAAGTCTTGTAGGAACACCCACGTATGGGATTCTCTACTTTTGCAGCGTCAGAAAGATTGGATCGTCAACGAAAAGATCGGCATAAAATACGATCAAGACTAGAAAGGAATAGGCAAAAGCTTTACCAGTCTCAGGTTCCTGGGTTCTGCGTCGCCCTGCAGCGCCCGAACCGCCACAAGAGTCGGCGCGGTTCGCTTCATGTTATGCAATAGCCTCTGCGATCACCCTGGCTAGGTCTGCTAAGGTGGTCGGAAAAGCTTCTTCCTTAGAAGTATATCGAGTAGTTCTTTTGGTCGGCATGTTCTTCTAATACACAAGATTAAAAGATGAGACACATATCACTGTATAATATTGTCAACATATGCACCAAGCAAACAACTATACAATCAACACAAATGACAACCCAAGATCACAAATGCACGGAACAATTACAATGACAAGATAGGGAACCAAAATACCGAATCTCTAAATAATAGTTAAACATACTAAATAAGTTTCATGTCAAACAAAATAATACCGGCGTACCACCTTATAAATTTTAACTTCCAAATCGAAATACAACATAGAACATCCTATGGGGACGGGGGTGGGAAAGTAGCAGACAAAGCTGCAATGGCGGCAGTCATCCTAGCCTCAAGGTCGTCCACTCTCGCCTCTAACTTGGCAACACGCTCCTCCGCTGGAGCGCGTCCCTGATCCGCCTCGTAAACACGGGTACCCAATTCTGCCAGTCAATAGAGGATAGGATCCCGGGTATGACCCGTCAGATAGAGGTGTGTCAGAGGGAGGCTGGGATGGACCACCAGTCTCAAACGTAGAGGGAGCCTGGTCGTCAGTATCCTCGTCAGAGTAGGCTAGGAATCGATCCATAGTCGGTAAGTAAGTCCTCTTACGAGCCTGGGTCCTCTGGAGCTGGAGGCTGGGGATCGGCTGGTGCTGGAGGTTTGGGGTCAACCTGGGCAGGAGCCTCAGCCGGAGCGATAGGAGCCGGTGGAGGGAGCACTCGTTTCCGAGGGGTGTACATCATACGAGTCCCACCTGAACATGGGCGATATGGTCGAAAGGACGGCACCCGAGGCTCTGGTTGCGGTGGGGGTGCATCCTCCTCCTATGCCTCGCCAGCAGGCATGGCCTCCTCATTGTCGGATACGGCATGATCAACCTGCACGTGATCGTCCTCGGTGTCTGAGTCACCCGAATCGGGCTCATAACCCTACTAAAGGTCGTCGGCTGGAGGGCTGTCTGGTACAATCTCCTCCTCAGAATCCGAGAGAATGATAGGGTCGTTGTGGTGTGCCATGATCCTCGAAATCAATAAACACACATGCGTGTCAGTAATCATGTGGTGTACTTAGTATATCTACTAATGTGTGAAGTATATAACTGGCATGGAACTTGCATAGCACGTAGGGATAAGTGTTGTGATTCTTTCCTTGGAAAACATTTCGAAATTAATTTTTGTTTAGATTATAGTTTGACTCAAAAGAATCTTAGTTCGCTATAATCTCATGCTCTGATACCAATCTGTCACACCCCGCCAAGGCGGAAACGCGAGGTGCGACTTCGAATGATTTCCAAGCACAAAGTCACACGAGCATTAATTAAAATAAAACGGGAACTTTCATTAAACAACCAAATTTGTTCAACATCACATTAATTGTTTAAAATTAAAACCATTGTATGTAAATGTCTAGAGTTAAAACGACAACACAACGGTCCAAAAAAAAGTATCCCACAAATGCTAGCATGCGACCTTCACAAATTCCATTATCCATGCTAGTTTCCTGAAAACACATGCATGTAAAAATATAGGTCAACATAAAGTTGGTGAGTTCACGGGTTTTCTAAATGATGGACATGTAATCCAAAACCGACTAAATCATTGCCTAGCTAGGGCAATAATCAATATGTGATCTGACATGAGCCCATAACCAAACCTTGACATGTTGTGCCACGCCCATTCTACACTAAAGACAATGAATAATGTGAAATACAAGCACTCTTTTGATATCTGTCATCCGGTCAGAGCGACTGACCAAGAGTGGGGGGGTGTCAACCCAATAGATCTATCCCGGTGTTTCATGGCTAAGTCCATAGCTAATGGTTATTGTATGATGTATGACACGCGGGCTTAATGGATCCTGAACCTTAATGTCTCATGTTTTCATAATAGTCATGATTGTAATTGAAAACTTTTCGCATGTTTTTCCCCCAGAAAAATGTAAAAACTGTAAAAAGGGGCAATGAAATACTCACTTAGTATCTGGAGGCTAAACTGAACTGAGTCTGATGCGGTGTGTCCGGTCTGGGAAGCCCTAAATTCAATTTAGAAGCCTCTTAAGTCTATGTTTGGCTCTAACTACCATGCAATTGTTCACCCAACTGTAACACCTATGGACTAGGGGCTTCAGTACCACTATCCACGTGTGTCACACACTGTATGTGTCAGAAAATGTTCGTTTTGTTGTTAATGTGGCCATGTTTAGTCTGTTTAAGATAAATCAAATGTCTTGACTTACTTAATGTCACCGAGTGCCACTTATATCTCAGTTATGTAAGTCTAGGGTGAAATATAGACATATCTTTCGGAAATGTTGTATAAAAACAACATATTTAGGTGTTTTGCAGTTGCACATACTCGCATATTGGTGTTTATCATAGGTTTCCAAGAAAACTCTTGTGTTAAGCTTGTTAACACATGTTTTTATTAATCATAACACATGTTTATAAATCTAACCTTGATGCATGTTGAAAAATTAAGTGAAATTCACTATACTTGAGTCGGGTCTTGGCCTCATACACGCACCCATACATCTATATGTATGTGTGTGTGCTCGTATATGCCCATATACATATGTTCCAAGGTGTATGTATCAATGTCCGTATGTGTATACAAAAACTAAAACATTGAACTCTTAACATAAAACTTGAGTGTTTAAGTTGTTTTTATTTGACACATTATGTTCATAGGGTCGTGTTCGAGTGTGTGGGTTCGGGTGGACACTACATTTAACCAAAATTATGTATAAAGAAGGAAAAGGATTCGGATGTTCTACCACACGTGTATATAGCCGATAATAACAAAGAAAAGAAGCTAACTCCTCACAATGAAGCTCCTCGATGTTTGTTAAAGTCTTGGAACTCTTAAATAATGATGGTGAATGGTCGCTACTAGTCCCTCGGGTGTGGAATCCTTTCGGCCGAGTGGTAACAAGAGGAAAAGGGAGGTTTCCAAGTGTTAGTGTAACTTGTGGTGTTGTGGTGTGATTACAAAGGCTTCTAATAGCCTCTATATATAGCCGAAGGTGGGATGGTAGCCAAGAGCTCATTGGTGCACAATTGTAGAAGGTCAATGGTTTGCTTTCTTGGAGTGCAAAGATGGAAAAGCTTTCTAGAGAAATAAGTTGACTTTGAAGTCTTGTTTGGTTGTGTAGGGAGGTGTTTGGCTGCTATTATCATCGGGAAGGGCCATTTTATTTGTGGCAAGGTTGACAAGGAAATCAAGCTCATGTGTTTTAAGTTTTGCTATTCTAGTGTAAGGAGTTGGCCTTGTGTAGTGTGTAGTTTTTCTTGGGAATGCCATAGCAGAAAATCTTGGATGGTTTTGAGTGTCTTGAGTAGTCAACATGGAAAACTAGACACTACACAAGGTTGTAAGTTCAAGTGTTTGGTTATGTTGGTGAAACATCATGGAAATGATAAGCATGAGGTGGTAGGTTCATGTGGTTTTTGTTGGTTCTTGTAGTTTTGTTGGTTCATGTAGGGTGGTGTGGGCTTACTTTTGGAAGGGATATGGATAATCATGGAAGGTCAAACGTTATGGGAATTGTTAATGGGAAAAGCTTGTTTCTATGTTGGTGTATATCATAGGTTTTAGTGTTTTCTAGATAAGAATTGTGACTAGGTGATGAGAGGGTATGTGTATGTATATGTGCGATCGTGTATGTGGGTGTGTGAGTGGTATTTGTCATTTTCTCAACATATGATTGTGTGTGTATGTAGCTGTATATATATATATATATATGTATATAAAGGTGTGAGTGTGTCTTGTACAAGTTAGATAGTGTCCAAAACATTGCACACATCCTTGCCTTGGAAATATGTGAGTCGAAACATACATGGGGAAGGAACAAGGAATTCTTGGCAAGTCAACTTGTGTAAGGTTGGTTGATTATGGTGGTCTATGATCCCATTTTGGTAATTATCTTGGATTTGGTGGGATTGTGTTTTGATATGTAGATACATGTGTGTAGATATGGTCGCATGTATGTATGTATGTATGTATAAGTGATAGTGTATTTGTTTGATTCTAATACTTACTTTAGTCTTTGTGGATCAAATTTTAAGGTTACATGTGGACACATTTCTTATGTTTTTACTAGTTTCCATAGAATACACATCGGTAACCTCATTGTTAATAAACATTGTTTGTTTTTGTTCTTGTCGGGGCAACAATTTGAAATCGTATGTTCAATTGCATGGATGTCTCACTGCTAGGGTTTTGCATGGGTTTCCTATGGTCTAGCATGAAATATTTGACTAGTTAAGGCCTTGGACTAACTAGTGTGTCTACTTTTAGTCTGTACGTCTCGGGATTGACTCGTTGGAACCCTGTATGGCCCACTTATGATAACTAGATGACATGCAATGCTATGCACACTGTATACATGTAACTAAGTGTACGGAGATGACCTATGATTTCGATGGGTGTCACATCGCCGTGAACAGTTTTCAGTGGCACAAGCCTCGAAGTCGGCTATCGAAGACCGACCTCTGTCAAGTTGATTCCACCACTTCTTTGCAAGCTCAAATCGAGGCGTTATCAACTCAAGTTAACCAAATAAGCAAAGAACAAGTCAGTGTCATCACCGCAGCGGAGTAGCAGCTACAATACGAGAGTCTTCCTCCTCTTCAAGCCAATGTTTAGCAAGTTGATTTCATTGGTACGAACCGTCCGCCAAACAGTCCTTACAGCAACACCTACAATCATGGCTGGCATGATCATCCAAAATTCGGGTAAAAGAACACAAACAATACCATGCAACCACCCGGCTCTTGTCACACCCCGCCTAGGCGGGAACATGGGGTGCAACCCTAAAGGTTTTCAAGCACAAGATTCGAGCAAACATTCAAACTTATTTAATAATAAAAGTACCAAACTTGTTCAACAACAACAACCATCACAAAATATTGCTTAAATCCTAACAAGGGATCATAAGTTTTGAAAACACAAAAAGTGATAGTTGTGAATGAATGCCCAAACATATCCCAAGTTCCATCCATAACTTAGTTACCTGGAAAAACATGCATAAAAACTTTGTCAACATAAGTTTGGTGAGTTCACAGGTTTTGAAATAATTAAAAATGTAAAGTTTAATGAAATCCATGATGACCCATCATTGTCTAGCTAAGATCAATGATGATGAATGTTCATGAGTCCGTAACAAAACCTTGACGAGTGATGCCTTGTACATCGCACAATAAAGACAATGTATCATCATAAAAGAAATACAAGCACTCTTTTGTCGGATGTATCCGGGTTAAAGCGACTAACCAAGAGTGGGGGTGTCAACCCAATAGATCTATTCAAGCGTTTCTAGGCTAAATCCATAGCTAATGGTTACGGTAAACTAATTACACGAGGGCTTAGTGAGTACTCTAAACATATTGTCTCACGTATACCGGTCTGCTAGGAATTTATTCTAAAACTAGTAAACAATGCATGCTTTTCACCAAAGGCCCAAAATATAAAACAGTAAAAATGGTTCGTGGAAGTCACCTCAAGTCCGTGCAAAGTCCAGCAAATACGAGCGTCCGATAAACTAATGAGTCCAACCTACACGTCCTATAAATCAACGGACATCTTAGGTCTACGTTCTATATTTTTCTCATACACATTGTTCACCTATCTTATTATACATTTATGTTGATATCATTGGTGATGTTTATGCTTTCAAAAATATCGTTAATACTAAGGTTTATGTAACAACCCGGTACAGACCCCCAAAAATGTTTCGCGTTATTATCAATATTAAATAGTTAACCAAAACAAATACTGAGTGAGTCGGTTATGTTTGAAACTGAAAACTAAACCGTTATATATAAAATATTATTAAAGAATACACGTTACGAGACCATGCTTATGCGCATTAACGAACCCGACCCGTGCCTTGTGATTACTCATCATCGAAACACATGGCACCATTTGAAGGTGCCATGTGCCTCACTTGCTTGATAAACACACCTCATGTTCTTTTATTATAAAACTCACCCACACACACATAATAAACACAACACACACCAAAGAATATTAGAGAGAGAGAGAGACGATGAGCTAGAGAGAGAAAGGAGCCAGAGGTCTCCTCCACCTCCGGCGAGGCTCCGGAGGAGCAACCCCCAAACCACACAACCCCACCACCTCCACTCCGATTGCACTATGATTGACAGAGAGAGAGAGAGAGAGAAGAAATTGAGACAGAAGCAGAGGAAGAAAGAGAAACAGATCAGAGAGATGGAACCGGAAGAGAGGGAAGGAAGAGGAGGAGTTGAGTGGTGGTTCTAGCGGCGGCGGCGTCGACACCCAATCATAGTGTATCCTTGAAGCACGAGGTAAACCCCCCCCCCCCCCCTTTTTCCCTTAATAGTCTTCTGGGTAGATGTTGATAGTGAATCGTGGTGATAATATTGGGTCTGGGATATGGTATGGTTGTGGGGTTGGGGACAGGAGACGACTGGAGGTGATAGTGAAGGTGATGGTGGTGTCGGACGACTTCGATGGTGGTGATGATACTTGTTGAGGTGACCAATGGTTGTGATAATAAGAGAAGGAGGTCTGATCTCAAGTTCTTATAGTGGATGTTGATGATGAAGGGTGTTCGGTGATGAGGTTAGTGATGGTACTCGGTACTAGACCGGTGGTAGGTGGTGGTGGTTGTCAAAGATGGCTTCTGTAATGGATACTTGACAGATGTTGTTATTGATAGACTACGATGGCGATTGTTGTTAATTTTATTCAAAGGGTTCGTATCAAGGAGTCGAGTAAGGGGATCGGGTCAAAGGATAGGTCAACGGAAGTCAACATGATCAACCTCCGGTCAACCAAAGTCAACAGGATAGTCAACTAGGTCCGCATTGGTCAACACGAACCAAGAATGAATGAGAGGTATAACCGAAAACCGATGACTTTGCGATAATAAACATTTAGTTATTAACATTATATAACTTGGCGTGTGGGACTTGACGAGTGTTATTACGAACCAAACATAAAAACGAATATATACGAACTCGGACATTGTGGACATTACCCTTGAAACATGGACTCGAACACTTAGACATTATAGACTAAGACTAGGAATTGGTAAAAGCGACATGTAACTTAGGTGCACATACGCATATAAATTGGAACCATATCTTGATAGGAATGGATGTTCGTATTTGACAACTTATACATTGATACATAAGAGTAAATGACACCTCGACACTTGAACAATGAAGGATTATTGATACGGACATACGAGACATTGGAAAATAATACCCAAGCTTTGGACTTGAAATTTGGATATGAGTTTAGGACATAAGCGACATGTATTATACACATAGACATAAACATTAAAGCGAATATTACCTTTAACTACTTGAGACTCTTGACGCGGACCTGGAGGCGTAGGATTTGAAGCTATATATATTTTGAGCTTAACACGGGTATAATAATAATGGAACATAAGACCCGGGCTAAGACATGAGCGATATGTACTAAATATAATCTTTTGTGCCTAGAAGTAACCTTGAAATCTTAGACTTAGATTAATATTGAACCCATGAATCGGACATCACTAGACCAAACCACGATAAAGAATATGACATGGATACCTTGGTTGGTTGAATTAGACCGTAGTGGCGATATTGGATTTAGGACCAAGGAATTGAACCTCGACATATCGGACATAGCTAAAACCAAAACATCTAAAACACGACTAAAATACACAAACATCATTAGCATGGATACTAACTTGTAATACCCTGAGCTTGGAACCTAAGCGGTAAACTTGGTACATGAGACTTCAGACGCCAAGATATATATTAATATAGAAACCATAAGCCCAAGCTTGTCCCCACGCGTAACTATTCTAAATAAAGCCAAGACTAATAATATTTTTCGACTTAGGATTTGACCAGGAGAATAAGAGTACCAGATATCAAGCGCTCCGTTTATCATAGACTATACATGTGCATTATATCCAAGTGAGTCCCATGAACCATCCCCTATTTTTGTATTTTAAACTGTTTTGGGGTGAATACATGCTTCCAGTGCAGAACCAGTAGAATGTGATGAACCAGTGATGTGACAAGGTGTGCTCCCGATTACCGAACCGTCACACTCATTAACCCAATGGGAGATTGGACCACCTAATATGTGGGTAGTACTACTTGGGGAATCCCCCGCACGTAGTGGACATGGAAGCCTGGGAAACCCTCCACTGAGGTATGTGTCATGTATTTTGCCGTGGGAGTCCATAATGGGAGCAATTGGATCGAGTGCTAGGATTGAAGTGTGGCTTGTACATCACTATGTGTTAAACTGTTTTAACTTATTAAAACTGCTTTTGAATGATAAACTTGTTTTCGGAATGAGAAACTTATTTTAAAACCAGTTAAACGCACGCACGAACTCACTAACATTATTCTTGACCCAAACCTATTTTAAGCATGTGTTCAGGTACCTTTTCTGGAGCTTAGAGGAATACATGGCTGTGACTCGGAGTATCCCCAATAGATGAATCAGAAGGCAAGCGAGAACCTTAGATATTACCTAGAATATTCATATTAGAGATTGTAAAATGTATAAGTCTGTAACCGATTATTTATAAAATACTAATTATTTACGTTGCTCCACTGTTTGCTTGCATTATGTGATGTATGATGACAATCTGGAATTCCGTCTAGGCCCACCTAAGTCGGGGTGTGACAGATTGGTATCAGAGAAAACAGTTGAAGCGAATAAGATTCCTATTAGGCTTTAATCATGAACCTTAGGATGTTGACCTTAAAACCACAGAGTTTATTTCGATTTGGAAAACTGAAACATGACAGATGAACTAGAGTTGCAGCAAAGTGATACCGAACGAGTCGACCATGGGTACTGAACACATTAGGATGAGACTTTACCAGAAAGACATGAATAAACTAACGGAACAAAAAACTAGAATGTAAGAGGGACACTATGAATTTTAATAAGAATATACATGGATGCTTAAGTGAGGCGAGGAAGTGATTATGGTCACGAACATAATCATGAATCCGCAGGCGCGAGAGCATTTTGGGAATACCTTATTAAAGATCATGAGGGTCAAATTAAAACTCTGAAACGCAAAACTTGCCTAAACCGCGACCACCTGCTACACATAAGTTAGGCATACACCTTACCCTTGTGTTACTTAGTTTTCTAACCATGATGTTGTTATTCGATAGATTGTAGGCTTGAATCCATTAAGTGATTTTCTCTTGTTCCGTAGAACATTCTATTAAATCATCTGTGAAAAACTCCTTGTTTGTGTAACAAACATCTTAAACGTCTACTTTAGAGAACCAAACTCCTGCTCGATGCCCTAATTACGGTTATGAAACCTTACGTAAGCAGCCTTTGGAACTCGAAATCGTTCACTTTAACCATCCAAAACGTCGTGCATAACCTTTCGGATTGTAAATCTCGTGAGACAATATTTTGTTGAACTCCATTTGTCGCATTCTCCTCGATTTTTACTTGCAAAATTTTGAAACTCCATGAGTGTTGTAGCGAAACTTGGGGACAAAATCACCCAACTACCCTCGGAAACCTAGTGATCTTTCCGTTTATCATTCAAAAAGCTCTTGGACATCATGTTATAAACCATTCCGGTAAGACTTGAGGGCAAAAATTTCCATACGCGATCCTTACTCTTTAACTGTTTAGGTTCTTTTCAGACTGTACTACCTCACAGAACATACGTGAACACCAAGAAAACCTTTGTTTACTCAATGATCATTCGTGTTATTTGAGCTAATATCCTCGAAAACCGTAACCCTCTAATGTAAGGTAAATTGGCGATTATGATCCAGAACATAATCGCGAATCTGCAGGTACGTTATGGTGGTATAGAATTCCACGCGGATTTTCAGAAAAGATTCGAATCCATTTTTAAAGTAACAAAGGTGTGGTGGGTTAGTTGCGGTACACCCTATATATAAACACCAATGGTACATCAAGAATGGGACTGGGAATCAATTCAAAATTTTAAACTCTACTATTTGAAAAAGACTTCTAGTAAGCTTCTGGTGTATCAAAGATGTGGTGGGTTAGCTGCGGTACATCCTATATATAAACATCAATGGTATGTTAGAATCAAGACTGGAAGTCTAATCTAGAATAAACTCTAGTCTGTTTTCGGACATTACATTAAATCAAATATCCTTTCCCTGTATTTTAAACGAAATCGTTGATCTTGTTAAAAAATCATAGTCCTTGCGCAGACGACACGCTCGATGTGAAAACAAAGAAAAGATTCGACTATTCCATTTTTTCCAGTGAAACTCTCTGGCTAAAACCAGAAGATATCATTTCATTGACTAACACTGAAATCTTCCGAGAACCTATTTTATAAACTCGATTGTGATAAATAGAAACGCCCAAACCATATCGGTGCTATATTATAAATGACAAAGAGAACACTCGATGTAAAAAGTACTTCTTTACGAAAGCCCAAGTGACGAGAAACTTCGCAAGAATAAAGACAATTTTTTCTTTAACTCGTCAATACGAATTCCTTTCATCCCTCTGCAGGGTATTGGTTTTCACCAATCGATAAGAAAAAAGATAGGATCATTATCGAACGACCAAAAGATCGAGGAATTTGTAGATCCTGTTTCCATGATTTCCATATCATAACTGTCTGCCATTCCATCTATACGATTACCAACGATGAATGAACTTCCCGATATTACCACAATCATAATTCCGTGGACGAAATTCTTTTAATGGGGGAGAATGTAACAACCCGGTACAGACCCCCAAAAAATTTTCGTGTTTTTATCAATATTTTATAATAAATAATTAACCAGAATAAATAATGAGTGATTCGGTTATGTTCGAAACTGAAAACTAAACCGTTATATATAAAATATTATTAAAGAATACATGTTACGAGACTGAGCTTATACGCATTATCGAACCCGACCCGTGCCTTGTGATTACTCATCATCGAGACACATGGCACCATTTGAATGTGCTATGTGCCTCACTTGCTTGATAAACACACCTCACGTTCTTTTATTATAAAACTCACCCACACACACATAATAAACACACCACACACCACAGAATATTAGAGAGAGAGAGAGGATGAGCTAGGGAGAGAAAGGAGCCGACAGTCTCCTCCACCTTCGGTGAGGCTCCGGCGAAGCAACCCCCAAACCACACAATGATTAAGAGAGAGAGAGAGAGAGAGAAGAAATCGAGAAAGAAGCAGAGGAAGAAAGAGAAACAGAGCATAGAGATGGAACCGGAAGAGGGGAAAGGAAGAGGAGGAGTTGAGTGGTGGTTCTAGCGGCGGCGGCGTCGAAACCCAATCACAGTGTATCCTTGAAGCACGAGGTAAAAACCCCCCCTTTTCCCTTAATAGTCTTCTGGGTAGATGTTGATGGTGAATCGTGGAGATAATATTGGGTCTGAGATATGGTATGGTTGCGGGGTTGGGGATAGGAGACGACCGGAGGTGATAGTGAAGGTTATGGTGGTGTCGGACGACTTCGATGGTGGTGATGATACTTGTTGAGGTGACCAATGGTTGTGATAGTAACAGAAGGAGGTCTGGTCTCAAGTTCTTACAGTGGATGTTGATGATGAAGGGTGTTCGGTGATGAGGTTAGTGATGGTACTCGGTACTAGATCGGGGGTAGGTGGTGGTGGTTGTCAAAGATGGGTTCTGTAATGGATACATGACAGATGTTGTTATTGATAGACTACGGTGGCGATTGTTGTTAGTTAGATTTAAAGGGTTCGGGTCAAGGAGTCGAGTAAGGGGTTCGGGTCAAAGGATAGGTCAACTGAAGTCAACAAGGTCAACCTCTGGTCAACCAAAGTCAACAGGATAGTAAACTGGGTCCGCATTGGTCAATACGAACCAAGAATGAACGAGAGGTATAACCGAAAACCAATGACTTTGCGATAATAAACATTTAGTTATTAACATTATATAACTTGGCGTGTGGGACTTAACGTGTGTTATTACGAACCAAACATAAAAACGAATATATACAAACTCGGACATTGTGGACACTACCCTTGAAACATGGACTCGAACACTTAGACATTATAGACTAAGACTTGGAATTGGTAAAAGCGACATGTAACTTAGGAGCACATACGTATATAAATTGGAACCATATCTTGATAGGAATGTATGTTAGTATTTGATAACTTAGACATTGATACATAAGAGTAAATGACACCTCGACACTTGAACAATGGAGGATTATTGATACGGACATTGGAAAATAATACACAAGCTTTAGACTTTTAAATTTGGGTATGAATTTAGGACATAAGGACATGTATTACACAGATAGACATAAACATTAAAGCGAATATTACCTTTAACAACTTGAGACTCTTCACGCGGACCTGGAGGCGTAGGATTTGAAACTATATATATTTTGAGCTTAAGACACGGGTGTAACAATAATGGAACATAAGACCCGGGCTAAGACATGAGCGATATGTGCTAAATATAATCTTTTGTGTCTAGAAGTAACCCTTGAAATCTTAGAGTTAGATTAATATTGAACCCATGAATCGGACTTCACTAGACCAAATCACAATAAAGTATATGACATAAGATACCTTGGTAGGTTGAATTAGGCCATAGTGGCGATATTGGATTTAGGATCAAGGAATTGAACCTCGACATCTTGGACATAGCTAAAACCAAAACATCTACAACACATCTAAAAAATCTAAAACAAGACCAAGGAATTGAGGTGTGGCTTGTACATCACTATGTGTTAAACTGTTTTAACTTATTAAACCGGCTTTTGAATGATAAACTTGTTTTCGGAATGAGAAACTTATTTTAAAACCAGTTAAACGCACGCACGGAATCACCAACATTATTGTTGACCCAAACCTATTTTAAGCATGTGTTAAGGTATCTGTTCTCGAGTTTAGAGGAATACATGGCTGCGACTCGGAGTATCCCCGACAGACGACTCAGAAGACAAGCGAGAACCTTAGATATTACCTAGAATATTCATATTAGAGATTGTACAATGTATAAGACTGTAACCAATTATTTATAAAATACTAGTTATTTACGTTGCTCCCCTGTTTGCTTGCATTATGTGATGTAAGATGACAATCTGGAATTCCGTCTAGGCCCACCTAAGTCGGGGTGTGACAGTTTAATATACCAATGTATACCCTTTTAAGGCCATTAGTTAGTTTCATAGGTTCTTAGTAAACAAACACATTTTATTCCTTTGAAAATACCTTTAGGTTTGTATCAAATACGCGTCCTTGCATATATATCTATGTAGCATGTGAGGCGTCTTTATGTTTATTTATATTTAAGCACGTGATACCTTTGTACATAACTATCTATCTTTATACAGTTTCCACATGTACACACCCATATGTGTTCATGCTATAACTCTTTCCACATACACATTCATGTTCAAGATATCACCCTCTTTCCTATACATAACCACTTAGTTGTCACATGTTCCCATACGCACATATACTCGTACGCATACAAAGACCTATCTATGTATGTCCATGTACCCAACACATATACGAATGTCCATGCCTATTAAATGTCACATATACATACCCATATATGTATATACTCCACTTTATACCCATCAACATTCATACTTGTGACACCTAGACATATCTACACATAGATATTCATGACACAACCCTTTCCATTCCTACATATGCCCATTCGCATACATACACTTTTATATATTCTTAAGGTTTTTGCTACAAATACATTTTAGGTGTATACATATATATACACACGAGAAAACACATACATACCACACGCACACACATACTTATCTATTATATTTGTTTTTAAGTTATCAAGTTATCAAAGAATGACGGATTTCTAAACTAAGGGTGAACCATGTGGCATTTATTTGGAATAAAGAAGTAAGTGTTTTAAGATTCATACCTCTTAGTGGGACAAGAAGGAGTGTAAGACACTAGGTATCCTTGGTTTTCTCTTGGAGCTTGGTTGGTGTGTGCGTGTGCCAAAAATTTAGAGAGAGGGAGAGGTGAATGTGTAAGTTGTGGTGTGTGGTGATCTCTAAGTCCATGACCTCCTTTTATAAAGGTGAGAGGTGAGGAAGGATTAGGATGGTGTTGATATTTTAGGAAGGTCAACTAGTATGGATCTTTGGGAGTTAAAGAATATTACCTTCTTAGTGCTTAATCACTTGACTAACCATTGACATAACACTAGACATTAGGCCATCATGAGGATGTTTAGATAGCTAAGTAGTTATTAGACCACACTTGGGTCATGGGGGCGGCTCACATGAATCGAAAAAGAGAGGAGATCAAGCTTGATTTGGAAGGTAATCTCCTATGGTTTAATATAATTAAGGAATCTTGCCAAAATCATATGTGATCTTATAAGATTTGATATGATGGGTGTTGCATTGGGAGAAACATAATCATGGTTACTAGATATGTGGGGATATTAGGTGACTAGAGGGGCGGTTCATATCTTCGAGAGAGAAGGAGATAGAGAGATGAGAGGGAGGAAGGGGTCTCCTAATTAGGAAGGTCAACTCTTGTGTGTTTGTGTGATTAAGAAATATTTCTAAATCTAGTGTTTAGTCACTTGTTGATGCCATTCTAATCAACATGACATCCTATGTTTATCCTTGACTAATGAGGGAGACTAATCACTTGTTTACATTTCCCACTTTTCCATAATGTGACTAAACATATGTCACCTACGTTGGCTAATACTAGTGTATAAAAAAATATGGATTTGCATGGGGTGGGGGGTTGGGCGACGGCTACAAAGAAACAAAGAGGAAAGGGAGTGAGTTTTTTTGGGGAAGGAAATCTCACATGGATAGTTGTGATTTAAGGGAACTTTTTTTTTGTGTTAATCACACCTAGGTTAGAAAAGTTGATGGGATTTATGTTTGACTAAACATATAGATTATGGGAAGGTATGTGGTGGATGTGATGGTTCATTAACTATGTCTTTGTGTCATATGTGGAGGGAACAAAAGGAACTTGGTGGTGGTTTGGTGTTTGGGCCGAAAAAAGAAAGAAAGAAAGGAAGGGAAAAGGAAGGTGACTAGTGGTGATGATGTTGAGTTGGTTATTTGAGGTTATGAAGCTTTATAAATCCTAGTGTTGATTAGTTTTTCTACCTTTTATAGTTAAACACATAGTTGACATTGGATAGCTTATGAATAAGGAGAAAAAATTCATGTAAGACATGTATTAAATGTGTTTTCCATTCCATGCACACACTTATGTATATATATGTTGGAAAATATTTATTTTGTAAACATAGTCACACTTTCTTGATATGTATTTAAATGAACAAACATATACACATGGTTTTTGGAAATAGTTTATAGTTGTTTAAACTCGTGTCACCAATGCTCATTGATACGGGTGAAATTGTAATTGTTCGGGCCTTGCTAGACTTTCTTGGGGAACTTGTGCATATAAAATGATATTAATTTTGTGTTATAAATCAAATGTTGACTAGAGAGTGTACGGATTTTGACCTGGTAAAGTGGTGGATGTCACAACTCTAGTCAACAAAACAACTAACAACACCCTCTAAATAACATACACGAAGATCATGAGGGAACTAGGAGGCCATATTGGAGAAACATAGCTTGAGGAAGTTACGATAAAGTATTAGCTAATATAATAACATGTGTTAATTTGGCTTAAACATATGTTATTCTCAACATTTATACTATAATACCATAACACATGTTAAAACACTCGTTTTTCCACAAATTCACCACACGTGTTAGATGAGGAAATATCTATAACCCATGATGAGGCGTGGGGCCCGTTTTATTAAAAATAGATACAGTTTGCAACAAAACTCCCAAAATGCACAGAACCGTACATTTTACAAAGTACATATAAAATACGTATTAATTATTACGTGCATGAATAATGGCCCCACGTATACATGATACAAGGGTCTACAAATCGGGTGAACATCTTGTATGGTAAACGACAAGAATGTACAACTTACTATGTCATTGGTAATCATAGGGTAGCATTTTCCAGGACAGTGCCTATTCCATTTTCTGCCTCACTAGACCTTATATGCAGTCACCAGGTGAGTTTCACGACCCCATTTTACTATTTTTACATTTTTAGGGGATAAACATGCTACATTTCTATTACATTACGTTTTGAGTGATATTCTATCATGACTACCATGTGGAACATGAGATATTCGGTTCATGAGCTCAACAGTCCTCGTACTTACATTTACAGTGTAACCATTAGCTAACAATAGCCATGGAACACTTAAATAGATCTATTGGGTTGACACCCCCACTCTTGGTTAGTTGCTCTAACCGGTTACATACAAGAGAGTGTTAGCATTCTACTATACACACGTTGTCTTTATTGTACAATGCGCGAGACACAACAGTCAAGAGGTTTGATTATAGGACTCATGGTTTGCACAGTAATCATTTGCTTAGCTAGCTTTTGATGGGTTATGCACGAATTTCACGAGCACTTTACATGGTACTTTAAAACCTGTGAACTCACCGACATTATGTTGACAAATCTTTCACGCATGTTTTTCAGGTAATTAATCTTGAGGAGTTGGGACTTGGGATAGGGGTTCGAGTGTGCATGTCATTACCATCACTCGTTGGGATTCAATAATGTTAGTCATGTCATGCTTCGGTATTTGATATAATGATTTCCATATAATGTTATGTATTTCTTAATTATGTATGACAATATTTATCATTTGATGGTATCGTTTTAGATTACATCTTATGTGTTGCTCGAACCTTGTGATTGAAAATCTTTCAAATCACATCCCCCAAGGTTGAGACAAAAGCATTAAAGAAGTGAAAAGGGTGTTGTCCTTTGGTGTGTTGGTTGAATGACATGTTCACTATATATATATATATATATATATATATATATGAACACTCTTAGCCGAATGTGACCCATGTTAGCATAGGTTTGTGTCTCAATCACTCTCCACCAAATTGCACAAACTCAAAATCTATTATGTGTGGCTAAATCTTATTACTTACAATTCCGAACCCCAGGTGTTATTAAGAGAAGGTTACTAATTCATGGTGTCGGCCGCCAGTTTGAGCGTTAGGATCTGTCACGCCGTCAGCAGCGGTTTTCACCCATTTTCTTGTATAAAACAAAGGGAAGAAACCCTAACTCAGGGGGGGAGGGGGAGCCGCCTTATGGCGATTTGGGAGAAAATAACACTTTTTTGAGGATTTTTCATCATCTCAATCCATCTTAATCCATTCCATATCATCATTAATCATCAAGATCTTTCATCTTCTTCATCATACATCACCATTGAAGCTTCCATCACCATGATTTAGTAACCATCTCTAAATCACACCCGAGGTTCGGAATTACAATCAGCTACACTTGAATTACCAACGACAGACTCTTCATCCTCTCCAACATCTTCCTAAATAAAATAACAAACTTCATAACAAGCAAACTTCATAATTATTTTGCATACTTGTTTTGTAAATAGCTTAGACAAACAAACCGCTAGTGTAACCCTAGCCACATACTCCTTGGATTCGATACCCTACTTACCCTAGCTACCTAGGTTATTTAGGTTTTGCATGACCCATGACGACTGAGGTCATCAAATGGCGTTGTTGCCGGGTAGCTAGTGCGCTTAGTATTGCATTGGTTGTTTGTTTGTATTTTTATTTAGTTGTTTAAAACAAGTGTTGTATTTCTATGTTTTTATTTTTATTTGTTTATTTTTATTAGATTTCACTTGGGTTTTCTAGTTTCTGTGCAGGATCTTTCTTTCACAAGTAAAAGAAGCTCAAGTTTTAACCATGTATGCAAATCGCTATACATGTGCATTTTGTGGGGATCCGCGCCACACATCGGGACTTTGTCTAGAGCTTGCAAAGAAAAAGGAGGCAACGAGAAGATATTTGGTAGCTTATGAAAGATGGGAGAACGCCCTGGTTTCATACTATGAAGAACTTGCTCCTCCTCTAACCCTTCAACATTACCAAAACTCTAGTAAATAAAGAATATGAGCAACGCCGTCGGCAACGTCTTCGGCAATGCCTTGAGTCAAATCAAAGTAGTCTTGATGAGATTATGTGAAGAGTGCAACTTTCTAAAGTCAAACAAGAATTAGCACAACCTCATCAATCACGATAATGTCGCCTAAAATGGTTGAGTTTTATGTACGACATTCTAAGCCATGAAAGAAGAAAAGGTAAGGCTTATCTCGCCTTATCAACTAATGAAAAAAGTCAAGAAAAATAAGAGTGGATATTGTCACAATTTGAGGAGGATGCTGTGGAGATGAATACCGCACCAATACCTCAAGTGGTTGACGATTTAAAGATCGAATCCACCAAGACTGAAGAAGAGGTTCCAAGTCTTCCTACACAAGAAAATGATTGTTTAAATCTTGATGAAGACAAGGTGCCTCGAGAAGTGCTAGTGAGTTTGGTACCCAAGGTTAGAAAGGTTTGCTTGCACGATTTTGGGCAAGTTATTTTGAAGTGAACCCACAAAACTTATAATCTATACATGCCAATGCTCGTCAAGCATCTCTGGATGTGGCATGTAAACTACCGAGCATACATTGGAAATTCGGTAGGCAAATGCGCGCTTAGACCACCTTGAAAGTCAAATCCGGTAAGGTCTGTCTGAAGACCCAGAAACTTAGCGCTTATGGGAGGCAACCCATCGATCAGGTCCTTGTGCTCTTTCCTTTCACTTTTTAATTTCTTGGGCATGATCATTTTTATTTTTGTTTGAGTGTTTTATTTTATTTGTATGGTGTGTTGTTATTTGTTTTGTGTGTTTTCGTTCGTTTAGACCGGGGTAAATTCTTGAGTTGGCTATCATATTCCCATAAACATTTTCTTTGTAAGCCTCTCCTACAAATTGAGGACAATGTGGACCTTAAGTTAGGGATATGAAAAAATTTTAAGCATTTTGAAATCCTTCATTTAAATTCTACACATTGAGGACAATGTTGGCCTCAAAGTGTGGGGATAGGGGAGAAAATGGCTAAAATTTTTCAAAAATGTCCTCAATTTTGCATTCAAAAATACGCGATTAACAAAATCTAACATGGGATGTGTGAACCATTTTGGTCCTTTGTCATGCTTAAATTCAAAGAAACCCACGTGATAGATGCTTGATTATAGTTTTATAAAAATTATGGGTGTTTACTTGGAAGTATGTCACTTGAAAAGTTGATTATCCACACATGTCACATACCCTACTCAATTCCCATGTGAGTATTTGAGCCTCCATAACATGCTACATTTCACATACTATTATATATCTATGCATGTTATGTTCAATTGAATTTGAGTGCGCCTATGTGACCATATGTGGAAGAATTTGTGTCTTTTGATACACTTAAGACCATGGGCCATTTTTTTGCACAAGAATGATTAAGGCATTAGGTTTGGCCTTTTTATTTTTACACCACTTTTACATCCTTTACCCAAAACAATTTCCCTTACTTAACCAATCTTGAGCCTAAACTTTTCTCTTGAACACCCAAATTAACCTATTTGACCCGTTAGCCTTTTTAATTTTAAACCCGAGTAATGAAAATTTAATTTAAGGATGTTCCTTTGTATTGTAAATAGTTTTCTTTCAAAAAAAAAAGCAGTGAAAAAGAAGAGAAAAGAGAGAAAAACACAAAAACATGTATGGGCTTTGAGAAAATAAAAGGCATAACATCGCCTTGTAGTTGTTAAGTTGAGTAAATTGTACATAGTCTTAGTCTAATGTAATAAAAATCGAATTTTCATTACCTTAGTCACTTTCAAATTTCCCATTCCATACCCTTTCACCAAGCCCCATTACAACCCTCTGAAAAGACCTTTTGACTTATGTAATAATTTTGTGCAATTTGGTGGAGAGTGATTGAAACGCAAACCTATGTTAACATGGGTCACATTTGTCTAAGAGTTTTCATATATATACATATACTGGTACATTAATACTACTCATTTTATGCTGAGTGGAGAGAAAATTCTGAGGGATGTGTGTATTGAAGCATTGACTGTTGAAGATGATCTAGTTTTGGGTAAACATTTGTTTTCAAAATGAAGATCATAATATGTCATGGCATTCTAAATTGTGTGGTTAAAACGAGTTGAGTATGACTTAGGACCTTAGCTTGCATTGCATAAGGATGGTGAGCTATCTTGTGTTTGATAGATGTGAAAGTGTGAATTGAGTTTGCTTGAGGACAAGCAAATGATAAGTCTGGGGATGTGACACGTGGTTGAAAGTCTGGCGCTTTTACTATTTAAATGTTAAATCTTATGTGTTTGGATGTGTTGATTTGTGAGAAAGTGAATAACTATGCGAAATTGATGTTTTGTAGGTTAAACACGAAGATTGGATGAGTTTTGGAAGAAATACATGGATTTGAAATGAAGATATTATTTAATTATGTCAAAGTTCTTTGAAATACGAAGAGGTGGCCACGAAAACGGACAAAAACGGAGTTGAAAGGAAAAAGTTATGAAGAAAACAAGTTTTCCAGCCGTTTGGAGCGCCGTCGGCCGCCAGTTTAGGCGTCGGGATTTGTCCTGCAGATTTTCACCCATTTTCTTGTATAAAACAAAAGGAAGAAACCCTAACTCGGGGGAAGCCACCATAGGGCGATTTGGGCGACCAAATAACACTTTTCTAAGGGTTTTTCATCATCTCAATCCATTCAATATCATCATTAATCATCAAGATCTTTCATCTTCTTCATCATCCATCACCATTGAAGCTTCCATCACCATGCATTAGTAACATTCTCTTAGTCACACCTAGGGTTTGGAATTGCAAGTAATAAGATTTAGCCACACATAATAGATTTTGAGTGTTCTCAATAGAACAATGATAGATTGAATTTATTAAGAGAACTTGGTTGTAGACATCAACAATCATCTAACTACACGGACAATTGTATGTTATATAAACCCAAGAACACAAAACCACCCTAGTTGATTTGATAAACAAAAGCAATCATTATCTAACAATTGTAAGTCTATGACAATACTTATAATTAAACCAACAATCTCTCATGTCATTCACACGTATAGTTGGTTGTCTATTTTGGCTAACAAAATGATGTTAAATAAGTTATATGTGCATGTGTAGGGTACGGTAGTAAAAAACAATATGGTTGGTTGTATAATTTGCCTAACAAACTCATGTAAGATAAGTTATGTTAGATCGTGGTTGTTTTTTATATATAACATATTTAAACCGAAACCTGTTGGTGCAAATTATTTAAATTATGTGGGTCTGTTGTTTGCTAATGGCTTGTAAATTCTCATAAAATTTGAGGGAAACAATCCATCATAAAAAGTGAGGTTTGAAAGTATTAGAGTTAAGTACACATATGTTGCATGTATTACAAATGGTAAATTAGGTTTAATGCATGTCTTACATGGGAAAAAAAGAAAGTATGCACAACATGTGCTATTTAGGGATACAAGTTAAGTATGCAAGTTTTGCATATGTTACACAGTGGAAAAAAAAATAAGAATCCAATTGTTCCATGAGCTACGCATTGATACAAATTAGGATTTACATGTTCTAAATTAGGGTTAGAAAGTAGTAAAGTTAAATACACATATGTTGCATGTGCAACAAAGTGTAAATTTGGTGTAATGCATGTCTTAGATGGCAAAAAGTTTAAGTATGCACATATTGCATGTGCTACGAAGTGATACAAGTTAAGTATGCAAGTGTTGCATATGTTACAAAGTGATAAAAAAAATAAGTTAAATATGCAAGTATATAACAACCTTTTGCTACTATTTAGTCATTTATTACATAAGTTACACCTTTTACTTTCAACACAAGATACACACTTTGATCAATACAAAAGATACATTTCATGTATCGAATGCATGCTACACTTGTTTCTAGTGTTACACCAGTACTAATTTGCATATGTTACAAAAAATATGGAACACAATACTAAATCTGAAAGAAAGTCATTGATCACGGCATATAATAGACTACTAGCAAAAGGAAACATACAATAGTAATAAAGATTGATTTCTTCCATGTTAAGAATTTGAACAAAATTAGTAGAAAAACTAATACACCTAGAAAACTAAAACAATGACCATCTACACCTAATCCCAGGATATAAACTCGTTCTTTTTGGCTTATTTACATTGTAGTACCGCTACTCTTTGTTCATTTCTTACCGTTGCCTCATCTGCCTCGCTTGACATGCCCTTCCTTTTTAACCGCCGACGCAACCCTCCACCTCCCGCTGTAAAATACATAAGGTTCGTAGGTTACACTCCATATTACCAGAAAGCATATGAAACACGAACTATATAAAAATTAGCGATCATAACATATGTTTAAAACCTAGAAAAGATTCACTAACTAGATCAGTAACATGTGAAACACAAACAAAACTGCACTTTTCATTGTTTGCCCGATGAAAATCTCCATGCTAATATTGCAAATTTCCTTGAAATTTGTGACACTTTTAAGTTGCAAAACATCACTCCCGACGCTATTCGACTTCGCATGTTTCCTTTCTCACTAAAGAATCATGCCAAAGCATGGTTAAACTCGTAACTAGCAGACTACATTACCACTTGGGCCATCCTTGCCCAAAAATTTCTTTCAAAATACTTTTCCACAGCCAAAACAGCAAAGTTAAGAATTGACATCACCACTTTTTGTCAAGAAGATGGTAGGTCACTTTGAGGCTTAGGAGAGATTCAGGGATATGCTAAGAAAATGTCCCTACCATGGGCTTGAAATTTGGCTTCAAGTTTTATCTTTCTACAATGGGTTGACAAATCAAGCAAGGTAGACTCTTGACACAACCGCATGAGGAATTTTAGGAAACAAAAGACCACAGGAAGCGTATGATCTCATCGAAGAAATCACCGTGAATATTAATTAGTGGTACAATCCTCGAAGTCAGCCATTAAAGACTAGTCTCTATCAAGTTGATTCCATGACTCCATTGCTAGCTCAAGTCGAAGCTCTATCAACTCGACTAAACCTAATGAGCAAAGCACCAGTGTATGCCATCACCACCGTAGAGTTACAACTGCAAGATGGAAGTCCTCCTCCTCAAGCCAGTGTTGAGCAAGTTGAATTTATTGGTACAAACCGCCCGCCAAACAACCCGTCCAACAACACGTACAATCTTGCTTGGCGCGATCATCCAAACTTTAGGTGGAAAAACAACAAGACAACATGCAAGCACCTGGTTTTAGTCAACAAAGCAACCAACAATGCCTTCCAAATAATGGTTATCCATCGATTGATGAAAAGCTCGCCAAGCTCGAAGCCCGAACGGCAGCCCAGATAGATGAAAAGTTCAACAATGCAGATAAAAGGCTTCAAGGAATCGAGTCCACGATCAGGAACCTGGAGATATAAATAGGCATAATGGTCAAGTCGCTTGCAGAAAGGCTAACATGGAGTCTTTCAAGCAACACTGAAACCAATCCAAAGGCAAATGTGAGTGCTATAACTCTTGGTAGTAGTCGAGTTTATCCCGAACCACCCATGCCTACTAACGAAGAAGTGACACCAACCATCCCACCCGAAAATGAAATTACACCCGAACCCGCAATAACCGTTCCCAATGTTATCACACCAGATATAAACTAAACCACCACTTCACCACCATCGGTCAATGAAGGCCCAAGAAACCACCAAACTCCTTCAAATGTTCCGTCTCAAGAACCACCACCAAAAGCACCATGGAGAGAGTACCGGCCTCACATACCTTATCCCAGTCGTTTGATGAAGCAAAAGACGGACGAGCAATATCAAAAGTTTACCGAGCTCCTAAGTCAGATCCATGTCAACCTACCTTTTATAGAAGTCATCCAACAAGTTTTTAAATATGAAAAAAATTTAAAAGCCTTTTTGAGCAACAAAAGAAACCTTGAGGCGGTTATTAAAGACAACGCTATGGAGTGCGCAACACTATTGCAACAAAGTATCCCACCGAAGCTGGCTGATCAAGGAAAATTCTCTCTACCTTGCACCATAGGTAACAAGCTGACGACTTATGCCTTGGCCGATCTTGGTGTGAGCGTGAACGTTATGCCTACTTATATCTACAAGTAACTCAACTTGGGTGAGCCACGACCTTTGAAAACTACTACCAAGTTGGCGGATGGTTCCATAAAGAAGCCCGAAGGAATTATGGAGAACCTACTTATCAAAGTAGGAAAATTTGTTTTTCCTGTCGACTTCATCATCCTCAACATGGGCGAGAGTAATGTTCCTATTATTCTCGGTCGTCCATTTTTGGCCACCGCTCGAGCAATAATAGATATGAGTGAGGGAGTTCTTGCACTTCAGGTCAGAAGCTACAAATTGCACTACACCACCGGAGGAATAGAATACGTGTCCAACGATCCGTTTGACACGGCCAACTTTATTGATAAACAATTGTATTATCAATTAAAGAAAGCTAAGGGTGCTATAGTGAAACCACCTGATGAATCTTCAGTGGGGCTTGATAACACCAAGTGGATCGACAAGTATTGAGACAACCATCAAAAGACTAATGGAAGAAAATGGGGCAGAAGGGAAAAGGGCTTGATTAGTGGACCGAAAGTCAAGAAGGATGTTGTCTGAGCAGCACGTGCTTTGTCCAGCTAAAAACGTGAAACGTGGCGCTACCAGGGAGGCAGTCCGGATTTTTATGAATAAGTTGAGAGGTTTGTGCATACGGTAGAAAAATGGTCAAGAACCATCAGGTATAGTCGTTCACTCTTGATATTTTCTAACCCTCTGGTATGCCCTCTCGGCATTAGGACATAGTAGTTTGTCTTTTACTTTTGTTTTTCTTTTGTTACTAATAAACTATTGTAGTTCATGCCAAGTAGTTTCTCTCGAGATAGCTTTGTGTTGAGGCGGCTGCGGGGATCGACCACACGCGGTCCATTTGAGAGCAAAAGGGGAGGATACTTGTTCCTTTTGACTATCCCACTTATTTTCTTTGCATATGCATATCAAAGATAATTAACTTAAAAATATGCTATGGAATTAAGTGTGAGGTGTTTAAAATTTTTCAAATTTTAAACACCTCAATGAAGTCAGTAAACTGTAACCTAGAGGCAAATGTTTTTCAAAAATGTTTTTGGCAACAAAAATGTTTTTCAAACCCTTTGAGTCCGCCCAAAAATCTTACGGGGGATTAGGCAGGGTTTGGTAGTCAAAAGAACCATCTAGGGTGTTTTTAATTCCTTAAAAATTACCTACCCCTTACATGTGAGTATTTGAGCGTTGTCAAGCATATCATCCCACAATACAATTCGTTTGGTTATGAGAGATAAACAGTATTGGCATGGCATTGTTTAAACTTGTGACTTATATATTTCGAGACCACAAAAAAGCTAAGTGTGTGGAAGTGATTTAGGCACCTAGGATCCGCCTATTTAATTATCAATAGCCTTAATATATTTTTCCCCACACTTAGTCACCCACTTTGAGCCTAAGCCTTTTCATTTCATCCACCTATTTAGACCTAACAATGACTAAACCAAGGAAGTGTTGAAGGGTTCGAGTAGCTCTAAGGCAATTTTGCGACTTGAAAGTTCAAATCCACACGTCAAAGAGCTTGGATCTCGATATGAAGCATGGCAACAAAAGGAAAGCCACAAAAGAGCATACCAAGTATGAAGAATCACCAAATCAAGCATCAAGTTTAAATAGTTTATTTTTGTTAAAAATAGAGAAATTTGCAAATAAATGATGTTGTTGAACTAAAGAAGTCGAAAAGCATCCTTACAAGTTTAAAGATTTGAAGAACCTTTTGAAGAACAAGTGATTGACTCGACCTAGTGGAGGCTTTTAGGCGGCATGCGCCGAACGATTCACACGAATAGACAAAGTTGAGTTATGAAGTCCAAGAGAAGATCATCAAAGCCAACTTGAAGATCGACAAGATTACAACAACATCTCAAAACACAACTCCTAGAGTTAGTCATGGTGGAAGAACCCATTCCTACCCATTTCACCACCATTTCATCAAAAAGTGATGGAGTGTTCACCCCCAAAGAAAAGTGGTGGAGTTATGATTTTCATACAAGCCTATGATTCATGCTTGCCATTGGGTTGAATCTGAGTGTTCACCCCCAAAGAAAACCCGAGTGAATGAGAGTTGGTGAGCAAAAATGAATTGGAACACTTTAGGAGTTTTTAAGTAGTCTTACCATAAACCAAGCCCAAAACCCCGAAGATCTATTAAGTGTGACTCTTAGGAGGTAGGTTTTTCTTGGCACATCAAGTAAACCTATAGTTTTTATCCGTAAAAAAATTGCCTAAGGTTCGGTTTGCTAGAGGACAAGCAAACGCTTAAGTGTGAGGTGTTGTGATGTACTGAGATTTACACATTTTACATGTGTACTAGGTTAGAGACCCGTGTTGACACACGGTACATCCCAAAATCAAATGAAAAAATATGTTACCCAATAATGGATATATGAATCAACAAATGTTTGATTTGACATGATTTAAAAACAAATAATGAAATGAATAATAACATATTTATTGTAACATAACGCAAATGAACGTTAACATTCAAAGTAATAATAGAGTTTATCAAAACATAAAAATAAAAATTATTAGAAAAACAATTCAAACGATTTATGACAATATTCATACAAAGGTAAAATGAAAACATTCTATAAATTTTGTAGTGTACTAATTTTTTTTTGAAAGCCAGGTGATACAATTCGTATGGATTATCGTTGAATGAAAAATATCATCAAAGAGTTTTAATGTAACAAAATAATGGATATATCATTCAACAATATTTCATTTAACATGTTTTATAAACATATAATGAAATGAAAAAAATTCTATCAATAGTGTAGTATGGAAGTTGTTTTATGTATTGAATGTTAGGTAGCTAGGGTTTGAGTAACAGTGGTGTGAAGTAGATGGATGGTAACCGAAAGAAGAAAACGCCTCATAGGGTTTGAAAGAACAATTTTGAGAGATCTACTTTTCACAGTGCTTCAAGAAAGATCTATATACTAAACAATGATCAATGATCGAAAATTAAGACAACGCCTCGGGAAGAAAGATACAATAAAACCGACTGAAGAATGATACAGACATATATAAACAAAGGCTAATAACATGATGAATTGGAACAATTGTTAGTGTCTCAAGTCTTCCATTTATCCGGCCCACACTTTCACAGACTTGGCTTGTGAGTTTCCAATTTACAACATTTTATTGTTAAACCTAAGATAAGACATAAATATATAGACCTCTAAAGCCAGTAATCTTATGAACTTAAACTCATCACACATTAGTAAAAAAATCATATAATAGATGTAAAATATTAAGAATAGCAAAAGACAAACAAAAAACTTCCCTTTTAATGTAATTCAATTCCATGAACCAAATCCTTATGCATTGCAACATATTGACCCATTAAATAACACAACGACTAGTATTCTTTTAATAACTTGATCATGGTATATGCATAAAGCGAAAACCTCTTTAGAAAACACAAGACCGTAATCTCCATATTTCTAAATGTAAGCATATTAGTGAAGTCAACAATCATTGTTTCAAAAATTTATATCTGGTTCATGGAATAGTTATTTAAATGGGCCGATTTCAAAGTTATAGTAATTAATTACTAAAGGAATTTAAGAGAACATAGCAATGAGTAGACTAAAGAAGCAGTAAAAAAAAAAGTATTGCAACCTTTTTCCTATTGCTGGGACTTTTTTAGACTACATAAGTCAATATTACATAAAGCTTGGCTACTTTAGTCAAACAAACTCAGTTTAACATGAATCATGACATGTGATATTTAATAATTATAAGAAAAATACAATAATACCAACAAAATTAGACAAAAATGAAAGAACTTTTTGATAGGACCATGGTGATAAAATTATGATTTTGATAGAGATACATACAATGAGAAGCACCTTATGAGGTTTGAAGGCTGTTTAGAGCTGACTGTATAGGGAAATGACCACGAAATATAACAAACATTTCAGCTTTAAAATCTTTCATAACGTCTAGAAACTTTTCATATTTCTCCTTGTCACTAACCATGTCTTTCACATCCTTAAGATACATATGCGCATCTCTATTTGTCAAGAATTACAACACTAATCCACTTTCTTTACAACAAATATTATATAATACCTTTTTAGATGTTACTTTTGTATGCTATTTGTTCATCTAAATGAAAATTATACTATAACTTCACCAACCATATTTTAACAATGATATCAGGCTATTCAAGGCACACAATATATGTATTATACCATAAAGCCATATAAGATCAAGAATCTAGCATATAATCTATATATAACTTTTAACTTAGTAAAGCAAGAAATGTTTAAAGGGTATAAAGTGAGAACAACTACAAGCATTGGGTTACCAAAAGTCCAAAAGGCGCAAGCTTCAAGTGACACTTCATCATGAGGTCCTTGTTCACTTGTAACATGTATTCAATTACATTATTCAAATGTGCTTGCAAGCACAAAAGCATGTAAATATGAGACAAAAAAGAAAAAAATGATGATATATTTATGGATCAGGAAAATCCGAACACAAGGAAAGAAGGAAAAAACTTCAATTAGCTTCAGAAAACCGTACAAACCTACCTAACTCAGTTAGGTTAGAAACATGTGTATTACGCAAGTAGAATAAAGTAAAGATTAAGTAATTAGGAAAATAAAACAATATTATGAGATAAGATATGATTATCGGGTTCCTCATTTAGCTATAGTCAATTATTGAAATAAAAGAAGCTAGAAAAAGAGTCTTGGGCCAATTAAATAGATACATCTCCTCATATAGTCTCTTCCAAATCATAGACATATCTCATACTGACTTGGAGCATACAGACCATGAAATTTATATAAAAAAAAGGTCAAAACTAAACAAAGAGTTAATGGCCAAATTCGTCCCTGGGGTTTGATCAATATTGCCATATCCATCCATTTTGAGAATTTATGACAACTGGGCCACTGTACTTCAAACTTCATTGCTAGATCAGTCCAATTTACAAACCCAGTTAAATAAGTCTGTTAACTCGAGGGCATTATAGTCATTTCCCCTATTAAAATTCCCACCCCTTTTAAAACCCTTCATCCCTCTTAAAAACCCCCCAATTCTCTGCAATATTGGATGGATTGGCCAGGGCGTTTGGCATCCCTGTCAGGACATTCACACACGAGGTAGTTTTCATGGGTTATAAATACCCTGTAGCATTAATTGTAATTTTATACTGGATTTGTAATTCTGTTATTTATATGCATAAGTGTTATAAAATCAACCACCTGAAAATTGAAAGTGCTATTTCACATATTATTTAATCAATGATGTTCTTTTTTTAGGTGGTTACACTGTGGTACAGAGCACCGGAAATTCTTCTTGGATCGCATCATTATTCTACACCTGTTGATGTGTGGTCGGTCGGTTGTATATTTGCTGAGATGGTGAACCAACGGCCACTCTTTCCTGGAGATTCTGAGATTGATGAACTGTTCCAGATTTTCAGGTTTTATCCCATGAATACTGTGATTTTATGGTATTTATTCTTTATCCGTAGATATTCGTCACTTCTTTTGCAAATTGATTTTCTATGTGCTTCTGAATATAACTAGAATAACTTTATGCATATTTGCGACTATTGTCCATTAAATGAAGTTAACCGTTCTCTTAATCAAATGGTATGACTAAGAGAACATGTGTTTGCTAATCACACAGCAGCTACATGCAACATGTGTGGGTCGAATTGAACTGAGTCGCTGACCCGAAATACTTTTAACTATAGAATCATGGGAACTCCAAATGAGGATATTGCAGAGAATTGGTGGTTTTTAAGAGGGATGAAGGGTTTTAAAAGGGGTGGGAATTTTAATAGGGGAAATGACTATAATGCCCTCGAGTTAACAGACTTATTTAACTGGGTCTGTAAATTGGACTGATCTAGCAATGAAGTTTGAAGTACAGTGGCCCAGTTGTCATAAATTCTCAAAATGGATGGATGTGGCAATATTGGTCAAACCCCAGGGACGAATTTGGCCATTAACTCCTAAACAAAAATAACACAATAATCAAATCAATTCGTCAAATCTGAACAGGTCGGTATAAGCCTAAATAATTGATGATCTTTTCTCTTCCATTGCATTTTATAGCAGCCTTGTTATAAGCCCCAAGTAAATGAGAAAAATAACAATATGACATCATAAGTGTAATATAAATGATCATTTTAAGTTTGAAAGATGATAGAATTTTTGAGGGAAACATTGCGCGAACCTTATAGCTATTACCATCAAACATGTCAATATGAAGTTGAGCAGTCTATGACCATTGATGCACCCAGGACCTCCACCGGCACCTCTTGTAGTTGATGATCTGTGTGTCGCGGTTGCTTCCAGTCGCACATCAAGCACACTACATAAGTTAAAGGCATGGTCATCTCAACCAGATTGCTTGCAATCGAATTACAGATTTCACATGTTTTGAGCACAAAAACAAACCCTTGTAAATAAATAATCTTACACTTTAAATAATCTTCCTCAATTTTATTATTTATTTATACTCACAATACTCATATAAAAAATATATATAAAAAAAACCCTTCTCACTCACCCATCCACTACCTGAAACTGATATCTAAAAATAATATGGTGAAAGTCAACATTCAAAGGTCAATATAAAAATAATATGTTGAAAGACAACATTCAATGAAGCATTGTAAAAGGAAAAAAAACAATGTAAAATAGCAAAGTATTCAATTGATTCTATTGTTAAGAGATACAAAGGTTAAAAGGGGGAATGACAATTGGGTTTGGGTTGGGGATCAAGGAGAGTACTTCTCGGTGAAACAAGTTACTCATGAATTGACGGCTACTCTTGGTACTCAACATGGTACCAACAATATGAAATGGTGCAACTGGGCATCACCAAAGGCAAATATGTTCGTGTGGAGGGCAATTTCCGGAAGGATTCCAACTCGTGTCGAGCTTTCTAAAAGAGGTATCAATGTTGGTTCTACCATATGTTCGTGTTGTGGGATCATCGAGGAATCTGTGGATCATCTTCTTGTATCGTGTATCATGGCCAAATCTATCTGGTGGTCGATTGGTAGCTGGCTGAGATGCTCTAACCTGGTTGGCGCAGAAACTGTTTCTGAAATTCTGGAAAAAGCGACCAGCACTGCAGGAACAAAGAAGCAAAAAAAGGCGGCTGCAGCGATCATCATGGCTTCATTCTGGACAATCTGGCTGAAACGAAACGCAAGAATCTTCAAAGGCATTCCGCTATCTTTCGCGAAAATAGTGGAGGAGATCAAGGATACTACCTATCTATGGATCAAGTTTAGAACAAGTGAGGCGATTACAATTGAAAAATGGTTAAAGGAGGGTATTTTTAGCATTAAGTAATGTGTACTCTAATACTTTGTAGTTCTATTTCTGTTTCATCATTTCTAGCTACTGGCTAGAAAGAGTTGTATCCCTTTGGGTTTTGATTGTGAATAAAATCCTCTCCTCTGTTCAAAAAAAAAATAGCAAAGCATGTGAAGAAACAACGAGTATGAGGGGGTAATAGGTGTGTGGTACAACGACTCGTGTTCACTGCAGGATATAATCCTTGGCTCACAACGATGGTTGATCTATGGTTATATGCATAAACAGTAAGCAGAATAACGTAAAGGACAACGATATAAGTGGTTCGGTCTCGTGAGACCTACATCCACTAACAAGAGATGATCTTTTATAAATACAAAGTACAAGTAATGATACAAGTGTATTGTCTCTAATTGGTCGGGAATTGATTACCCTAAGAAAGGAGGTGAAGGCCTCCTTTTATAGGGGGTATGTGGGCCTGAGGTAGTCAGGCCCATTTTGGTTGTTGACGGGCTTGGGCCCGGGAGCTTTAGGAGTCCACTTAGTTGGATCTCAACCCTTAGTTGGGTAAAGTGATCCAAGTTGAAGAGGCTTTCTTTTGATTGGGCCACGTGGCGCTACACGATTGGATGGCTGGGCGGTGCCCTGCCATTGGTACACGTGGCGCCTTCTGGCTGGATCTGCAGAAGGTCTCTTTTTCTCCTGCTGTCAGGTCATGTCAGGCGGCTGACCAGTTGTCAGCTGACACCTGATGGGAGGTGGCAAGTTGAACTCTAAGGGGGATGTATCCGGCGCTGTCAACTGGTGACTCCGCGCGGGGTGAGCAGCGCGGTTTAGGCGCTGCTGCTTTTTCCTCCCTTAGTGTGTTGTGTTGGCCTTTTTGTAGGCGGAATTTCTTGGACGCTGGGTAGGGTGCGCTTGAGAGCGCTGAGAAGCGGTACCCTACCCCCTTCAAGTCCCCCAAGTCCAGGGTGTCTCCTGTGCTTGCTTAGAGTGCTGGTGGGGCGCTGGACTAAAATGTGTCCTGTATTGCCTGTATGTAAAGAAGGGTGCTGGAGGCACCCTTATAAGGTAACTTAGGTAAAGTGTGGGCTTGGCCACTTTGGTGCCATGTGGAAAGATAAAAGCGTCCCTTTATCTTTGTACATTGCACCTGTTGTGGAGACCCGGCGTCAAGTATAGTCTTGGCGCGGGATTTATGAGACAGTAAAATCTGGCGGAGAGCGTCCTTTAGATTTTACGTCAACCTAGCGCCAAGTGAAAACTTGACGCGGGATTTATGAGACAGTAAAATCTGGCGGAGAGCGTCCTTTAGATTTTACGTCAACCTAGCGCCAAGTGAAAACTTGGCAATTCCAGGTGTAAAGGGTAAAATCTGGTGGAGAACGTCGTCAACCTAGCGCCGAGTGAAAACTTGGCAATTCCAGGTGTAAAGGGTAAAATCTGGCGGAGAACGTCTTTTTAGATTTTACGTCAACCTAGCGCCGAGTGAAAACTTGGCAATTCCAGGTGTAAAGAGTGAAATCTGGCGGAGAACATCCTTTTAGATTTTTACGTGGACCTAGCGCCAAGTGCTGACGTGGCAGTACCAGGTGTAAGAGTAAAATCTGGCGGAGAACGTCCTTTCAGATTTTACGTCAACCTAGCGCCAAGTGCTGACGTGGCAGTACCAGGTGTAAGAGTAAAATCTGGCGGAGAACGTCCTTTCAGATTTTACGTCAACCTAGCGCCAAGTGCTGACGTGGCAGTACCAGGTGTTTAATGTGGAATTTGAAAGATGAAGAGGTTTCCTTGAAATTAGGAAACGTGCAGAAGAAGCTGAGACGGTTGGTGAACGTGTCAGGGTACAGAAGGGATGTCTGCACAGTTGTCAGTCACGTCAGCACGTGGGTGGGCAGTTTTTTCGTCGTGTGTCAGGCGAGTAGCCGTTCACGCGCGCGAGTGGGGCAGTGTCAGGATGACTGCTGACATTTGGCAGGTGAAGAGTTGTCCTTCTAACAGACGCGTGTACTCACGTGCTTCCAGACGGCTGTTTGCTTCCAGCTGTCTGCCACGTGTAGCGTCCAGATCTGCCCTCGTCTGGGAGTCTGAAAAGTTTTTCGCCAGCTGTGCCCATTGCATTAAATGCAATGGGTATATATAGTTGAGGAGACCTCTTGGATTTCTTTAATCTCACCGTTGATAAAAATTCTCTCAACTTCTTTTCTTCAAAACTTCATCTTCTCCGGTAGCTCTTTAAGTTTTCCGGTGAGTTCTCGTTAAAGAAAAATTTTTAGTTTTCTTGTGTCGTTATGTCTGAGGGATCCACTGTGGGGGGCAACCCAGAGAAGGCTGTTGAGAAATCGAAGAAGCTGATACACAATACTCCTTGCAAATGGAGTGAGAAGACCTTTGCTATGTTTGTTAAGACCATGGAGTTTGATCCTTCATGGGAGGTGGAACTTCCTACTGGGAAGAACACTGCTTTGGCTCCTCCTCCGGGGAAGATGAGCCTGTACTGGGCCCACTTTGCCCTTTGTGGGTTCCGTCTTCCTGCTACCAAGTTCCAGGTGGACACGTTGGTGAAGCATGGTGTTCATGTTACCCAGGTTAGTGGGTTTGGGATGCTTCGTCTGGTGCACTTTGAGGCCTGTTGTAGGGCTTTGGACATTGAACCGTCTTTTGAACGGTTCAATGTCTTTTATATGATGACCATGGAGCAGTCCTGGTTCAGCTTTGTCCCTAGGCCACATATACCACCGGTTGGAACCACCCCTCCAAAGTCCCTTCATGACTGGAAGGAGAAGTTTTTCTATGTTAAGAGGGGGTCATACCTGTGGACTTTGCTTGGAAGGTTATTGCTGAACGGCAGAAAGTGCCAGATCATCCTGTGATGGAGGGTTTCCGAGAGCAAGCATGGTTCAAGGACTTGGTGGCTCATGCTTCCCCGTTTGACACGGGCAGCTGTTCGGAGGCCATGTTGGCTCTGCTGGGTATGAGTCATGTACAGCTGGTGGAAGGAAAAGAGCCTGTGGTTGCCGTTTCTGGTAAGGTTTTTTGTCCTTGTGTTGCTTTGATTTTTATGCTAACTCCTGTTGAGTAAGTTTTATCTTGCGTGGCGCAGGGATGTCGAAGTTTGCTGCGTTTCTTTTGCGCGATAAAGCGCCGTTGGAGTGGAGGGATCCTGCTGAGGGTGGGGTTTCTGTTATTGATCAGATGGTGGATAGGTTTTATTTCCCATACTTGGAGTTCAAGCCCTCTGGTATGATTATCTCACATGAGCATCCTATAAATCCTGATCCTTTATGTTCAGTTCCACATGAAGCGACCCCTTATTTTGTTGTTTCTTCTGATGAGGAATCAACTGGGTCTTCTGTGGAACTGGTGCATCCACCGCCACCGCGTGGTCGTAAGAAGAGTGCGCCGGTAACGCATAAGCATAAGGTGCAAACCGAAGTTAAATCTGCGCCTTTGAGTGCAGGTGGTGAAGGGCCTTATTATGGGCAGCGCGACAAGATGTTGGAGTCTTCATCCTCCGCCCCTGAAGATGTGGAGACGCCGGAGAGCCCGTTAAAAAAGAAACGGAAGCTTGGGAAGACTCAGAGCAAAAAAGCTGTTTCTTCAAAGGCTGGGGGTGCGGGTGGAAGTGGGGCGGCGCCATTTTCGTTGGAGATTAGTCCACCGCCGGAGCGCCGTCCACTATTCCAGAAGACTGTGAAGAAAGTCACAAGTAAGTTGGTTTCTTTTTGTTCTTGTTATTTTTGTTGTAATGTCAGTGACTGACACTTTGTTTTGTTGTAGTTGTTTCTCCGCAGGCCCATGGCTCCGCGGGTCCTACCCCTTCCGAGGTGGAGGCCGCTGAGAAAAGGCAGGAAGAGGAGAGAGTGCAAGCGGAGGCGGAGAGGGCTCGTCTGGAGAGGGAGGCGGCTGAGGCCAAGAAGAGGGCCGAGGAGGCTGCCGCGAAGAAGCGGGCTGAGGAGGCCGCTGCCAAGAGATTGGAGGAAGAGAGGGTGGCAGCTGAAAAGCTGCGTATGGAGGAGTTGGCCAGGAAGGCCGAAGAGGAGGCGGCAGCTGAAAAGCTGCGTTTGGAGAAGGAGAGGGCGGAGGCGGAAGCCAAAGCAAAGGCTGCTGAGGCTGCCAAGGCTGCCTCCAAACAGGTGGTGTTTGAAAGTTCTCCAAGTGGTGGTGGTGATACCGGGGTGGTGGGTGATAACCCTTCTGGTGGAAGGGTTAGTGCAGAACGGGGTGACTCGAGTTACTCCGCGGGCGATGTAATCTGGCGCCCGCACTGGAGTATCCGGGAGAACTCCCGTTTTGCAAATCCTCTGACTGCGGAGGAATTTGTGTCTCAAGTGGTTCCTCCCAGGGAGAAACTTTATCAAGACATCTTGTCTCGCTCACAGCTTATCACTGATATCTGTGTTGGGCAGGCGCTTCAAATTGCTGCTGTTGAGTCGCTGAAGTGACGTGATGAAGCGTTTGCCCGTGATATTGCTGAGTTCAACTCCCGGCGGTTTGCGCAGGCGCAGAGGGAAGAGAAGCTAAAGGCTGATATGGAGAGGTACCGGGAGAGGGCGTACAAGTCTGAGGATAAAGTGAAGGCGCTTGAGCGTGATCATGCGCTAGCTCAGAAGAGGTGGACTGAAGCCTGCCAAGTCACTAATCAAAAGATGATGAGGCTGGAAGAGCAGATCCAGGCGCTGAGGAATGAAAATTCCAAGCTGCAAGAGACTGCTGAAGGTCATCAGAAAGTGTTGGCTGATAAGGACTCGGTGGTGGCAGGCTTGCGCTCTGATTTGAACGCGAAAGATCAGGAGCTTGTGAGCACGTCCACCCAGTTGTCTGAGCTAGTGGGTGAGAAGGAAGCTTGGGTGAAGGAGAAGGTGGCGTTAACGGCGGAGAGGGCTTCCTTAGAGGAGTCCTTAACTGTGTCGCAGACAGAGGCTGAGAATGCAAAGACTCTGCTGGACGAGGCCGCCGTTGCGCAGCAGAAGGCCCAGGACTCTGTTCGTTGGGTGATGACCCAGGGTATCGCCGGGGTAAGTATTCTCCTTAGTCTGTTTAATTTTTTTGTGTAGGCTACCTTTTGACTGTTGTGTACCTTGCTTGCAGATTTTTAAGAGGTTCTGGAATGAGCCGAATCTTGGCGATCATGTTGCTGCTATTGCTGGCGCTGCGCGCGCTGCTGGGGAGGCGGAGGGGTTCGAGACTGGGTTTTATCATGCGCTGAACCAAGGGCGTATAACTGAAGGTGCGCATCATGGTAAGCCCAGGGAGAAAGAGTATGAAGCTGAGCTTCTCAAGTTTGAGCAAATCGAATTCCCCATACTCAAGACATTGGAGGACTGCAACGAGTATGCTGACCCTGCTGGCGCTCTCCGTTACTTTATGGAAGAATCAGACCGCTTGGGTGCGGAGGCGCAGAAGACAGCGAAGCAGGCAACCGGTGAAGGGACATCTGGGACGAGTCCGGAGGGTATGGAGGAGCAACTTGTTGACTTTCAGGAGTCTGGTGGAGATTAGAGGGTTTGTATGTTGGTTTTTAATTTCTGTCTTTGTAAAGCTTGGGGCAGCTTGAACGCCCCTTTTTGGATGATATAAAAAGTTTAAGTTTGTTTTCTATATTGTTTAATCTTGTTTGTGTGATGTTTTTGGATTTGAGTATTGAGTCCGGCGATAGTTACGTTTAAAATCTATGCCTTGAAGACCCAAGGATCCGATAGCGCACACATTAAGATAAGCGTTTAGCAACTTCATAGAAAACTTTTCAGAAAAGGACTTAGGCATGTGTAGCCCAAGTGTTTTACAAGACTTATTACATGTAACAGAAACGTAGCTGAGCCGCGTTCCATGAGCGCGGGACAGGCGTACCATCAATCTTTTCTAGCGCATAGGCGCCTTTGCCTAGGATCTCCTGAATTCTGTAAGGCCCCTCCCAGTTTGGGGCAAGTTTGCCCGGTTTTTCTGCGTTGGAAGCGATGTTGTTTCGTAGAACGTAATCGCCGATGTCAAATTCGTGGAGTTTGACTTTCTTGTTGTAATAGCGTTCCAACTGGTTTTTGTATCTGGCTTCCTTGATGGCGGCGAGTTCTCGGCGCTCTTCATGTAGGTTTAGGTTCAGGCGCAGTTCTTGGTTGTTTTGCCCTTTGTCCGCCATGAGTACTCTGGCGGAAGGGCATCCAATTTCTGCGGGGATGACGGCTTCGGATCCGTAAGTTAGGCTGAACGGTGTTTCGCCAGTGCTGGTTTTTTCGAGGATGCGGTTGGCCCATAGGACATGGGGGACCTCATCCACCCATCCGGCTCTTTTGGTTCCGAGTCGTTTTTTGATCCCTTCGATCATGCTTCGATTTGCTCTTTCGACTTGACCGTTCCCTTGGGGATGAGCGACTGAGGTAAAGACCTGTTGGACCCCCATTTGTGCCAACCACTCTTGTAAGTGTTGGTCTGTGAATTGGGTTCCGTTGTCGATTATGATCTGGTACGGTAGGCCGAATCTGCATATGATAAATTCCCATATGAACTTCTTGACGTGGGGGCCGTCTATCTTTGCTAGTGGCTTTGCCTCGATCCATTTCGTGAAGTAGTCGATGGCCACTATTAAGAACTTGACGTTTCCTGGAGCTGTGGGAAATGGACCAACAAGGTCTATCGCCCACTTCTGGAATGGCCAAGCCGCTGTGACGGGTACCAAGTCGTTTTTGGGGCGCAGAGTATTTGGCGCATGGCGCTGGCAGGATTCGCATTTGCGTAATTCTGCCACCGCGTCTGGGTGCATACCAGGCCAATAATTACCTGCGCTCATTAACTTGGCCACCACCATTCTAGGACCGGCATGTAATCCGCAAATGCCTTGGTGAATATCTCTGATGAGGAAGGAGGCTTCTTCTTTGTCGACACACCGCAGTAAGGGGCCCAGGTATGATCGTCGGTAGAGGATTCCCTCTGTTAGTTCATAGTGAAGGGCCTTGTGTTGTAGTTTCCTTGCTTCTGCCTTGTTGTTGGGTAAAGATCCGGATGTCAAGTATGCCTTTAGCGGTGCCATCCAAGATATTGTACCGGTTTGGATGACGTTTACTTGCCTTGGCGGGACCGATGGTCTTTCTTGTAGCTCAATACGAACATTCTTGGCCATGTGGTCGAAAACTGTTGAAGCCATTTTACTTAGCGCATCTGCGGGTTTGTTTTCACTTCGGTTAATGTGGGTGATCGTGCATGAGGCGAATTTGCGCATGAGTAACTTGGCTTGTTGCAAGTATAGAGCCATTGTCGCGTCCCTGGCGTCGTATGTGCCGTTGATGTGGCCGGCTACTAACAGCGAATCGACGTGTGCTTCGAGATGGCAGGCTCCCATTTGGTGTGCGATGCGCAGTCCTGCTAGTAGCGCTTCATACTCTGCCTCATTGTTTGTTGCGGCGAAGTCTAGGCGAATAGCATAGGTGTATTCTTTTTTGTTTGGGCTGATTAGGCGCAAACCTGCACCTGCGCCGTCGCTGTTTGAGGCGCCATCGGTGTAGAGTTTCCAGCTTTCATCGGAGGTTGGTGGCGCGGGGTCCTGCTCGGCTAGGCATTCCGCGATTTTATCAGTTGGTATTTCGGTGGCGAAGTCGGCGAGCACTTGTCCCTTGACTGCTGGTCTGGGTTTGTAATTGATGGTGTGTTCACCCAATTCGATTGCCCATTTTGCTAGGCGCCCTGAGGTCTCAGGCTTTCGTAGTACGTCGCTGATTCTGTAGTCTGTTAGGACGTTTATTGGGTGGCCGTGGAAATACCTGCGCAGTCTGCACGATGCGTGAATGAGAGCTAGTACTAGTTTTTCCATTGTGGAGTACCTAGTCTCCGCATCTAGCAGGGTTCTGCTGATATAGTAGATGGGTGTTTGGACGCCTTTGCGGTCCACAAGGAGTACCGCGCCGATTGCCATTTCTGTGACAGAGAGGTATAATGTTAACGGTTCCTTGGGTAGTGGTGCGGTGAGAGTAGGTAAATTCATAAGACATTTTTTCATTTCTTGAAAAGCGTTTTCCGCCTCAGGGGTCCAGCGGAAATTGCTTTTTTTCAGACAGTTTTTTAGAGTGTCTACAAAAGGAAATGACTTAGAAGCATAATTTGAAAGGAAGCGATTGAGAGCGACAAGGCGTCCCATTAGTGTCTGAACGTCCTTTATGGATGTTGGTGAAGGCATTCTTTCAATGGCTAGACCTTGTCTGGATTTGCGCGGAATCCGTCTCTCGTAACAACAACTCCCAGGAATTTTCCTTCTTCCATGCCGAAGGAGCATTTGCTGGGGTTGAGCTTCATGCGCACCTTTCGAAGTTGGTTGAATGTTTTCTGGATGTCTTCTAGCATGTGGTCCTCGTCTTTGCTTTTGATGACGAGGTCATCGACATACACTTCCAAGCTTACGCCTATCTCGTCAACGAAAGCGCTGTCCATGAGTCGCTGGTATGTGGCTCCCGCATTTTTGAGGCCAAAGGGCATTTTGGTGTAGCAAAAAATCCCTGTATCCGTGCGGAAAGCTGTTTTGTCTTCGTCTTCCTTGGCCATTTGTATTTGATGGTAGCCTTTGTAGGCGTCAAGGAAGCATTTGAAGCGATATGGTGCGAGGGAATCCACTTTTAAGTCGATTTCTGGTAGAGGGTAACAATCTTTCGGACAGGCTTTGTTTAGGTCCTTGTAGTCGACGCACATGCGCCATCCGCCGGTTGTTTTCCCTACCATGACTGGGTTGGCTACCCAGGTTTGGTATCGGATTGGGCGGATGATGCCTGCGTTGAGAAGCTCGTTGACCTGTTCGTTCATCGCCTTTGTTTTCTCCGGCCCCATTTTGCGCATCTTTTGGGCGACTGGCTCCACAGATTTGTATGTGTTGAGTTTATGTTCCGCGATTTCTCTTGGAACACCGATCATGTCGGAAGGTTGCCAAGCGAATATGTCTATGTTTTTGACCAAGAGTTGCTTGAGGTGCGCTGTTATGGTGTTGGAGATTTCATGGCCGATGATTACCGTTTGGTCCGGGAATTTTGGGTTAGGACCCAGTTTTCCGGTTCCGAAGGGTTTGCGCTTTTTGTGGTTTTGCCACCTCTATTGCGTGGCATTGTTTGTTCCCTCGAATTATGGCGACGCCGGTGCGGGTAGGGAAGCCTACCATCTGGTGAGGGGTGGAGGCGTTGGCGTTGAACTTTGCCAAGCCTTCCCGCCCTAGCAGGACGTCGTGGTGTGAAGTTACCGGTAGGACCATGAAATCGCACATTTCTGTGCGCTCGTGGGTACCGTCTGTCAAGGTGACCGGGAAGGTGATTATGCCGCGGGGCATGATGACTTCATCGATAAAGCCTGAGATTGGTGCATTGACTGGAACAAGGCGGGCTTTGTCATCCTCGTCCAGTTGTTGAAAACACTGATCGTAGATTATATCAGTGCTACTTCCGCTGTCTAGGAACATGGACTGTGTTCGGTAATGTCCTAGAACGGCAGTGATTATTAGGGGCGCTGTTGCGGATGGTCCGCCTCGCACTCGGGGGAGGAGGACGTCCACCTCCTTCCAGGAGTCGTCAGTTTGTCTTGGGCGCTTACCCATGTATTGGCGTGTTCCCGCGGCGGAGAGCATGTTACAATGATGGCGCGGGGCATGCTGTACGTAGCTTGTTTGCAGATTCCGGATTTGTTTGCCTCCGGTGTCTTCTCGTTTGACGTCTTGGGTGGTGTTGCGCCCGCCTTTGTTGACGTTTTTGACGAGGTGACCGAGCTGGCCTGTCTTTAGTGCTGCCTCGATCTCTAGTTTCATACTATAGCAATTGTCCGTCAAGTGGCCATAGTCGTTGTGGAATTCACAAAACTTGGTGTGGTCGACGTTCTTTCTTTTGCCCAACACTTTGGGTTCCTTGAAAGTGATTTGTTCCGTCTTCAGCACTTGTGACGGAGTTTTTGTGAGTTGGGTCCAGTCGGTATTCTTTTTTGGGTTGGGGTCTCTAGTCCCTTTGTTGTTTGTTGCTGATTGTCTGTCGAGCATCGTTGGCAGGCGAGTACTTTCCTTCGTCCGTTGGCCCTGAGATTCGCGACCAGACGGATTGTTTACCTTTGTTTCTGTTGGAGTTGGTTGCTTGGCTGTAGCCGCGCTGCTGTTTGATGGAGCGTTCTGAGGATGCGTATATTTTGGAGGCTTTGATGACTTCCTCCCAAGAATCTGGGACGCCTGTCTTCCCGGACAGTGTTTTCATCAAGTCCTCACTGCGCACGACGTTAATGAAGCCTGCGCGCATGAGCTCTTCTCCGCAGCCAATTTGTAGTGCCTCCTTGTTGTAGCGCACAATGAAGTCTTCGATCGATTCATTGTCCGTGCGCTGACATAGGAGGATGTGGGATTTATCTCGTTTGTGGCGCATGAGATGGGAGAAGTGATCCTTGAATTTCTGGATGAGGTCGTCGAAATCTAGGATACTTCCCACCGGGAGGTTGTCAAACCAGACTCTGGCTGCCCCCGTGAGGGTCTGTGCGAACAGGTGGCACCAGACTTGCACAGGCCAGAGAACTGTGGTTCCTGCGCATTCGAAGTCGTGTAAGTGATCGGTGGGGTCTTGCAGGCCATCGTATCTACCAATGCTGCTTGGGAGTTTTGCTTGTTTTTCGATGGGCGCGGTGGCTATCCGCTGGCAAAACTTGGAGCTGAGGGCGAACGACTTAGGCCTGTACGGCTTGTTTAAGTCGTCGTCCTCCTTCCTATGTGAGGAGGCAGAGTGGGTTTTTGTCACCTTTCGCTTCTTGTGTTTGGAGATCTTTGTGTTATCTGAGTCGCTGGTTGGCTGGTAGCTATCAGATTCGGATGTAGTGCCTGCGGGGTCCTGATCGCGCGCGTGCTTGCTGCGATCTCCACCCCGAGACTTGGGACGTGTGGCTTGCTTTTCTTTCCCCCTACGGCTGTGTTTGGCCGATGGGGAAGCTTTGGATTTATCGGTTTGAAGTTTAGCTAACATGTTTTGATAAATTTTTGTGTTTTTAAGTTGTTTACGAAAAAGCCACTCGTCCGGATCCACTGGTGTAGTGGGTATGTCGGACTCGGATGAGTCTGAGCAGGAGACCGCCCGGGGCGGTGTCTCTTCCCTTGTGGCTGCTGTTGCTATGCCCTTGTCCGGAGTTTGGAGCATGCCCGTTCCAGTAGTCTGAATGACTGCCGAAGGGGTTGCTCCTGCGACTCCGGTTGGTGTTAGATCGGCCATGTAGTGAGGTTAAAGGATGGATTTTTTGAAAGTTTAGTGATTCTTTCAGCCGATACGGATGGCGCCAATGAAGAAACAACGAGTATGAGGGGGTAATAGGTGTGTGGTATAACGACTCGTGTTCACTGCAGGATATAATCCTTGGCTCTCAACGATGGTTGATCTATGGTTATATGCATAAACAGTAAGCAGAATAACGTAAAGGACAACGATATAAGTGGTTCGGTCTCGTGAGACCTACATCCACTAACAAGAGATGATCTTTTATAAATACAAAGTACAAGTAATGATACAAGTGTATTGTCTCTAATTGGTCGGGAATTGATTACCCTAAGAAAGGAGGTGAAGGCCTCCTTTTATAGGGGGTATGTGGGCCTGAGGTAGTCAGGCCCATTTTGGTTGTTGACGGGCTTGGGCCCGGGAGCTTTAGGAGTCCACTTAGTTGGATCTCAACCCTTAGTTGGGTAAAGTGATCCAAGTTGAAGAGGCTTTCTTTTGATTGGGCCACGTGGCGCTACACGATTGGATGGCTGGGCGGTGCCCTGCCATTGGTACACGTGGCGCCTTCTGGCTGGATCTGCAGAAGGTCTCTTTTTCTCCTGCTGTCAGGTCATGTCAGGCGGCTGACCAGTTGTCAGCTGACACCTGATGGGAGGTGGCAAGTTGAACTCTAAGGGGGATGTATCCGGCGCTGCCAACTGGTGACTCCGCACGGGGTGAGCAGCGCGGTTTAGGCGCTGCTGCTTTTTCCTCCCTTAGTGTGTTGTGTTGGCCTTTTTGTAGGCGGAGTTTCTTGGACGCTGGGTAGGGTGCGCTTGAGAGCGCTGAGAAGCGGTACCCTACCCCTTCAGCATGACATGTAAAACTATAGCTTTTGAGCCAACACTATAAGATATCAAAAGAGAAATAGTGATACATAGAGAAAGATTCATCATCATGAAATACCTCTTGAAAAGATCTTGACCTATTTAGTCACAAAAATTTAAGATTGACCCAATAATCTATATAATTAAAACCCCAAAAATTTTAATTCCAATGTAAAAGATAACCATTAATCACCCTCGTAAATGTTAAATGATCCAAAACAAACTGAAACAAAAGAAAATGAAAAATGGATCATTAGCCAGAATAAAACTATTAACTAATGATTCAAGCATACTATATTGCATAAGTTGTTGGATATATGTCAGATGTAATTAAAGTCGAGGTTAACATAACCCGACCCGGTACGATCCGAAGAGTTACACGTTGATACACGAATCAGACAAGTTATTATTTATGAAATAATAATATTTTAGACTTGAGGGACTTAATATTAACTAGATTAGTATTGAGGAATATTATAGTAATATGCAAGGGGGCTTAGTGTAAGATCATGTTTTATAAAAACGGGATTAAGGTGTAAACCCTAATCATACTTTTCATCAAAACAATAACCTTGCTCTCCAAGAAAACTTTCGGCCACCGCCTAAAGGCCGTCGCCCTTGGCTGTCGTACACCACCACGAGCCGCCACCATCCTGTCTTGCAATCGGTTGCTTCCTGGATCGGTCCGTGCTCGGTTGTGAACTTCCTACTATCGAGGATTCGTTGTAACCCGCGTGTTACAATTCCGGTGTAGTCGTCAAAGGTTGATTACTAAACCCCCTATGGTTGTTTCTTATTTATTTGTTTATACGCGTTTAAATGAGATCCTGATTGCGAATATTTTGTTAATTGGATTAATAAAATTAATTATTATTACTTATATATAAATCGCATATATATATATAAGTATAAATATTCGGTTTTTGTAATAATAATATAAACCGCTTCCGCTCAGTATACGATACAATGATTCCCAACAGTGGTATCAGAGCCACGGTTACGCACGTATAGATGGTAAAAGTTATAATTTTGATATATGTTTTATTTGTCAAAATTTATTTATTTATTTTGACAAAAGATCAAAAGCTTTTAGTTGTTTATGTTTGTGATGTGAATCGAGCCCTAGGTGTTTTTGACCCTTGTCATGGTTGTGTTTGTGATTGGTTTTATTTCTTTATTGATTTGTATTTTTATTACGGATATTGGATCTGGTGTAATAGATAGGGTTAGAATAGATTTGTTTTTTTTTTTTTGTATTTCAAATTTATTTGTAATCCTACAAGTACAAGATCAAGATGAAGATAAAAAGGCGAACATGTTCCATGAAATTAGAGATCTCGGGTGAAGTGGGAGTTATCAAAATGGTTTTGAAACCCTTTTTAGACTAGTTCGTTTCGTTTCTGGCTAAAACGAAACGGGCGACCTGTTAGGGGCTCGATTCGGTTATTTTGTTTTATGTTTTGTGGTTGTGTTTTATTTATTGTAAATAATCGAGATAACCCAAAATAAATAAAATTTTTCACAATCATGGCAACGGTTTCATTAAAACAAGTTTTATAAAAACCGAAAAGCATATTTAATAAAAGGAGTTTTATTAATACTAAAACAGGCTCATTCGCGATAATACGACCAACATAGTTTAAATAGGGTATTTAAAACTATACCATGTCGAGTGTTGAAAAGGAGTTTCAATTATCACGAACAATATAAATTTGGATTTTATAAACTATTGTGTGACTCACATCATGCTAACGAGTCATTCTAAATATTTATGTTAAATATTAAAATTAAAGCCCATTTTAAATTGATGTTTTTTTATGCCACCCTTAACCAGTTAGTGCTTCTTCTAAATCGAACCCAAAAGTTAGTGCCAAACCCTGCTCTGGGCGTTGATCATGTAAGAAGGTAATCACCGCGTTTCCTGTGTAACATAGGCCGGTATTACAGTTAACAGTAAAGGACCAAACATCGCTTGTTTATCAAGTGGGCATAGTTGGGGTTAAACATACATCGCTCCTAGCGATAACTCCAAAATGGAGAGTTGTGTAGTGGACACAATTAACAATCGTTGTTTACCTACCTAATCATACCTGTGAACAGTGCTTAGCCAGTTCACTATGTATTGATGAATCGGGGTCTCATCCTATTTAATTTTGCTTTTGGGTCATAATACAATTAGGGTATTTAAAACATGAAATACTAATAAATTAATTTTGAACTTTGTAGATGTCAAACGAAAACAGTTCCGCCTCCCAATTTTCTCTCAAGTCCATCTTAGAGAAGGACAAACTGAACCACTCCAACTTCATGGACTGGCACCACAACTTGAAAATCGTTCTCAAGGCGGAGAACAAACTGTATGTTCTTGAAACGCCAATCCTTGATGAACCCATCAACCAACAAACTAATGCTTACAGAAACTATGCTAAGCACTTTGATGACTCTATGAAAGTCTCGTGTTTGATGTTGGCATCCATGATCCCTGAACTTCAAAGGACCATGGATGACAAGATGGCATATGAGATGAATGAGCACCTGATTTTGATGTAATGCGAGTACTCATAACCACTCATATGCAAGAGGGTACATCAGTTAGCGTTCATGTGCTAAAGATGAAAGCTTATGTTGATCACTTAGCACGTCTGGAATTTCCCTTGAGTGATGAGCTGGCTGGGGATATTATCCTCAATTCATTGCCCAAGTCATATGATCAGTTCACTATGAACAACAATATGAATGGTATGGAGAAGACACTTGCAGAGTTGCATCAGATGCTCAAAACTGCTGAGGTAAACATACCTAGCAAAACTGCACTAGTGCTAATGATCAAGGAGGGTCATGTTAAGAAACCTAACACCAAGAAGAAGGGCATTCAGGGCAAAGGGAAGGGAAAGGGCAAAGCTTTTGCCAACAAGAAACCTCTGAAAGATGCCAAATGTTTTCATTGTGATGAAACTGGGCATTGGAAGAGGAACTGTGCTAAGTATTTAGCTGAACTGAAGCAAGCCAAGGCTTCTGGAGGAGAGTCCTCAGGTATATATGTTATTGAAATCTTTGCTTTTTCTAGCAAGACATGGGTGTTTGACACAGGATGTGGTTTCCACATTTGTAATGTTTTGCAGGGACTTAGAAAGATTAGAAAGCTGAAACAGGGCGACTTGGAGGTCCATGTTGGCAATGGACAAAGAGTTGCAGTGAAGGCGATAGGAGAATATGTTCTTTTACTTCCTTCTGGTTTAGAACTTGTTTTGAACAATGTTTATTACATTCCTAGTGTGACTAGAAGTATTGTTTCATTTTATGCTTTGGTGGACAAGGTTTTGATTATCGTTTTAATGGTGAATTTATTTCTGCTTATTTTAACGATGTATTTTACTTCGATGCAAAACCTAATAATGGGATCTATGAGATAGAAATCCAAAACGATAACATATTATGCAAAATCTCCCATAAACGTAATAAGTTGGACATTAATGATACGTATATGTGGCATTGTAGACTTGGTCACATAAGTGAGAATCCTGTTAAACAAATCATAGATTCCAAGGGTTCAGAGTTGTTTGGAAAATGCGAATCATGCTTGAGTGGAAAGTTAACAAAAGCACCTTTTTCAAATGTTGGAGAAAGAGCTAATGATCTGTTAAGACTTGTACATACAGATGTATGTGGTCCATTCAGAACAATGTCAAGACATGGAGAAAGATACTTTGTTACATTTACTGATGATTTCAGTAGATATGGTTATGTCTATCTTATGAAGCATAAACATGAAACTCTTGAAAAGTTCAAGGAGTACCAAAACGAAGTAGGAAATCAGCTAAATAGAACTATTAAAATACTTCGATCAGATCGAGGTGGTGAATATCTGTCACACCCTCAAATTCCCACATGCGGAGTTCTACCGCTAGGCGTGTGACATGCCAGGATCCAAGTCAACGGTCACAATAAACGACAACTATATGTAAAAACATTCGTAGTAAAACCATGCATGAATTTAAAACCATCATTTAAATGTGCGGAAGCATTTAAGTTTACAAAAGTCAAAAGGAAATAGAAACATCAGTTCAAAAGTTTTAACATCCCAAAGCATGCATTATGATCCTAGACGCGAGTATGACTCCAGTGTGACTCCGCGCGCCTAGCTGACAGCTGCTACCTTAGCGACCTGAGAAGACATGCTAAAAAGTCAACATATAATGCTGGTGAGTTCACAGGTTTTATTAAGCGTTTAGTCCAATCCTTTGAAAAACCGTTACCGTTACCACTATGCTTGTGTGAACGCTAGCTAGGCATTATGTAATATTACTACTATGGGTGAAACCATTGCTGACTGTGTTTTAATGTGTAACCCTTATTTACGGACTACCGTCATCGCTGGTAGGCCTTGTGTGTTTAGAGACAATATTCACCCGCCCGACCTCCAGCCGTCGAGTGGGGTTTGTCAGTTCCTAATAGCGCTATCCATACCTCCCCGCTACATCCCCGTACTAGTGGTTTCTAAGGGACTTAGATGAACCGTATAGTAATAAGATGTTAGCCATAGTATAACATAGGATGTGTGATAAAAGAGTTTAAGCATGTTTCTCCCCCGAAAACAAAAACAGTAAAGTGTGGGGCCGTGAACTCACCTTTGGTTGCGTCTTTAGTTAACAAGTAAACCGATATGTGTATGATAGCCCCAACTAGTGGCGACCTATCATAAGATGTGTGTGTAATGTTAGACTAATAACCCGTTGGGTTCATTAGTCCCTAAATGTCCAGTCCATGACCATTATACGTTTGAAAATACGTTTGACTGATAACCAAACTACGCGAGACAAGACTCGACATCCCATTGGTGACCCGACATCCCACGTTTTAATCTTATACAAGGTATCATGCAACATGTGCAAGTAAGCACTTAACATGCGTAAAAGTTCACCAAGTCTAGCATATAGTTTAATTAACGCATAAACAAGTCCGAACACGTGTTGCCGAGTTATTAGATATGTCTCGGGGTTCCTAGCATGTTCCTAGGTGTCAAATCAGGTCTCGGGATGTCAAAATACACTTACAGCAGCAGTACATGCGATTAGGAGAAGTCAACTAGCAATTAGGAAAAGTCAACTAGCATTTAGGAGTGTAATCGCCTATAGTATAGGCATTTAGGCTCCTAATCGCCTATAGCCTTAGGCGATTAGGCCTATCCACGTTCAGTATAGGCAATTAGGCTATCACACATGCATTTAGGGTCTAACTAGTGATTAGGATCGTAACCACGTTCAGTATAGGCGATTAGGCCCCTAATCACCCTCAGTATAGGTGATTAGGCCCCTAATCGCCTTCAGTATAGGCGATTAGACTTCCTAATCGCCCCCTGCAGACTTGTTCCGCTTTTTCGCGCGTTTAACCCTTCAGATCAGATCCGAAGTACGTGGAAACACCCAATATCGAACCCAAAACATTAATAAACCTATTCCAAGCAAAACCCCTAAATTATCATCATTCTAACAGTCCCGAATGCAAGCGTTTTCCCAAAATGGCATACTTACCATGTAAACATCACACCAACAAGCAAAACTTACCCTAAATAGCAAATATCCAGATTTCATCACATAACAACGTTGTTCAACATTACCCTATCGTTCTAGCGTCATCCTAAAGCAAACCCTAATATCATACAATCAACAAAACACATCATATCATCCTTAATCCTTCAAAATCATTCAAACGGGTCAAAACACCTATTATCAACAATACGCAACTATGAATCTCCAAACTCATAGACTAACATCATAATAACTCATTTAAGTCTGAAACATATCAAACACACAAGAACAATCATGTTTTATCAATAAAAATCCTATCTTTGCATGAATACATCACATAGAACAAGCATAAAGGTTTAGGTTTGTTTAGAAACTGATTTTAGTGAGTTTTTAAAGACACAAACATTTAAAAACCAGGTCTGGGCCTTTAGGGAGTAAAACAAAATCATTACAAAGGTTTGGGATGAAGAACACACCTTGGTTTTGCAAGGTAATGAGATGTAAAGCTTGGAAAGGTAGGTTTTTATGCTAAAACGTGTTCCAGAGGGTGTTTATGAGTTGAGAGAGGTTATGGGACGGCTAGGGTTGCACAAATGATGTTTTACAAGTCAAGGGTGGTATTTATAGGCGTTTCTAGTCGTTCAACACACGTCAGGCGATTACGCAGCAGTATAGGCGATTAGGGTTCCTAATTGCCTATAGCTATTGGCAATTAGGGCTCTAATCGCCTTCCCATCCTCCTAATCACCTATAATGTCATGCAATTACGTGTAATCACCTATAATGTCATGCAATTACACATAATCACCTATAATGTCATGCAATTACGCGTAATCACCTATAATGTCATGCAATTACGCGTAATCACCTATAATGTCATGCAATTACACGTAATCACTATTTTAACACATATAAACACGTATTCACATACCGACAAATCACATAATGATTATAAACACATAATTCATGAAAACAAACACGTTCGCAATCGTTCACCAATTCCCGGGACTCGAGACTTGTGTGTGCGCATTGGACCCGGCGATTCTACAAATCACCAACAACCGGACTCTTACCTCGTGTGTGTGTGTGTGTGTTAGCCCCAATGATCCTCCGAATCATTGATCCTTGGACAATTACTTAACGCGACTCGACTCAACTGACCCTGTTATGTGTGATGTATGCGCGACTCGCTAAGGTAGACTTACCGGATTTTCAAAAGTTACTAACCGGAGTTTGTCGGGTGTCACATCATCCCCCTGTTGAAAGAATTTTCATCCCGAAAATTTCCCGAAGTCAAAGAGAATGAAACGATAAAAAGAAAAATTTTCCCGATCGTCACATCATCCCCCTATTGAAAGGAATCTCGTCCTGAGATTCACTCAGCTTCAACAGTAATGAGTGCCGACCTCTGTGTGTACCCAAGCAATGTTTCCCAATGCAATGAAATGAATGTCGTGAACGAAAAGTGATAATAACAGCCAGGAAACCACTTCCCCAAGGTGAATACAAGACAAGAGACCCCTCCAAATCGAAGGCCTAATGGAGACTACTGTGATCGGTGTTCAGGTGTATTTGAAATCAGTCAAATTAACTTGTAATCATTTATGTGATCATTTTTTAACAAGTTATTAATGGAAACAACAATTGAAAAGGTGAATTTGTGCGTTTAATTCGTAAACTATCATATTGTAAATGTTCTAGGGTTTCCGCACCTGGAATAGAGACTCGTATGATCAAACCTAACTGTTTTTGATAAAACGATCCTCTACAAAGTGGTATCAGAGCCTATACATATCATACAACTACAATTTGATAGTTTTTGAACTGATTTGGACCCAAATTTGATCAAAATTTTGTTGTTTTCAAAGAACAATGGTTTTTGATGAAAATTGAAGGATTTGGATTAGATTTCATGGATAAAATGAAGAATTCGACTTATTAAAGTTGTTACAAATCAATTCTGAAGCAAAACCTGATTAACATCATCAAAATTCATCAACTTTTGAAAAATTGGGTTATTTTCAACACCAAAAATGCTCCAACACTTTTATATTCCCATAGATATAAAAGTGTTCATTTTTATACAATTTTACCAAGTCTTTTAAATTACCAACTTATGATAAAAAAAACCTTTGTTTTGATATCCCTCAACATATTTGGTAATTTATATTTTTGTAAAATCCTTTTTTATAAAAATAACATTTTGTATGAAATTACAATTCTTGAAAACATTTTCATTAACAACCTTGGAAGGTTACAACTTTCCATTTTCAACCCTTAAAAAATCACATTTTTAGCCACAAGTTTTCAAAATAACATTTTGCACCCCCTAACTTTTAATGTTACCAAATAACATCCTCAACTTTTAAACATACATTTCATTCTTGTAAAACATATGACATCCCATGTTTTAAACATATGTTACATATTATGTTTAGATTGTTAACACATGTAATATCATCATCATCATACTCAGTTAATCCCACCCATAGCAACGCTAAGGTAGGGTCTGAGGAGGGTAAGATGTAGACAGCCTTACCTCTACCCCTAAACATGTAAGATTATGCTTATATTTTCAACTTACAAAAATAATAGCAACAACATGAACAAACTTTCAGCCCTAAACATCATCTTTACACACCCATTTTAGTTTGTAATAACATGTGTTTTATTATGTTAGAATCTATAACCTTACCCCATGTACAACTTGCTTTTAACACATGAAAACATGAATTTTCAAGATTAAAAAAGACAAGATCAAGAAGCTTACTACTGGCACAAGGCTATGGAAGACAGAAACTCTTGATTTGGATGGGGTTATGTGTGTTCTTCCAAGGTTAAGCTCCAAGCTTCCAAACACACTTGATTTGGGTATCGAAGGGAAGGGTTTTTAAGTGTTCTTGTTTGGAAACAAAGGGTGGTGGTGACAAGGACCTTATGGCCGTGAGTTTTATGGTGAGAGGGAGGTGCTTCATTTTTATTTTTATTTGTTGATATTATGAAGTGGTTGGAAGATTATAAAATGCCCCAGGTTGTACCATAGATTAGACATGTCATGGAATGCCTTGGAACATAATTATTTTGGCATGGAAAAGATGAAGTCTAGGGTGGCTGAGCCTCCTTAAAGTGGCCAGCCTACAAAGCCTTTGTGGGACCCACTTTTTCATTAAAATATCTCATAATTATCTAGTTATGTTCCAAGTGTTTCGGTTAGGTTTTCGGGGTTATATTGCGTGTTTGTTACGAGCTATTTCAGACATATAATTGACTCCCAATTACCCATAAACACTGACTAGTTTAGGTATTGGTAAATTTGTTAGGCTTCATTTGGGTGAATTTATAAGTTTCACGCGTATCGGGTGCGATACGCAAACTTTATTCGTTACCGGGAGTTTTTGTTTGGTGTTTCCATTTATGGTTTTGGAGTTCCAAAACACATAATATTTCATGAAAATACCCTTTATTTTATATCCTGGGTGTTCGTTTTCGGTTAATTAATTGTTACCCGGGTAATCACCAACGTCCGTTTTGGACAAGTTTATTCGCACGCGATTTCGCTGTGCTTTTAATTAAACAAATGCATTCCTATGCATCCTATGGGGAATTTTCTATTCTCTAAAGGCTAAATTAGTACTATTAATGTAGAATTTCACTTAAATATTATTAATTACATATACTAATTACGTACGGAAATGCATCGATTTTTGCCGGATGTCACACGCCTAAGTCTAAATGACATTGATGACTATTGTATGTGTTATATTGAGGAAATGATATTAGACTAATGTTTAGATGATTGAAGACTATTTAGAAACATGATTAAAAGATATGTGAGAGATTAGTTGGTGTTTTGTGGACCTCTACCAATTTGGGGGGGGGGGGGTTTATGTATAGATTTAGGGCTTGTAACTTGTGCATGATGATGATAATATGATTAGAGATTCATTAGGGTGAGTAAATTTGTGTTTAAGAATCTGAAAAAATGATGTTGTTTTAATAATTTCCATTTTGGGTAAATTTCTCATGCAATTGATGTGACATCTCAATAATTTCCCATTTTAGGTAAAATTGTGATTTAGCATGTAAACCGGGTGGACTGGTGACTGAAATAGGTGTAGTAACATGTATTAGGGTAGATAAGTGTGGCTGCAGTGTTTGGTAGCCTTTCGTGAAGTTTTCAATCAGATTTAAAGGGTTTTTTTGTCCGTCGAAATAGTCCATCAGCTTAACAGGACGAATGATCTCTCAATTGTACCCTCAAAGGTACGAATGAGAGGAAAGATTTCTCATTCGTGCTAATAAAGGTACGAATGAGAAGAAAGATTTCTCATTCATGCTAATAAAGGTACAACAAATGAGAGGAAAGATTTCTCATCTGTGCTAGTAAAGGTACGAATGAGAGGAAAGATTTCGCATTCGTACCAACGTGTAAAATTGTGAATCCTTGATATAAACTAAGTGTTTTATGTGCATTGCTTGTATGTAAACTATAATAGGATGTTACCCCGCGCTACACGACGGTCACGATAAGGCAGGCAGGTCCATCAGCTACCTGTCATTGTCTCTGTGCCGTTATCACAAATGGTAAGAGTGTGTATTGTGTAGATTAAATATAGACAGCAACAAGTAATATTCAATTACCAACATATTTGGATATTAGTTGCGTACAAACTACTGTACATATAAATGTTCCAGCGACAGCAGCGACTAATACACAACTACTTACATATTTGGATATTACTGTACATGCGAAAGTTACTGATTGGACAAGCCAATATGAGACCTATGCCAACACATTCCATTGGTGTTCAGAATTTCAACACGCTTTACTTACAACCATGCATATAAAGAAACTATGTGACTTAATATTATGCTAATCAGGTAGGCTCAGTCAATCATCATAGCCCATTATACAGGATACACAACGTTATTCAACGACAGTCTCAACAAAAGGAATACCTCTGGCTACAATCATAAGCTGAAAAGAACCAACAAACTATCATCTCATCCGAAAATGTGCAACTATTGTATCTATGCAATATCTTGGTTAAGATAAAGCCTTTTTCCACGTTGTTGAACAGTACTGTCTGTATCAATCGTGGTACACACGGCCGCGTAATGCATACCCTGAAAGAACATATTGACTTACCAACAAATTATGTGCATCCTTATATGAATTAGCTTAAACTAACAAAGCGCTAAGATTATTTTTAACCTGTTACCAAATGATATCTCATACGGATTGGAAGTAAAGACCACCCGCTGCATGCCTTCCAAGCAAAACTTCCAAAATTAGTTCTTTAGCTAGTTAATCTTATGTTCCCCGCGATCCATCCACAACCACCGAACCATAAATCGAGGTCATTCAAACCCACCGTCACCATCCCATGGAGGAACTGTAAACAAAGAAGGGGATGAAATCCATTTTTTCTAGCATATTCACCATTCTTAGAACCAAAAGTTGAAGTAATGTTTATAAAGGAAAGAATACATAGATATCCATAGATCGAGACCGTGTCACCAAATACGCCTTTCAAAATACATGCAAATTTAAAGTAGTTTAGCATCAATGTTGTTTAGGAATTGAGCCAAAGAGCCATATAAAAAACAAAATCATGGTGTAAAAGCTTAATCATAACATGAACATATGTAATTAAACGCAATTGTCAACAGCGAAACCTAGAAAGCTTAATACTCACTATCCAAATCAGTTTTTTTATTTAAATTAAACATGTTGTAACATACAATTATTAAAACAAATGATTACATGACCAAACCAGGTATGATGACGAAGGGAACCCGAAAACATACCGAAATTTGCAGGTTAGAAACTATGTAGAATTCAAACCTTTGAATCAATCCGCAAAACATCATAGCCAATGACATATAGGGAGGAATCATACATAGCATAAAAAATGTTTTAAAGATAAGCTTCCGTACTCTAACGTAAAATGAGATACAAACTGTAAATATAAAGTAGCTCACCTTATCACAGCATCTGGGCCAACGCCATCGCCTGAGACAGTAGTCATCTAAACCGCTCGCCCCCAACGGCTAATCAGATCACCCTAAAAAAACAGGGGTTACATCACCATCATCGCACAAAACAACATCATATATCAAGCAAAAAATTTAGGGTTTACCGGTTTACAGCCTATGCAAATAATAGCCACTAATAAACCGGTGAACAGATGTAAAAAGAGGGAAAAACCCACCATTGTCGGCGGTTGTGCCACTGTCGTCGCCTGAGACGGTAGTCGGCTGAACAGGCCATAGAGAAAGAAAGAGGATAGGCGCTACCCCGGCAAGTGTGACCGAACCGCCTTCATCGCTGTGTTCACCAACTTCGTTTTAGAGGGAGTAGATGATCCACGGGCCCAGCTCCATCGCCGTCATGCACCGGAGGCGGCGGCTCCACCTCCCTACATCATGCGCTCTCTCTCTATGTTTATGTTATGTGAATGGTCAGGAAAGAAATGAGAGATGGGTTTACAGCTGTGTTGAGTAAAGCAGGGAGAGACAGAAAGAAGAAGGGGTGTGCTTAAATGTGTTTGTACCGTACTCTTTGCACGCTTTCCAAAAAAGTTTTGCTGGGTGTTACCATTGCGCTACAGTGGAGTTACTCTCACAATCGAATGTTGGTAAATATAGCATGATAAATATGCTTGATCAACTGATGTAACAGGTCACCAACGGGATATCGAGTCTTGGGTGGCCATGTCAAACATTAAAACACATTTTCAAATGTATAACACTTTAGTATCATGTAACTATGTCTAGCTAGTATTAGGTATAGATGTATGGATTGTTGGGTCCGGTTTTATGAACTTTACTTACTTTTGCAAACTTTAAACTCTATACCTCACCAGCACATTATGTGTCGACCAACAAAACATGTTTTTTCATGTCGCTAAGGTAGCAGCGAGACTAGGCGCACCGGAGTCGCACGGAGTCTAATTTGTCTTGCATTGTCAAACATTATTTTCATACTTTGAACTACTTACTTTTGATACAGGTTGTAAACTTTAACTTGTTTCCGCTGTGGTTTCTTTGGTTTGGTCCAAACTTTAAAACTGTTTGGTTTGCTTTTATCACATTGTTTTCACATCACATAGTTGTTGTTTATTGTGACCGTTGACTTGGATCCTGGTATGTCATGCGCCTCACAGTAAAACATCACAAGTGGAATTTGAGGGTGTGACACTCTTTTGTGTTCGAACCGCCTTCTCGTTTGTTTGAAATGCCTCCACGTTTAGTTGTTTTTTTCTTGAACCAACGTATGATTTTTGTTTGTCCATGGATGACAAAATGGTATTTGATTTTTTGTGTGTGTGATTTTTTGGTAAATTTGAGTTTTGAGTTGAAAATGCTTTTATATATAAATTTATTAAATTTGAAAGGATTTTTTTGGAGATGTTTTATGACTGTTGAGAACAATCATATTGGAGATGTTTCAAGTCGGTAAGGTAAGCTCCACAAAATGCCTACCATGCTCCTACCCATGGGGCGTCCCCTCCGCTATATTGGTAGGGCTGCAAACAAATTGAACGAGCACGAACAAGCACTTGTTCATGTTCGTTTGTTAATGAAATAAAGTATTGACGATATGTTTATGAACACTTACCCAACGAGATTTTTTGTTCATGCTCGTTTGTTAAGGAAATGAAAGTGTATGTGTTCGTTTGTATTCGTAATTACCATAAAATAATGTCATAAAAACATAAAATTCTCATATTAAACTTAAAGTGCTGATTTAATCAACTCAAAACAAACTTGATGTCTTCACTTAACATGTGCAAAATAATAGGTAATCAAAATAAGTGAAGTAATGCTAATATGTATTGCACTAATATTTATTAAATAATTTGTTACTGGAAATTTCAAAGTACTTAAATAGAAAATAAAAACCAAAGAACCTAATGAACTATCGAACATAAACGAACACATTACCGAACGTTCACAAATATAAATGAACGAACATGACTTTTGTTCATGTTCGTTTTGCATTTATTAAACGAAGTAACACAAACGAACTTCCTGTCAAACGGTTCACAAACAGTTCGTTGAATATTTGGTTCGTTTATGTTATAGCCCTAGCTACTAATGTAAAGGGTGAAAAAAAAGTACGCTTGCCTAGGTGCCACGTTACAACACTTTTTTTTCTAAAAAAAATCCCATAACAAATGGTGCTAGTATCACGTTCTAAATAAACGGGCATACAACATACATGTTTGTTTGAAGTTTCTATTATTCCACGTCAACTGTGACAACTCGAATCCCCGTCATCTCCAGCTGGCAACTTCATTCTGGTATAGAACTGCAGATCCATAGTTCCATTAATTATGCTAACATGAATAAAACTATTATTTTTGTATTAAAAATTAACTAAATTATATTTATTTAGAAGGCCGCGCAATTGTTATTGACTTATTGTTATCCGCTATTAATTTTGCATAAATAATAAAAAAAAGATACAATGGTGAGTTAGGTTATATTATAATACATAACTAGGTAGATTTGTCTATGAGGTGCGGCGAGAACTCAGTCGGTATCAGTTTGATTCATTACTCATAGAAATTCAGTTGATACAGGTTTGATTCGTTATGATATTGTTATGTCACCAACATTCGCTTTAAATTCATGATATTTTCCCAAAAAAAATGGGTTACACAATAAAAACCATAGAAACAAATGTCGGGGTCATTTCCAATAAAAATATACCGGTACCGATGTCTGTATCGGTTTGATTTGTCGCAAGACTATTATGAACAAAACTCTTTATTTTTTCAACAAAGTTAATAGGACAAGAAGAAAATATTAAACAAAATGGCGTATTCAACTATATAAAAAGGTATGAACGCGAGTTATCGGAAGATAATCAAATTATGTACAAACTAAATGATTAAAAGCGTCTATATTTTTAAGTGTATACTGAATTACTGATACCGGTCTGATAATACTGATACATGTATGGACGTTGTTCAGTTGGTATCGGTTTCATTTAGGGGTGTAAATGACACGTAGCGGCTCGGGATCGGCTCGGTAAAAAGCTCGAACGAGCCGAGCCTTAACGAGCCCGAGCCCGAGCCTGAAATATGGCTCATTTAGTTATCGAGCCCGAGCTAGAGCCCGAAGCCGAGCCCGAGCCTAAGTTACAGCCGAGCCTAAGTTATAGCCTTAACGATTGGGCTCGCGAGCCTAAGTTATAGCCGAGCTTTTGCGAGCTCGAGCCGAGCTTTTGAGCTTGTTTGAGATTCTCAAATCACCTCGAGCCGAGCTGAGCTCGAGCTTTGGATTTTGCTAGCGAGCCGAGCTCGAGCTCAAGATTGTAGGATCGAACCGAGCCGAGCTCAAGCTCGAGCTTCACAAAACCTTAACGAGCCCGAGCCGAGCCCAGTCAGGCTCGGGCTCGGCTTGGCTCGTTTACACCCCTAGTTTCATTCATTACGATATCTCTATGGTATCGGTTATTGCTCACCCCTGTCTATTTTTAGTCATTTAACGCATCAAAATTTTTAAAACTAAAAAATATTAGTAATATTACAAACCATGTACTCTACAGAGATGAATAGATCGTAAACAATAAGTTTAATATCACCTCTATGCAAAGCTACTCTTGCCACCAATCGATTGATTCTTTCAAACCATGTATGTTAGTTCAAATTAAACCACAACAATTCATTCCAGATGAACAAAGGTAAAAATCAAAGTATATAAAAGCGTAAAGCGTGTTAGATCTAATACCATTGATTTTTATCTTGATCTTGCCTAAACAACAACAAAAAACTTCGATAACTAAATACTACATGTTATATCGTAATCAATGTATTAAAAAAAGAACATGGACTAAAACATTAGTAAACTTAGTGTAGCATTGACGGAGAGAAAATATGCTGGCGATAAAAAGTGTGTAATGGAAATGGAGGTTGACGAAGTGAAAACAACGGCAGAGGGTTGAGTTTTTTGTTAGGTTTAATTAGGTGAGAAACTAATGACCGGGAAATTGCCCCTAGGTTTTGAATTTTAAAAACAAAAGGGTCATGTGATGTTATCGTCTCCACACTTTCTGTTAATTTGTTATACATGCTCATAAAGTTCTAAAACTTTAAATTTTAATAGTTTTTTTCTTTTGTAAATTACTGTAAATATTTGTAAATCTCTAATTTTTTAAAATGATGTATGCACAAATGCGGCAAATAACACATGCACTTCTAAAGGTGTGCATGATTTAGTTTAGTTTGATTATTAATCTCAACTGAAACCGAAGCTATCAGCTGATTGATCCTATTAATCAATCGGTTAATTGGTTTCGATTTTTGGTTAGATCGTCAGTTTTTAGTCCAGTTCAGTTAATTTTGTTTCATAACCAAACTTTGGCTAAAATATTTGGTTATAAGTATATGTAATGATAGTATGAAAGCTAAAATATACGAATGAATACATATACATGAAATATTCGTTTTGATTTAGTTAATTTTGGGTTTGGTTTCTTTTTTTTTTTAGTTTTGGTTAACAATTCAATTATTGTTCACCCCTAGACATTGTTAATCACTTAACATATCAATTTTTTAATTAAAAAGTAATAGAAATACTATATTCAAATTAAAGAGAATAATGCTCGTTTTTGTGGTGTATTTTTTAGATGATATTAACGTACGAAAGGGTTATGGTCGATTAAAACTTCGACAAAAATAAGCAGGTCGTCACGTTATTTTCAAATGTGTTTAAAACATAATAGCTTAAAAGTTATGATGGGATTAAATAAAAGAATCATATTTTTGTAGGGGATTGGAGAAAAGTGTAACTACTAACTAAAAATGAGGGAATTAAAGTGTAACTAAAATGAGGTACTAAAATGTAAAAGTGTTTCAGTGACTATTTTACTCTCATTTTTAGGGTTGTTAATGAAATTAAAGTTCTTGACTTTTGGGTATCTTAAACTACCATTCTCTCATGCATTATAAATATAGTATAAATAATTAAAGTGGTTTTAAAAGCGTTTATTTTTATTCTTATATAAACATAGGAGTAAAAGAAAATAATAATAATAATAATAATAATAATAATAATAATAATAATAAAAGGTATAATCTAAATTACATAATGGAAAAATTGAAATTATGGTTCAACACCTTTTTATTAGGTTTAGATTATTGGTAAAGTTTAAGCGTCAGTTTTTGAAATAGAAAAAGGATATAGATTGACATGTCTAGGGTTGTAAACAAAACGAATGAACACGAATAAGACTTTGTTTGTATTCGTTCATTAAGGCTATTCATGAACTGTTCAATAACACTTACTGAACGAGATTTCTGGTTTGTATTTGTTATTTAAGGAAATGAATGCATTTATGAATTGTTCGCGAACATTTACTCAAAGCAAAATAACACAAAAAAATGTTCATGAGAATAAATGAACACTTCAACGAATGTTTATAAACACAAACAAATACAAATGATCATATATTCATTTAGAATAAAATATTCATTTTTCATCACAAAGATTGTGAGAGTCCCCAGAAATAATAAAGCATAAAACATATTACAAACATAGTTGACATAGTAATCATTTACAAAAATTAAGAAGTTTGTCCAGCTTTTAACAAAAACCTTGAAATTGAAATAGTCAAAAGAGAATTTTGATGAAGCGTATAGTATAACTAGGGTTTTAATTTTTAAAAACTAAGACAAATAAAATAAAAAACACATATAAAAACCTTCAAAAGAACGAAGACATATGAACATTCTCGAACGTTCACGAACACTAACAAACAATGCAACCTCTGTTCATGTTTATTCGTTTAACTTAACGAACGAAATTTGTTGTTCATATTCGTTCAGTTATTAAACAAACAAACATAAATGAACTTCCCGTCGAACTTTTCACGAATTGTTCGCCAAACGTTCGATTCGTTTACAGCCCTAGGCATATCTGAGGAATAGAGGTGTTTACGGTCTAGTTTTAACGGTTTTTAGGTCAAACTGTGAAACAAACTGTTAGTAAAGGTTTTTGAAAATTGAAAACCAAAACCCATGGTCGACCCTTATGGTGGCGGAGGAGGCCACCAAGCTGGGGCCCAACTTTGATCGATATGTTATTTCACTCATTATAATACTATTATTTTACTAATTGCTATGTTTATTGCGATAACTTTGATTGTCGTACATACAATATAGCTTAAATTGTTTAATTCGTTAAAGCCTAATGGACATATTTTTCAGGAGCTCGGATATGGCACGTAAATCCTCAATGACGCCATTGCCATAACCAAACCGTCAAAAATTAAAACCTAACTACTAACGACAATGTTTTCAGAACCGGAGCCCTAGTCGTTTCACCAGTCCGACTGGTCCAACGAACCGGCCCAAAAAAAACCCATCAAAACCAAAAAAAATACTCTGGTTCAACCCTTCAATTCCCGATCTGGCCGGCCGATTTTTCGGTTGGACTGTCGGGTCGCTGTTTCAACTACCGGGTCTATGCAATCCCGGTCCAACTTATCAACCCGGACCGACCGGGTCTAAAAACATTGACTAACGGTTCGGTTTCATAGCTTAAGCTTATGTGGTGGAAATCATATGTTCTTAGGGAAATAAAACTTGAATGCGATGCGTAAACTCGATAGTTGAAACATCTAAACCGGGTATAGGGATACTAATTGGGTATGGATTAAAAAAATAAAAAAAAAAAGGTCTTAGCCCTAGGTTATTTTAAATGTCAAATGTTTAGATTTTTTTTTTTTTTTTTTTGAATGGCAAATTTTATTACACCTTAATTACCCTACCTTGCACTTGCAAAGATTTGAATCCACAACCTCACATTTGTAAGGAGAGACACTATACCACTAGACCAAGAGGACATGGGTAATGTTTAGATTGTTTTATTATCGTTTTTCCGACCTAACAAATTTACATAGTTTTAAGTTTTAAATTCTCGTTTAATTTTTACGGTAAAAGGATTATGGTATCCAAAATAATTTTATTTATTTTTCTAATTTTATATAAGTACTAATTATTGTATAGGACTTAAAAAGAAAAAAAATTGACGTATATAAATGGAACCAAACAAGGATGAAGAGTTAAGCTTAAAAGATAGAATAGAATGTCTTAAACATTTGCTATAAATGTTTAGTTAGGCAAGCAAACTTTAACCCAACTCGTTTACAAACATAACTAACTCAACTTGTTTCCAAATCGAGCCAATTTCATTTCAAACACACTTCATATAGCTTTTTTTTTTCAAGCGAGTTTTGACAAAAAAAAACAAAAAAAAACAAAAAAAAAAAAAGTTCACGTTCTGAATCTTTTTGAGACAATCATTAAATATAGTTTTGAAAATAATTTATTTTGTAGTTGGTATTAAAAAGCAATGAGATTTTTTTGAAACAACTTCTTTTGTTAAAACCAACGCAAGGAACAAAAAATTAAATGCAACCTCATAAAAATATCTCTTCAAGAAAAAAAAAAAAAAAACCATTCAACTATTTATCGAATTAAAAATAATATAAACGATAATACAAACTTTGTTGTTTTAATTAAAGTTGTCACAATTAAAACTATGTAATAAGTAGTTATTAAGAGATAAACATTAGTTGTTAACATGACCTTAACACATCCTAAAATATAATCAATCATAGCTTTCCAAGCTATATATATAGACCCTGCAAAACGTGCAAAAACAGAACACTGATCATTCACGCATCTCACAACAACAATTACTATCTCAACTTATTAGATTATTCGCTCCTCATAACTGTTTCTTCACACAAATCATTCCCATCATCTCCAAACTAATCATCATTAGTTTTTCAAACTAATGGAGAATAATAATAATAATGATGATGATAATGTTGATATCGAAAGTGAAGGAGTGGAGAGAAGCAGATCTGCGGTTGAAGACAGGGATATGATTCGAGAACCGTTGCTGTTGAAGAGTAGGATTAATACGACGTCGCAGATTGCTATTGTTGGTGCTAATGTTTGTCCCATTGAATCACTTGATTATGAGTAAGTAATTCATTTATTCTTTTATCTCTGTTTTTTTCAGCTTTTTGTATTTATTTATTGATTTCTATTTGTAGTTAATGTTTTATTTCATTTTAGTTTAGTTGATTTGTTTACTATGTAATTAGCATAAAGTGAATAGAGTTATATGTTGCTTTTGGGGGGTTTTAACTTTTCTTTAATCATTGTTGTTTTTTTTTTTTTTTTTTTTTTTTGACTTTTGGTTGTTTCTTTAATTATTGGTGTGTTCCCTGGGTTGATCTTGAATTTTCTTTTAAAGTGTATGAACATGATGATGGAAAGAATTGTACCAAATCTTGTGATTTAATAAGAATCTTTTTTATTAAATCTTGCAGCTTTAATGGACATCTTCATGTGAATTGTTTTGTTAATAAGATAATGCAAAAGTTTAAGCTATGGATTTGATTTTTTAAATATAATAATTATAGGTTTTGTATTGTGTTAACGATTGCTAACACTTGGAAACATGACCATGCTTTATAAGTGCTATGCGATTTGACGTTAACCACATGGAAAAATGAAATACGCAATCTATATTAGCAAGTTGTTGATTATTAATATTTACTATTATTTATTTCGATTTTCGAATCGTTGAGTAGTTTTGGTGGTCAGTGGTCATAAACTTGCAGCTTTGATGGGCATCTGAATCTGAAGTGTATTGTTAACTGTTTGTGACACATGGAAAAAATCCTTGATAAATGTGATAAGGTTTGACCTAAACCATATGGAAACATGATTGAAAATATTTGCAGGATATTAGAAAATGATCTATTTAAACAGGATTGGAGGTCAAGGAAGAAGGTGCAGATATTTCAATACGTTGTCTTAAAATGGACGCTCGTGCTTCTTATAGGATTAGCTACAGGGCTTGTGGGTTTTTTCAATAACATTGCAGTGGAAAACATTGCAGGTTTTAAGCTTCTTCTCACTGGTAATCTTATGCTTAAGCAAAAGTAAGCCTACAATTTTTCACCCTTTTGCTTTTATATTTATTATTATTATTATTTAATGCATATGTCATTATTTCATTGTTTCTGGGAGTGCAGTTATTATCTGGCATTTGCTGCTTTGGTTGGTTGCAATGTGGGTCTTGCGACTTGTGCTGCGGTTCTTTGTGCGTATATTGCCCCTGCAGCAGCTGGTTCGGGTATACCTGAGGTTAAAGCTTATCTTAATGGTGTAGATGCACATTCTATTTTGGCTCCAAGTACCCTCTTTGTAAAGGTGTGTACCATTACCATATGTACTCGTGTGTACTCTCTCCTTCCTGGATTGTTGGATACTGATGTTATATGATCAGATTTTTGGATCAATATTTGGAGTTGCTGCTGGATTTGTTGTGGGAAAGGAAGGACCGATGGTTCACACGGGGGCTTGCATTGCTAACTTGCTTGGACAGGGAGGCTCTAGAAAGTACCATTTGACATGGACGTGGCTTAGATATTTCAAAAATGATAGGGACAGAAGGGACTTGATCACATGTGGTGCTGCTGCTGGTGTTGCGGCTGCTTTTCGTGCTCCTGTTGGTGGGGTCCTCTTTGCTCTTGAAGAAGCTGCGTCATGGTCTCTCTCTCTCACACACATTTAATCATTGAACTGGTTACAAGATGAAATATTAAGTTTAGAGTTAATATAATAAAAAAAATTGCAAACAGTTTAAAATAAATAAGAGTACAAACAATTGTATTTTTAACTAGAAGGCTCAAGTGGAATTAACTTTAGGGAAACACATATGACCACCTGCTAGTTGCACTTTTAAAAGGGTTGATTGCATAAAAAGGTAAGCAACTTTTGGCCAAAATAAAATCAGTGGATTTCAAAATTAAAATAAAAACGTTCAAAGTTTTAAATTACTATGCAAGTTACTGCATAGTAAAATCAATGGCATGATCAACTTCGACTTGTTGGCGTGGCAGGAAGCTTGACCAAATTTGAGTTTTTTTTCACGACACTGATGTGGTGTTGACGTGGTGCTTGGATGTTGGTTAACTTATAAATATTACCTTAAAAAGTTGTTACACAAATGAGCAATTAACTAAAGTTGGTTACTTTCCTTTGCATTTGCCAATTTAATATTTTGCTTCTGCATTATCTAAACCTTTTTCCCATGATGTTTACAGGTGGCGGAGCGCTCTTCTCTGGAGAACGTTTTTTACAACTGCTGTAGTAGCCGTGGTTTTGAAGGGACTGATTGAATATTGTAAAAATGGACAGTGTGGATTGTTTGGCGAAGGAGGTCTGATAATGTTCGACATCAATAATTCAGTGCCTTCTTACAACACTGTCGATCTCCTGGCCATTATATTACTTGGAGTTATTGGTGGAATTTTTGGAAGCATTTACAATTATCTTGTTGATAAGGTCTTGCGGACTTACAGCATCATCAATGAGTAAGCACTTCTCATTTTAGTTTAAACTTACCTGATAACGCACACATGCATACATTTTTTTTTTTTGAACGGTCAATGGTACACACCCATAACGAAGCCCCGCACCCTTCAGGTCCGGTCCCCGGGCCCCCCTAAGGTCCAGCCCCTACATGCATACATACAATCATACATACAAAGGTTAAATAATCAGGTTCATAAAAGTTGCATCAAAACTAGTTATTAAAGGATGAATGGTGATTAGATAATTATCTTAATGTAAATTGTCATTTATGAATATATATATATATATGTATAGTTCAAAAAAAAAATTCATTTAAAATTTAGTATCAAATAAAACCACTTTCTAAACATACATCCAAGCACCTGTAGATTCATGCAAAGTAGACTCTACAAGCAAACGCATGTTGCTTTTACTGATTCTTGAAATAAATTGCAGGAGAGGTCCTGGTTTTAGGGTGCTTTTGGTCATCGTCATTTCAATCCTAACTACCTGTTGCGCGTTTGGCGTACCCTGGCTTGCAAACTGCATCCCATGCCCAGAAAATGCAAAGGAAGAGTGCCCTACAAAAGGCCGTTCTGGAAGCTACAAAAGCTTTCAATGTCCTGATGGTCACTACAATGATCTTGCTTCACTTTTACTCACCACCAATGATGATGCCATTAGAAGCTTATTCAGCTCCCTAAATATACACGAGTTTCGCATTCCTAGTCTCATTTTCTTCTTTTTAGCCATGTATTTCCTTGGCATCATAACATATGGAATCGCAATTCCTTCTGGGCTATTTATTCCTGTAATATTAGCCGGAGCCTCATACGGGCGGCTTGTCGGGCGGCTCCTTGGCCCTGTTGCTAATCTTGATTGTGGTCTTTTCGCCTTACTTGGCGCCGCTTCGTTCCTTGGCGGCACGATGAGAATGACGGTTTCCCTATGTGTTATACTTCTCGAGCTCACCAACAATCTTCTAATGCTTCCATTAATGATGCTCGTCCTTCTCATTTCAAAAACCGTGGCTGATTGTTTCAACAAAGGAGTGTATGACCAAATCGTGAAAATGAAGGGTTTACCGTTTCTAGAAGCACATGCTGAACCATACATGAGGCATTTGGTTGCTGGTGATGTTGTTTCTGGGCCTTTGATAACTTTCTCTGGTGTCGAGAAAGTTGGTAACATAGTACATTCTTTAAGGATGACATCTCATAATGGTTTTCCGGTTATTGACGAGCCACCTATTACCGACGCTCCTGAATTGTGTGGGCTTGTTTTGAGGTCTCATTTGCTTGTTTTGCTTAAAGGAAAGGTTTTTACAAAACATAGCCGTTTAAGTGGAACCGAAACATTGAAAAGGTACCATGCGTTTGATTTCGCAAAAGCAGGATCGGGAAAAGGATTAAAACTCGAAGATTTGGAGATCGAGCCCGAGGAAATGGAAATGTATGTTGATCTTCATCCTATTACCAACACATCACCATATACAGTGGTGGAAACCATGTCTTTGGCTAAAGCTGCAGTTGCTTTTAGGGAACTTGGTCTTAGACACTTGTGTGTTGTGCCAAAGACCCCCGGGGTAACCTTTCTCTTTCTCCCTATCTTAATTTATGTGCCTTAATGGTCACTTGCCTACAGTTGGCTTTTCGGGTGGGTTGGACAGATTAGGTAATGGGAACCTTTGATACGTGTCGGATTGGCCCTACACTTTTTGCCTAAATTTTAAATAGTTTTATCATTTTATACTAGTTTTTCTCTAATTCAATGAATAGAAAGTTTTGTGCACTAAAACTACACTTTAGGTTCTTTTCAATCCGTTTTCGTTTTAAAAGATAATTTTTCTTAACCTTGTGTGTTAACATGTTAGAGCTAAAATATAGCCTTTATTTGGACCCGTTGACTTGGTCAACAAGGTTGAAATCGCCAGTATGCCGCCCCTTATATACTATTGTTTCTGAAATAAAATGATTCAGAAAATTTTGTGCATTAAAAATACACTTCAGGTTATTTTTCAACAGTTTTCTTACCTTTTTTTTTACTTTGTGTATTGAACATGTTAAAGCTAAAACATAACCTGAATTCGTGAAATCGCCACCCATATATGTTTTCTTTTACTTTTGTTCTTTTATTTACATATATTTTCTTTGCAGAGGCCACCAATAGTCGGTATCTTGACACGGCATGATTTCATGCCAGAGCACATTTTGGGACTCTACCCACACTTCGACCCGCACAAGTAGACCAAAGGCGGTGTCATGTATTATGATTCGACATGTGAAGCTGGATCCTGTGATATGTTGTTTTTCTTTTGTGAATTGATTTTGAAGGAGACAAAGGAGAGAGGTACAGATATTTATAGAATTCATAGAGTGAAGATGAGTGTTATATTTCGTTTAAGAACACAACTTAAATTGTATGTTAATATTTTGTTACAGTGTATTTTAATATTTAAAACTCCTTTTTTATTTGTTATTAAAGTTGTATTTAAATAAATCCTTGTTAAAACTCTTATTTGATTTGGACAGCATATGAATAAATTTATTGAAAAGTTATTGGCTATTACATTAACGCGTTTAAGTGTTTCATATACTATATGACCTAAATAAAATTGTTTGCATAACAAGTAGTTGCAATATTATAAATGAAGTAGATATTTGCCCGCGCTACGCGGCAGTATGTAGATTATTGTACTACGTGGCAGTAGGTAGATTATCGAAGGTAGTGTACTGGGTTGAAATACAAAAGCGTGCAGCATAATGCAGGTTAACTTGTGCTTATAGTCTGGCATTTAAATTAAAGGATGTTTCTTAATTAATAGGTTGGTTGCTGCTGAGTTAATTAGAAAATATGGTAGCAGTCTTTACGGTTGTTGCCTTGAAGCTTTTATCTTATGTTTCTTTACCTGCATTCAATCACTTGGCCAATTACATCAATCAAAGTATAAATAAATTTGGAGTAAAGTTGTATTGGCCTTTGTTGTGTTGTGGGCTCGCTTGGCTGGAGTGAGTGGTGCAGTGTTTTGGTAGTTTCTAGCAGTGCCATTTTTTCTGGCCTCGTTTGTGGGTCGTTGTAGTCATACATCGTTACCATTTCTTCGCGGGCTGTTACAATTGGTATTACTTATCTGTTTTTTTGTGACAGTGGAGTCATTTGCTAATGACAGTCGGTTTTGAAATTACATAAGAGGCAAAAAAGAATAGGGGACAGTAAAAATGATGTCGGTTTTGGCCCTACTCTCTTACAAACGACTAGGGTGGGTAATGGCTTATCAAACCGAATTAGAAAAAACAAGTAGCCGGGTAATAAAGTTATCAAGAGACCAATTCTTTCAAATCACCCTAATCTATTCTCTAAGCTTCTATATTTTTTCCTTTTTTTAAGTATTTCTACAAATGGATGTTCCATCTTATTTTAGTGGTCCTGGGTTGCCTTCGACGCCATTTAGTTCCGGTGATCTTTTTTCCAAGCTTGTTCGATTCGAGTAGTGGTATAGAGTTTTTGTCCAAAGTGACAGCCAGATTTTATTTTAATATTCAGTTTTTTGTATTTCTACTTTTATTTTTATTTTTTCCCTACTTATTTATGGATTTTTTATTTTTATTGTATTTTTGTTTTCCAGTTAATAAAAGTGTTAGTTTTTGTATTTGAACTAGTATTTTACCCGTCGCGTGACGGATGGAACTATGTGTTAATACGTGTTATGTCAACCGTTGTATTACACAACCATTGTATTGTGTTAAGACAACTGTCGTGTTATAAGGAATCATTGTGTTATACGACCATTATGTCAAAACATAAGGCAACAATGGTGTTATATGAACCATTGGGTTATACGACCATTGTGTTATTCATTTAGCATTGTGATATTCATTTGAAACGTTGGCATGTGAAGAAGGCGAGAAATCATGGCAAAAACATACCATTTACATAACTAACCCTTATGCATCATTAACTGCCACCACTACCACGGGCCACTGTCAACACTCACAGCCAGACCACCACTAACATGACTATGACTTTGACAGTCGACACTTTCCCATGATGTATCCGTACAATCCTAAAATATACGTAAACGTCTCAATTACACAATTAGACTAAATTTGCATCAATTAAGTCCACTAAGGCTAGCAATGCCAAAGGCAATGCATGGGATTGCATTCGGGAGTTGTTAAATACTAATTTATCACGAAAGGATAAACCCTAATTGTCAATGTGTTGGTGATTATCCGGAAAAACATAATCTAACCCAAAATAATTACAATGTTAATTCAAGACTAATTAAAGTCATTTAAAGGTGTATTCTTGGGAATTAGGGTTAGGAAACCCTAATTCAACTGACAACATGTCTAAGCGTTGTTAGTCAATTGCTAACCTTAATTAGGCACCCACGGATCCCTAATCACACCCATGATTTCCTTAATCAAAGCCTAATTACATTGTTTTTCATTGTCTAGACCTTAATCTAGCTTAATTAAGGCTTAATCACTCCTTAATTATCCCTAATCACTCACTAATTGTTCTGAACACCCTAATACCTTAAACTAATGACAGTTAGCACACTAAACCCTAACTTAGGGACCAAGGCAACCCCAAGGCTCCTAAAACCGTGAATGGGTGGTCCCCACCTCTTATTCATCCCTTGTTCCCCAAGTTTCCTTTAGTGTGAAAAGTCCTTTAATGTGTAATTACATCCAACTATAAGATCCATATCCCTTCATTTCCTTGATCAAAAATTGAAGAACAAAACCCTCACCCTCTCTCTAATAACCCACGACCAGCCCCTCTCCACCATAAACTAGCCCCTAAACACCCTTAAAATACTCATCTTAAGGCTAATACAACAAGGTTTTTGAGGTAATATCAAGGGCTTGGAACTTAGTCCAGGAAGATTACCTCTAAACCTCATCTAAAACCCCATCATAAACCTTGGTTTAACTCCCCTAGCTTAAGCTAGAAGTAAGTACACTTAATCTTTTTTTAATCATATATTAGTGTCTATAATTGCAAGTTGATGGCACCCTTTCCATACATGATGAGATTAAGGCTCAAAACAAAAGTTTAATGTGATTAAAACTTGAACTAGTGATGGTGTTAGTGGGTGGGTTCAAATCCGTAGGTTAAGGGGGTGGTGTTGTGTTTTAGCTTGTAAATGTTGCTCATGTAACTTGTTAAGTGTTTAAAACAATATTTAATGATTTGGGAGAAATGATTTTGATGATGAGTAATACTTGTTTAGTTGAAATAAACATGGTTCAGAATTTAGATCATCATGGGATTAAAAACTAGTTAGTAGGATGTTTGGAACTTGAAAACTGCAAAGAACATGTTTTGAGTATAAATTTGAGTTTTTACACTAAAATGGGCTGTTATAAGTTATAATAAGTGTAAAAATGTGATTAATCATGATTGGATGCTATTAGGTGGTTTAAACATGTTCATAATGATTAAGGACACCTTAAAACCCTAAATTTGCAAGAAAGAGTTTTGAAAAAGGTGGAAATGTATTTCATGTTAAAACAACCACTAAATGTTCTTAAAGGTTAATAAAAGTGATCCATAAGAAACTTTTTGATTAACATGTCAAACTATGTGTTTTTGAACTTGTTAGTGTGTTAGGAATGCTTAAAATCCAAAGTGTTAAGTAATTTTGCGATGAAATGTGATTATGTGGTTTCATTGTTAGGAATGGTTATTTTGACTAATTAAACCTAAGACTGGGTTAATTTGAATAATTATAATGGTTATTTTTATATAAGGGCGTTTTCCAAAAGTGTATGTATATTTCAATAAAAACCGTCATTTTGTGGGAAAATTGGAGATTTTATAAGAAGTACAAGTCTTAGTGTATTTTCTATATTTTGAACTAGAAATATATATATATTTTGAGACTGTCTGGACACAAAAAATGTATTTGTAAACTTAAATACAAATCGTCGTGTTTATTTTCAAAGACACGACGATACTAGTCAATTTTTGGGAAGATATATGTAAGTATGTATTTTCTTGACAAAAGTGTGCTAAGTGTGTGATAGGGATAGGATACTTTAAGAACTCGTTTGAATTATATGAACCATGGGAACTCTTTTTTGGTCATTGATTTTGATGATACAATGGTTGAGATTAGGTGATGTGACTTTTTTTGTCTTGATATGTTAACTAATTTTTTATTAGTATTTTTTTATACATGAGGGGTATTTTAGGTAAAACCCCATGAGAGAGAACAAAGTAATATAATATTATATTAATTTTTAATTCAATTATGAAAGTATCATGTTTTTTAACTTTATTTTATTTTTTACTTCATTTATTTTTTAAACACATTGTTCAAAAAGAACATTTGTGCACCCCATGTTTAGAAAAACCCATCTTTGAAATTTATTTACACTAGTGTAAAAACCCAAATGATAATTATAAATTTGAGATTAATATTAAAAAACAAATGAAATAACCCACCAACATGTATAAACTGTTTAACTTATATCAATGTAATACATATAATATACTCTTACACCAACATAAACAACAAACTTGCATGAAAAATAACAGATACATCAATGTAATATAGTTACACCAATGAAAAGAAAACCATAACCAAATTATCATGTATTTTTTTAAACACATTGTTCAAAAAAATCATATGTGCACCCCATGTTAAAAAAATCATTTGTGCACCCCATGTTTAGAAAAACCCATCTATGAAATTTATTTACACTAGTGTAAAAATCCAAGATGATATTTATAAATTTGAGATTAATATTAAAAAAACAAAGGAAATAACACACCAACAGTTATAAATGTTTAACTTACATCAGTGTAATACATGTAATATACTCTTACACCAATGTAAACAACAAACTTGCATGAAAAATAACTGATACATCAATGTAATATAGTTACACCAACGAAAAGAAAATCATAACCAAATTACTAATCCACTAAAAATAACATGTATACCATCATAATGTATAATATACATAAACTATTTACACTATTGTAAAATATTCAGAAACTACAAAATCCAACCTTTATTTTAAAAACTAACCTCAACAATCTTTAAAAAAAATCTTCAATGAAGCTAGATTATGACGAAGGTGTATGGAACGTCTGCATTGTCCTCCTCAATAACGGGCTCATGAGCTGGCTGCACCACAGAACGACCATTCCTCGCTCTCTTCCTTGACGGTCCAGAAGTCATGGCATCCATATCCTGCAATTTTGTTTAGAAACAATATCCAACAATATAAAATAAAAACAATCTATTTTTTATCTATATTTACACATTTTTATTAGTATTTTTTTAGTTTCAAAATCAAACATTATTCTATTATAAACCAAAATACCCTAAATCTAACTAAATACCTAAATCAAAATCAAAATCTAAAATCTAATAAAAACAAATTAACTATGAAAACTAACCTTGATTTATGTTTTAGAATCGAAATACAGACAAGGATGGTTCGACCAAGACTATAATGTGATGATTCGACAGTTGTTGGTGCTCGACGTTACTTCGGGACTGTAGACGGCGACGGTGGTTTGGTTGAATACGGTGAAAAGCGGTGGTGGTGATAGTTTAAGGTGGTTGTGGATGATGAAGATGATGATGGTGTTGGGAATGGGCGACGGTGGTTGTGGCACAAGGATGAACGACAGTGATGACGCGGTGGTGATGTGGTGGTTATTGATGGTGACGGCGAGGGTTTGTGGTGGTGATGTTAACAGGGTTGTGTGTGAGACAGGGAGAGAAAGAGTGAGAGAGAGAGAGAGAAGGGATCAGGAGGGGATGAAAGAGTAAAAGAGAGAAGGGAGTTATTATTATTATTATTATCTATATCTATATCTATACTACTATATAGTGTATCCTGGACGGCTAAAATGGTCATTTCACATTCATCTACATGGGTAAAATAGTAATTTTATTAAATTGGTAAGACACATTTAAGAAAACAATTAAATCTATCTTTATTGAACTCTACAATTAGATGGTTATAATAAAAGTTAAATTAATTTATGCTTTGAATGTGACTTTTACCTTACCCTACCTTTCATACTTTTAATGCAAATCATATCCTATTCATGAAACTATCATGCTCTGGTTCTCATTCTAAGTCACATACTTATGCATCTACAAGTGGAGGTGATCTATACACTGACATTTCTACTTTGTAGCTCACCAAATTATACAATACAAAAGTAAAATTAAGTGTAAACGAAGAAAATGATGATGCATACTTCACCTCTTTTGAAACAGTTTGGTTTAAATTTGATACCTTCGCCTTCATCTTGAGGAACTCATTTTTATTTTCATTTATGTGTAAAATGATTACTAAAGTACAAAGACAACCATTGAATTTGACTGTGACATTTACCTTACCCCACCGTTAAAGTACAAAATGAAACAACTATTTTATCATTGCCATTAAATCGTCTCAACAAAACAATTAATTACGCAACGAAACCGATTTGGAACTCATCATAAATTCCTGTGTAGATATAAAACCCAACTCACGAACCATCTCTTCTCTCGGCCTCCTTGTTTCTCCAACCAAAGTTCCGGGACCATCACCACACACGCATCACTTTGATACCACCGTTCCGTTTACTTATGGCACAGAACCAACGTCGCCACTCTTTCTGCTCGAACTTAAGACCGGTGACCATGATAGCGGACCACCATTGTCGTCGGTGACTCACCTTCCTGTTTCTTTTACCATCGTGTGATGAGGTATCGACTCCTTGTGTTTTCCTTACGTTTTTTTAGTCGATTAGTTGGGTAACTTGAGCTAACAAGACTAGATTTGGGTGGGGTTAAATTCCGGCGATGATCTGATTGTCGTTTATAACCGTGTGACTTTTAATGTGTTGGAAACTTTGTATGAGTACTACTGTGTGACTGTGTTTGATTGTGTGTACGTGATAAAAATACCAAAATCTTGCAACGTGAAGTTACTGTGATAAAAATGAAGCTATTATATAAAAAATAAATTATTTGTAAATTTATTAAAGAGTTTTATGTGAGACTATTAAAGATACCTAAAATATATAATCTATTGACACACCAATATCTAGAGTCAGATGAAATTTTAAAGGGAACGATTGTTTACTTGTAAGATCATGAAATTCGTATTTTAAGAGAAAAAATGATCAGTTTGAAAGTCGCCTAAGGTGTATTTTCAACGCAAATAAATTTATAAACGGTTTCATTCATAGAACTTAGATGAATATTGGAGTAATATAGCTTTCATAATCATATTTACCACATTCATTTTAATGATCTTTTAGATGAATAAAGAATTGTTTTCAGGCTGACCCATTCCAACCGACACTAAAAAGTACTTGGTTTTGACCTCAACCCGACTGTTCCGTTATCCTTAATGTTTTCCGTAGGCAAAATATCAAATTTTTGAATTTGATAAGGACGTGCAACATCAAAACACGTTGTCAATTGAGTGACTATCACGCTTTGGGTTACTTTCACATCGCATGATATTTAATACAAACTTAATGTCTAACTCTACTCCATTTTCTACTATGCATTAAATATTTGTACAATAAGTCCATTTTATACTTTCTTTAACATTTATGCTACCACTTCGTCAGAAAATCTATAGTAATAGTAATAATAATATATGTCATCACTATATAACTATATCCACTATGATTATATCTTTTTGCCAATAAAACAAGTCTTAAAGCTATACGTACAAGTCTTATATAGCCAAACATCATGCAGTTCCGCTGCAACGCGCGGGTTCCTGCTAGTTATTTAATAGGAGTACTCATTTCATGTTTGAAATTTACTATAATACCCACAAATAATAGTGTACAATGACTTTGTTACCCCTCGTTAAAATAATACAAAAAATTACAAATTGAAGGTTTGTCACTTGGTGATTGGTCCAGATGAGTTCTCAAGTTCTCGCAACTCAGACGAGTTCTCAAATGATCTGAATCCGTGTGTAACATACATGTAAATGTCTTTTCTTACACACATATATTGAACTTGTAAGTTTTAAGTAAGATAACTATAATTTTAAATGTCTTTTCTTACACACACATAATTCTTATATAATGCAAGGGTGAAAAATTGTTAAGGCAATTAAAATAATGTAAAACAAGTAGTTGTTTTGTTAATCATTTAAATAAAGGTTAGATTCAGATTCTTAGTCGTCGGGAAATTTAAAGGAATCAGTCATATAACGCAATTAATCTACTATATACAACCGATTTGGGATATAACTAGAATGAACGCATACTATTCGTGGACGATTTGATTTTACCATCATAGTATAAAACTTATATCTGTTCCTTAGTGATACGGTCATACAGATTTTTGTCTCTGTCTTGAAGTCTGATTTTCTTCAATTCACTCGCAACCATGTTTACCTAAATCTATATTCATTCAAACATTACATAGAACAACATTATTCAAAAGACTAAACTATATCAACCAAAACATAAACTATATAGACAAGCATCTGTCACACGAGGTGCACTAACAAGAAGCCGTACGAACCCCCATGATAATTTTTAGATAAGTTATGTTTTGGTTGGTTTTGAGATTGTTAAGTAAACCACTAATTGAACATGTCACAAAAGATAAACAAACAAGAATTAGTTAAGAAGATAAACACATCGAGTAACTAAAAATAAACTATTAATAATATAAAAAGTCTAACAAATCAAAAATTTTAGAGAATACTGGATGGATACAACCATCTAAAGATAACAACATAAGAAAATGAGAGCCTTCAACTCATAGACAAGCTTCAAACCACCATGATCCTATGCATACGATGTGATTCTCACGATCCTCAACTTTATTGCATGTAAACTACTCTTACAGTGCCATTTCTAGATCGTAAGCCCAATATAGGAAAGCTCCTCCCCCCTGGAGAGGGTTTGGCCAGCCCCAAGGCCTCTCTGTAGATCCCCAAGAAGGTGAAAAATGGCTCAAGAAAGGCACACGTTCGGCTGGATTAAAACTGTTATTTATAGACAAATTATAAGGAGGCGCACGGCCGTGCACCGGAGGTGCACTCCCGGGCATCTGTTCCAGGTACGTTCTGCTGCTGTAGGGAACAGTTTTGTCTATACTTTGGGGGTTGCATGCCCGTGACAATGCTAATGTTTTCTTGTCTCCCAATCTTGCTTCTTTGTCTTCTAGTGTGCAGGCCATCGTACCAATGTGTGTGGACGTGCTTGGTTGATCTACAATTGTTTTTGTCGTCTATTTGCCTCGGGGGAGTCTCTACACATACTTGGGACATGCATTTGGTCTTGTGTCTTCAGGAACCTCCATTTTGTGTTGTTCTTGCCCTAGAATTGCTTCTTTTTGGGTTCGAGCTTCATTTTCCTGAGAAACACAAATATGAACGATTATGTAGCATTTATTAACAGTTTTAGCCTAAATATACCATATTATAAGACTAATTATGCATGTTAAATATGTGTGACACATTAACTACTTAAATTAAATATTATCGTATGAAAAAAGTTAGCCATTTAAAAATCATTGGGGGAGTGGGCTTTTAAGCGATGTTCCTATTTTACCCTTTCCCACCAAAATTAGAAACCATAAATCAATGGTTGAGATTGTGTCATATACTTTACATGATTATTTTGTCTTGTATTTGAACCAGCCCATATATATATATATATATATATATATATATATATATATATATATATATATATATATATATATATAGGATCCGGATATTTTGAAAACTCCTCTGAGTTGTGAGAACTTGAGAACTCCCCTAGCCCAATAATAATGTGACACATAACCCACTTAAGATTAATATAATGGAGGGCATTTTAGTCAAATACCACCTCTCCTACCCCCACCCCACCCCACCTCACACCCTTTTAATAAAAAGTGCAGATTTGTTTTTGTTTTCTAAAAATCATCATCATCACTCTTAATTCTTAAACTCTCTCTCTCTCTCTCTCTCTCTCTCACACACACACACAAGACTTTCTCTCTCTAACACACACATACACGTCTCTCTCTCTAACACACACACCCGTCTATATCTCCCTAACACACACACGTGACACAGATCTGATGGTGGGGCAGGGGGCGGAGGACGGTGGTGTGGGGACGATGGTGGGTTCGAACAGGGGGTGAAGGTGGAGGTAGGAGGTGGAGGTAGGGGGTTCGATGGGTTTGATGGGTGGATCTGATGGGTTTTGGGTTTGGGGGTGGATCTGATGTTTGATGGTGGTGACGGTGATGGTGGGGAGGTGGTGACGATGGGTAGGTGGTGGATCTGATGATGATGGTGAACGGTGTGGAGGCGGTGGTGACTGTGGTGACGGTGGGGAGGCGGTGGTGACGGTGGATCCGATGATGATGATGATGAACATGTTTTTTTTAATTATTATTATTATTATTTTTATTATTATTATTATTATTATTATTATTATTATTATTGTTACTATTATGTGCAAAGACAAAACACAGCAGCAGCCACCGGAAAGCCATGGCGGCCGCCGCCGCCTCCGCTGCTTCCGGTCTCCGCCGCCTCCATCTCCGGCGCCGCCCCTTTTCCGGTAAGCTTCTCCATCTTCGACAACCAGTCAGCAACCATCGAATCATCAACTCTATCTTTGATACTGTTATAATATGGTGAACCTGTCCATTTCTATGATTCCTGTTTTGTAAGTGATAAACCAACCCATAAACCACTCGATTACTACCCGATAGATAACCAGAACCAACCCTCTATTACCAATCGGACAGTCACCGATTTATGGTGACTGTCGTGAATCCATTATAACCACCGACCGAACCTACTCTACTGTTTCTGGTTTGTATTCGATTGAACCGAAACCATCTATCGAACCCATCATTCACATACCCATATATTGATGTGTTTGGGATATTATATCTTGTTCCTCCAAGATGAGTTGATTATGTTGTTGACTGATAAATAAGGTCTGATTCTGGTTAACTCCCGAGCAGGCTCCGAATCGTATTCTGACACCACTTCCGATCTGTTTCCGATCACCCTCCGGTTCATGTCTGGTACTCGATAAACTTCTTTGGAACAATCCTTTTGTTCTAATTAGGAACCGTGAACCATCTGTTGAACCGTACCCTTTTGTTTCTGACTGTACCCGATGAACCACTCGATTGTATTATAACACACACATACGTCGATGTGTGTGTATGGTTTAGAATCCGATTCTGTTATGCTTCGGGGTGCCTCTTTCCAGTTATTTTGGTTCCTTAATGTTATAATCGATTATTAATGATGGTTATGATTATTGCAAGGTACCAATCGGAAGTCCGGTTAACTTCCGGTCACTCTCCGGTCCATCTTTGATCGGGTTTTGACAATAATCCGGCTAGAAGCCGACCACTTCATGATGAGGTATAAGTTATACAAGATCCTATTATAATTGGATATTAATCAGTGATACCAGATTATAATATTGTATTATACTTGATTGCGAGGTACCTTAATCGAATCGGAACGTGGAACCGATACCGAGTCAACTCACTGACTCGGTCAACACCCGGAATAGAACCCGGTCCAATAACTAGACGTGGATTATTAGAATTATAAAGATTATATATATATAATACGGATAACGTACGGACTTGATAATAATAATAAGAGAATTATAAACATATATAAAATATATATGTTTATATATATACAAGTCGATATATAAGACGATATTCTAGACTCGGGTTAATAATAATATTTTATATTCTTTTGTTAGTTAGATCTGCCAAGCTGTAATGGCCAGCTTTATTAGTTTACGAGTGCCAAGCTGTAATGGCCAGCTAGATTTAGGATGTCCGGGTCGTGTCTCATATGATAAATATCAATAATGAACCCCGAGTTTAGGACCATCTAATATATACCGGTTGCTATATGTATAAGTGTATATATGATATGTATCCTAAGTATTACAATCTAACAGGTCCCACGCGTAAAACGTATCAATATATATATGACATATAATTGTAATAAGAGAGACTATAGAAGCTTATACGCAAATCTGTGAGTATCGTGAACTCCCCACTTTTACTGTTTTATAAGTGTTTTCGGGGGAATACATGTCATTTATTAGAAAACCTATAATTGCTTTACACAATAGAAAGATTATAAGAAATAATAGAGTATAAAAAGGGGATAATAGAAACGACAAGGACAGTACTGACCGGTATATCGCCATTTCCTTTCTTGTCCAAGTAGAGGATAAGAACCAGTCTTACCTGAGTAGAGGGTAGGAATAATTATATTTACCACAAGCAGAGTGGTACCATCGATAGGAATGGCAACTAATAGAATATAATCGGAATATAATATATTAGAATTGATATATAATCTAACTGATATAATAGAATATATTTTCCCCTTCAGAATTATAAATGTAAAGCATGTTTATAAAAGAATGTTTTATATAAAAGAATTATCAATAAATGAACTGGCCATTCGCTTTATAAAATACACGACCTCACCAACTTTATGTTGACAGAAACTATTTTTGGCATGTGTTCAGGTAACCCAACAGATATGATGACGTGGATCCTGGAAGAGTAAAGACTGTTATGATCCGAATCCGCTGCTTAGCTCTGAAACCCGACCCGACGACCCGGCACCGACGCCAGGGTCGTTACAGGTGGTATCAGAGCGGCGCTTAATGACAGTCTTGAAATCTTTACTAATCCAGGATCTACTAGAATATTTTCTAAAAGAAATTTTGTTTAGAAAAATACTTATTATATCAGAAAGAATATTAGACAATTAAATTTTTGGGTACCTAAAATGCCTAACCAGTATAAAGTTGGTGAGAACCATAACAGTATATTAGAAATCAGAACGAATCCACTACAGGATATTACTAGAATGATTATGTGGGGTAAATTGACAATTTTGTACACAATTGTGAATTTACATGCACATCTAATTTCTCGGAAATCTTACAGGATATTAAGGCTATAAGAAATGATAAAGAATATAGAAGAGAAACCAGAATATTAAAAGAAACTAGAAAATAAACCGAGAAATAAATAAGAAATGACGAAAGTTATAAAAAGTATATATGTTTATATAGAAAAATATATAGATCATAAAACATAAATCATCCATCGTTGATTCAAGAAACTTCATATAAGTTTATTAAATTATTCCAATCTCAGTGGCTATTTATATCCGATTTCAGATCATTAACCTTGTGGTTGCTCCAATATTATAAATAAGAATACAAATCTTATGCTCCAACTTGAACATTCTTATGATCAAGTTTCCTGAAATAGTATTTTACTCCGTAAATTCCGAGATTTCGTTAAAATCAGATATGCTAGAAACATACGAAAATTGTGTTTCTAAAGAATTTTCCCCGATTATTTAATCAGAAATCGGACAGATCCTTCGATAGCTTAAGTTGTTTTAAATCTTTTCGGTATGACTTTGAAGTTTACTGAATTCATTCCTAGTCATTTCTATTTTATACTGAATCAAGTATTTCGATTTTTAATAAAAATATATATATTCCTCCGCTTTTAAATTTCAAATAGACGTTTTATTCAAATTTATATGATCGAGAAAATCTGTCAATATTATAATTTTCTTTTTATCGATTCTATTATTGATACTCCATACATTATTAAAATGTTCCCAGAATCTGTTTCAATTTGACTATCACGTTTTGATTAGCAAATAATCCCGTATGATTCGTTTAAACCTTAAAATTTTGACCTTAACGTTTTTGAGAAATCTATTTTGTTTCACTTTTTCTAAATCCATAATAAGAAAACCGTTTATTGAAATTCAAGTATTTTGGTTTAAATTTGCATTATCCCTAAAGAGTAAGGGTATAAAGGATAAGATACCAAACACCCGAGTTTCAGTTATTATCCTCGTTGCCAAACACCCTCTATTTTAATTCCTTTATAAAATTCCTCCACCCTTATTCTTTCTCTGCTTATCATCAACACACACACATTTGTGTGCAAAGACAAAACACAGCAGCAGCCACTGGAAAGCCATGGCGGCCGCCGCCGCCTCCGCTGCTTCCGGTCTCCGCCGCCTCCATCTCCGGTGCCGCCTCTTTTCCGGTAAGCTTCTCCATCTTCGAAAACCATTCAGCAACCGTCGAATCATCACCTCTATCTTTGATACTGTTATAATATGGTGAACCTGTCCATTTCTATGATTCCTGTTTTGTAAGTGATAAACCAACCCATAAACCACTCGAGTACTACCCGATAATTAACCAGAACGAACCCTCTATTACCAATCGGACAGTCACCGGTTTATGGTGACTGTCGTGAATCCATTATAACCACCGACCGAACCTACTCTACTGTTTCTGGTTTGTATTCGATTGAACCGAAACCATCTATCGAACCCATCATTCACATACCCATATATTGATGTGTTTGGGATATTATATCTTGTTCCTCCAAGATGAGTTGATTATGTTGTTGACTGATAAATAAGGTCTGATTCTGGTTAACTCCCAAGCAGGCTCCGAATCGTATTCCGACACCACTTCCGATCTGTTTCCGATCACCCTCCGGTTCATGTCTGGTACTCGATAAACTTCTTTGGAACAATCCTTTTGTTCTAATTAGGAACCGTGAACCATCTGTTGAACCGTACCCTTTTGTTTCTGACTGTACCCGATGAACCACTCGATTGTATTATAACACACACATACGTCGATGTGTGTGTATGGTTTAGAATCCGATTCTGTTATGCTTCGGGGTGCCTCTTTCTAGTTATTTTGGTTCCTTAATGTTATAATCGATTATTAATGATGGTTATGATTATTGCAAGGTACCAATCGGAAGTCCGGTTAACTTCCGGTCACTCTCCGGTCCATCTTTGATCGGGTTTTGACAATAATCCGGCTAGAAGCCGACCACTTCATGATGAGGTATAAGTTATACAAGATCCTATTATAATTGGATATTAATCAGTGATAACAGATTATAATATTGTATTATACTTGATTGCGAGGTACCTTAATCGAATCGGAACGTGGAACCGATACCGAGTCAACTCACTGACTCGGTCAACACCCGGAATAGAACCCGGTCCAATAACTAGACGTGGATTATTAGAATTATAAAGATTACTAGGTTAGAGCCCCGTGGGGACCCACGGTGCAAACCAAAGTAAATTAAAAATAATATTAAACTAAGAGTTGTATCATTCAAGTTGAGTGTCAGTAAAATCAATCAATATACGCAACATAATATTAACATGCAATTCCAAAACAAACAATCAACTACCATGAAAAAAAAAAAACAATCAAAATGTCATACTTGCATTGGTAAGTTCACATATTAGGCAGTATTACAAAGAAAGATTACTAAAAAAAGAGGGATAAAGACAATATGACGTAAAAATCAAACATTATCAAATTTCTCTTTTGGCCTTGCGCTTCTTAATTTCTCGTTTTTTCAATTTGTAAACTGAAGTTAGAGTAAGCACACCTTCAGTCTTGATGTACCTAAATGTGGCAAAACTACCATTTTCTATCCCATTTTCCTTCAACCATTCACCCCAATTTTCAATAGCAAACCTAAAATCCTCTTTTGACTTCTCCATACGAAGCGACATCTAAAGTTCAATACCGTCAAGATTCCTTACAGTTATAAGCAGACTGCTTTGTTCAAGTTCCGCCATCTTAACAACTTCCTTTGGCAGACGCTAATGAAATAATAAACATATAATCATATATAATGAAATATAAACTAACATATGAGTAAGTAAACTTTTTGAATAAATTAGTAAGAATGTTAATATAAAGAGGAAAATAAAATACTCACAATGCGATCCCTAGCAATAATAGTGAAGTCATGATATTGTTTATCATTTAATTTAGCAATCATCTTTTGGAAGAGGTCATATCCTGTATCACTGTCCTTGACATGACGAAGTTCTTCTTTTGTAATTATAGTTTGATAACCTTCAAACCCAAAAATCTTTAGCTTAAACTTTAGTTTATCAACTTGATGAAAAACCATCAGGTATGGAACCAAAGGCAAGCTTTTGAATAAATCTGACCAACCGTTAATAAAGACAAAGTGGTTTTCAATTTTTTCGACAATCACTTTCTTCTCAATCACATCATTCAGAAACACTGATACATCCTTGTTTTCCAGTTTGTCATAATTCATGTTTTTTCCTATAGAATCAGGAATGACCTGCAAAGATAGTGAGTAACTGTATATGACTAAAATAATTATATCCTTTAACTAATTGGAAAAAACAATACCAAGAAGTAAGGTGTATCTTGGTAAACGCGATGTGCAAATAACTCAGCATGTCGTTTCTAGTTATCTAAAGGTGAAGCAATTATATTCATGTTGTTCTTTTGGAAATCATCAGCATAATTCCATTCAGTACCAAGAGGGAAAACATCAAGCTGATAAGTATGTGTATCATATGGTCTAAAAACCAACAAATCTCCTTGATTCAATTGTAGGTCCTCAACCATCTTCATCCAACCTTCGGAGAATACTGGTTCATTATTGTGTGTAGTTACACGTACTTTGTAATACCGATCAGCATCAACTTTTATATCAAACTGGCAATTTTCTGAAATAGTTTGGATATACCGCCTGATAAACCGATATGGTAAAACCTGCATATATGTAAAATATATCAAACAATAACATGTACTTTTAAGAATATAAAGTTTAAACAACGAATAACATTAGATTTGTAATACCATAAACTGCTTGTCAGGAATTCCAAGTTCTATATAAAAGGATGGAAGCATCTTCAGAACCTGATTATATATAGGAAATCATTTATGATGTTATAAACCATATCGATTAATAATTTATCATTATGGGTTTGAAATTGTCAAACATTTTAGACAAAATCGTATTTTCACCATAAAGCCGAAAATTAATATATACCAACCAATAATCATCGCAACATAACAAAGCAAAAGTGCAAATAGCTTTTACAGGTGAAGACGATAGTTCATATTTTCAGTAGGCGCATACCAATAAATAAACCAAAATTATTAACGACATTCAAATCAAAAACATATTTATTTATAAAAAAGGATGTTAACACGAAATTTGTATGGTAATTAACCGTGAATTAAGGAAAAAAATTACGATTAATAATGAAAATCAAATCAAACATAACAATATTAAAGAATGATATAAGAATAGGGATCGAACATTACCTTGAACAAATTGAATTCTGCTAGTCGATATAATATAAATGGTTGATGAATTACAAATTTGATATAATGTGGGTTTTAAAGACATACTGAGGTTTAGGGTTTTAAAGATTTGTTGTAGGATTGAAATCTTGAATTTGAGAGAAAGGATTCTTACAATAATTGCTAAAATAAGGACATCGACATTGCAAAGGTATAGATATAGTTATTAATAAAACTTTATTAATTTTAAGTTTATTGCTGTACATTTATTACATTGCTATTTTTGTAATTCAATTAACAATCAATTTTTAGGAAAAAGTCAACATTATGTTATGTAATTACGTAAATACGAAATTATGGCCGGTTCCATTAAATTGTCATTACTTTCAATTGTGAAGTGAATAATTTTTTGTTTAAAACCTTTTGAAAAAAACGAATTGTTTTATAAATGTTCAATAAAATTAGATTTTTTATTTTTGTAATCATGTTTATGGAAATTATGTATGTTTTAAATGGTCACAATAAATGTGCCAATAATAGCTTACGTAATTTATGGACAATCTATTAATATAACATGTATACAAATTTGGAATTAATGGTTTTATTCTAAAAGTATATAATCTTCCATTGAAAAATATCTCTCAAGTCATGCACATTAACCTTTAATGTTATGACCATCTTATTTTGTTATGCGAATACCGTATATTTTTTTTTATCTTGTTATTATATTTTTATGATTGTTAAGGTAATATAATTTAATATTTTGTTATAAATTTTGAAATCTCATTACAAAATATAAAACGACCGATATACGATACAAAAGGTAACAAACGGCTAAATGACTTAGACAAAATAGCAAACATAATAAAGACGACAAAACGATAATATTAAAGACGAAAAATATAGTAGGAATCTACTAAATCCGAAATATAAAAGATACGACATTACGAACAAAAAGTATTAATTATCACATAAAATTAAGAAACCCATACGCCTTCAACACCTTCTTGTGCTTTTTCCCGTCAACATGTGCATTCAAGTTAGCTTGGCTTGTGCATTGAACATTGCAAAGACCACAGTAGAAGACATCTTGACCAAGAACATGTGCAACCTATACAAAAATAAATTAAGAAATAAGTTACTTAATTATACGTATATATATATATATAAAAAAGCTATATAAATATATATATATATATATATTTACATATATTACTTTTGCGTGATGCTTTTTTCCGTTGAGATGTTCGACATATTGATTAGTGTCAAGACATTGAACATCGCATAATTGACAATAATTAACTTCATGGAGCACTGCACCATTGGTTAACATGTGTGAAAATCTAACATCCATCACAACCTATAAAAACAAAACAAAAGTTTCATCATGGAATCGAGATTCTATAAAACAAAAATCTACGTTAACATATTATTCGTAAACTTAATAATCAATCGGAAACAAAGATTGTTAATATACAATCGCCACTATCATTGTATTCGTAAACTTAATAATATTATGATAACCATTGTATATATCAAATCAACATTAATAATAAAAGTATACGAAAACAATGAAAACAGATGATATGAACAAACCTTAAAGCTAGAATTGTGAAATGTTAGGTTATTTATAATCAGATGTCCATATGCTCATTATCATACTTCATTTAATGGGCCTACAATCCACATCATACATTAGTTGGGCTCCAAATCCATGTAACGATCATAAATCACGCATACATAATAGTGATTGGGCCTGGACAAGTTATCTAACAATGTTAGTGTGTAAATATAAACAGGGTGTAGTAAAAGGTAAGTTGGCAGTTACCATTTAAATGGGAAATGTACATGTATTATTAGATTATTATAAAAGTGTTATAAACATAAGAATAAAATTGGATTAGATGAGTATATGGACAAAATTAGTTATATTAAAGATTAAACATAATAGCAAACATATGGAATATACTTTTCATTCAACCAAATGCCTTTTATTAAAGATTACCCAATGTATTCAAACATAACATAGAAATATAACAAAATTATGGTAGCATAGCTTTGAAATAGTAGCAAATACTGGTAATCAACAAAAATAGGAAATACCAAAGTGAAATTGTCCAAACATAATTAGAAACAAACATAAAGCAAAAAAACTCGTAGACCATTAATATGGTTAAGACCGTTACTTCTCTTCATGTGACTTTAGCAAGATGATGATTCCATTTTATCTTTCTCCCTACTCCCACCACTTCCAATCTTAGTTGAAGGCATTGGTGTGCATTCATCATCATCAATTGCGTCAATAAGTTTACGCTTAACCATATGATACTTCGAACTGATAGAACATTGTTCGCCTTCAACATGAACTTTCTTATCAACAAAGTTATCAGCAAATGAAATTGGCGTTTCATTTTCGCCTGTGGTTGATTTAGATTCCTAAAGGCGAATACATTTATAAATGTATATTGTTGAATGTAGTAATGGATGTTTAAGTAACAAAAAATATGTTACGCTTATAATATGAATGTAAATGTGGAAGAAAATTGTACCTTAGCAACAGACATATCATTAGACGGCATTTCTAACATAGATGTGTGGATTGACTCAGATTCAGTAGGCTGTAAAAAGAACATTGAATTCCGCATTAAAATAAAATATATGATATACATAAAAGTTTTCTTAACAACAAAGAGGTTTCGAAAATGTACCTGTCCCACGTACAACTTTTTCTTAAGCTCCGAGATAATGGTTCGATCATCACTTATCTTAGTTACACCATAAACATCATATTTGTTGTTCAAGTTGAAGCCGGATACAAAGATTTTGAATGCAAGTTCTTTTTCCAACAAAGCCTTAATCTCTTCTGGACCTTGAAAATCGACATCATCAGAAATATGAGTGTTCATATTCAAGCATAGTTTGTTTGGGTTTGATGCAAACTTGTACTTAGATGAATTGACTCCAATGCCGGGATTTCTTATAATAAGGGAAGCATTTTCCGACAAAAACCTCTCAAATCTAAAAAACAATTTCTTAAAAACATTTGCTTGAATCCTGTCACCCTGTAAATTATTAAATAACAGAGTAATATCAATATTGTTAGTGGATTACTGTTACGAGTAAATAATATATCCAAGTACAATATAAGACTATAGTAATTAATGAAATACGCAAATAGAACAATATAACAAAAAATTTGGATTTGAGAATTACATTTTCGTCAGTTAGAATCATTTCAATAGAGTAAACGTCTTTAGGATTGCGACGGTCGGGTAGACGCCAAACCCGAATAATCTTTAGCTTTAAAGAAACATCATTTCTGTTGACATCAACTTGGTTAACCATGGTAAACGCTTATTCTTCGACTGCCGCCATGGAAATGATGAACGTGAACCTTTTGTTTATTTTTCACTAAATCAACTAATATATGGGAAATGCGACTTTACACAATTGTATAACACATGTTGCTATGTTAAATGACGTAAATTATACTGCATATATTTATATATGAAATTTTGACAAGGAATGTTTTTAAAGTGGACATAATTTACGCCTAATTTTATGGTGAATTGACAACCCACATGTTAATTACAAGTGATTAGTTATCTAATAATGGAAATAGAATTATGCATTATTACGATTTGAATTTCGAATATTTAAGGAATGACTAATACGGTTTGAATGTATTAAATGTTATTAAATAGGCCATATTTATAGTTTTTGAAAATTATACTCGAGATTGCTAATCAATTGGAATTTATGTACCGAACCAAATATCTATCCTAAAATTGCTCGATTTTTTAAAGGCTTAAATGCCGAAATTTGATTAAATGATAGATTTTAGCTTTACATATCTATACATCTAATAAAACAAACTCAATTAGGACACTTGGCACTCCCTCATTTCACCTCAATTCCTCTCTCTTCCCATATTGTGCCATGTGTCCTTCTCTTGTAATTTATAAAATTTTTCTTTTTTTAAAAATTAAAATTAGATTAAAAATACATAAATATGGTCAAAATTGGTGAGTTAATAGTTTCCTAAAATCATTAACCTACACAATCAATACCCTAATCAAAACACACACGTTTCTCTTTCTTCCCTCATTCTTCCCTCTTCGCCGCTCTCTCTCTCTCTCATTCTGCGATTTGGCAATTTCTTTTTCCAAACTAAAACCAGACGATCTCCTTCAAGGTAATGATTGTTTGATTCTTTTTCATACGATTATTGTTTCATACGATTATTTTTCATGCGATTTTGGAGGTTTAATCGGTTGTTTTATCTTTTCTCCGTTTTTTTCTGTGTTTTCATCGGATGCTGCAACACCGTCTATCGTCGATTCTTCATCTTCAACCTCTGTCTCATTCAAGGTAACCTATTTTTTTTTTGTATTGTGTTTTGGTTTTAAATAATTCTTCAGATTTGGGGGTTTAGGATTCTAATATTATGTTTGTTGTTTTTAAAGATTATCAATTGTTAGTTAGTCTTTAGATTTAGGATATTAAGTTTGTTTTTAATTAGGTTTACTTTTTTAGATTTCGGTTTAGGTTTTCATTGATGTTTTAAGAAATATTTTGAATGGTTTCTGATGATATAATGTTTGATTAATGTTTTAAGAAATCTACTCATCAGTAGCACTGATTTAGGTCTGTATTTAAGTTTAGGTTTCTATTAGAGGTTTATGTTTTAGGTATCGATTTATCACGTTTCAGGCTTCAACTGATGTTATAAGGTTTGAATCATTGTGAGTTAGTTTTCGTTTATTATTATTCAGAATGATTATGGGTTGATGTTTAGGTTTTCATTGATGTTTTAACAATAATAAGTATGTTTTATTATGATTTAGGGTTCGATTAGTGGTTTATGTTTTAGGTATCGTTTTAGGTGTTTATAGGGTTCAATTGATGTTATAAGGTTTGATTGATGTTTTAGTAACGCTACTGATGAGAATTACTGATTTATGTTTCTATTAGAGGTTTATGTTTTAGGTATCGATGAATTAGGTTTCAGGCTTCAACTTATGTTATAAGGTTTGAATCATTGTTCTTTAGTTTTCGTGAATTATTATTCAGATGCAGAATGAATATGGGTTGATGTTTAGGTACTAATTGATGTTAAAACAAAAATGGATAATGGTTTATTATGATTTAGGGTTCGATTAGTGGTTTATGTTTTAGGTATCGTCAACCAGTTTATAGGGTTCAATGATTCAATAAGGTTTGATTGATGTTTTAGTAAAGCTACTGATGAGTACTACTGATTTAGGTTTTAAGAAAGGTACTTGAATATGTTTCAATTCAATGCTTCTTTATTTGTAAGGTGTATCATCATCTTTGTTTTGGTCATTTATGTATGTACTACAATAAATCATGAAATTGTAGTAATATGAATGATGTATTAATTTGTTTTTAAATTTAATGATACTACAGGTTGTTCATAAGCCACTTCATAATGGTGCACGGATTTTGGCTGAAGTCTGAGGGCAACAACAGTGTATGTCAGGTAAGCAAACACTAATTTCATTAGATCTTAATATATGTTCATGGGTGAGTCATGTGTATGATTGAGGTTAATTATATTTATAATTTGCTGATATGGGTCATTCAAAACTGTTAATAAAGTTTTACATTATAACCAACTGCTTTTTGCTCATTATGTGTAGGCATTGCCTAAGGAATATGATGACTGGATTAAGAAGTATAACTTCCCTACTGGCACAACCCATATTCACACTTTAGACGAGAAATCGTTTGAAGTTAAGGTTATGAAGCTCGGTCGCAAATGGTTTTTTTACAATGGCTGGAAGCATATGATTACCACTCTAAATTACCCAAGTGGTTGTAACTTTGTTTTTGAGTTCGAAGACATGCTGCATTCTTTCAGGATGATCACTTTTCACCAGGATGCCATATCTGCACCAGGCAAATTTTTCTACTGCAAACTTGATGACCCACTAAATGATGAGAATCGTCTGGTATGTCTTTTTAACCGTCGTTTATCTAGATTACTTATCTCATCATTCAGAGTAATTTGTAGTCATGTTTCAACATTGTTTTCAACTTTTCAGCATATAAGTTGCTTCGTTCATCATGGTCTGTACAACCGACAGCCTCCAATGGAACCCATTATGGTCAGCTCATTTCCAGGTCGTGTGTTGTGTATATTATGTATACACAAGATGGTTTACCATTAAATTACAGTTTTTATACGTTACTAGATCTCTATTTGTCTGATTAACATTAATATTTATCTATCTTTGTTCAGGGCATGTTTTCCACATTCAGCTACAAGACGATGGTGATGATGTTTTCATTAGTCAAGGATGGGCCGTACATGAAAGAAACCTTTGAGATAACCAAAGATCATCTGATCGTGTTTGAAATTTACCAACAGGTTTGTTTCTCAACTTATAAGTATCAATAACTATCATTATTCAACCCATGAGTATACTACTGATGTTCTTCTTTGTTATACGAAACAGAGATCATACGAGCTGTCCTTCTTTAAGAAAGACAAGCTCACTCTTTCTCCCGATGAGTGGGAAGACGATGACCAGTCTGAGGATGATGATAAAGTGAAAGATGAGGATATAATTGTTGTTTCTGATGATGGTGGAGAAGAAGAATCACAGGGAGATGGGGATTCAGAGGGAGACGATGAATCAGATGGAGATGATATGGAAGTTCAGGATGATGAAGTTCCTTTACTTGAGGATGTATGGAATTCAGAGGGTTGGCCCGTTCCAGTTGCGTTTGTGGTTGACAATAAGTTTGTAAGTCTTATATGTTTTATTCCATAATTATGGTTAGGGTTGATGGTAGTTAGTTATCTTGGTGGTGGTAGTTTTTTGGTTGTTCACATACTTTTGAATCTAACTGGTGGTAGTTTGTTGGTGAACATAGTGGTGGTGGGTAAGTTTTAGCACCTTGGTTATGGTGGTTTTTTGGAACATGATTAACTATTAGTGGTCACATACATTTACACCTTTTACTACTGATGTGGTAAATTGTGTGTTTTTTGGGTTGTCATGTGTTTTAAACGATACATTTGTGGTATGCTTTGTGTAGAAAACATATGACCTTTTATGGCTTGATAGTTGTGGTATGCTTTGTGTTGAAAACAATGATTTGAATGTGGATGTTATTCTAGAATTAGGTAAATATGGATAATATGATTTGGCTGATATATAGATGCTTAAAATTTAGACAAGTTTAAATGTTAACCCTTGACTTTGTTAATAGTGTTTATACAAGTTAATTTTGGTAAATTATTAATACTTATCTTTAAGCATTCTCAATATTAAAAATTTAAATTTCGGTTAACAATTTTTGTTACATTGCTTAACAGACTAAACACGATCCATGTATAAATGCTTATGTAAAATTTTACCATTTATTAGTATCCACCTATTTGTTTAGATTCCATTTTTTTAAAAAATATATTTTTAAATATTTGAAACCTAATATTAGTCAAACATAATTAATAAGTATAATTATCTACAAACACCTCAATTTGCAAATAAAACCGTTTTAAGGAGGCAAACAAGAATCTAAGTTATTACTTTTTAATGATGTTTAATCAAGCTATAATTCGCCCAATTTGTCAACCTTTTAAATCATTGACTTTTTTTACATTAAATTTGTCGGATTGTTTTTATGAAAAGTTTAAATGTATGATTTAAAAACGTAAACAATAACGTTAGATGTTAGTTACTCAACATACCAGACGATTAATATATCATTAACATATATTTTTTTCACAAATTCTTATTAGTATAAAAAAAGTTTGGTTTTCTATGATAAACTAAAATGAATCAACTTGCAAACTTAATATTTACTTCTTTTAAATGTTTTTGTACAAACAAATTGTACATTTTTTTAATAGTCCGAATAAAACAAAAATTACATAAAACTTCATTTTGGCGGTAAGGTGAATTATAGTATGATTTGACCATAATGTTTTTTTAAATTTACTAAATATATGCTTGATTTACATAATAAAGGAAAGTTTTATCATTTTTATTGATTAAAAATCGTGATTGGAAACATTTAAACATAATCAATTAGATTGCCATTTCATATCCTGTTTCCTATTTGTATAATGTATACTAAAAATACAAAAAAGCTCCCTTATGTAATACAGATGGCATCATTATAAATACATGTAAGATTTCAATCCATAATCATTCAATCTTTTTCTTCTACACTTGCTCAGGTAGCATCTAATACTTATCCTTCTTACATTCTTTATTCATATGTCACTATAATACTAACATTGTTTGTATCTCGGTTATTTGTGATACATATTACAAACGTGCAGTTTTATGGATCCAAATAATATAACCTTTTTGAATGACATAACATGGCGGCTGAGTCAGTACACAATCAAAGTTAAGGTACTTAGACTTTGGAAGAGAGCAAATCGTAAGATACCAGGTGAAACTCTTGCTATTGATATGGTTGTTATGGATGAACAGGTTAGTTTTGCTATCATCATTTCTTATATCGTTTATATGTTACATGACTTTTTTGTATATTATTTCTTATCAAACTTTCTTTTATCTCTTATAATTAAAAAACAGGGTTCCAAAATGCAAGCGATTGTGTGGAATAGATACATGAAGAAGCATGAAAAATTTTTACGTGAAAACGAAGCTTATTATATCTATAGACCACAACTAGCTGATAACAAATCTGTTAAACATTTTGATAAAAATGACATACTTTCGTTTACTTTTGACACAAATCTTACGAAGTGTAGCAGGTTTGAGGGAAGCCAATATGGTTTTAATTTCTCTTCTTTTGAGTCAATTAAGTCTGGTAACCTGTCTCAAGAACAGAGGATTGGTCTGTTTGCTAATCCTTAATCTTTTATATATGTTTACTCTTTTAATTTTGATTCTTATATTAGTTTAAATAACTTTTTAAATCTTTTAGATTTCATTGGGTTTGTTGAAGAATGGAGTCCACCGGAGCCAACAGAAACAAAAGCGGGTTTGAAAATGAAAATGAACCTTATCTTGATTGATCTGGAGTATGTCTTTCATGTGTTCGAATCATTACTTATTATTTCATAATCTCTAACGTTATATTTATGTGTCATTTATACGATCAATTCTTACGAAGACATATTTGAAACATGTGAAGGATCTAATAAAAATTTTATTGTATGTAGGGGGGTAAAAATGTCCTGTTCTTTGTGGGATGAATATAGTGAGCAGATGTTCGAGTACATCAAGCTGAATAAAGCCGAAGTCCATGTTGTTCTCATTGTTAAATTTGTAGCTTTACCAATTATAAAGGTTTGTTATTTCTTACACTTTGTATTACATTTTACATATTTCAAATATGTTTTTAAAAGAAATAACAGTTGCTTATGTTTTATACGTAAAGGTAATATAAGCGTTCAAAATGGATTCAATATAACTCGGCTGTTTATCAATGAAGACATTGAGGATATTCGTGCTTTTAAGAAAAGGTGATATACCTTAATTTCTCCTGTTATTATTTACATATATATTTTAAAAATATCATAGATAAGTTGTAGACTTTTTTTTTTCCTTACAGTTATATTGAAAAGTTTATTTCTAAGGAATCATCTTCTGTTCAACGATCTCTTGGATCGTCTGGTAGCATGAATATTACTGATGAATTCTTGAATAAAACACCTTTCAGCACTATTCGTGATCTTCCATTGATAACAGAGGTAAGAATGAGTTGATTTATCATATCATTACATACAAGTAATATTTTTATTACCTTTTTAACCGATTCCTGTTTCTTTTGTAGGTTAACAAACAGGTCATTGTTGTTGGAACCGTTAAGGGTGTCGATGATAAGGATGAGTGGTATTATCTGGGATGTGAGCATTGTAACCACAAGGTCGAGCCTACTTTAATTTTACCTGATGAAAATGAAGAAACAGATGTTACTTCATTTAAACAGGTCTTGGTTTGCGTCAATAAAGATTGTCCAAAGCACATCGTCTCTGCTGATCCAGTGTATGCTTTTTTCTTAAATATACAAACCTTAAAGTAAATCAACAATGACATTTTTTTAATAATATTTTGTAATTTGTAAATGTAGGTTTAGAATTCCAATCAGGGTGCAGGATTTTACTGGTATAACATCCCTTACGTTGTTTGATCGTGAAGCCAAGAAATTGCTGGGAATGTCAGCAATGCAAATGTTAGAAAAATCTAAACAGGTAAGTTGTTTATATTCAGTCCTTAAGAAGTTACGTATTTTACTTTATAATACCTATGTCATTTGTTATTAAGGTTTCTGGTGAAGAAAAAACAACTCCTGCTGAGTTTCATGCTTTTGAGGACAAAAAGTTTGCGTTCAAAATTAAAGTTGGTCGATTCAACATTGATAACCACCTAGATGGATATGGTATACGTAAACTTACAGATGAGTCATCGATAGTTGCTTCACTCGAAGAAAGGTTCTCTGATATTCAGGTTTCCTTTCTCTTCCTATATTCCTTTATAAGATGTTTTTATAAATACTTATTATTGTTTTACTTTAAGATGTGACACATACATATCGTTTTATTTTTTTAGGTGGATCAACCTGGATTTGAAAACTTGGATGTAGGTGAATCGTCTACACAAAATGCAGTCTCTCTTAAGGTTGTTTTGACCTCTTTAATCATTCACCCAATTTAAATTTAATGTCTGTTAAACTCAAAATTTTTACCTTTCATTTACTTTTGTAGGATTCTGTTGGAGATAACAACACTCCAGAATCATCTTGCAGAGTTAGTTTCATAAATGACGAGCAGGAAGTGAAGCGTAGCCTCGACAAAGTGTACGAGCTGGACGATGATGCAAACGAGTCTACGACTAAAGTGCTTAAGACTGATAAGAAAGTTTACACTGACAAGTCACCTGAGACTCCCCTTTTGACCCCTAAGGTTGAAAAATAGAAACAATGATATGTTTGTTTACTGTTTTTTTATTTTCCGGATGTTTTTTGATGGTGTGAGACAATTTGTTTTTAACTATGGTTTGTTTGGTGTTTGATACTATTTTCATTTGAATAAATGGTGTGTTTCAACTTTATGTTTTTTGTCTTACTTTTGACAAATAAGTATTGCATTGTTGATTCAATTTTTATGATTTATACATTATGTTCATGTCTTTATAAGAATAAAAACGTTATAAATATGTACACCAATATGTAAATGACATTTTTTGATCATATCTATACATCTAATAAAAACAGGATACCAAACAAAAAAATTCTAATACATTCAATAACATTAAGCAACAAAATCTTTCAAAGTTAATAAAAATGGTAACTAATCAAACGAAATATTAACTTAAATTTACAAAGTTGCTATAATACAATTCTATTAAACAAATTTATTGTAATTACATACTTACTAAAAATCAACAAAATAAAAATGTAAATAAATTCAAATTTTCAAAAAATTTAAATTTAAAATACACCAAAAATTCAAATACTTCGATTTTTTTAATATATGGTAAGTAATTAAGCATATTAATTAATATTTTTAATTACAAATTTAATTTGAAGCTTTTATAAAACCCATACTACTCATTACACATTTTCACAAATTTCTCCTAACTTAATCCACAATCAAACAAACAAATCAGAAGACTCAAAGCTTCAAGAGTTCATCTTTGGTTTTTTCTGCTCGGTCGCATCTTCTATCATACAAGTTGCACGTATGTCCTTTTATTTCAATTTTACATATTTTCGCATAAAATGATTATCTACATTTTTTGTTTATTTTGATGTATTCTATATTTGTAAATAGTACTTGATTATTTGTAGTTTACGTTGATTTATAATCTATTGTTAGTTAAGTATTATATATCGTTGAATGTTTACATAATACTTACATATTATCATCCATAGTTTTAAGTTTCTTTATATTGTGTTACACTCTTATGATGCATTTTATGTAGAATTGCCTCCTTTTAGGTTAAATGGGACGTAAAAGACTATCTAGCAGTTCAAATGGTAATTTTTTTTGGATATATATACAATGTATTTCTATTTGTATTATTTTTGGTTTGTCATCTAATTTTTCGAATTTTTTTAAGGTCATGACAAACGAACGCCGTTATCTAATATCTCAAACGGTACACATATTTCATACTTATATATGTCTTTATTTATATTAGCGTTTACTTACGTAACTAATACATAATTCTTCACAGTTCTCTCCCATGAAGAAAAAGTTAAGAACGCGGCCGAGTGTCGTAAATATAGAAAATTACAACTGGATGCAAAGAGATGCAAGGTGAACAATCATAATAATGGAATTCAAAATGTGCCGCCAACTGCAATATTTAACCGTGACTCCGTTGAATGTTCCAACCATTATATTCAGCAAAGCTCAACTTTCCAAAGTACATTGAATTTTTTTGACACCCGGTAACATCAGTTAATAACGCTTTTTACTTTTATATCTTTGTATAAAGTCTGAACTTCCAATCCATATTTATAATTTATGTCAATTTTATTTGTTCGTCTATTCTTTATAGGACAATTGCAGCAATATCCTTTGTCTACTTCATCAAATGGTATTGTTATTTATTTAATCCTCATGTTTTATTGTATAAGAATAGACGACTTTCTTATTCACTGCAGCATAAAAACTAATATTATTTCATACATTGTTTGTACGCTTGAAGTCAATAATAATATTGCATCAGAGTGTCGAAAATCCAGAAAACTGCAAATTGATGCTAAGAGACTCAATGCTAAACAATGTCAAAATACAAACCCATCCACATCCAAAAGTACTTTAGTTTCAATCGACGTATCATCCGTTAGAACAAGCAGAAACAACCAATTTAACGCGTCTTTTTCCGGTAATAAATTTCTATAACATTTAATAATTTCAAAGCTTTACTTTTTTTAATTTATGACAAATTTTTTACTCTAACCCTGTCTTTTTATTATTTCTTTGTGTATTCGCAGGTTCTACACAACGAACTCCTTTGTCCAATATTACAAACGGTATCATAGTTCTATGTTATACAAGTTTTATTTTATATTAGTCTACTATTTTAAAACTAAAAGTTCATTTAATATAGAAACTGATATTATTTTTATCCATAGTTTCGGTGGCTGAAGTCCAAAGACACAATTCTGCAGAGTTACGAAACTTTAGAAAATCACAACTTGATGCAAAAAGACGTAAAGTTGGTTCTGTTACTGCAGCTCGAAAACAACCCACTGTTACACATGAGTGTTCAAATAATAACACGTTTAGAACTCCTACTTATGCAACACCATCTGGTACAATTTCCTTTGTGTCTATTAATTTTATAAGTTTGTGAATCTTATTAATATTAACCTTGAAATGTTATGATTAATTACAGGTGGACTTACTCATGTTAACACGGTCTCACTTGCATCATCTTCTGCTCAAAGAGAACCGACTAATAGATCAAGAAATAATCGACGTTGCATCTCACCTGTCCGAATGGTTAATTTGTCTGACGAAGAAGATGTGGAACCTCAAGAAATTGAAGGCTTCCAATATAAGGGTGTCTCTAAAGGTAAATATTAAATTTACAAAACATTTAAAAGGTTTTTTTTTCTTTTATAAGTTAATGTTATTTTATTTATTCTGTTTGCCAGATTATCTGGATCATGGTGATCAAACGGTTGTATGTGAAATGTGTAATGCAAAATTGTGGAGATCAGAAGCTGGTAGAAGCGTAAGTGTTGGTGGAAGAACAAGCTATATGCTATGTTGTGGTTATGGAAAGGTACAACTTCCGGATTTCAAAGAGAGCAGTTTAGATTATCAGAACCTTTTCAAGAACATAGAATTAAAGAGCAAATATTTCTTAAAGCACATTCGCCGCTTCAATTCTATGTTTTGTTTTACTTCAATGGGAGGGAAGGTTGATTCAAATATCAATACGGGAAAGGCTCCATTCATTTACAGAATAAGTGGTGAAAATTATCACACGTTGGGTGGTCTTCTTCCTAATGATGGTTCGAAACCGAAGTTTTCTCAGTTATATATATATGACACTGAAAATGAAGTCTCAAACCGGAAAAACATTTATAGGTAATATTCTTAAAATTTTCTTCTTCTTTTTTTAGCCGTTTGTATAAATATTAATTTGTTAAAATTTCTTTTTACATTCATTTCAGTAAAGAAAAGGAGACGTCTAAGGATATTTCTGACCGGCTTGACATTGAAATCATTCAGTACCTGAAGTCGATGTTAGACTCAAATAATCAGCTTGTGAAAACGTATAGGAATGTACGGGATCGATTTCATGAAAATCCTGAAGTTAGCCTTAAGTTGCGTCTTATTGGTAGGAGAACTAAAGATGGCCGAACATACAACCTACCAACTTCATCAGAGATCGCCGCTCTTATATTTACAGATAATGATGAGCAGCTTGACAATAGAGATATTGTCGTCGAGTCAAGAGCGGAGGGACTTAAGCGTATTTGTGAGCTCCATCCGTCGTATCTAGCCCTCTAGTATCCATTGCTTATTCCATTTGGAGAAGATTGTTATAGGGTTGATATACCACACAGGGAAGAGAGGAAATCTAAAAAGAAAGTAGATTCAAAGTGTTCAATGAGAGAGTATTTTGCATATCATATTCAAGACAGAGTTGGTAAGTTCTCATTGATTTTGAATGCAAGGCGGCTTCTTCAACAGTTTTTGGTGGACGTTTATACCATGATTGAGAGTGAGCGATTGTATTATGTTCGTTTCCAGCAAAGTAAACTTAGGTGTGAAACATATACTAATCTTCAAACGTTGAACCAAAATGGACCTACTGACTTGGCAAAAGTAGGGACGCCTGTGATTTTACCATCTTCTTTTACTGGTGGTCCACGCTACATGAGGGAAAATTATCTTGATGCAATGGCTATTTGTAAGAGGCATGGATACCCTGATTTTTTTATTACAATCACATGCAATCCAAAATGGCCTGAAATTAGACGGTTTCTTAAAGACAAGAAGACAAATCCAGAAGACAGGCCAGATATCTTAGCTAGACTATTCAAAGTTAAGCTAGACTCAATCATGAAAGATTTACGTGAAAAAGCATTTTTGGGCAAGACTTCAGCAGGTAAAATTCATTACGAAAAAAAAGTTCCAGTATATATTCATAGATTATCATCTTTATTCACTTATACTTTTACAATTTTTATTTGTTGTTTATAAATACTACCGTGTTTTTATTAATTAACTTTCTAACTATATTGTTTTACTTTGTATTGCAGCGGTCTATACTATAGAGTTCCAAAAACGTGGACTGCCCCACGCTCATATCTGTCTGTTTCTTAAAGAAGCCAGTAAGCTTCCCACAATTGAACACGTTGATCGTTTTGTTTCGGCTGAAATCCCTGATAAGAATGTAGATCCGGAGTTGTTTAGTCTTGTGAGTGACTTTATGATTCATGGACCCTGTGGACGTGAATATCCGAACTGTCCGTGCATGCTTGACGGTAAGTGCTCCAAGAAATTTCCAAAGAAGTTTTCTTCTGCATCAACGTTAGATTCAAATGGATATCCGGTTTATAGAAGAAGAGAGTCAGGGGTATTTGTTGAAAAAGGAAGTGCTAAGTTAGACAACAGACATGTGGTCCCTTATAATGCAAAACTTTTAAGGCGTTACCAAGGTCATATCAATGTTGAATGGTGTAACCAGGCTGCTTCAATTAAGTATTTATTCAAATACATTAATAAAGGACCTGATATGGCCAAAGTTGCCTTTGTAGAAGATGGTGGAGAAGGTGAAGAAGTGATGCAAACAGATGAAATCAAAAAACATTTTGATTGTAGGTTCCTTTCAGCATGTGAAGCTTCTTGGAGAATATTTAAAAATGATGTGCATTACAGATACCCTCCGGTTATAAGACTTCCATTTCATCTGCCCGGTGAGCAAAGTGTTGTATATGATCCAAAAGAAAAAATTCAAAATGTTCTCAACAAACCCACGGTGGCTGCAACAATGTTTCTAAAATGGATGGAACTGAACCAGAACGAAGCTGTGGCACGTGAATTAAGTTACATTGATATCCCAAGTAAATTTGTTTGGAAAGATGACGAAAAAAATGGGACTTTCGAAAGATTGGTAAGGCAATTGGTCGTGTTCACATGGTTAATCCATCTATGGGCGAGTCGTAATTTTTGAGAGTTCTTCTTAATAAAGTAAAAGGACCTAGATCATTTGAGGAGATAAGAACGGTCAATGGCGAAATCTTACCAACATTTCGTGATGCGTGTTATGCTCTTGGCCTCTTAGACGATGACAAAGAATATATAGAAGCTATTGAGGAGGCTCATTATACGGGATCTGGATATTCTCTTCGTAATTTGTTTGCGATGATGTTGCTGTCTAATAGCTTATCTAGGCCTGAGCATGTTTGGGAAAAATCATGGAAGTATCTGTCAGATGGTATTATGCGTAGACACGAAGACGTATTCCAAATTGAAGGTAACAAATTTATATTTCGAAATTTAATGATTTTTTTTAACGTCGGTTTTCTTTTAAATTCAATGTTACAAACTTTTTCTTTATTAGGTTTGACTCTTCCTGATGAACAAATCAAGAACCTTACGTTGCTTGAAATTGAGAAACAGTTGCTTCGGAATAACTCAAGTCTACGTAGGTTTCCTTCTATGCCTTATCCGAATAATGATTCGATATCATCTGCAAATAACCGTTTGATTCTTGATGAGCTGAATTATCAAGTAAGTACGTTGGCTAAGGAATTTAATACCAATTCACGTTCTTTAACTGATGAGCAACGTTCGATTTTTGATGAAATCATTAATGCGGTTGATTGTAACAAAGGTGGGCTATTCTTTGTTTATGGTTTTGGAGGGACTGGTAAAACCTTTTTATGGAAAACATTGTCTGCTGCCATAAGATCTAAAGGACAGATTGTTTTGAACGTTGCATCCAGTGGTATTGCTTCTCTGTTGTTATCCGGTGGAAGGACAGCGCATTCTAGGTTTCGTATACCTTTGAATGTTAATGAAAAGTCATTGTGCAGTATAAAGCCGAATAGTGACGATGCTGCTTTATTGAAGCAAACTAAGTTAATTATTTGGGATGAAGCTCCAATGATTCACAAGCATGCTTTTGAGGCACTTGATCGTACAATGAAAGACGTCTTGCAGTCAAATTCTTCAGGTAATTCTGAGTTGCCTTTTGGTGGTAAGGTTATGGTTTTGGGTGGTGATTTTAGACAGATCCTTCCTGTTGTTCCAAATGGGAGTAGAAGAGATATTTTAAATGCATCAATAACTTCGTCTACTATTTGGAATAGTTGCAAAGTCCTTACATTAACCAAAAACATGAGGTTAACGTTGGGTAACAACACGTCTGAATCCGAAGAAACAAAGGCATTTGCAAACTGGCTTCTTGAATTAGGTGAGGGTAAAGTTGGTGAGTCAATTTATGATGATGAGTTTGATGTGGACATTCCAGACGATCTTCTTATTAAGGGTACATCAGATCCGATTTCTAGATTAATTGACTTCGTCTACCCTTCACTTCTTGAACTTTACAAAGATAAAGATTACTTTGGAGAACGAGCAATACTTGCACCTACAAATGAAATCGTACATGATATAAATGAAAGGCTGCTTGCATTGTTTCCTGGAGATGAAGTCGAGTATCTGAGCTCTGATAGTATATGTCAGATTGAGAATGGTAATAACCGTTCACAGGAAGACTTATACTCTCCTGATGTCCTTAATGGTTTAAAAATTTCTGGCTTACCTAATCATCGTTTAGCACTAAAAGTCGGTGTACCCGTTATGTTGTTGAGAAACATAGATCAACAAAATGGTTTGTGCAATGGAACGAGATTACGAATCACCAGACTTGCAAAGCGTGTTATTGAAGCCGAGATCATATCAGGGGGAAACATTGGTACCAAAACTCTTATTCCTAGAATAAATTTGATACCATCTGATATCAAGATTCCAGTAAAGTTCCAAAGGCGTCAATTCCCAATAAGCGTATGTTTTGCAATGACCATCAACAAAAGCCAAGGACAGTCTTTATCGAAAGTTGGATTGTATTTAAGAAACCCTGTATTCTCACATGGCCAGCTTTATGTCGCATTGTCAAGAGTTAAAAGTAGGGCAGCCGTGAAGTTACTTATACTTGATGCTGATGGGAAAGTGATGACTAAAACAAAGAATGTAGTTTATAAGGAAATTTTCAGCGATATTTAAATAACTGTGTATTCGTTGCTTTTAAATTTTAATAAAATTTGTCTACTTTACTTGTCTTCTACGTTATACTACTCCAAATAATCGTACTTGAATATGTTTTAATTCAATGCTTCTTTATTTGTAAGGTGTATCATCATCTTTGTTTTGGTCATTTATGTATTACAATAAATCATGAAATTGTAGTAATATGAATGATGTATTAATTTGTTAAAAAATTTAATGATACTACAGGTTGTTCATAAGCCACTTCATAATGGTGCACGGATTTTGGCTGAAGTCTGAGGGCAACAACAGTGTATGTCAGGTAAGCAAGCTTTGTTATGCGAATACTAACAAATTTGCATTTCATGTTTTTCCAGAATCAACGTGTGTTCAAGATTTCTAATGTTGTTAAGGGTGATGGTAATTAGTGGGGTTATTGGTGGTGCTGTTTTTGTATACTGATAATATTTTTCGGTGTGTAAGTTTTTATGTTTGTTAACATTTGACTTTTTATTAAATTTGGTTGATTTTTAAATGTTTTTGATTTGACTCAAATTTTGGTAAATATCCAACACAATAATATGTAATGGTTTTCATTTAAAAAGTTCAAGACATATTCGTTTTTTTTTTTGGCAACTTTTGATTTCATATTAAATGTAAATGTTGTATAGATTGTTTTTGTTTTAACACAAAATTCTATTACTATTAAAAATCATACAAATTTAATAATTATATTTAAGGTAAACTTTCGTATATATTAAAAATCTTATATATTACAACAAATCTCTTATACTAATTAATATGGTAACAATAACCATTAACTTTTTTAGTTTATATTTAATATTCGAAATATAATTTCTTCAAATAACAACCGCCACTTTCGTATATAGGCTGCAGCGATTAGTCTTTTCAAAAGATCATCATTTAATAGGGTATCAAATATTAATTAGTATTAGTGTTGAAAATTGATGTTGTCACTTCGGTTCCCTTACACGCGTTTTAATATTTCTATATAATCATAATCACTAAATCTAAATCACATATTTACTTTCTTCAAATTAAACACACACAAATCCAAGGAAAAAAAAATTTCAACAATGGTAAGGGTTGTCAGTTGGAGGTTCTGCAGAATCAAGCGTAGGTATTTTGTGAACATGAGTGACACTACGTTATTAGTTTTTGGTTCAAGAAAGGCGATTATGCAAATGGATGAAGACTTTAAAAGAGAAGTGTATGAGTTTGGAAGAACCATCAGGTTGCCGAGCAATGAAGAGAGCAGATTGGTTGCTAAGTTGGAAGAAATCTTTGAAGTGGATGAGTTTGATGAACTTATGGAGGTATTTCATGTCCAAAGTTGGTTTTTTGCTGAAAATCTTAATGTTGCAAGTATTCTGTTTTCCGATGGTGAATATCGGTTGATGTCAAGAGATGAGATTGAGAACTGCAATGACTATGACTTGCTTGTGGAACTCGATAATGTACGCATGTCTAACAAGCGTAGAACCACTGCCAGTTTGAACCTGGAACAAATGATTCGCCTAAGAATCATGAATCTGGAAGAGGAAGCGGCAATGGTGGAAGCAGAGGAGGAGTCCGATTCTGAAAGGGATGATGATGATGATGATGAGGAAGGTGATTAAGTTTAGTATGTTTTATATGAACTTTTAATAGTTTTTCTTGGTATGTATTTTGTGACACCCGGCAAATTCAAGTTAACAACGTCGTCTAAATTAAAGTCTACCTTAGCGAGTCACGCGTATTCTGTACTTAACTGGGTTAGTTGAGTCGGGTTATGGTTCGGGAACTGTTATATGAGTCTAGGGAATCAGTAGATGTTGGCCTAGAGGATCGTTAGATGTCAGTCCTTAACCAAGTGTACAAACGGTGACGATTTGTAGGATCGTCAGGGCATACGGAACGTACGAATCTCGAGTCCCGGGAATTGGTGAACGAGTGTAAATATGTGTATTTACTAGTGTTATGTGTTTACAATCATTATGTGACTTGTCGGTATGTGAAAATGTGTTAACATGTGTTAAAACGGGGTTTAACGCGCAAAATACTTGGAACAGGTCCCTGCAGGCGATTAGGGTGAGCTAATCACCTGCAGGGTGGCGATTAGCTCACCCCAGGGGGCGAGTAGCTGCCTCAAGGTGGCGATTAGGGGGCTAATCGCCTAAGGGGGTGGCGATTAGCAGCCCTAATCGCCTGCAACTGGAAGCTAATCGCCTGCAACGTAAGTGACGACTAAAAACGACTATAAATACCATACTTAACCTCCTAAACTTCATTATACAAACCCTAATCGTCCCATAAACCGCCCCAACACATAAACAACCTCTGGAAGGCGATTTTTGATCAAAACTCAAGGTTTCAAGCTTGAATCATCATACTTTCATAATTCTAAGGTTTGATTTTCATCCATAAACCTTTATAAACGTTTTTAATCAATCCCTAAGGGTCCAGACCTGTTGTTAAACGAAAAAGCTTTCTGAAAATCGTCAATAAGGGTTGTTAATCGGATTATAACTAATATGCATGTGTTATGAGTGTGTATGATTAAAAAGCTAGGGTTCTTATGATTCATGATGATGATTTGCTATGTTATGATGATAGATCAGTGTTGATATTGATATTATGATGATAGGAATCTCAGTAATTGATTATAGGGTTATTGTTATGCATGTTAGTATGATGATTGCATGCTATGTGTATGGTGTTTGGATTACGTGATTGCATGCAGGGCTGATAATACGAGGCAAAACGAAGGGTTTTAGTTGAAACATGTTTAGGATAGTGTTTGGGATGATATTGGGTGGGTACACACGTTCTGGATCTGATTTGGAGCGTTAAACGCGCGAAAAACTGGAACAGCAAGGTTACAGGCGATTAGCAGGCTAATTGCTAGTTGTTACATGCGATTAGCCCTAATTGCTAGTTGTTACATGCGATTAGCCCTAATTGCTAGTTGTTACATGCGATTAGCCCTAATTGCTAGTTGTTACATGCGATTAGCCCTAATTGCTAGCTGTTACATGCGATTAGCCCTAAATGCTAGTAGTTACATGCGATTAGCTTTCCTAAATGCCAGTTGACCAACCTAAATGCTAGTTGACTTTTCCTAATCGCGTGTACTACTGCTGTATGTATATTTTAGCATTCCGAGACCCGTTTTGACACCTAGGGACATGCTAGGAACCCCGTAACATGTTTAATAACTTGGTAACAAATACTTGGATGTATTTCGGTGATACGTGAACTATGTGCTATAACTTGTTGTGTGTTAACGTATGTTAAGGGTACTTGCATGATTGCATGTTTTGGAGCGTAAACATAACACGGGGAGTCTCGGGTCACCAATGGGATGTCGAGTCTTGTACTTTGGGTCGGTTAAACAGTCACGGTGTTTTCAAACGAACTTGGTTATGGTCTGGACATCTAGGGACTAACTAACCTAAGGGTTATTAGTCTAAGTACTTGTAACTACCATATGTTAGGTCGCTGTTTTACGGGACTAGCATAGCTTGTTGAACTATTCTATTATCTGAAGTTAACGCAACCTAAGGTGAGTTTACGGCCCCACTTTACTTGGTTTTCGTTTTCGGGGGAGAAAACATGTGTTAAACAACTATTTGGTAATAACTGTCATACTATGGGTTTTCAAACGGTTTACTATACGATCTTTGGAAGTCCCGGGGGGAAACCATGAATGTGCTGGTTTGCACAACGGGGAAATGTGAATAGCGCTATTGGGAGTGACCAACCCCACCCGTCGGCATGGAGCGCCGGGCGGGTGCATATTGTCTCAAACAGGAACAGGTTTACTATTCGGGCACAACAACTGGTTTGCGAGTTAGTAATGGTTTTCCAATCGTAGTAGTAATGGTACATGCGCCTAGCTAGCGTACTTGGTTTACAATTGTTATAGTATGGACAGGTTATACTTGGAACTTTGATTACAAACCTGTAAACTCACCAGCATTTTTGTGCTGACGTAAACTCTTACATGTTTTCTCAGGTCGCTAAGGTAGCAAAGTGGAACTAGGGCGCACGCGTCTGCACGGCGTCTAGTTAGAGTTGCATGGTTTTGAACATTAAACATTTGGTTTTATTTTGTTTATGTAACGACATTTAGCTTCCGCTGATGTTTTGGGATTTTTAAACTATGTTTTTGAAATTCATTTAGTACTGTTTATTGTGATCATTGACTTGGATCCTGGTTTGTCATGCGCCTCGCGGTAAAACTCCGCAAGTGGATTTTGAGGGTGTGACAGATTGGTATCAGAGCCAATGGTTATAGTGAACTAGGACTGCATGTAGAGTCTAGTCTATAACTGAGTCGCACACACTAGATGATCACATGGTACTAAACTTTATACTGGGTTACTCATAGACTTGTCGGGGTGTCTCTAAATCATCTTGTCCTTCTGTGTTACATCATCCAGACTCTTTTACTGGGTTACTTGCTTACTAGACAGTGAGGTACATTGGGGTTAACTGTATACTCTTGAGATTGGTCCAAGACTCGGACATCTCCCTTCCTACCCCAATAGAAACCCTTGTCATGAACTACCGTAGTATTACGGTGTATAGCTAAGAGTCTATGTCCGGTGATTTGAACTTTGAACTAGGAGAACACTTGGAGGACCACGTAGAGCGGTTTATCATTTTGGGTGCACACAAAATCATAAACCGAAATGCATGAAAGCCCTAGTGAGCTCTGGGTTCGAATGGATAGTCCTGGGTTGGATCTAGCTTTGATCTTGTAAACGCTAGTGTTTATCATTAGCTGTGAAACTAAATTTTCTCGTCCTTTTTGCCAGAATCATGTCTGGAGCACGAGGAGGACGTGGAGGTGGTCGCAATGGTGGGCGTGGAAATGGTGGTCGTGGGGGTGTGAACCTCACGCAGGATGACTTGAACAACTTGCTGCAGGCTGCCTTCCAGCTAGGGCACAATGGCGGTAAGTTGACCTAACCACTCCTATCTCATCGGTGAACTTGTTTACATTTCCCGTGGTTTTCTTACGTGTTTCTTTACAGGTGGTTATGTTAATCCACCACCACCACCCATGTGCACCTACAAAATGTTTCGGGACTGCAAGCCCCATGAGTTCGCGGGTACTGAGGGTGCAGTAGGTTTGCTCAGGTGGTTGGAGAAGGTGGAGTCTGTTTTCCTGATGTGTAATTGTCTTCCTGAGGATCGAGTCAAGTATTCTGCTGGGTTGCTCCAGGATGTTGCGTTGACCTGGTGGAACGATATCACCCAGACTATGGGTATAGGGGAGGCTTATGCTATGCCTTGGGAAAACTTTGTGCAACTGCTGAAGAGGGAGTACTGTCCCAGGGAGGAGATTCAAAAGCTGGAACACGAGGTGTGGAACCTCAAAATGTCTGGGTCGGAAATTGAGAAGTATACTGTGAGGCGGAATGAGTTGGCTGTGCTTTGTCCTGATCTACATGTGCCGGAATACAGGAGGATTGAGCATTATATCTCGGGTCTTGTGCCAGAAATCGCAGGGTTGGTGGCTGCGGGGAATCTTCCTACCTACGCGGAGGTGGTCCGGTCTGCTCATAGGATGACTAACTTGAAGGTGAGTGAGGGTATCTTGCCTGCCAAAGGTTCAACTGCTAAGGCTCCAGAGAGCAACAAGCGAAAGTGGGATAATGATGTGAAGAGTTCTACACCAGCACCAGCTCAACAGGGGAAAAGGTTTGATAGTGGGGGTTCATCTTCATCGGGTTCTAAGCCAAGTGGTGGGTATGTAGGGAAGTTACCGAAATGCAATAAGTGTGGACGCCATCATCATGGGAATTGTGACAACAATCGTTGCCATCGCTGCCAGAGGTTGGGGCATTTTGCCAAAGACTGTAGGGCGACTCTTCCATCGACTCAGGCCCCAGCTACTACTCCGACTTCTACTACTCAGGGGACTGCGGGTAAACAGGGATGCTTTCACTGTGGGGAAACGGGGCATTATAAGAAGGAGTGTCCAAAACTGAAGCAGGGAGGGAACGGGAATGGTAATGGAAATGGTAACAACGGGGGCGGAAACAGGAACGCACGTGCCTTCGTTATTGGGACTGCAGAGGCAAGACAGGACCCTGACACAGTCACTGGTACGTTTCTTCTCAACGATCGCTCTGTTAGTGTTTTATTTGACTCTGGTGCCGACAAAAGTTTCATATCTGTGGAAGTTAGTCGTTTGCTAGATGTAGTACCTGTTCCTTTAGAGGCTAAATATATTATAGAATTGGCTGACGGTAAGAAGATAGAAGCTACTTGCGTTCTTCGGGAGTGTCGCATAGAGTTGTCGGGTTTGTCTTTTCCTATCGACCTTATGCCGGTACCTTTGGGTAGTTTTGACGTGGTTATAGGCATGGATTGGTTGTCGCTGTATCGCGCTGAGATCGTTTGTTACGACAAGGTCATCCGGATTCCTCTCCCTGATGGAGAATTCCTTTCTGTGTACGGGGACAAGAGCGGTGCTCCGCTAAGTCTCATCTCTAGCATGAAAGCCCTTAAGTATCTTCGGAAGGGTTATTCGGCTGTTCTAGCACTTTTATCTGTTTCCACTACCAGCGAGAAGAAGATCGACGATATCCCGGTTGTACGCGAGTTTTCTGATGTCTTTCCTGATGATTTATCTGGTCTTCCTCCCCATCGTCAGGTTGAGTTCGGTATTGATCTTGTACCTGGCGCTGCTCCTATTGCTCGGGCCCCCTACCGTCTTGCACCTCCTGAGATGCAAGAATTGTCTAACCAGTTACAGGAACTCTTGGATAAGGGTTTCATCAGACCTAGTTCTTCCCCTTGGGGAGCCCCGATTTTATTTGTTAAGAAGAAGGATGGAAGTTTCCGATTGTGTGTGGACTACAGAGAACTGAACAAATTGACCATTAAGAACCGTTATCCTCTTCCACGTATTGATGATCTATTCGACCAGCTTCAGGGTTCTAGTTATTATTCCAAGATCGATTTGAGGTCCGGTTATCACCAGCTGCGCGTCAGGGAGGCTGACGTTGCAAAGACTGCTTTTCGAACACGTTATGGCCATTTCGAGTTCTTGGTCATGCCTTTTGGTCTCACTAATGCACCGGCGGTTTTCATGGATTTGATGAACCGCGTTTGTAAACCGTATCTTGACAAGTTCGTTATCGTGTTTATCGATGATATTCTGATCTATTCCAAGAACGAGACCGAACATGGGGAACATCTACGGTTAGTTTTGGAACTCTTACGACGAGAACAACTGTACGCAAAGTTCTCGAAGTGCGATTTTTGGTTACGCGAAGTCCAATTCCTAGGGCATGTAGTCAATGAACTGGGAATCCATGTCGATCCAGCTAAGATCGAAGCGATCAAGGACTGGGAAGCACCGAAGACGCCAACTGAGGTGCGGCAATTCCTAGGCCTTGCGGGTTATTATCGTCGTTTCATTAAGGGGTTCTCGAAGGTCGCTCAACCCCTCACCACTCTTACTCAGAAGGATAGAAAATTTGACTGGGGTGAACCACAGGAGTCCGCATTCCAAAAACTGAAGACTAAGCTTTGCACTGCTCCTATCTTGTCTTTGCCTGAGGGCACTGAAGATTTCGTTGTTTACTGTGATGCTTCTATTCATGGTCTCGGTTGCGTGTTGATGCAACGCGAGAAGGTGATTGCGTACGCTTCCCGTCAACTCAAAGTGCATGAGAGGAACTACACTACCCATGATTTGGAATTGGGTGCGGTGGTGTTCGCGTTGAAAATCTGGAGGCATTACTTGTACGGTACCAAATGCACCATCTACACCGATCACAAGAGTCTCCAGCACATTTTTGACCAACAGCACCTGAACATACGACAGCGCCGTTGGGTTGAACTCCTGAACGACTATGACTGTGCCATTAAGTACCATCCTGGCAAGGCGAATGTTGTGGCAGACGCCTTGAGCAGGAAGGAATCGACAAACCCTCGTCGCGTTCGGGCGTTGCAACTCACAATCCACTCCTCTCTGCCTGATCAACTCCGTTCTGCTCAGTTAGAAGCCTTGAAGGAGGAAAACCTTAAGGCTGAGACTATGCACGGTGCCGACAAACACCTCGAGCAAAGGCCTGATGGCCTGCGCTACTTCGCAGAACGCGTCTGGGTTCCTTTATTCGGGGGACTTCGGGAGCTGGTTCTTGATGAAGCTCACAAGTCTCGGTATTCCATTCATCCTGGTTCAGACAAGATGTACCAGGATCTAAAAATACTGTACTGGTGGCCAAACATGAGGGCGGATATAGCCTCATACGTGAGTAAGTGCTTGACCTGTGCTAAGGTCAAGGTGGAATACCAGAAACCGTCGGGTCTACTGCAACAACCCGAAATTCCAGAGTGGAAATGGGAACGGATTACTATGGATTTTGTCACACAACTTCCTAGATCACCAAGCGGGAACGACAAGATATGGGTGATTGTTGATCGGTTGACGAAATCAGCTCATTTTCTTGCTATTAAGGAGACCGACACCATGGATCGGTTGGCTCGTTTATATCTGAAAGAAGTTGTCTCTAAGCACGGGGTGCCAGTTTCTATTATCTCGGATCGTGACTCCCATTTTACTTCTCACTTCTGGAAGTCTTTGCACAAGGCTTTGGGTACCCAACTAGACATGAGTACGGCTTACCATCCACAAACTGACGGTCAGAGTGAGCGTACAATTCAAACTCTAGAAGACATGCTGCGGGCATGTGTGATCGATTTTGGCAAAGGTTGGGAAGCCCACTTACCGTTAGTAGAATTCTCTTACAACAACAGTTATCATACGAGCATCAAAGCAGCTCCGTTCGAGGCATTGTACGGACGGAAATGCAGGTCTCCTCTCTGTTGGGCCGAAGTGGGTGAGAGTCAGCTCACTGGGCCAGAACTGGTGTACGAGACTTCTGAGAAGATCGTACAGATTCGTAATCGATTGGCAGCGGCACGGGACCGACAAAAGAGTTATGCTGATCATCGCCGTAAGCCATTGGAGTTTCAAGTTGGTGACAAAGTGCTTCTAAAGGTTTCACCGTGGAAGGGCGTCATACGCTTTGGGAAGCGTGGCAAACTTAACCCGCGGTATGTCGGTCCATTTACGATCCTGGAACGGATCGGACCGGTGGCATATCGACTTGATTTACCGACGGAGCTCGGTAACGTACATAACGTCTTCCACGTATCTAACCTGAAGAAGTGTTTGACTGACGAGTCTCTCATTGTTCCACTAGAAGAGATCAAGGTTGATGATCGTCTTCGGATAGTGGAGGAACCTGTCGAAATCCTTGATTACAAGATTCGCAGTCTGCGTCACAGTAAGATTCGTATTGTTAAAGTTCGATGGAACTCGAACCGGGGACCGGAATACACTTGGGAACGCGAGGATCAGATGAAGTCTAAGTATCCTCATCTTTTTCCTAAAGAGGCATTCGAGTCGAGACACGTTACCACTGCAACGGAATGAATCTCGGGGCGAGATTCCTTTTAACGTGGGGATGATGTGACAACTCGGGTAATTCTCTCTCTTGGTTTCTATTTTTGTCTGTTTCTTTTGTTCATACTCTTGGTACTTACATAATTTTCGGGACGAAAATTCTTTTAACGTGGGGATGATGTGACACCCGGCAAATTCAAGTTAACAACGTCGTCTAAATTAAAGTCTACCTTAGCGAGTCACGCGTATTCTGTACTTAACTGGGTTAGTTGAGTCGGGTTATGGTTCGGGAACTGTTATATGAGTCTAGGGAATCAGTAGATGTTGGCCTAGAGGATCGTTAGATGTCAGTCCTTAACCAAGTGTACAAACGGTGACGATTTGTAGGATCGTCAGGGCATACGGAACGTACGAATCTCGAGTCCCGGGAATTGGTGAACGAGTGTAAATATGTGTATTTACTAGTGTTATGTGTTTACAATCATTATGTGACTTGTCGGTATGTGAAAATGTGTTAACATGTGTTAAAACGGGGTTTAACGCGCAAAATACTTGGAACAGGTCCCTGCAGGCGATTAGGGTGAGCTAATCACCTGCAGGGTGGCGATTAGCTCACCCCAGGGGGCGAGTAGCTGCCTCAAGGTGGCGATTAGGGGGCTAATCGCCTAAGGGGGTGGCGATTAGCAGCCCTAATCGCCTGCAACTGGAAGCTAATCGCCTGCAACGTAAGTGACGACTAAAAACGACTATAAATACCATACTTAACCTCCTAAACTTCATTATACAAACCCTAATCGTCCCATAAACCGCCCCAACACATAAACAACCTCTGGAAGGCGATTTTTGATCAAAACTCAAGGTTTCAAGCTTGAATCATCATACTTTCATAATTCTAAGGTTTGATTTTCATCCATAAACCTTTATAAACGTTTTTAATCAATCCCTAAGGGTCCAGACCTGTTGTTAAACGAAAAAGCTTTCTGAAAATCGTCAATAAGGGTTGTTAATCGGATTATAACTAATATGCATGTGTTATGAGTGTGTATGATTAAAAAGCTAGGGTTCTTATGATTCATGATGATGATTTGCTATGTTATGATGATAGATCAGTGTTGATATTGATATTATGATGATAGGAATCTCAGTAATTGATTATAGGGTTATTGTTATGCATGTTAGTATGATGATTGCATGCTATGTGTATGGTGTTTGGATTACGTGATTGCATGCAGGGCTGATAATACGAGGCAAAACGAAGGGTTTTAGTTGAAACATGTTTAGGATAGTGTTTGGGATGATATTGGGTGGGTACACACGTTCTGGATCTGATTTGGAGCGTTAAACGCGCGAAAAACTGGAACAGCAAGGTTACAGGCGATTAGCAGGCTAATTGCTAGTTGTTACATGCGATTAGCCCTAATTGCTAGTTGTTACATGCGATTAGCCCTAATTGCTAGTTGTTACATGCGATTAGCCCTAATTGCTAGTTGTTACATGCGATTAGCCCTAATTGCTAGCTGTTACATGCGATTAGCCCTAAATGCTAGTAGTTACATGCGATTAGCTTTCCTAAATGCCAGTTGACCAACCTAAATGCTAGTTGACTTTTCCTAATCGCGTGTACTACTGCTGTATGTATATTTTAGCATTCCGAGACCCGTTTTGACACCTAGGGACATGCTAGGAACCCCGTAACATGTTTAATAACTTGGTAACAAATACTTGGATGTATTTCGGTGATACGTGAACTATGTGCTATAACTTGTTGTGTGTTAACGTATGTTAAGGGTACTTGCATGATTGCATGTTTTGGAGCGTAAACATAACACGGGGAGTCTCGGGTCACCAATGGGATGTCGAGTCTTGTACTTTGGGTCGGTTAAACAGTCACGGTGTTTTCAAACGAACTTGGTTATGGTCTGGACATCTAGGGACTAACTAACCTAAGGGTTATTAGTCTAAGTACTTGTAACTACCATATGTTAGGTCGCTGTTTTACGGGACTAGCATAGCTTGTTGAACTATTCTATTATCTGAAGTTAACGCAACCTAAGGTGAGTTTACGGCCCCACTTTACTTGGTTTTCGTTTTCGGGGGAGAAAACATGTGTTAAACAACTATTTGGTAATAACTGTCATACTATGGGTTTTCAAACGGTTTACTATACGATCTTTGGAAGTCCCGGGGGGAAACCATGAATGTGCTGGTTTGCACAACGGGGAAATGTGAATAGCGCTATTGGGAGTGACCAACCCCACCCGTCGGCATGGAGCGCCGGGCGGGTGCATATTGTCTCAAACAGGAACAGGTTTACTATTCGGGCACAACAACTGGTTTGCGAGTTAGTAATGGTTTTCCAATCGTAGTAGTAATGGTACATGCGCCTAGCTAGCGTACTTGGTTTACAATTGTTATAGTATGGACAGGTTATACTTGGAACTTTGATTACAAACCTGTAAACTCACCAGCATTTTTGTGCTGACGTAAACTCTTACATGTTTTCTCAGGTCGCTAAGGTAGCAAAGTGGAACTAGGGCGCACGCGTCTGCACGGCGTCTAGTTAGAGTTGCATGGTTTTGAACATTAAACATTTGGTTTTATTTTGTTTATGTAACGACATTTAGCTTCCGCTGATGTTTTGGGATTTTTAAACTATGTTTTTGAAATTCATTTAGTACTGTTTATTGTGATCATTGACTTGGATCCTGGTTTGTCATGCGCCTCGCGGTAAAACTCCGCAAGTGGATTTTGAGGGTGTGACATATTTGGTACTTTATGATGCAGGTTATTAACAACTTTATTAAAAGTTGTAATTTTGATTTATATTATCTATAATAACTTAATCAGTTATGCTTACTTATTTATTGGTTTTGTTATTAGATTAATTTTTTTCATTACTTAGATTTTAACTTGGCTTTTAGGTTGAAAATAGAGTGTTCCAATAATTGCTTATTATGCTGTTAAGATCCGTTGATTAAAGTGTTAATTCATATTTCCTAAATAAAGGCAGTTTGTGAAAGTGTGAAAAAGCCCTTAATGTGTTATGACTATAATGTTATTGGTACTTAAGCTATATTGGATGTTATGGATGCCTTTATGCATAAAGGTTACAAATTAATGTTTGTTCTTCATAAATCTCTTATTAAAATTTGAAATGCTAATGCATCAAGTTTTGCCTTTTTAAAATGGTTTATTCAGCTTAGGTTTTTGTCATCGGCAACTGTTTATGGTTGTTTAAAAGAGGTAGTATTTGATTAACTGTTATTGTCATGCATCAAGTTCATGTTGGTTTCCGAAAACCCAATCAAAAGGTTCATGTCAAAACTAAAACAAAAAATGTGGTGAATAAAGAAATATTTAGTGATATTTGAATAAAATGTGTATTGGTTTCTTTTAAATTTTAATAAAATATTTCTACTATATTTTTTATACGTTTTACCGCTCAAAATAATTGTACGTTGGTGAACCGCGTGTTAACGCGGGCAAATATCTAGTTGATAAATATGGCACATTCAATCCGTTTATCAATTACCGCTTTTAAAACGATTAATTTCAGAAATTAATGTTACAATCCTATAACCGAAATACATCATTGTAACTTTGAATTAATTATGGTTAATTATTTACAATGTGTAATTAATTTCATAAATTACACCACAGATTTTTTGGAGTTTATTACGGAATTATAATTATCTAAACTCGTGATTGTTAATTTAAAACAATATACATTGATAAGGTTATAAGAAACTCACTTGTGTATGCAGCGAACTCCAAATCAAAATACGATTTGGAGGATCAATTCTTAAAAATTTCGGAATATTGAATATATTAGCGACTTAAATTCCAGTTGATTAGAAGAATGTAAAATAGGAAATAGTATTCTGGATTACTACTGAATTGATTACACACTCTTAAATTCGAGTTGTAACTTTCCATTAAGAATGTTAATAGCTTAAAATCAGTCATAAATTTAATGACTGATTTTTAGGAGTTGATTAAGGAAGCATTATTATGGTTTGAATAATATTGAATGACTTTAATTAGGTCATATAGTGAATTTATACTCAAGATTGCTAATCAATTCGTATTTAAGTCCCTAATCAATTCAATATCCGGAAATTGCGCTAATTTTTAGCTTTATTTATTGATAAATATGACCTAGTTAATGCAATACAAACCGTAAATATGTATTATTATTAGTAAATTGATTACGGAATTATAATTAAGGCTTGAATGTAATGATTTACATTAATTAGGCGTATATAGCAATCAGCATTTATTATGCGATTTACTTATATCTTATCAATTCGTTTGTATTGCTGTCTAAAGTAGTTGATTTATTTAATCCGAGATATATATAAAATGCAAATGATATTAAATAAGATACAATACCTCATGAAGAATTCAAATAAATTATTTGTGTATGCAGCGAACTCCAAATCAAAATACGATTTGGAGGATCAATTCTTGAAAATTTCGGAATATTGAATATATTAGCGACTTAAATTCCAGTTGATTAGAAGAATGTAAAATAGGAAATAGTATTCTGGATTACTACTGAATTGATTACACACTCTTAAATTCGAGTTGTAACTTTCCATTAAGAATGTTAATAGCTTAAAATCAGTCATTAATGTCATAAATTTAATGACTGATTTTTAGGAGTTGATTAAGGAAGCATTATTATGGTTTGAATAATATTGAATGACTTTAATTAGGTCATATAGTGAATTTATACTCAAGATTGCTAATCAATTCGTATTTAAGTCCCTAATCAATTCAATATCCGGAAATTGCGCTAATTTTTAGCTTTATTTATTGATAAATATGACCTAGTTAATGCAATACAAACCGTAAATATGTATTATTATTAGTAAATTGATTACGGAATTATAATTAAGGCTTGAATGTAATGATTTACATTAATTAGGCGTATATAGCAATCAACACTTATTATGCGATTTACTTATATCTTATCAATTCGTTTGTATTGCTGTCTAAAGTAGTTGATTTATTTAATCCGAGATATATATAAAATGCAAATGATATTAAATAAGATACAATACCTCATGAAGAATTCAAATAAATTACATTAAAAATGAAAAAAAAAGAAATAACGTTTTAAATTTCTACATCAATGACTTCTTGTGGTGCAATCTTAAACATTAAAAACAACATTAAGACAAGTAATAATTAGCTTCTTGAAGTTAACAAAGGTAATTATCAAGACGAAAATTACAATCATACCAAAACTCTTGCGGAAGGGTCCTGCATGACCTTGAAGAATTGTGCTCCCTTGTGATAAGCCATATTCGAATCTTTGTCTTCGGATGGTAGTCTAGTATTCAAATGACAAAACAATCAAAACATTCAATATATACCATCCGACTCATAAACAAAACGATGACAATGAATCCCCTCCACATTCAAATGAAAAAAGATCCAAAAAGAGTTAATATATACCATCCGATTCATAAACAATATATGACATAAAGAAAACGAATCTGGAAAACTTTAAATATGTTCCGATTGTCTTCAACATGTCCGATATATAATAAAAAAGATGACAATGAACATTTTTTCCTCAAATCTGAAATGGTTCCATATTACCGATTGTCTTCAACATGTCCGATATATAATAAAAACGTTGACAATGAAGATTTTTTCTTCAAATCTGAAATGGTTAGATATTACCGATTGTCTTCAACATGGCCGATATATAATAAAAAACGATGACAATGAAGACTTTTTCCTCAAATCGTGAAATGGTTCCATATTATCACTAACCTTTATAAATCACGATGTATTCCTTCAATATTCAATCGGGTTACATCAAAGTAATATATTCATTTAAGATAACATAAAAGTTTTACAGGTTTGAGGATCTATTTTTAACGTTTATGAATCGGAACACGTTACAAAGGAATGAACTTCCTTCGATCTAAGTGAAAAAGAGACATACCTAGAATGAAGAATGAATAAAAAGAAGAGTGATGAATGTTGATTGGAAGATTTGTTAGTTAGGAATGGAGAGTGTAATGGAAGAATGTAGAAATGTAGAAAATCTATCTATATAATAATTGAGGTGAGATTGGGTTGAATGGAGGCCTTAGAGAGTGTTTGAGGTACCCATTTCCAATATGGAGCTCCAACTAGCTCCCTATAAATACTCTTTCTAATTTTTATTTCTACATTCATACATTCTTCCATTACACTCCTCCAATACCTAACTAACAAATCTTCCAATTAACATTATTCACTCTTTTTTTTATTCACTCTTCATTCTATGTATGTTTTCTTTTTCATTTGGATCAAAGCAAGATCAACCATTGTAACGTTTTCCTATTCGTAAACGTTAAATATAGCCAACAAAAATGGATCTCAAACCTGTAAAACTTTTAGTGATAATATGGAACCAGTTAACGATTTGTGGAACAAGTCCATATTGTCGATTAAGTATGAATCAAGTGTATTACTTGATTCATAAAAACATAAATCAAAGTAGTAATCAAGATATGGATTACCTTTTTATATATTAAACATATCCTGCCTAATCAAGATTTGTGGAAATATATAATGTATTCACAGATATGGATTTGTGGAACAAGTCCATATTGTCGATTAAGTATGAAATCTTTTATTTATATTACTTTCGTAAAACTTTTATTGCTAGACTACCATCCGAATACAAAGTTGCGAATATGGCTTATCACAAGGGAAAGCAATTCTTCAAGGTCATGCATGACCCTTCCGCAAGAGTTTTGGTATGATTGTAATTTTCGTTTTGATAATTATCTTTGTTAACTTTAAGCAAACTGATTATATTAATTCTCGTAATGTTGTTTTTAATGTTTGATCCAGACATTGCCGACAGCTATGAACAAGTTTTTGGTATCTGTTAACTGCACATGTTTCTGATATTGTCACTTATGTTCTACATTGGCACATCATAGATGATTACATATCCAAAGCTATGGAAAAGTGTATATGCAAAGTGGAAATGGTATACTATGAAAGATGCTTTTGAAATAGTTAAAACTCTGTGTCAGTTCATATAATCTTTTAACACTTGCGTTAATATGTAAATTTTTGTTTTTACATTACCATAGTTTGTTGTTGTTTCATGTTTCCATGGGATGTTAATGTAAAGCTTTATGAAAATGAGAGATACTCTTTCATCTTATACATCATTAAATTTTAAATTTTTACAGTCCATTTATGAATATTCTTTTATTAGCTTCATTTTTTTAACATGGTGCCTAGGTATTCATATACATACACGTTCATTACTGATCGTTCGGGTTACGTAGCATTCTGCATGTCTTGATCATCATATGGGGTTGTAAGTTAATTTTTTTGGTAGGTATTTTAGGTGAAATGGGGATTGATTGAGTACAGTTACTTAAATTAATAAACATGATTGTGTAATTTTATATGGCCTTTGGCTTTGTCGAGGTTGGTCCTCTTTCTTGACTCTCTTTAACTTTTGGTATTTATTAATGGTGGTTAAAAGGCACATTATTGTTTTAAGTAGGATCCTTATAATTTTTATTTTGGTTTGAAGAATTCTCGCCATGGCGTCTTCGTAGCTTATCAATAGAGCAAAAAAGATGGAGCCGAGGAAGTTAGAAAGTAGCGGTGTTTGACGATTTTTTTTCTCATCATTCTTCCCCGATTACAGGTATAAGCTAATTTTTTCCTTGAAATTTTAGTTTTAGTTTTTTTTATTTGTATGTTTACTTTTCTAGATTGTTAGTTTATGATATGTGTTTAACCTTGAAAATTGTTTATGAGCTTGATTGAAGATGTGATTTTTAGTGCGTATAAGCTTAATTTCTGATTTGTGATATGTGATCTAAGATGTAGGTAGAGGTCATTGATCAAGTTTTAGGTGTAACTATTGTGTATAGACCGGCGCTAAGCGAACTCCCGTTGATACGTGTTCTAGAAAAAATGATTTGGTGTTCATTAGTTTAAGGTGGACATATTTATGAGCTGTTAAAAAAAGATGTTTTATAGATTTTAAATAATTAAATAAAAATTAATTAAATCTAAAACTATAGCCATATACATGTATAATCTTTTAAAACATCTTCAATCAAGCTTAAGTGTTTTGATTGTTGATATAAGTTACTGGTTTGGTCATATCATGCAATGGCCACAAATCATGGTGCCTTACCAATTGTTTGTGTAAGTATTTCGTTACAAGATTTTCCTTAATCGCCGAGTCTCTCACAAATAAGGTGTTGGGGTGGCTAATAGGCCAAGTGAATCAGCTCAATAATGTGATCTTTAAAATATTTGTTATGTTGCTACTTGCTAGGATTTGCCGATATGTGTTTTCATTGTTTGTTGTATTTTTGTTTTCTTTTAAAATACGATTGATTGTTGTTTGTTGTATTCATCTTCTAAGACAAGGTTATATGTTGATTGTTGTTTTTATTTAGCCGGTAAATATCACATTTTCTCTGGTTTTGTGGTTTGTGTGAATATTAGATAGTGAATTTTATATCTACCTACTTGTAGATGGTTGAGTTCATTGCAGTTTTATTGAAAATTGGGAATCAAACAGCAGAAAAAGTAATCACTTCATTTTAACGATACTGCAAAATGAGTTTGACAAACAAAGATGTCAGCTCAGATATAGAGCCATCTCAATCCATTATTCAATCCGAAAAGTAATCACTTCACTTTATCGATACTCATTCGTTAAAGTTCTCTTTAAGTTCAATGTTAATTTGGGTTAATAATTTATATTGTATAATAATTCAAGAAGCCAAGAATTTCGTACACTAGATATTTTTTCCTTTCATTCGTGACTTAAAAATATGCAAAAACCTCCCAGTGGATTCTACCAATCAATTCTCTAAGGTATATAAATATTCTTCATTAATGTCAACTATTATGTTACTGTCATTGTGGCGCGTGATTGTATTAATATTGAATTACTAAAACCAGGAATTTGAAGAGAAAAGCATACAAGGTTTCCGTCGTAATGATTACAGCTCTTCACCGCACGCTAGGGGCGATACGAGTCATTTTTATCATGGAGCTTATGGAAGATGAAATAATTGTTCTAAAGATGCGGATGTACAGCCTGATTTGGATACAGGTTGGTTTTTAAATCATAACATGTTATGGTTTGATTAATCGTTACGCGCATTAGTTTATTATCGTTCCGGTTGATTCATGCATCCACACTTTGTTTTTTCATCATTTCATTAGTTTTTATAAAGAAACATTCATTTAGACCGTTATTAGAGTTCAGCCGTATTCAATTTAGTTCAAAGTTCACTGATCACAGCTGACCAGGGTATAGTTTTCATGACTTTGGGATGATTTATTTATTTTTCCACATTTTCTTGGATTTATATTGTAGTTTTTATATCCAAAGTAGGTTTTTTAGTTTTCTGTTAGATGAATGGGGTTATGTTTAGAGCATGTTATTTAAGACGTTGATAGACGACCGGTTTTTCTTTGTGTGTTGTTGTTCCAGTGACCGATGATATGTTGGGATAATAAATATTATCTTTTTTTGTGAAACCGCCCCCTAGACTGTGACACCCGGCAAATTCAGGGTAACAACGTCGTCTAGATTAAAGTCTACCTTAGCGAGTCACGCGTATTCTGTACTTAACTGGGTTAGTTGAGTCGGGTTATGGTTCGGGAACTGTTATGTGAGTCTAGGGAATCATTAGATGTTGGCCTAGAGGATCGTTAGATGTCAGTCATTAACCAAGTGTACAAGGGGTGACGATTCGGAGAATCGTCAAAGCATAGGGAACATGCAAGTCTCGAGTCCCGGGAATTGGTGAACGAGTGTGAATGTGTTTATTTGCAAGTGTTATGTGTTTACAATCATTATGTGACTTGTCGGTATGTGAAAATGTGTTAACATATGTTAAAACGGGGTTTAACGCGCAAAATACTTGGAACCATACCCTGTAGGCGATTAGGGTGAGCTAATCACCTACAGGGTGGCGATTAGCTCTCCCCAGGTGGCGAGTAGCTCACCCAAGGTGGCGATTAGGGGGCTAATCGCCTAAGGGGGTGGCGATTAGCAACCCTAATCGCCTGCAACTGGAGCCTAATCGCCTGCAACGTGGGTTTCGACTAAAAACGACTATAAATACAATATTTGACCTCCTAAACTTCATAATATCAACCCTAGTCGCCCCACAACTCGTCCCAACACCCACACAACCTCTGGAACACGATTTTGGATCAAACAACTTGATTTCAAGCCTATTTCATCAATCAATCACAATCTTAAGGTGTGGTTTTCATCCATGCAATCTTTACTAATGTTTTCATTGAATCCCTAATGGTCCAGACCTGTTCATAAACAATTGTGTCTTCTGAAAATCGTTGATAATCGTTATTATATGATTTCTAGAGATTATGCATGTTGTATGTGTATGTTTTAATTAAAAGATAGGATTTTTGAGATTCATGAAGGGTTGTTAACATGATATTAGGGTAGTTACTGATCTATGATGATGGTATGATGTGGAAACCTGATTGATTGTTCATTAGGTTATGTTTATGCATGTTAATGTGATGATTACATGATACTTGTGTTATGTTTTAGAAACATGATTGCATCCAGGACTGCTAGAACAAGGTTAAACGATGTATTTTGATCTAAACATGTTTGGGATACTTGTTTGATTGATATTGGAGGTTTACACACGTTCTAGGGTTGATTTGGAGTGTTAAACGCGTGAAAAACCGAAACTGATGTGCAGGTGGCGATTAGCAGACCTAATCGCCTAAGGGATAGGCGATTAGCAGGCTAATCGCCTACCAGAGTGGGCTAATCGCCTACCCCTTAGGCAATTAGGGGCTAATCGCCTGGTATGGCTTGATTTTGCATGCTGCATGACCCTAATCGCCTGATAAGTTCCGAAATGCATGTCACATGACCCTAATCGCCTACAAACTCAAAAATTAGCATACCACATGACCCTAATCGCCTACTGTATAGGCGATTAGCATTCCTAATTGCCTGTTGACCAACGTAATTGCTAGTTGACTTTTCCTAATCGCCTGTACTGCTGCTGTAAGTATATTTTAGCATTCCGAGACCCGTTTTGACACCTAGGAACATGCTAGGAACCCCGTAACATATCTAATAACTCGGTAACATGTGTTCGGGTCAATAATGTGTTAATTGAACTACGTGCTAGAACTTGTTGGACTTTAACGTATGTTAAGTGTGACTGCATGATTATGTGTTTGTAAATACTAGTGTAACACGGGAAGTCTCGGGTCACCAATGGGATGTCGAGTCTTGTACGTAGGGTCATGTTAACAGTAAACGTGTTGTCAAACAAACTTGGTTAAGGTCTGGACATCTAGGGACTAACTAACCTACGGGTTATTAGTCTAAGTACTTGTAACTGTCATATGTTAGGTCGCCGCTTTACGGGGCTAGCATAGCTTGTTGACTTATTCTGTTATCTGAAGTAACGCAACCTAAGGTGAGTTTACGGCCCCACTTTACTTGGTTTTCATTTTTGGGGGAGAAAACATGTGTTAAACAACTATTTGGTAACAACTGTCATACTATGGGTTTTCAAACGGTTTACTATACGATCTTTGGAAGTCCCGGGGGGAACCATGAATGTGCTGGTTTGCACAACGGGGAAATGTGAATAGCGCTATTGGGAGTGACCAACCCCACCCGTCGGCATGGAGCGCCGGTCGGGTGCATATTGTCTCAAACAGGAACAGGTTTACTATTCGGGCACAACATTTGGTTTGCGAGTTAGTAATGGTTTTCCAATCGTAGTAGTAATGGAACATGCGCCTAGCTAGCGTACTTGGTTTACAATTGTTATAGTATGGACAGGTTGAACTTGGAACTTTGATTACAAACCTGTAAACTCACCAGCATTTTTGTGCTGACGTAAACTCTTACATGTTTTCTCAGGTCGCTAAGGTAGCAAAGTGGAACTAGGGCGCACGCGTCTGCACGGCGTCTAGTTAGAGTTGCATGGTCTTTGAACATTAAACATTTGGTTTTATTTTGGTTATGTAACGATATTTAGCTTCCGCTGATGTTTGGGATTTTTAAACTATGTTTTTGAAATTCATTTAGTATTGTTTATTGTGATCAATGACTTGGATCCTGGTTTGTCATGCGCCTCGCGGTAAAACTCCGCAAGTGGATTTTGAGGGTGTGACATAGACTTCTAGACGAGACATGTTTTATACTTTTTCTTCTTATCAGCTAATGGTATGTGTTTGTGCTGATAAGGGTATTAGATTATTAGGGCCAAGTAACAGCCATTATAAGATTTTTAATTGTCTATTATGTGTCGTTTGTTTTATTTGTTCCATTTACCATACAGGCTACTGGTTTAAGAAAAAAGACTGACTTTAACTACTTTAAAGATGGATCTTTCATTTGACTCTGGAATGGGCTTTTGTTTTCATTATAGGTCTTAGTTTGGGGATCAAATGGTAGTTGATAAATGTTATAATTTGTTTTTAGCGATCGGTTAGATTCCTTAATATGTATGCCCATCAAATAGTTGGAGGATAATCATTAGAGAATGGTAGCAGAAATGTTCTTTCGGTGAAAGAGCATGAGTATTTCTGTTCTGATATGTGTAGTTATTTTTTTAATGGTTTAGATTTATAGATTTATAGATTAGGGATGAATCTTCACTTATGTTTTCGATTAGATGTTTGGGATTCGTTCTTAAAATTTTTGGATTCGTCTTCCAAAAAGCCATTATAATGTTGGGATTGGTCCCTAAAATGTTTGGGATTCATTTTCTATAAAACTATTATATATATTTCGGTATGTTTCCGGTTATATGTACAGTTTTCTTTCTTTGTGTTCCGATATGTGTGCTTATTTTTTTATTTGTTTGGTTTTATGTTTTTCGATTGTCACTCGCTTTTCAGTTTATTGGATATGTCATACCATAATGGCACTCAGTTCTTCAAGGTTGTATGACCCGTTTTCTTCAGTATTGGTACCCAAATCTGTTTTATCTTACAATTTTTTTTAAGTATATAAAGTATATCATGTACTCATTTCCTTTTTTTAATTTGATATACGTTGCAGACAGTTCCTGTAGATATGATAGATGGGAGCCGGGGAATCTCTTGTGTGGAAACGGGAAAAAGAAGCCATTGTAAAAAATGTCTTTCCTAACCATGGTATGGCCCTAGCTAATTTTTTTTGCACATTGTATATTTGTATCAATTGTCATCATGGTTTTATAAGTGACATTCGTTTTGTTTGTGAAGACGAAACCATGAGAAAACGGCTTCTGAAATGTTGGACTTTGAACTGGTGAGACTTACATATCAACCCCTTGATGAGATATATGTTTACTATGGAGCCAAGGTAAGATAGTTGTTTTAAGTAGTTCGCTTAATACATAAAATTACTAATTAGCAAAGAATAATATATTGTTTTGTTCTTTTTCATTTTCTCCATTGACTGCTACATGTTTTGCTTCCCTTGGAATGTAACCGAAGTGGTTATTTTTCCAGCCACATTTGTAATTTTGTGTAATCAATTGGTTTTGGGTATGCCACTTTCTTTTTGTAGCTTCATGAGTAACCGAGTGAATAAAATCTTTAATAATTGTGTACTTTTGCCTTTCTTTTTGCAGATCATTGCAGTTCTGGTACTTCCCTTTTTCTTGTATGCATGGTTTCATGGCAGCCTTCTTTTTCCAATTAGGGAAGCGAAAACACTCGACTCTTTTGACCAGGTAATTTAAATGAGTTATACACAACTTTTGTATTAAGGGTATTCCATCTTGTATATCACAATCCACAACCGCGTCGTCTTCCAGTCATCCGTATATGTTGTCTTTTGTCAATTTTGTATTGTTGGGACTTTCAGTTAGTTGATGGTATCTTTTATTTGGTTTTGGTTACCAACAACAGCTGGTCCCTGGAATGAGGCCATGTATGCCAAACTTCGTTGTTCCAATTGCCCAACAAACTTCTTTGCTCCCTTATACATGTTTTGTAGTTGACAGTAATTAAACTAAACGATGCTAATACAACACTGGTTGAAACTGAATGGAATTTAAGTTTCCTAATCGAGATGATGAGGTATTTTTACAAAATAATTTTACCATTTTAGCAAATATATGTAACGAAAGAACACCATTATTGTGTAATCATGTTCTTGCAAGACAGTTACTTTGATAATGAATTTGTTGAAGTTGTCATGCCATTCCTGAGGTTGGCTGATGACTTGGGACGGTAAGTTTATGGCATTCAATTCATAGAATCTTAGCTAAAAATATTATTAAGTTTTATACGAGTATTATGGATTATCGGAATATGCATTTGAGTTAAAAATTTTAACCGGATAGTTCTTTTTGCTATAGGATTATGTTCACAAATTCCAATTAGTTTGCTTCACAAGACAACATAATGGGCGATGATGGAAATGTAATTGAGATTGACCCAAGAAAGCAACATTATTTTTTTCTCCCTCATTTTAGATAATTGGAAGCTGTTGTATATTAATTCTCTTCATTCATGCTATGACAAATGCTCCTTACAAAGAGGATGTTGCTGATATCCCATTTTCATAATAGAGCCCTAACTGCACCTACAGTTTAAGGTAATCTCGGTGTCTTATAGTTATTTTGAGACTCATTGTCTTATAGCGTTAATGTAATCTCAGTGGCTACCTAGAGTTTAAGGTTGGTTCAACATAGCCACTGTCGCATTTTAAGAAGAAAACGTATTATGTCCTTATGCTTGTATACATAGTAATTGTTGAATTTTGTGTCATTAGAAAAATATAAAAAGCTAATAGTCAATGTCGACGCTTGAAATTTGTTAAGGTACAATATGTTAACATATGTACGAATCGGTTTTATCATAATTTCGTATTTAACATAAATTCGATTCAATATATATGACACAAATGAATATATACGACGATTCAATTCGTATTTCGTAGACGATTATGTTTAATCTTTTTTTATTAAATTATGTATATGTATTATTTATTTTTTTAATAATAATTGACCTAATTTAATATTATTTATTACGATTTTTCAATCTCATTAATTTATATTACTATTAATACGAAATTCGGTTTACCATAATATCTCTCATTTATTTTTTTGTATAATGATTGATTATGAATCAATTTAACCCATAATCTATGCTTACCATAATTTATTGACCGAATTTATGTTTAATATGAAATTATGTTTAATCTATTTTTACGAAATTATGTAAATGTATTATTTATTGTCATTAATAATAATCGACCGAATTTAATGTTATTTCTTACGATTTTTTAATCTTATTAATTTATATTACTATTAATACGAACGTCGGTTTACCATAATAGCTCCCATTTATTTTTTTGTATGAATGATTGATTATGCATCAATTTAACCCGTAATTTAGACTTACCATAATTTATTGACCGATTTTATGTTTAATACGAAATTATGTTTAATCTATTTTACGAAATTATGTATACGTATTATTTATTGTCATTAATAATAATTGACTGGATTTAATGTTATTTATTACGATTTTTTAACCTAATTAATTTATATTACTATTAATACGAAATTCGGTTTACCATAACAGCTCTATTTATTTTTTCCTATGAATGATTGATTATGAATCAATTTAACCCGTAATTTAGGCTTACCATAATTTATTGACCGAATTTATGTTTAATGCGAAGTTATGTTTAATCTATTTTTACGAAATTATGTATATATATTATTTATTGTCATTAATAATAATTGACCGAATTTAACGTTATTTATTACAATTTTTAATCTCATTAATTTATATTACTATTAATACGAAATTCAGTTTACAATAATAGCTCTCATTTACTTTTATTTTTTTGTATGAATGTTTGATTATGAATCAATTTAATCCGTATATTAGGCTTACCATAATTTATTGACCGAATTTATGTTTAGTACGAAATTATGTATATGTATTATTTGGTGTCATTAATAATAATTGACCGAATTTAATGATATTTATTACGATTTTTTAATCTCATTAATTTATATTACTATTAATACGAAATTCGGTTTACCATAATAGATCTCATTTATTTTTTTGTATAACTGATTGATTATGAATCAATTTAACCCGGAAATTAGGTTTACCATAATTTATTGACCAAATTTATGTTAAATACGAAATTATGTTTAATCTACTTTTACAAAATTATGTTTAATGGTAAACATAAATTCGGTCAATAAATATATATTTGAACATATTGTCCCTTAACAAATTTCAATCGTCATATATATATTAATCGGATTTATATATATATTTGAAAACCGGGATTTGATCCGAATACACAAACGCTATTATGTCTTATCCCAATGGTTCTCAATTCTTCAAAGTTTTGCATGACCCTTCGTCAACAGTTTTGGTATGTTTCTTATTTTCATGTTCATATGCCTATTTAATTTTTAAAAAAAAAATGATTCTTTCTTTTTTAATGTTGTTTTTAACGTGTCAATCCAGACTGTGCCGAAGGGCATGAACAAATTTCTGTTGTCTAAAAACATACACAACAGTAACATTACAGTTGCCACATATGAAGGACAATCTTGGTTGGTCCGATTAGAATTGATAGATGATGTTTTTTGTTTTACAAATGGTTGGTCTAAAGTTGTTAATGATTTGTGTTTTTCAATGTTCTATATCATTTCAACTATGTTAGTCCAAATACGTTCGTAATAAAGCATTAAAATCATTCTCCATCTATGCAATTGGATGTCTCATTCTGTAAAATGATTGAACATGAATTAACAATGGTAAAGATTATTAATTTCAATTTTTTTATTTTACACGTTTTTATATAAGATTATATCGGATTTTAATTGTCCATGTGTACAATAACTTTTCTTTCAGGTTCTACCTTATTCCTTTGTTGCTAATCAGTATCCCGATGGACTCCCTAACTTGCCAATTAGTATGTATGTAGATGACGAACATCATTGGAACATGTCAATTAAAAAGATTGGTCGTAACAATTGTTTTTGTAATGGTTGGGTGAAATTCCTAAATGATCTTCGTCTCCATATTGGTGATTTAATTTGTTTTGAAAAAAAGGAATTCAACCGTTTTCATGTTATTACTTTTAACAAAAATGGTCGTCAAATGAAATTATTCAAAGTTCTTACTGACAATGTTTTAGAAGAAGCTAACAATGTTTTACAACAACCAATGAGTTTGAATATGCAACAATTTCAAGTATCTAACTACGATGGTTTACCTGGTTTTGGATGCACTGTTACAAATGAATTGGTACGTTTAGTCCTGTTTGTATCGTTCTTGCTTTAAACTGTTAGATGACATTTTGCATTTAACATCAAAATTCATACATATTGCATTATCAAACATTTAGTAACCAAAACAACTTGCATAATACAATTTTTATTTTCCTACTTTTTTCATTTTACTTTCTGGTGAACCGTGGGTCCCCACGGGACTCTAACCTAGTAAAAAATATAGAAAGAGTATTTATAGGGAGCTAGTTGGAGCTCCATATTCAAAATGGATACCTTAAACCCTCTCTAAGGCCTCCATTCAACCCAAGTCACCTCAATTATTATATAGATAGATATATATAATACGGATAACGTACCGACTTGATAATAATAATAAGAGAATAATAAACATATATAAAATATATATGTTTATATATATACAAGTCGATATATAAGACGATATTCTAGACTCGGGTTAATAATAATATTTTATATTCTTTTGTTAGTTAGATCTGCCAAGCTGTAATGGCCAGCTTTATTAGTTTACGAGTGCCAAGCTGTAATGGCCAGCTAGATTTAGGATGTCCGGGTCGTGTCTCATATAATAAATATCAATAATGAACCCCGAGTTTAGGACTATCTAATATATACCGGTTGCTATATGTATAAGTGTATATATGATATATATCCTAAGTATTACAATCTAACAAGTCCCACGCGTAAAACGTATCAATATATATATATGACATATAATTGTAATAAGAGAGACTATAGAAGATTATACGCAAACCTGTGAGTATCGTGAACTCCCCACTTTTACTGTTTTATAAGTGTTTTCGGGGGAATACATGTCATTTATTAGAAAACCTAGAATTGCTTTACACAATAGAAAGATTATAAGAAATAATAGAGTATAAAAAGGGGATAATAGAAACGACAAGGACAGTACTGACCGGTATATCGCCATTTCCTTTCTTGTCCAAGTAGATGACAAGAACCAGTCTTACCCGAGTAGAGGGTAGGAATAATTATATTTACCACAAGCAGAGTGGTACCATCGATAGGAATGGCAACTAATAGAATATAATCGGAATATAATATATTAGAATTGACATATAATCTAATTGATATAATAGAATATATTTTCCCCTTCAGAATTATAAATGTAAAGCATGTTTATAAAAGAATGTTTTATATAAAAGAATTATCAATAAACGAACTGGCCATTCGCTTTATAAAATACACGACCTCACCAACTTTATGTTGACAGAAACTATTTTTGGCATGTGTTCAGGTAACCCATTAGATATGATGACGTGGATCCTGGAAGAGTAAAGACTGTTATGATCCGAATCCGCTGCGTAGCTCTGAAACCCGACCCGACGACCCGGCACCGACGCCAGGGTCGTTACAATACACTAGACTTGAGTCCCGTTGTTGGTGAAATTACATGAATGGAACTAAGTAGGATATGTAGATTGATAACAAACATACATGTAACTTAATATGATAATACGTGTTTCAAGGGTGTAAACATGATTATACGTGCTTCTATGTGCTTAACATATGTTAGGATTGCATGCTCATCTGTTAGGATGTGTTAAAATGCGTTTAAACGACAAAACTGGAAAATCTGAAAAACATGGGGACAGGTTCGACCCTAAGGGGGGTCGAACCAGGGCTGAACGTTCAACAAACAGGTCATTCGACCTGTGAAAGCTTCATTCGACCAGGTATGGGGGTCGAATGTGGCTTAGTATAAATACCACACTTTGTCATTTTTCATCATTTCACAAACCCTAGACGCCTCTAAACACTCTCTTTCGATTTTAATCACTGGGGAAGGAGTTTTTTGCTCTCGTTTTTCATAATCTAACCTACAAACATCATCTAATCAAGGATCCAAGGTGTGTTCTTAATCCAAAACCCTTTTTAATACATTTTGATTCATTTTCATTTAGTCCCAAATGTCCAGATCTGTTTTAAGGTTGTTTTTATGAATAAAAACCTTTCAAACATCTTTCTAAACAAAACCTTATCACTTAACATGGGTTTTCACATAAATAAACATGTGTTAATGGTGTATTATGTGATGTTATGTGTTATTCATTGGTTTGCTGCTGTATAGATGATAGATACATGATCTAGGGCTGATATTGATGTTGGTTTATGATTGGTTTAGGTTACTATTGGATGAATGTTGATATTATGTTGATTTGGGGATTTTGATGAATCTAGGGTTTGCTACATGTTATGATTATTGATAAAACGAATTGGGGGTTTTCATAAACATATAAAACAGAGTGTTTTGAGATGATTGTGATAGGATTTCAACAACTTTCCAAATCGGGTAAAGTTTTCATGCATGATGTGACGTTTTCATAATTTTTACCATTTTGGGAAAGTGTTAGAATGGATTGATTTTGGAGTAAAATTGGTGGGGTTTCGTAGGGATATGTTATTCATGTTTGACTGTTGTGTTTCATAGTGTTTCGTGATGTTTTCGGATGGTTTTGATGCGTTTTGGTGCGTTTTAGAATATGTGCAGCAGGGGAGGTCAAACCTGGGCCCCATTCGACCTACGTGGGGTCGAAGGTGGCAACCCAGGGGTCGAACCTGGGACTCTGCAGGTCGAACGTAGCTCTGTTATGTCGAACGAACTTGATTTAGGTCGAATTAACACATGTTAGGGTCTAATTAACATGTGTTAAGGTCGAATGAACATGCAAAAGGTTGTATGAACTTAAGTAAGGGTCGAAGGGACTTAATAGGGGTCGAACCAGGACCTTATGGGTCGAACCTGGTCCTGTTTCCTTACTAATTCGACCTTACGACTCCGTATGTGCGATTCTTGATGTAAACTAAGTGTTTTATGATTGAACCTTATGTGTAATCTATGTGTACTTAGTTAGTTCATGTAACGGGTCACCAATGGGATGTCGGGTCAGTCTAGTGTGTCGGTTTAACAGTCAAACGCATTTTAAACATACTTGGTTACAATCTGGACAATCGGGGACTAGATAACCTTATGGTTATTAGTCGGAACACTTATATGAACTTTTTGATAGATCTCCGGCAGTTGGGATTATCAAGGACTTAGCTTTTATTCTTATCTTGAAGAAAACGCAACCTAAGGTGAGTTCACGGCCCCACTTTTACTAGTTTTATTTTTGGGGGAGAAAACATGCGCTAAACTTGTGTTTTGAGAACTTTTGTCATACTGTGGGTTACTTTTGGGTTACTATACGATCTTTGGAAGTCCCGGGGGAAACCATGAATGTGCGGGGTAGCACAGCGGGGGAAATGTGGATAGATCTATTGGGCGTGACCTGCCCCACTCGTCGCCTGGGAGCGGGGCGGGTGCATATTGTCTCGACCTTGTAACTTGTAACATTATTCGGGTGGCTTGAACTTGTAACATGCTGAACTTGCTTAAACGTGTCCAGCAATGGTTTTCCAATCGTAGTAGTAACAAAACATACGCCTAGCTAGCGTACTTTGGCTTAAACATGCCATGGTATTGACAGGTTGAACTTGGTAACCCTTTTGGAACTTGGTAACCCTTTTGGAACTTGGTAACATTCTTGGAACTTTTGGTAACATTTAGTAACGTTTATGAAAGCCTGTGAACTCATCAGCATTATATGTTGACGTATCTTTGGCATGTTTTTCTCAGGTCGCTAAGGTAGCACTACACAGATTAGGCGCACGGGTCTGCATGGCGTCTAGGGCTTTAGCTTCATGTTTTGAATAAATTTTTGAGAACTTTTTGTGAAACAAGTCTTTGTAACTTGATGTTGCTTCCACTACGGTTTTTGATATATAAAGTTTTGTTGAGTTTACGTATTTCATATAGTGTTGTTTATTGTGACCGTTGACTTGGATCCTGGTTTGTCATGCGCCTCGCGGTAAAACCCCGCACATGGAATTTGAGGGTGTGACAACGCAGTACTTCTAGAATGCTATCAGAAAAGCAAAGAAGGGACTATTGTTTAATATTATTCAACGACAATTTCATGTTTATCTCTCATTTATGTAATATTTATTTTCTTAACTAGTTCTCTTTATATTTCCGTTTATTAAAAACTATTTAATATTTTATTGATAAAAAAACTACACCTTCAAGATTACCGCTTCAATCACGTCCTGCAAATGGTTGCTTCTGCCTTTGCACCTCATCCGAACATACATTCTCTCTTTAATATACATTTTCATTCGTATTCACATTATTAAAATTGTTGCTTTCTCATATTATAGTACATTAATTTATATGCTACATCGTAACACACATTTTGTCACTTTATATTAATTGATATTTTATCACTTTATAATCTTGATATGTGTAGGGTAAATATATGATAATTTTTATATATGTATGATGGATTTTGATATGTGTAGGACAAATTTTGATAATGTGTAGGATAAAGTGTTAATGACTAATTAATTAGAGAGATTATCGTTGTGTTCCCGAGTTTAATAGACGAAGGGAAAAAAAAAGAAAGAGAATTAAGGAGAGAAAAGAAAGGGATTTGGGTGGAAAGATTTAATTAACTATAGTGTTCCGAGTTCGAAGGAAGTGAAAAGAAAAGTAAGTATTTTATGTTTAAGTGAAGAAACAATAAGTATCACGGTGATTAAGACTAATCCCCATATGGTTAAATACCCTTGCTCGTCCAAGATCGACCCTTTACCCACACCGTTGGTGAAACCTAAACCGTAAAGTAGAAATGAGTGTGTGTGTGTGTTGAAAGTAAGAACACAAGAATGTAAGTGGTTCGGTCGTTAATGACTACGTCCACTGTTAAGAGCCGATTGTTTATTACTTTCAAGAGTACAAAGTGTTACAAGAAATATTGCTAATCTAGCTCTCGAGTACAAGTAGTGAATTTCGGATCCTTTGCAAAGGAGATGAAGTCTTCTATTTATAGGAGATGCCGCGGGCCAAGTGAAATGGCCCACGGGAGCTATATCTGATCTGGGCTTCGGTCTGGGCCTGAGGTCATTGGCCCAGTAATTTGGCGGGAAATGATCGACCATACTTGCTGACGTAAGGAGAGGTTGGAACAACTAGAGGTTGGAGCAACTCTGCCAAAGTGACACGTGGCGCATTCTGATTGGGCGTCGGCGGCATTTTGGTCTGACACAGTATGGTTGACTTACCTGCTGGCGTCTGACGTGACGTCTGGCAGCAGGTAAGCATGTCTGCACAGTACTGTAGATGGCAGCATGGTGGAAGCATGGAAGCAGTCAAGTCGCTTTTTCATGTCAGCGGTGGTTGGACTGACCCTGACACGTGTCGCCATTTGATTAGCGCATATTCTGCCCAGATCTGAGTGAATCTTCCTAATCCTTGATCTTCCGTACCTCGTACCAAAAGCTGATGATGGACGAATATTCTGCGCATGTTTATACGCGCGCCTATTCTCTTGAAGTACCGATGTGGATAAAGTTACTTCACGCATGGAATGACTTCCCGCGCTAAGTAAACTCCGCGAGATGTGTCCGCGGGTAGAAGATGCTTGCCCCCGCGGACTGCAGTTGGCGCTTGGATTGTTGGAAAGTGGGATAGGGATGCGTATCCTCGAGAATTAGGCTCCCTATCCCTTCATTAAGAAATCATTTCCTTCCAAATCTCTTCAATTTGGAAGGATGAGAAATGTAGGAAATTAACCAAAGTTTTCCTTTCATTTCCCTCTCTTTCTCTCCTTACAAAAACTGTGGAACATGATTTTTCTTTGGCATCATTCCAAATCCTTTCTTTTATCTCGTTAAATAAAACTCGGGAACACATGGTATAAGTAATGGAAGGAGTGTTAAAGTAATGTTTTTCATTTCTTCTTTTGTTCTCACATTAAATTTCTTCTCATTTGATACTCCCTCTATACACACACACACAAACATTTTATATGTAATTTTTTTAAGTAAGCATATTTTAGCCCTTCCTCGAATCATAACTTTAAGTACATAGAATTGATCGTCAATGTTTATAGTTTTTTGTGGGAATCAAAATTTACAGATTTTGACCAGAACTTGACTGTCACTAGACAGTCACCGACTAGTGACTATTCATTATTTATTCATTGAACATCCGACTAGTGATTAATCGATAATTAGAGTAGAGGGAGTGGGGCGGGAAGCATCTTCATGAGGGGGGGGGGGGGACACCGCCCCTTAGGGGCGTGGAGGAGGGGGGGGGGGGGGGAAGGTGGGGCGGGGAGCAGACCAAGGGCGTGGGGGCTTGTGGCTGGCCATGTGGAGGCTTCTGATTGGCCAATTTTATTTTATTTTAACTTTAACACAATATAATATTATTTCTTTCACTCCATTTCACTTCCCATATTTTTTTCCCCATATAGGTCCCACAAGTGCCATATGACGCTTCCCCTCACCTAGTCCTAGTCTTAACCGTAGGATATGCGAGATTTTTAGAATGATGAGTAAAACCATGGTATGAAAAGTGTAAAATGGTAAAATTAGTTGAGCATAGTAAACGGCAATGAAGGAAGGAGAGCGGCAGAAGGTGTCGTTCCTCTTTTCTCTCACCAAATTGAATCTTCCTCTCTCACATCAGCCAATTCAAACTTCAACCTCTCTCTCTCTCTCTCTCTCCTTTTTCCAAATCTCTCTCAACAGAAACCCTATATATTCATCACTAATCGATCCACCCCTGTTTTTTATAAAATATCTAGGGTTTCTGTTAATCATCCACCTAATTGTTCCTTTCCACTACCTTTACCTTCAACTACTCCTTTGATCTGCTTCGATCCATTCCATCCTTTAGTGTTTGTTGCTGCTAGATCATCATTCATTCATCAATGGAAGCCATCGAAGAACTCGTCCAGCTCTCCGACTCCATGCGTCAGGCGTCTGCTCTTCTTAACGATGAAGATGTTGACGAAACCTCTTCTACACGTGGATCCACATTTCTTAACGTTGTTGCTCTTGGTAACACTGTAAGTCCCTTTATTACAACAATTCTTATCTGATTCTATGGATCTGTCATCTGATTTCTTTAGATCCATACCTCTGTTGCTACATAATACATTTACCTGCAGACTAGTTTGGTGTTGCTGTCTGAATAATATAATGATTTGTATTTAACTTGATGATTGCTTCAGATCTTTTTTGAGCTTTGCATAATTTTGTTTCGTGTTGCAATAAGCAATCGTCCGTTAGGTCTTCTTTTGGGGATTGGTTTAGAGTGACTGATAGATCATATAAGAGACTAAGACAGGTGCTTGGATACTTCGGTGGATGAGAATATGAGATCATTTTCCCTGTAAATCCACCTGCGTGTAAATTATGTTTTTCAAACCATAGTTGTTAAAAGCCATTGCCTCTTGCGCCTAGGCCCATTTTTCAGGCAGGGCGAGGCGAGGCAGTTGTGCTTTAAGTTCAGGCACTTTGATTCTCCAGGTGATGGTTTAGGTGCAGATTCAGACAAGATTCCCGGATTCCGCTGAGTTTCCAGCGAAATTCTCTAAATTTTGGCTAGATTCCAGCCAAGTTTCTACTTTTATTTTATCTAAGCAAAACTACTTTGACACTAATATTTCAAAACTTTTGATAATAATTAGATTATACTAAAAGTTACATAATAGCTTTTTTTATATTATTAGAAGAATAGTATTATTTTTATAATTCATAATAAAGTTTTACTTTTTTTTCTTTGTTTGCTGTTTTTTCTAATATATGGCCCTTACTTGTTTTTTTTTGTGCCTAGCGCATTTGATAACTATGGTTTAAACAATTTTGTGATTATATCTCAGATAGTGATAGTGGAAATATATTCCACCTGCTCATGTGTATGTGTATTGTTATGTAACACACTAACCCTTCAATGATCATCTTATGCATTGCCTACATTCTTGGAAATCTCTTTTCAAACTGTGTTGTTATTTACAATAAAGAAACACTCACATCTTTGATTTAAGAAACCCTTTTCTTGGTCAGGATTTACACACACACACACATTTATATGTATTTTTTTAAGTAGACAGGTTTTGGCTAGAATCTAGTTGGAATCGCCGATTTTTTTTGCTGATTTTTGGCTGATTGCAGCCGACTAGCGACTAGTGGACCGATTAGCAAAAATTAATCAGTTGTTGGCTAACTAGCGACTAATCACTGATTAGTCGCCAACTAGTCCCGGTTTTTCCAACATTGATGCTCCTAAATGACTTGATGTCTGATCATATCACCAAGAATCACGCATTACTAACTGAACATACCAAGCACCTGCGTCCTGCCAGTGCCTATACTTCAAAGCTCTTGGATTTTTGTTTATGTGTTCTGTTTTAGTTTCTTTTTTCTGTTTTTTAGCTTTGTAGTCATTAGAGCTTATTTTTACTATTCGTTTATCTAACCTAATTTCTAAACCTGGACTTAAATTGTTCAGGGTGCAGGCAAATCAGCAGTTTTGAACAGTTTGATTGGACATCCTGCTTTGGTATGATTTTCATTATGATTTGTTTTTCACTTCTTCATATTCACTATTAAACCTCTTTAATTAGCATAATGGTTATGGTTTATGACATAAATCATACTATGCTAAATTGGCAACAATCTTACTATGTGGAATTGCTACCTGTATTAGTTGTGAAGATTTTCCTTATTTTTTTTAGAGGAAATGAAAATTTGTAAGTTGTAACTTAAATTTACTAGTTCTAATTTCTCTCTGTACAGCCAACTGGTGAAGGTGGTGCCACCCGTGCGCCTATATGCATTGATTTAAGCAGGGATGAAAACTTAAGCAGCAAAACAATTGTGCTGCAGATTGATAGTAAATCTCAATCAGTGTCTGCAAGTGAGACCTTTATCACGCCCTCTTATCTTACTTGAAGACTGTTTGGTTTATAATAGTGGAGATTTACTGTTTAAATTTTTTGAATTGGCAATCTAATGAAACTTCAAATCCTTTCTTTTTATTCAAACATAGGTGCTCTTCGTCGTTCTTTACAGGATAGACTTAGTAAAATATCGAGCAAGAGTCGTGACGAAATATATTTGAAGCTTAAGACGAGTACAGGTTAGTTCGAATATGTTTTTTCTTTGAAATAGCCATGCGAAGGCTTATGATTGCTCTGATACATATTGTCACGTTGTGTACGCGTTTGTTTTAATGTCATGAGGAGTTGCAAGAAATGTATATTTTGGTGTACAGTAGAATACTAAAGTATAGGGTTACAGGCCTAGTAGCATTATATGATATTTGTCACTTCTAAAATTAGGTAAATGTGTTATGCACGTTTTGACTTATCTTGACATAAATGATGTAATTCATTCAGGATAGTTTTATAGATAATTACTTACTGATCTTGAATGTGTTTACTAATGAGTCGATCCATGACAATTGACATCCAAATTTTTTAAAGACCTTTTTGCCCTGAAATTGATCAAAATATTTAAATATTAAATTGCAGTTAGGAGTTATCAGCATATATAGGTACATAGGCTAGTGTAACAGACTAACACAACAGCACAACACTGATAAATTCAAACCATTTTGATGTCGTGAGCCAATAGTTTGTGCCGGTTTCTCTAGGCTAGTAACTTACAGAAATCATTCAATGATCTGTGTTGCTGCTTCGTGCAAGTAATTGAACATGGACCTTGGAATTAGTATTTACATGTTTTTAAATGAGAGGAACAAGACAAAATGGAATTTTGACAAGTACTAATGGTGCACTATAGTGGTCAAGAGGGAAACATAAGATAGAAGTATAGAACTAAGAACTGAAAGTGGTATACAAGTATCTATTGTATTGTTGCGCAGTCAAATCATTCTTATAATATATTTCCAAAGTTTGTACAGCCCTTTACATCTAGGGTGATAGAATGTGTAGAATTTAAATACTAGTTCATGTTATAAGAAGAAATTGCCTCTCATTAGCTCAATTGTTGCCCTTACTTTTCTCTTTCTTCTTTTTCTATTTTATTCTCATAAGTTTTATTTCCCTTATTCCCTAACTAAATCTTATTCATTTGTAGCTCCTCCTTTAAAATTGATTGACCTGCCTGGAGTTGAGAAAGGGAATCTTGATGACTCATTGGTGTGTTATTAAATTGTTTTCATTTGCATTTATTTTTAGTATACTTACAGTCATCTTTATTTAGTAATACTTTTCCTGACAGGAGATCTAACAACCTTGTATTTATTGTAGGGTGAATATGCTCAGCACAATGATGCAATTCTGTTGGTTATAATACCTGCTGCTCAGGCACCGGAAGTTTCCTCTGCTAAGGCCCTCAGAGTTGCAAAGGAATATGATGGAGAATGTGCGTTCACTGTTGATCCTAATTCTTGGCCTGCTAATATCATTTCATTTATTTAAAGTTTTGTAATCTTTCTGTTTGGATGTTTAAGCTGTAATTATGTTGTGTTCTTTTAAGTATAGGTACAAGAACGATTGGTGTTATTAGCAAAGTTGACCAAGCATCTGCAGATCCCAAAGTTCTTGCTGCTTGTCAAGCACTTCTTTTGGGTCAAGGACCACGAAGTGCAGCTGATATTCCATGGGTTGCTCTAATTGGTCAATCAGTTTCAATTGCTTCAGCACAATCAGGAAATGTGGGGTCTGATAACTCATTAGAAACTGCATGGCGGGCTGAAAGTGAAAGTTTGAAATCCATATTGACAGGAGCTCCACAAAACAAGCTTGGTAGATTAGCTTTGGTTGAAACCCTAGCTCATCAAATCCGTAGCCGTATGAAAATCAGACTTCCAAGCCTTTTATCAGGGTTAGATCACTTCCCTTTCTATTGTGTTTATATATCTTTATTTTTTTTCTTTTGAATTTGCTTCATAATTAACCTTTAGCATAATCTTGATTAATGAAATAATGAAATGCAAGCCTGAAAATCAATTTATCATTTATGTCGGCAGAGAAAGGCGTTAAATATATACGTATACGTATCCATATACATATACATATGCATATGCATATGCATATGTTAGGAACAACATTTTAGCCTGTTGATAATATTTTAATAGCTGGTTGAGATCTCCCTCTTGTATGTCCTCCACTCATTGGATCATGACCGTTCCCTTTTGTCTATCCATTACCAAAGGCTAAAAATTGGGGTTCATTTAGTTCCTAATTATTTAACAGTTCTCATTTGGACTCACTCTTACTACAACATTTTATAGTGTCACCGACTTAGTAAAAAGAATTTGACAAAACAACTTGATATATATTTCATATACACACACATGTATGTATTATACATACATACATATATCACCCAAGCATGTAAAAGCGTAACATTGTATCATGTAATACAATCAAGTAATAAAAGCATCAAGGAACATGAAGGTCCACTCTCTATATTAACACAATGCGTGTTTATTATTTGACACGACACGAGAAAGATTTGTGTTATTGTGTATTGTGCCACGTGAATATTACACAAAGATTCATAAGTATTTATCATATATAGAGGCTTGGACTTTGGTTTTATGTATTCCCTGATAAAATTTTCTTTTGTTCGTGGCAAACTAAAATTGGCCAAGACACCGAGTAGATGGGTGATATTGGATGGAATCTGTCATTTCAGTTTTTAATTAGCATTTTTTATATGATCAATGCCATCTTCTGCATGAGTTTTCTAGACCTTATCAATCCATCTTTTTTCTCTATGAGGTTTTGAGGTCATATATTTGTACATGGTGTAATGGTTGGATTAATTATTTACCTTGTGTACTTAAAATGTTATTCTGCTCCACATGTTCAATAAGCTGGAGAGTTATAAGTCCCTGTTTTAATAGAATATATAGCTATAATTCATTTTCTCTTAGAAAAGAAGATTCTCAGAAGAAAAAAAAAACAAATCTCTTTTTTGATGTCTTTTTATTAAGGCCTTGGTAAATTGATACTCGCATAATAGTTGGCAAAATTTGTCTTTAATCCATGCATAATAAGTAGTTTTTATCATGCAGGCTTCAGGGGAAATCTCAGATTGTGCAAGATGAGTTGGTAAGGCTGGGAGAATCAATGGTTAGCAGTTCCGAAGGCACAAGGGCTCTGGCTTTGGAACTTTGCCGTGAGTTTGAGGACAAGTTTCTTCAACACATTATGACTGGAGAGGTAAAAATACATAACCAATATCTTTACATTTAACTAGATTAAATTATGAAAGACATGATAAAAACTTTGAGAGATTACTTGTGTGATACTCATTGCCACTTGTCATCAGCATAGGCGTTTCGGTCTTTGAAATGTCATGCCATGGATGATCAATGTTAAGTTGCAATGCTTTCTTGTATGTATTTGGCTATGTAATTATGTCAAAGTTTAGACGACATTTTCTAATATTATCATCTATTTTTTTGCATGCTTTCAGGGTAGTGGATGGAAAGTGGTGGCAAGTTTTGAGGGCAACTTTCCTAATAGGATCAAGCAGCTTCCTCTAGACAGACATTTTGATATAAATAATGTCAAGAGGGTATGGAAGTTCTTTTTTTTATCTATTAATAATTTTTCTATTCTTTTGCTATATGATGATAATAAAATTTCGTATCAGATTGTGCTAGAGGCAGATGGTTACCAACCTTATCTTATATCTCCAGAAAAAGGACTTCGATCTTTAATCAAAGGTGTATTAGAGCTTGCCAAAGAACCATCACGTCTCTGTGTTGATGAGGTATCACTACACATTTGTTCTGTATATTCTTTGCACTTGCGTTTAGTTATAGTGCATGATGTCCACTCTTGTCTTTCAACTAAATGTTCTCTGCCATGTGATTGCTTTCAATGAATACAGGTTCATCGTGTGCTTGTGGATATAGTTTCAGCAGCAGCAAATGCAACACCTGGGCTAGGAAGATATCCTCATTTCAAGAGAGAGGTGGTTACATCTACTACAAAATGTGTTCTAATCTAACTCATTCATGTTTTTTGCTTCTCAAAACATTGATCTGGCGGTTATGCTCTTAACTAGGTTGTGTCACTTGCCACTACTGCCTTGGAGGATTTTAAGAATGATGCCAAGAAGATGGTGGTTGCTCTTGTTGACATGGAGCGGGTGTTTGTGCCACCACAGCACTTCATCCGATTGGTCCAGAGAAGGTATATCTTTTCTGAACTTTAATAACTTGAATGTATCCATATTCTATAGAATCTGTCAAAATGTAATGCGCTTTTGTTTATAGCATTTATCTTTATTCATATTTTATGACTCCCATCTCAGTTAAGCTCTTGTCCTTTCTCCTTTGAAAGAGAAACGAAAGTCTTATATTCTAGTAACAATCAGCACCCAGAGTTTTGTGTCAGCTAAAACTAAAGTTACTTAAATTTTACTCATATATATTGATTGGCATGTAGCAATATGTGACTAGATGTTATAGAATGTTCTTTGGCTACTACCTGTCATTGATCCATTGCTTTTAGGAGTTCATGCTCTGATGAATTGGTAAGTTCCAAAGATGGGAAACTAAATATGCTGGAATCGTTTATTATGCCCTTTCTTGTTACCCAATAATAACTATGGATGAAAAGGAACATCTGCTCAGATTTTTCTTATTGGTGATCATTTTTTCTCTCTCTTTTTTTAATTCTTAACAGGATGGACAGGCAGAGACGAGAGGAAGAGATCAAGAACAAATCTTCGAAGAAGGCCGTGGATGCAGAACAGTCCTTACTAAATAGGGTATTTCATATTTTTCTGTTAACTGTAGCATTGATTTTCACAAAACACGTCCTTTTTATAATTTACTAGAGTTGTCTCACTTATTAGCTTCTGATATCTTTGTTTGCTTTTTACAGTCGGCTAGTCCTCAAACAGGAGGGAACTTAAAATCAATGAAGGATAACAAGGATGCACAAGAGGGACCTGTGTTAAAAACCGCAGGAGCTGATGGGGAGATAACAGCAGGTTTTTTTCTTTCACATCATACTGTTTAATTGTTTCATATGATACTTATAATCCAAATACTGGTGATTGTATAATATAATATACCTGGTTGTACGTATATATTTGGCCTTCATTGTATGTCTTTGTTGGGTCAATTGATGTTTGTACAAAGAATTATGTTTTTGTGAGCTATAGGTGAAATCTTACACTGGGCACATGTAGTATCATTTGTTTCATTTGGAATTTATTGGACACGCAACTATACTTACTCTAAAGAAGTCTCTCTTACTTCTGTTGTTTGTGGGCAGGATATTTATTAAAGAAAAGCTCAAAATCTAATGGATGGAGTAAAAAGTGGTTCGTTTTAAATGAAAAAACTGGGAAGGTTAGTAAAAGAATGTTACTCAGATATGCACATGATCCATAATTCTTGAGTTTTAGTTCCAAGAGTTGTTACATGTAGATTACATACCTTTACACTTTGTGATTTTTGTCTTCTACTGTTATCAATGGGCCTACAACAAACTGTAATTTGTACTATTTTAACGACAAATGAGGCGGGTCAAAGTGCAAGTTCAATGTGATTAAATTTTTGTTTTTTACCCACAGCTTGGTTACACTAATAAAGTAGAAGAGAAGAATTTCCGTGGCGTGATCACCTTGGAGGTAAGTGTTTTGGCATTATTATTCTGGCAATTAATGTTCATTAGTCGTTCATATTTTGAGAGACTTGTCATCTTACGGTTGGAGCTCAAGTTCCCATGAGGGTTTAATTTTTTAAAGTGTTCCTAACATATCAAATGAATCAATATATCAGGAATGCAATATAGAAGAAATTGAAGAGGAAGAATCCCCAGCCAAGAGTTCAAAAGATAAAAAATCAAAGGCGGAAGAAAAGGCACCCAGTCTGGCATTCAAGATAACAAGCAAGGTTGCATACAAGACTGTTTTAAAAGGTGATCTTTAACAGCCTCTTGCATATGACTTTCTTTCTTTCTTTCTTTTTTTTAAACTTTTTTGTTTTATAAATAATGCCATCTCTTAAGATGCTTTTCAAACATAATTTGACTTTTAAATGCTTTCACAGCTCACAGTGCTGTACTATTAAAGGCCGAGAGTGCTGCAGAAAAAGTAGAATGGTTAAACAAATTGAAAACTGTTGTTGGTGCCAAAGGAGGTCAAGTCATTACGAAGGAAAACGGATTGCCTATTCGCCATAGTCAATCAGAAGGGTCTCTTGTGAGTTACATAATATTCAAATGTTTGATCTTCTAATGTTGTTGGTCTCTTAAGTGATTGGATATTATTGCGATTTTTTAGGATACGATGGTTAGAAAACCTGCAGACCCAGAGGAAGAACTTCGTTGGATGGCGCAGGAAGTACGAGGCTATGTAGAGGCTGTTCTCAACAGCCTTGCAGCCAATGTTCCAAAGGTATTTTTTGATATTTCCTTTAAAACTAATACGCACACCCATGTCTATGGTACGCCTTCTGTCTTACAGTTCCGTGTTCTGGTTTTCAGGCAGTTGTTCTTTGCCAAGTGGAAAAATCTAAAGAAGATATGCTTAATAAGTTATATAGTTCTGTAAGGTAAGCTCCTTTAATTTGGTTTCTTATTGCTAGAGGTGACAAAATGTACATCACGGGTCGGATTCGGTTTGGTGGAAACGTATTTTCTTAAATTTAATTAGTAAATGATAACTATGTTGCTAGTAGAGCTAATACCATAAAAACAATGTACTTATTTCGCAGGAAAAAGTTCGTTACACCATTTTTGGTATATTAGCCCTTTAAGTTGTTTAAAAACATGTATATGTGAAATCAATGTCAGCTGCTAGCACAATCATTACATATGTGGAGGCTATATGGAAACACTAACTCATTGATCTATTACCACTTTAAATATAACTTTATTTAAAAAAAACCGTGCCAGCAGTTTTACACACTTGGAACGACAATTCATCAATTTTGACCCATTCAAGGGACTAAAGTATTGTTTCTTTTATACGGTATTAACTGTTACTGATATTATATATTTATATTACATTCTTGAATGAAGTGATTTATATATGAGGTTGTATCATTGAATAAACACTTTGGTCAACTTCCAACACGTTTTTTAAATCGCTGCCTATTTATTTCGTCGGTGTAGTTCCCAAAGTACACCAAGGATTGAAGAGCTGCTTCAGGAGGACGGTAATGTTAAACGCAAAAGAGAGAAAATTCAGAAACAATCCAGCCTGCTTTCTAAACTCACCAGACAACTAAGCATTCATGAGAATCGAGCAGCTGCAGCCTCCTCGGGAGCCATGTCAAATGGTACTAGTCCTGCAGGTATATATATATATATCTTTGTATTACTCCAGTAATAATGATAATCTAAATTCTGCTGTTCATTTGAAATGAATTTTTGTTTTCTTGAACGTACAGAGAGTCCAAGAAGCAGTGGCCAGGGTGATGACTGGAGATCTGCGTTTGATGGTGCTGCTAATGGACCAACGAGCCTGGGCTCTAGGATGGGGTCTAATGGTCATAGGCGCAGGAATAGTGACCCTTCGGAGAACGGTGATGTGGGTTCAGGATCAAACTCTGGCAGTCGCCGCACCCCAAACCGCTTGCCACCAGCACCACCTGGTTCTGGTTATAGGTTTTAGATTTGATTATTGTTAGTTTAAAGAGATGAAATTGAATTTGGTTACTGTTACGATGTTTATAGTATGTTTTTGTAGAGTTGTTTTGTAGATATGACATGGTATGGTATGGTATGGTTTTGTACTATTGTTTTTGTAGTTTGCGGATTGAAGTGTGTTTGGTTTCAGGTTTTGTATATGTAACGACAGCATGGACTATCTATCAATACATGTGTTTCAAATTTTTGGATAGATGAAGTTTGGTTTTTTATCGTGCAACTGTTATATGTTTCATGTCACCTAGTTTCAACTTCCATGCAACTATTAAATTAACTACATTTGTGTTAATAGTTTTATAGTTTCTTGCTCGATATGTATTGAATGTAGTGATCACCGACAGCTTAGTTGTTGGTGGTGGGTACCAACAACTTGGTTACTGCAATTTCACTCTCTTCAGTTCCACTCTGAAGACTCAGTTTGAGATTGCAAATCGTTTTAGTCTATTTGTTACTATTTATTAAATCACACTATTATACAGATATTTTAATGTAATTTAACTCCATACATATATCAAATTTACTTGAGTGCAATAAAAAACAACTTTTTTAATATTTGATTGTAAAACTCGGTTGGAGATACTTTTGAACACCTTAAGAGTCTTGAATATACTCAAAACACCTCGAATACAAGAAAAACAAACAAACCATGTACAAACAATAAAAGGCATGTTCTTTTTAGCTCTATTTCAAACTAGGTGGTCATTTATATCATTACAACAAAATGCTCCTTTTTATACAATGAGAGACAAATGTAGTATCTATTAGGAATCGTGTCAAACACATGATCACAGTAATTGTGATTGTATCTCATTGGTAGAGTCTAAGGATGATGAGATGAGAGCAAACATTTCCTCTATCTAAGGAGACATAAAAATTCTTCTAACGCGAGATTAAAAGTTTCTTAAGTACTAAATTTATTTTCTATTTATTATTTATTACCCATTTTACTTTAGATATATTAACGGCATTTACCATGTGACCAAATTATTATTTCGGTCCGGTATTAGTTACTATAGTATTAACTGAATATGGTAAAAGAATCTATGATAATATACTTTTGTTATATCCTTATAGTTTTATGTCTTCGTAAATATTAAATGATACAATCACCATAATTAGACATTGACCACATGGGAAAAGTCAAATATAAACATTTGAAACGTCATGTGCGGCGATTTCATGAAAAATAAGAGAGTTTACCCTTCACGTAGCTAATTACATAGCGCCACGCATTGAGGAAAACATCTAGGATCCTTTTCCCTCTGAAACGTTTTGTGTTTAGCCTCCAGCTCTATTCCAGTCAATTACATAACGTCACGTGTTGGGAAAAACATCTAAAGGCCTTTTCAATGGTAACGGCTAGGACTTAGACGTCTCCCTCTACATGAGGCTACATACCATTTTCCTCTGAATTATGTCACATGTTAAAATGTTACTAGACAAACTATGGGTCCCACTAACATGGGAAAAAAGCTACAGTCTAACCTTTTAAGACATGTGTAACCATCTACACGATTTTAGTTTTTGTAAAAGGGATCTGGGATTCCTACACCCCCTTACATCATCATGACGTCAGCCCAGAATCCATACACTCCCTTAAATGACAGTTTAATTTTTTTTTTGACCAATCAAACGGAACATTTTATTCACAATCGCCAAAAGTTACTAACCAAGTAAGAAAAGAAAAAACGCCCCAAGCCCATTAAGCCAGAGGCTACCTGGGGACAACTCACCCACACGTAATCGCCATACCATACATTATCTCTAAAGACTTTTCACAACCAAAAAAAAAACTACCCATTATCAAAAGCCGAAAAGTTGAACCACGAGATCATGTCCAAGTCCGAACATTTCGCTCTCTTGATCATCCACCAATACGATTCCGTTTTAACCTCCTCAACAAGCTTCTGAGTAGCCACATCCACATGGTTGAAGATCTTCTCGTTTCGGGATAGCCATAACTTCCAAATCACTAGCAAAACAATCGCATAAATCGCCTCAAGCTTTCTTCCACCACATTTTAAAGACCTGCACCTTTCCAAAATTTGCAGCAAAGAGTTATTCTCAGCTGCGATTTCCAGGTTGACCCATTCATTTATGTTTCGCCACGTCGCCCTAGCCCATAAACACTTTACAAAAATATGATCAGTCGTTTCCGCCTTAGTTCCACACCGTTTACATAATCCATCTGAAATCTACAGCCCACGAAAAGCCAACGCCTTCGCCGTAGGTATTTTAATGCCGATTGCTCTCCATACGAAGCAGTTAATTTTAGGTACCGCGATTTTACTCCACCAGAAGTTTGCAGCATGATTGGCTGAATTAGTTCCCGTACCTTCAGCAATCCAGCAGGGGAAGACTTCATTCCTCCATTTCACACGTATTTCCTCCTCAATGCGTTTACCTCCCTTGACGGATACTCAAACGTATGCACCTGACAAATCAGTATCCGCCATACCGTTCTCCACATGCCTCACAATGTCACCGTACCTAGCGGCTATTTTTTCCAAGTTTTCTTCAGACCTTAAGATTAATGGCAGCCCGGTAATCTTAAGCCATGTTAGTCATTCGAATTCTATGATTTGGCCTTGCCATTCACATGCCGAAGCCAACCACTCCCCCATTCTTCAACTAGGCCGATTAATTTCGCCGCCTTCTCCGGGGATGAGAAGGATAATAGAACATTTAGACCACCCAAGTATCGGACTTCCATTCTCAAACCATTGATTCTACTCAGCCCATCAGTAAGGTTACAAAGCCGGAAATAATTCCTTGCCACCCCAACCACTGATTTGCCGATCCACGACTCCGGAATTGCAGCAGCTTTGTCATCAAACTCGATCCACCCATCTGTCCACCCATGGCGTTCAACCTTTCTTCCAGTTAAGGGTGGCCAGAGCGACTTATTTGTCTCCACGTTTGTTGAAAATCTGGTTGGTTGAGCAATAGGAACCTTATGAAACTGAGTATTCCCAAACGTCGCTTTGCTTCTCTTCTTGCTGTCCTCTTTACTAAATCTTGCCACCCTTGCATATATCTTCCTCCCATATAAGTTCATGTTGTTAAGAGCTTTCACCGTCTATTTCTTGACTCTTACGAAAGCAAAAAATTTCCCAAACTTATCCTTTTTCTTTGCAATATATGCATCAGCCAACTGTCCGTATTGTGTACATTCCCCCCTAAGTTCTTCCGACGAAAGGCCCTCTGGTAGATTCGATAAAAAGAAAGTTAAAGCCTCGTTGTTGCCTCCTGAATTTTCCGGTGGGATTTCTCCCTCCTCAAGGTGACCGTTCATTAGCTTGAGAGAGAGAGTAACTTGGATTTTAGCTAGTGGAATTAAACGACAGTTTAATTAAAAAATATAAATTACAGTTTAGCTTTTTGGGGAACAAGCAATTGCAAAGAACAAATACAGAGAATAATGCAGTGCAGGCTTTCTCTCCCTTAATATAATTTTCTTCTTCATCTTCCTTACCTTTCATTAACACCTCAACCACCAAAGTTCTACATCTTTTTGAACGGTCTTCATTATTATCATCTACCACCATAAATACCATAAATCCTCCATCTACCCACCATCTTTTTTTGTATTTTTAATAGTTGTGTTGTAAGCATGATCAAGGTGATGAGTTTGAAAATAAAAAGCTACATATTTGCAAGAAAAAGTAGACAAACATGAAAAAGACTATAACAATCTCAAAGAAGACGTGAATGAAAATGATTATAAGAGTCCCGGTAAAGAGGTTCAAGAACAATATGAAAAGGATCCATATGAAGACTACGACCCCAAGGTATTGAAAACGGATTGGGTTTTCGATAGTCCCGAGAAAGATGATTGGTACCATGATCCATACGAAGGCAAGGATTTGGATTCATGGAGGTCGGATGATGATTGTCATTGGAAATAACTTTGTAACATCTAGTTGTTTGTTTGTCTTATGTTGTATAGGTTGACTTTGTATTTTAAATGTATTAGTAGATTTGTAATGTGTTCTATTTGATATGTTTACAAAACGATTTGTGATGAATTTACGTGTTGGGATTTCGGATAAGTTTGCGTCACACCATGACTAAGTGTTTTGTTTTATCCATGTCATTATAATCCATTAATTTCTACGGCCATTTTTCAATAGCTTTGCTAGCTTAATTATTATAATCCGTCAATTTCAAAACAATGTGGAATATACACACACATTTTTTAACCCATGTTATTAAAATCCATCAATTTTTTCTGTATGATATTAACTGAATTTTCAAGTAACATGTCCTTTCAATAACATGTGGGAATCAGATGCTTGCTTGTTCCCGATAAAGCTTTTGTTTTATAAACTGTAGTTTAGGTTTAAAGGATAAACGGTAGTTTAATGAAACAGCTGAAAGTACTGCAGAAAGCTGACAACTTTTTACACTTTTCAGACCCTTTTTCAGGTGGGTGTATATCCCCTAATCAGATGGGTGTATATTTCCACCACCCTTTGTAAAATCCTGCACATTAGATGTTTCAGATGTTAAGTTTAGCTTTTTCATGGGATCAATGTCTATTATGTGATTTTCCCAAACTAAATTACTCATTAGTCAAGGGATACTAAGAGGGTGTTTGGGATTGAGTTTGCAAGTGACGTATTGTCTTTTTCAAAAAGTCACTAAGTCATTTCCAAACTCAATCCCAAACACCCCCTAAACAAACCATCGTTATTGTGACATATGATTTGTTTTTATGATGGTAGACATTCGTCATCCAGTAATTTCAGGTGTTACAATTTTAAAATTTTTACATTAAATCATGTTGCTATGAAAATCTTGTCACTTCTGTTAAATCTTGTAGGATTTTGTTTTTAGCTTGTGGTTTTGAACTTTACAACTCAAGCTTATCATTACTACTACTATTGTCAGGGACATTCATAAAACGAGTTTGACGAAACCTCAAAATTGAATGCCTAACTGAACAAAAAACCTAAAAGCCGTGTTGTATCATGACATAAATATCATGAATACTTAAAAAATGAAAAGAAATATATTATGAAGGTCACATGCTTCGTTCCAACTTTTCAACCGGACCAAACCATTTTTTTAATGGTGAACTTCATCATCTTTTTTTTAGGAGATTAGTTGGTCACACCTGCTAATTGCAGGCCCACCCCCCGTATCTGGCCAGACTATGTTGTCTTAGCCAGACTATTTTTTTTAGGAGATTACAACTCAAGCTTATCATTACCTAAAATTGTATCATGACATAAATATCATGAATACTTAAAAAATGAAAAGAAATATATTATGAAGGTCACATGCTTCGTTCCAACTTTTCAACCGGACCAAACCATTTTTTTAATGGTGAACTTCATCATCTTTTTTTTAGGAGATTAGTTGGTCACACCTGCTAATTGCAGGCCCACCCCCCGTATCTGGCCAGACTATGTTGTCTTAGCCAGACTATTTTTTTTAGGAGATTACAACTCAAGCTTATCATTACCTAAAATTGTATCATGACATAAATATCATGAATACTTAAAAAATGAAAAGAAATATATTATGAAGGTCACATGCTTCGTTCCAACTTTTCAACCGGACCAAACCATTTTTTTAATGGTGAACTTCATCATCTTTTTTTTAGGAGATTAGTTGGTCACACCTGCTAATTGCAGGCCCACCCCCCGTATCTGGCCAGACTATGTTGTCTTAGCCAGACTATTTTTTTTAGGAGATTACAACTCAAGCTTATCATTACCTAAAATTGTATCATGACATAAATATCATGAATACTTAAAAAATGAAAAGAAATATATTATGAAGGTCACATGCTTCGTTCCAACTTTTCAACCGGACCAAACCATTTTTTTAATGGTGAACTTCATCATCTTTTTTTTAGGAGATTAGTTGGTCACACCTGCTAATTGCAGGCCCACCCCCCGTATCTGGCCAGACTATGTTGTCTTAACCGGGTTCACGCTGGATTCAGTGTGGGGCTTGGTGTTCCACGAGAACCGTACTTTACACGTCAACAGACGCACCTAGAGCCCAAGCAGGAACAAGTCCCCAGGTAACCCCATCGACCGGATAAAACTCGTGTTGGCTCGGATTCGAACTTGCGACCTTCAATAAGGTGGGTCTAGTTCTTATCTTAATTGCTTTGACCATTCCACCATGAACTGAACTATTTCTTCTCAAACCATCTTCTGCTCAATATCTAAGGGGCTGTTTGTTTACCCTCTTAATGATTCATTAAGAGGCTGGCCTCTTATTCGGACAGAGGCTTGGTTGTTTGGTTGCAAAAATTGTAGCCTCTTAACTGAATCAATAAGTCTGATTCATTCAGATAGAAAACATCGCTGAAAGAAAATTGAGACCAAAACACCCCTTCCTTCCTCTTTACCTTCCAAACCCTTCACCCCCAACCCTCCAACCCAACCCTCCGCCCCCAACCCCCTGCTCACCACCAACAGCCACCGCCGGCCCTCCACCTCCGGCCATAGCCTTCCTCCTCCGTCTCCCCACCTCCTCTCCGGCCATACTCTTCTCCTCCTCCGCAGATCTGCGAGCACAGGTACAGGTCCCGTTTTTTTTTTTTTTTTTTTTTTTTTTTTTTTTAACCGATTTTCTTGTATTATTATGATGTGGTTGTTTTAGATTTTGGTTATTTGGTTTATTTTCTTGTATTATTATTTGGTTATTGTTATGGTTTGTTTATTTTTTAGATTTTGTTTATTTTTCAGATTTTTTTTCTTTTATTATTTTTTTTCTGAATTTGGTGATATTTATATGAATTTGGTGATATATTTTTCAGATTTTTTTTTCTGAATTTAGTTTATTTTTCAATTTTTTTTTTGTTATGTTGCTATGTTGTATGTTATGTTGTATGTTGATTGTTATGTTGTATGTTGTATGTTGATTGTTATGTTGTATGTTGTATGTTGATTGTTATGTTGTATGTTGATTGTTATGTTGTATGTTGTATGTTGTATGTTGATTGTTATGTTGTATGTTGATTGTTATGTTGTATGTTGTATGTTGATTGTTATGTTGTATGTTGTATGTAGTATGTTGATTGTTATGTTGTATGTTGTATGGTAGAATGGTTGTGTTGTATGTTGAAAAAGATACATGTTTTCTTTATGTTGTATGTTGATTGTTAGAAACATTGGATAATTGGTATGATTGAGGTGGTTTAAATCCCTTATCTTTAGGAACCAATATCCAAAGAAATGGCGAAAAGGATTAGGATTAATTGGAAGCAAGAAGGTGTTGAAAAAACCTTTCTTGAAGCATGTGTTCATGAAGTAACCGTTAATGGACGTGAAGGAAGTAGTCTTAAACAAGTGACGTTTTGTATTTTACTTTTACAATTTTTCATCAATTTGTACACTATTCAGAACTCTGGCCAAACAGATCCATTCATTCAGCACATAATAGTTCAGAGGGGTAAAATAGTCATTCTGCACAGTCATTCAGAGATACAGCCAAACAGCTCTAAATTGATTCAGCACTTACTGGTTCAGAGCCTCTTAACCATTCAGACCTCTTATTGATTCAGCACTTACTGGTTCAGCACTTGCCAAACAGCCCCTAAATGTAGAGTAATCCAGATTTAAAAAAAGACAAAATTGCAGAAAACGTCCTTTATGTTTGCCCAAAGTTGCAGGTTTAGTCCTTTAACTTTAAAAGTTACAGGATACATCCTTTATCGAACTTTTGGTTGCAGGAAACATCCTTTACACTAACTCTGTTAGTGTTTGTCGTTAACTCCCCCTCACATGCCAAGCATGTGAGGGTATTTTCGTCAATTTGTATTTAAAGGACCTTTTCTGTAATAAAAAAAATTAATTAATTAATAAAATATAAAGAGGGCCCACTTAACCCCTTAGCTAATTATTAAACTCCACATATTTTAGTGGGGCCCACCAACTTCATCTTCCCCACCTTATCACCACCACCACCACCACCACCCAATGGCTTCATCCGAACCCCAAGACACTGACAGCAGCACCACCATATGCATCTGTGTCACTCAGCTCGTATGCATCTAATGCTGTCTGTATATCGACTCTTTTTTTCTTCACAATATTCATGCTGAGCTTTTAATTTAATTAGAACTGTAATTAGAATACTATAATTTTTTTACGATCAGTTTGTTTTAATATTGTTCACAGATTAATAGAATATTATTGTGCAAATCATTGTGAATTAGTATAATTATTTATTTAAAAAAAATGTATTTTCATATTAACGATATCATAATTGATCTATTGTATTATATACTAACCAAGCTTAGTAACAGTTGTATTGAATGTTAACTAACATTGCAAAATGCATATGCTTTATTATTTCAGTAATATTATTATTCATATGATCAAGTTAATTTTATTGTGATGTCACTATATATAGGATTGAAAATCAATCATCAAATAGAGGATGGATAGGAATAACTGGAGGCCTACTGAGGGTGCAAACAGTAGTGCTGTTGGAGACACAACCATTGAATCAGATGACTGGAGGGCTCAACTGCACCCGGAGTTACGACAACTCATTGTGGACAAGATGTATGTAGTTATATTAACTATACTTTTTAGTTTTTATAAATTTTTGTGGTCTGAAATTTATGCTAATTATATGCATTCTTTTGTTTCGCGTGTGTGGACATTGAGTAGAGCTGATACCTTTAAGAGTCATGATCCATCCTTCGGATACGAGGAACTTATGGAAAAGGCTGTGAGTTTTGAGAAGTTGAATTATACTACTGCCACAAGCCAGGTCGTGGTTGGGGTTCGGATGAAGCCATTGGGTGGTGGTGGTGGTGATATGGTGGGGAAGATGAAGTTGGTGGGCCCCACTAAAATAGGTGGAGAAAAATAATTGGCTAAGGGGTTAAGTGGACCCTCTTGATATTTTATTAATTAATTGATTTTTTTTATTTTTATTGGGGTAAGGGTACTTTAAATACAAATTGACGAAAATACCCTCACATGCTTGGCATGTGAGGGGGAGTTAACAGCAGAATTTAACACCGTTAGTGGTAAAGGTCGTTTTATGCAACCAAAAGTTCGTTAAAGGATGTTTCCTGCAACCAAAAGTTCGATAAAGGATGTATCCTGCAACTTTTAAAGTTAAAAGACTAAACCTGCAACTTTGGGTAAACATAAAGGACGTTTTCTGCAATTTTGTCTTAAAAAAAAAAACCCAACTAAACCAAATGATTTGTATGGTTCCAATCTTGAGAAAATGATCTTATTTTAGAGACCAAATCCAATTAGGTCCCCCTATTTGGATCAGATTAATCTCTTCCATCCATCAGGGAAAAAAAAAACATTAATGCAAGACAAGGTAGTCGAACATTGACTTTTGAATAAAAGACACACTTTTGTATGCAAAATTAAAGAACTTTTGATAATAATAATAATAATAATAGCTATCTAAAACACCATTTTTGAATTAAGAAAACTGAAGATGTTATTTTCGTTTTTATTAAACTAATTACGAAGTACAAGAGTTGAAACCAAGATGGTGATACTAGTGGTGTTCTTGAAACACAGATTGCTGTAGAGGAAAATGGCCTTTGGATTCCATAAAACCATATGTATGTGATTGGTATGATGTATCATGATGGTGTGGTGTATTATGCACACATTTGTTGACCAAAATTCAAATACGTATGTTGGTTATCAGGTAAATTGTACAAGTATTAGGCCTAACTATATGTCTATATACCTCTTCCTATAAGTTAAAGAATTGGTAAAGGTGGCAAAATAGTCAAAAAATAGGTCAACGTCAAACTGGAATTTCCAGCCAAATAATAAAAAAAAAAAAATGCTACCAAGTAAATGATTGGTGAATATAAAGGGGATGTAGAAGTTGTATTGGTTTGAGCTCTAACTAACCCACCCTTTAAATATCACGTTATGGCTTAACTAATAATTATATAAAAGAAACAAAATTTGTGGTTGGTTGCTTTGCTCATGGCCCCCCACCTCTCTCTCTCTCTCTTGCGCCCGTGAACGTGCTCACCCCCTCTCGGGTGGCGCCCCTTTTAACGCCCCCATGGCTGTGTTATGGGGCATTAATGGTTGAGTTGGCTGGGGTGTTAAAACGCAGCACAGGCTAACTGAGCTTACCAGGAGCCCAACACATGTCTATAAATCTGGCATCATGGTTAAAATACAGACTGACCAAACACCTAGATCAGTAAACACGGTCCTTAGTCAAAAAGTCAAACTAGCATCTAAAACATACTGACTGACTACTCATAAAAATGTTCGATATGGATGAAGAGGTAGTAGAAATTAAGGCAGAGTTATTACATTCCTGATTGCAGAATCAGAGTGCTTCCAATATGTAGGGGTTGAAGGGAAAAACCAAGATCCATAACATACAACTCATATCGTTTTAGAGAGACTAAAGTTAACTAAACTAGAAGGGCCGGGCCTGTGAACTATAATAAAGAATTAACTACAATGATCTGATATTTATACCGAAAGAGATGAACCATTATCAGCCATTGTGAGATTTAGTATCATATCAGCAGCTTTAGGAGCCCTGAACACAGAAAAGTTGAATAAACAAATTAGAACACATGTAACTTTGATTTCCAAAATGCATAAAAATAATACTGTACCATGAGTCAGGTGCCTGATACAGACTGGCTGATGCGCCGAAGCATGATGCAAGCATGTCTGTGTTTATCACACCCGGATTAAGTGCAACAGCTGCCATGCCGCTTGGCAACTCCTTTGCCACCGACTTGGTCAACCCTTCTACTGCCCATTTTGAGGCACAATAAGGGGCCACCTGTTTCATTTTTACAAAATCACAAGCCATAAATGTAAATTGTTAAAAGTATTGTTTTGTAATTTTTTTTAGAAAAACATGTTACCTGTGCTGCAGCAGATCTTCCCCACCCAGATGACATATTCACAATAATCCCTTGTTTTTTCTCAATCATAAGGGGAATAAAATGGCGTAACATATTTGCTATTCCCTTTACGTTAGTATCTAGAACAGAATTAAATTCCTCCTCTGGAACCTCCCATAGTCTATTGTTTTTGTTTATCGTACCTGCATTATTTACTGCACAGAAATGCTTCTATAAGCAAATTTTCTCTGGAACAAAAATGTTACCAGTACCACAAATAATGCACCACAATGAACATTCACTTGCTTACAGTACAACTACAAATTATGAGAAAGTCACGAAGTTAGCCATTTTTGGTAGGTTTATACGCCGGTGATCATGTCAGACAACTTTTTACCTTTCAAGTATCCACTTTTCACATATCAGCTTTATTTTAAATATATGCTTTCTCTTAATAATAAGTGCTTCAACTTTGTATATTCCAAGACATTTCTTAACGTTTTTAAACTTGTCTGACATTCAAACATACCCAAAAAATGGCTGTTTTCGTGATTTTCTATGAAAAAAAAACCCTCAATGCTCATCCTTTCAGTCCTAGTCCATTTTACGTATAAGTATATCTAAACGCCAGGCATAAAAGTAGAGAAAATTAGCATGAACAAATGTGAGAAAAGGTACATAATAGTATTTTACAGACTCTAAGTTAAAGGGTCTGTCTTTGCTTATGCTTTAGGAAACCATGAGATGAAAACGTAGAAGCTAGAGTGCTTGTGTTTATTATCATTTATCTATTGCGTCACAAGTAGGCCTGTAAACGAATGGAAATAACACGAACATGCCAAGTTCATTTAACTTTAACTGAATAAACGATTGAACAGGATGCGGTATATGAATAGGTTTTTCTTGTTCGCGTCCGTTCGTGAAGAAAACAAGTGTGTTAGTGTTCATTCATGCTTATTCGTAAATACTATAAATGAACGGTTCACTACAAACAAACATAACTGAAGCACTGAACCAAAGTTTAAAAGAACGGAAACGAGCCTCGAGGCGTTTTCCCTTCGCCTCACGAGGCGTAAGCCTTGAGGCGAACCGAGGCGGAATTAAAAAATTAAATAAATAATTATATATCTTTCAAAAAATAAAATGCTAACTAATTTCATCATCAAATTCATCAAAAACACACATAAAAAAGACATAAAATGTCACAAAAAGTCGAAAACATCAAAAATATACCTGAAAAGCCCCTGAGGCGCAACTTTTCATAACGCCTCAGTCCTGTGAGGCGCATACCACTGTTCAAACACCTGAGGCGCCGCCTCAGAAGCGTTTTCAGACCGAATCGCCTTGAGGCGCGCCTCGAGGCGCACGCCTCAAGTGTTTTTTTAAACCATGCACTGAACATAGGTGAACATGAATAAATCTAGGCTAGATTGTAAGAGTGATATTTTAAACTAGACTAAAATGTAATGGGACGATTGTAGTTAAATGGATATGTAAAGGAACGAACGAACTTAAACAAAAGTAAACGAGTGAACATAAACAAACATCAATAAATTTTGAACGAACAAACATTCACGGGCATAAATGAGCGAAAACGAACTTCCTGGCGAACGGTTCAACGCACGTTTGATTCATATACAGGCCTAATCACAAGTCACACTTGCATTTTAAAATATGTTAACTACATCCATTCACATAATCAATCCTACACTGAAGCTAGCAAACAGAAATAATGCAGCAACCAAAATAAGAAGATTTTGAACATTTGATTACCAATAATATCCGGAACGCCCTTCTTCTCCATGACAACGCGTGCCAATTCCTGAACACTGCTATTCGAACACTGAAAAGACACAATAATTCATCAATATTTTACTATAATCGAAAACATAATAGTCTAAACCGGGCGCATATCAGTTATTTCTAATTCCTTGATTAAATTAGGAGTGAGTTTAACATATAAGCACTCGAAAGTCATAAAGAAGCTACAAATAAACATCCATATGAATAAGAAAGATGAAATAGGTAAATCAATTCCATCCTCTTAACATAATAATAATCCAATCCAGGTGAATATTTATAATTTTCACTTAGCACCAATGCTTTAAAAACCGGGTTTTAAAAAGTATTGGGTTGGGGTCAGAAACGGTTAAAGTGTTGAACCTTATAATTTCATAAAAATTCATTCAGTATGACCACCCAATTAGGGATGGTTAAACCAACCAGTAGGCGTGCATGAACCGGTTGTTAAAACATTGGCACTATGTAATATTATATAATAATAATAATACAACCACCACTGGAAACAAACAAAGTGATAGTGAATAATAAATAATACTAATAATATAGAAAGAATAGAATAGAATAGAAATGAGGAATGGATATGAATGACTAACGACGTCAAGATCTAAGAAAAGGTGTTTGTCATTGTCATCGGAAGAAGAAGAAGAAGAGAGTTGTGATTGGAGGGATTTGAGTTTATCCTGTGAACGAGAGCAGCCGATAACGGAATGGCCTCTGTTTGCGATTTCTAGGGCTAGGGCTTTTCCAAGCCCTCTGCTTACGCCTGTTATCAGCACCGTCTTTTGCCCCCCGCCGCTTGCTCCAACTCCACCGTTCATTACAGCGTTCAACGTCGCCGTCATCACTTCTTTTCTTTGCACCTGTTGTCCTCTTCCTTATTCTTATTAGGACCATACAATTATAGATAGCAACCTATTTATTTACGTGACCAACTAGCCACGGGTTTAAAAAATGTAATATAACTTAACTAGCTTACTACCCGGGAACGTCCCGGGGTTAAAGATTAAAATATTGTTGAAAGTGAAAAGTAACATGTGCATTAGAAATTTGTGAGTTATTTGTGACATTAAGAGTAAAAAGTGGTGATGAGCAGAAAATTAAGTATTGAAAGTAGGTATTGATTACACTATTGGGTGTTGATGGGTCTTGCCAAGTGTTGGTGGTTTGGCTAAGACAAACCCACAATGGATGTTAGTGCCTTACAAAGTCATGTTACATTACACTTCATGATAATACAAATAGAAAACGTTTCATATGTTATTTATTTGACAGTCTATCAGTAATATTATGTTATTATGAAAAACACAAAACCAATCAATGAGGGGTAAAATAAGTGCTTATAACAGTGTGATAAAGCAAAAAATGAGTAAATCAGAAGTCCAAAAAGTGGTTAAAAGTAGGAAGTTTTAGTAAAACATACCTAGGGAATCATCGTTAGATCAAGTTGTCTATGATAACAAACTTGATAGTTCAAAAGTTTAGACTTCAAAATATGAACATACTAACAACTAAAGACGAACATATTGTACTTAACATATTATGTTATGTAGAGATGTTCTAATCATTATAAACAGCAAGGAGACCTTCACTTTTGTAGTATTTCAGTCGATATCTGCCACCATTGCGTATTCCAAGTTTTTGCATACATGTTGTCCACTTACAAACTGCAAATCTCACCTGATTTCTTGATGCTTCTGCTCGAATGTTTTCCTTAATGATATTTCCATCACCAAACTTGATTTGTAGTTCTGCTCCATTAACAAAGTCAGCCTTTTGAGAAAACCATATAGGAAATCGCTGCCATAAGTATCGAGTAAAATTTGAGATTAGAATAAGAAGTTGTTAAAATAATGTTAATTGAAAGTATTTAAAGTTTAAAAAGAGTTGGAACTTTACAAATTTATGCGTAAGTTGTTTAACAGCTGTTGGATCATCATCAGCAGTATCTAAAGTAAGATCAGCAGCATTTGTATCTTCATTAACAACAACAGCATCATAATTTTCTTCAACAGCAGGGTCATGTGGTGCAACTGGAGGGTGATTGACTGGAATATGATCATCTGAAAGATTACCAGCATTATCAGATTCATTAGGATGTACAGGATGGTGATGCTGTTCAATAGCATCATCATATTCTTCAACAGTAACATGATGTTGTTCAACGGCAGGATTGTCGGTAGGAAAATCATCATCAGCATCAGATTCATCACTATAAATGTAGATTATTTCATCTGCAGTAGTGAAATCATGTTTATAAAAAAAATGTTAATATGATATTGGCTAATATAATGAAAATTTTATACAGTATTGTAATTAAAATGTTGAATATGTCATATATTTTGGATGTCACTGTAATGAAGTTATAAAATTATCATTAATGAACATATAAAATAAAATCAAGTAATAACAACCTATAATAGCTATTAAATGAAATAATGATAGAAAAACATTTCATTAAACATTTGAAACTAATATTGTTAATAGAACAGCACCTTGTATGTTTGAGTCATTGTCATTAGGTTGAACACCTGTGCCATCTTGAAGGAACAGATCTACAGTGAATGTAGTTTGTTTAAGCTTTCTGAAAACTAATGAAACTCCAATTTGCAAGTTTAAATCTTCAAATAGTTTCTTCCATCCATCAGTGACATACAAATCTGTGAAGCTCCTTTTCACATCGACTAACCATTTTCCAGTTCCAAAGCGGATAGTAAACGGTTTATGAAGATTGTTATTTTGAAGATGGTTTTTAAAGTGTTCAGATGTTGAAATCTGTAAAAATAATTTATAAAAATTTATTAAAAAATGTGAAAATGAAAGTATAATAAAATGTAAATGACTTATATAAGTAAGTAGATATAATTGTTTACCATGCATTCTGTCTGAGTTGTGAAGGATATGTGGAAGATGTTTGACGGTTGTTGAACTACGTCTTTTCTTATAATGTCAATTTGAAAATCTACACCGTCAATAAACTTGAAAATAATCAAATCTCCAAGCTTAATGTTCAAAGCAGTTGCATCGTTTTTCCAACCACCAGTAAAGCAACACATATTTGAGTCTTTGACTATGTCAACTAACCAACCATCACCACCAATCTGGAATAAGAAAGCAAGGCTAGTAGGGAAGTTGTGCTTTTGGCTTAAGATATTATAACATGGTGGAAGTGTCTGAAAACATTAATCGATAAGTAGAAGTAAATAATGGTAAATATAATAAAATTCAATGTAGCAATCATATATGTAAATGTAAATTTTACCAGAAGTGTATTGTAGTTTCCTACAACAGGTACCAGGAATGAACAAACCATTTGATATTGTATAATGTGAGAATGCTGTAAAATTTAAAGGAAATGATCAATAGAAGAGAAACTGTTTAAATTAATAAAGAACATGAATGTTACAACAAAGAAAAATATTGTTTGGTAAAGTAAGTTTTCATAATGGTTTACTTTGAACCTGACATGTAGTTGGTGTGAATTATATGGAAATGGTATTTATATTTTAGGTGACATTATTGTTGGTGCTTATAGACATATATGAAGTATGTCCTGTATAGTTGGGTTGAAAATTGATAACTTTAGTTGGTTAAGTGACATGAATTCTTGATGTAAACCCATTTTGACCCACTCCTATTTGAATGTAATTATACAAACTGTAATCAGTATTCTAAAAAAGAAAAACAGCCTAGCGGAGACAGAGAGTAAGAGGCGCTACCAGTAGTGACAATAGGGAAAAAATTTTTACTGTATAACCGTAAATACAATCATCCATTCTGTGATTGAAATGTCGAAAGTGAAAACTCCTTCATCTACTCCACGTAATTTAAAGTCGTCTTTACTTGATCGTGAGGTAATGTAGGTAATAACTATTATTATAAATTTGGTACTTGTTTTGCTAAAGTGATTAAAGTTAATAAAGAATAACACTGTTAAAACAATGAAGACTATTTATCTGTTGAGAATTTGTCAAACAACAACATGCAAACAATGATAAGCAAAGAAAAACAACCAAAACCTAATAAAAGTTATAATAAAGTTATGTAATTAAGAGCAGGGTAATAAGACAATATATTGTAATTTTAATGTGCCATAAAGAACACAAAACATTATACATTCAAAAATTTCATAAACAATACAATGTTCGAGTGATTCATGTGTCTAATTAAACAGATTATAAAGACAATACACCAAATGAGTAATCGTTCCAATATATTATAACCCTAATAATACACAGACGAACATCATATAGTAATCAGAAATAAGTGTTTGACGATTTTTGAGAAAGAAGAATAGATGAATCGTACCTGCTTGAGTTGTTTTCGATTGTTAGAATAATGTGATTCAATAATGTTGAGAAAGATTATCTGTCTTAGATTTCTTCAAGTTGGTAAAGTGTTTATGATTGTTTGTTTTGAATAAGTAAACAACGGGTTGTATTTGAGAGATGCTAAACTGATTGCATTGAAAAGAGAGAAAGGAAACGATTTTATTAATATTATATTTGAGTAGGATTATTATTATTATTATTAAAGATGTGAAGATGAAAGTGTTAGATAAATTTGAATGTATTATATATGACAAAAACAGTAAAAAAGTAAAAAATTAAGCTTTATCAAATATTAAAGTAGAAAGAAAAAGTAAATAATAAAAATAAGAGAGAATTACACAGATTGTCCTTTAGTTATACATGAAATTGCATCCTATGTCCTTTTTTCGAATTTTTAACTCCTTATGTCCTTTGTTTTATACAGTTGTTACATCCTATGTCCTTTAAGCCAAACCCAGTTAAAAATCTTGGTTAAGTAGGTCACATGCCCCTCACGTGAGGGGCAAATCTGTCAATTCACATTAAAGGACAAATTGTATAATAATAATAATAATAATAATAATAATAATAATAATAATAATAATAATAATAATAATAATAATAATAATAATGAAGATCAATATCATTTTTAACATTATCTCTTTCTCGATCAACATGCAGATCTTCATCATTCTTATGAACATCCATCTTTAACCCAAAAATATTCACCTCAGCCTCAAGAACATTCAAACGCAACCCAGAACCTGAAACGTGAAACCCAGATCCCAGATTAACATTCGAAGCCGATTCCGACATAGATGACATCTCCGGTGACCCAGACGAATTTCTTTCATTACCCAGCTTAACTTCTTTCGTCTTTTTCATGCTATCCAGAAAGAGATGGACGCAGATCTGAGAGGAAGAGAGAAAGCTCAGCGGAGGAAGAAGGGAGAGGAGGAGTGACGGTGGTTCCAGCGACGGCGGCGGTGCCACCTTCATCTTCGATTGAAACCAAGGTAAAACCCTATCCCATTTTCTACTCCTGGATTCCAGATCTGAAGATGAATGATTGAAGCTGTGGTGATGGTTTCGATGGTTCTTGACAGGAGATTGGTGGTTATCAAGGTGGGGTTTGGGTGTTGATAGCCGGCTGTGGTGGTGATGATAGGAGGGAATATTGATGTTGAATCGGTGCAGGGTTGAAGGCGGTTTCCAGATGGTGGTTACGGTGGTCCCAGAGAGAGAGATTAGAGAGAGAAGGAGAATAGAGAGAGAGAGTAGAAGAAGAAGAGAGAGAGAGGGATTTAAAATGACAGAGAGAGAAGAGATATTCTGTGTTATTATTATTATTATTTTTATTATTATTATTATTATTATTATTATTATTATTATTATTATTACACAAATAGTCCTTTAACGAGGGTGAATTGACAGATTTGCCCCTCACGTGAGGGGCACGTGACCAACTTAACCGAGTTTTTTAACTTGGTTTGGCCTAAAGGACATAGGGTGTAACAAGTGTATAAAAGAAAGGACATAAGGAGTTAAAAATTCAAAAAAAGGACATAGGATGCAATTTCAGGTAAAACTAAAGGACAATCTGTGTAATTCTCTCTAAAAATAAAAACTAAAACATTTATGATAATTGTGAGAAAACTTCTTTGTAGACAACATTCTTCGTTTCAGATTGAACTTCTCCATCTTTGTTAAGTATTAACAACTTCAAACCGTCCTTGTAACCCTTGATAATGCAACATATAGCTGACCATGCGTGAAAACGGGTTCCTTTAAGTAGAGACCAACTCTTGATAAAGATTGTCCTTGACTTTTGTTGATTGTCATGGCGAAGCAAACTGTTATAGGAAATTGCCTTCGTTTGAATTTGAAAGGAATTTTGTTGTCTGATGGTATCATGTTTATTCTTGGTATAAAAATCTTTGTTCCAATGTTGCCACCTGAAATAATCTCACCTTCAAGAACTCGTTGACCAAGTTTTGTTAGCCTTAATCTTGTGCCGTTACACAGTCCTTGTTGTTGGTCAAGGTTACGTAGGAGCATTACCGGTAGACCAACCTTTAGAACCAATTTGTGGTTTGGCAAACCTGTGAAATATAATATATAATATAATGAATAAAAAAATTATTAATTATTTGAAATATGTGAAACTATTCAAACCTGAAATTTGAAGATTATTAAGTACATCAGGAGAATACAAAAGTTCTTGAAATGGATTTAAAACCTCTGATGGACAGATACTGTCCGAACTAAGATATTCTTTTTCTTTTCCTGGAAACAAAGCAATCAATCTATCGTTAATATCATGAACAATTTCATTTTTTGGAGTAAGTATTGCTCTTTTAGAGAAGTATGATTGATTTCTATGTTGTTCAATAAGTGATGGATAAACAAAGTTAATCAAACTTTGTATAGGATCAGATGTATCAGAAATTAAGATGTCAGCAGGTATCTTAATATTTGTTTCTCCATCATTTGGATCCCCGACAGTTCCTTCACCAACTTCTAGAATCCATTTAGCAAATTCTTCTGTCTTTTGAAGATCTCTTGTCTGTGAACCAGTGGTGAGTCTCATATTTTTTGTTAACTTTAACAACTTGCAATGAGTCCATAAAGATGATGATGTTAAAGCTGCATTTACAATATCTTGTCTACTGCCATTTTGAACAACAGGTAAAATCTGTCTAAAATCTCCCCCAAAAACTACAACTTTACCACCAAAGGGAAGGTGTGAAGTTGAATTGGTATCTGTAGACAAAACATCTTTCATTGTTCGATCAAGGGCCTCTATAGCATGTCTATGTACCATTGGTGCTTCATCCCAAATGATTTAACTTTGTTTTCTTTAGAAGATTTGCCTCATCACTATTTGGTGTAATATTACAAATTGTATCTTCATTAATGTTAATTGGAATATGAAATCTTGAATGTGCGGTTCTTCCTCTTGACATTAATAAAGATGCAATCCCACTTGAAGCAACATTAAGAACAATTTCTCCTTTACTTCTAATCGATGAAGCAAGTGTTTTCCATAAGAAAGTCTTTCCTGTTCCACCAAATCCGTAAACAAAGAAAACACCACCAGTTTGATTTTGCACTGCATTGGTAATCTGTTCAAAGATGTTTTGTTGTTCAGAAGTTAAAGACTGTTTGAGTCTGTTGAACTCATTAAGAACAACTTCTTGATCAAACGATAACTCATCATTGATTAATCTGTTATCAATATCAGACAATGCAGCTGTGTTTGGATAAGGCATTGTGTTATACCTTTTTAAGGTCGAGTTATTTCGACGAAGGAACTTTTCAATTTCCATAAGAGTTAAATTTTGTATAACATCTTCTGGAATTACTCTACCTAAAGATAAAGTAAAAAAAATTGTTAAAATAAATAAATTAGGCGTTAATAAAAAAATTATTAACTAAAGGTAAGAAAAATTACATACCTGGAAATCTTTTTTGTCTTTCATGTAATATATCTTCTGCAAGTAATTTCCATGTCTGTTCCCATACATAATCTGGCCGTGAAAGACTTTCTGATGTAAGAAGGGTTCCAAACAAATAACGAAGATAAGAAGGGAGGGCCGAAAAACTTGCTTCTTTAATTGCCTCTACATATTCAGAATCATCATCTAAAAGACCTCTTGCATAACACGCATCTCTAAAAGTTTCATACGTTTTACCGTTCACTGTGCGTATTTCTTCAAATGATTTAGGCCCTTTAACAATGTTTAACAAAATACGTAGAAAGTAAGGTTCACCCAAAGAAGGAGGCACTGAATAAACTCTGCCAATTGTTGAGAAAAAAGATTTCCTTTCTTTCCAACAACGTTTTTTAATCTTCCATGTAAACTTTGTAGGAAACTCACCATATGTCAATGTACGTGCAAGAGTACTTTTTTGGTTCATAACCATCCATTCTAAGAAAATAGAAGAAGCGACACTACGCTTACTTAACACATTGTCAAGGTCTTCATTTGCACCAAAAACTATTTTTTGCTGATTTGGAAGATGAAAAGGAAGTCTCATAACAGATGGATACCTATAATGGACATCGAAAGAGAAAATTCTCCAAGATGCCTCACACGCCGATACATATCTGAAATTATAACATATTTATTATTAAATTTGATAAAATAAATGATTGTTATACGTTTTGTTAGTGTAAAAAGTTAGGCCCAATTTAGTGACTATTGTATTGGGCCATTAAGTGTAAATCTAATTATGTGTTGTTATACAAAATTTTATGTTCTACTTCATGACCCAAAAATTCGATAATAACAGTATGTTAATTTAAGATGTCCCACTTAAAATTGTTAGTTTGTTAAGAAATTTTTAACGCATGTTTGTTTTAAACTGTAGCCATATCAATAAAGGTTATATAAAAACAATGACCAAATAACTCTATTAAATGATGGACACATTCATATAACAAAACACATTATTAAAGTTGAGCAACAGGAATACGCAATCAATGTTTAAATTGGTTAAATATTTGTTTTAGTAATGACAGTAAGACAATGATGTCAAACGAAAATCGATTACGTACCTGCAATCATAGTACTCTTTTATTTCATTACGCTGTTGTAGCTGCTGTCCTTCGGTTTCATCAGTTGTAAATGCAAGAGACGCTCGATCAGGTCCTTTAGTTATATATTTGAATAAATACTTTATTGACGCACCTTGGTTGCACCACTCTACATTGATGTGAGCTTGATAACGTTTCAGAAGTCTTTTATTGTAGGGTACAACATATCTGTTATCTAATTCAACCCCTGACTTCGTTACTGTCAAACCATCGTCTCGCCTTTTATAAACTGGAAAACCATTCTCATCAATAGCTGTTTCTGGTTGTATCTTTTTTGGAAAGTCTTTTGAACATTTATCGTCAACCATGCACGGAGATTTCAAATTAGCAGTTCCACAAGGTCCGTGTATCATGAACTCAGCTACCAAATCATAAAGCTCAGGTTCTTTGACTTTACATGGGATTTCAGCAGAAATAAAAGAGTCAATTTGAGCTGGAGTTATGACTTTATCGCTCGCCTTTAAGAATAAGCAAATGTGTGCATGAGGCAATCCACGCTTTTGAAACTCAACAGTGTAAACAACTATAACAATCGAAACAGTATGTTATTATATTGTATTTAAAAAATTAAAGTAAGAATTACAAAAGTTTTTTGTTAATACCTGCATTTATAGATCCAAAATATCTGTTTACTTTTAAATCTTTTATAATGGCATTCAGTTTAAGTTTAAAAATTCGTGACAAGATATCAGGCCTATCTTGTGGTTGAATTGTCTTGTCTTGAAGAAACCTTTTTATCTCTGGCCATTTTGGATTACAGGTTATCGTGATGAAAAAGTCTGGATAACCATACCATTTACATAATGACATAGCATCTAAATAGTTTTGTTGCATGTAACGTGCACCGCCGGTAAATGAAGACGGTAACACAATTCGTTTACCAGTTTGACTTAAATCACTATCACCATTTCTTGAAAGGTTATACAAATTTTCATATGAGTCACACCTTAGATGTTTCTGTTTAGAAAGAATGTATAACAGCCTTTCACTTTCAATCATTGTGTAAGCATCAACCAAAAATTGCTGAAACAATTTTCTTGCATTCAAAATTAGGGAAAAACCTTCAGAACGGTCTTGTATCCTATAAGCAAAGAATTCTCTCATGGTACATGTTGGAGGTATTTTCTTTGTTGTTATTATTCCATCTCGATGAGGTATGTCGATTCTGTAACCATCATCACCATACGGGAAAAGAATTGGATACTGTAATGCAAGGTATGACGGATGTAGTTCGCTTATTCTTTGCAAACCCTCAGAGTGACTTTCAACAATAATGTCCCGGTTTTTAGCAGCTTCAGTGATGTCACCTACTATCAAAGCAGCAACTTCAGATGAAGTTGGTAAGTTATATGTTCGACCATCTCTTTCTCTGTTACAGATAATTCTAAGTTTTAGAGATACTTCCGGGTTCTGATGAAAATGATCACGGACCATTCTATATGTCTTCACCAGTTGATTTTCGGCATCTAACATCATTTTTATGTTTTGGATAAGTTCAACATCTAACTGTTTATCAGTCTCTGTTGCCTTATTCTTTGTGTCCCTGACAAATATATAATTTAATTTTTAACAGTTTTAAAATAAATATATTGTAATGTGAAAAATAAATTAATATCAAAAACTTATACCTGAATATTTTCTGCCTGTTAGAAATTTCATTTTCCGTGTCATAAATGTAAAGTTGAGAGAATTTTTGAGTCGTTCCATCTTTTGGAAGTAGTCTTCCAATACTATGACAATTTTGACCACTTAATCTATAAATGCTTGGGGCCTTCCCTTGTTAAGCTTCTCATCAACTTTACCACCCATTGAAGTAAAAGAGAACATCGAATTGTAACGTCTTATACTGTTTATGAAGAATTTACTTTTTGAGTCCAAACCTTTAAACAAGGATGGGTATTGTGGACTTGCATCTTTTAAAACAGGAAGCACAACTTTACCATATCCACAACACATTGAAAAAGTTTCTTTCTCCATTGTTTCTCTCTTTTTAGATGCCTCTTTTTTCCACAACTTTGCTTGACACAATTGACATGTAATAATTTGATCTCCATGGTCTAAATAAGCTGTTTATTGAGGAAATAGAATAGTTAATGTGATGTTGTGTACAAATTATTAAGTTGAAATAAAAGAAAATATAATTACCACGAGATACTCCTTTTATAACTTGTTGTTGAACTTGTTGATGATTAGTGGTATCAGTTTGATTTACGTTACGTGCTGACAATCGTTTTCTCTTTTTATTATCAAGAATCATCTTCCTCAGTCTACGTCTATGAGCAGCAGAATTCACATCTGTGTGAAAAAAATTTAAATTAAAGTTAAAAAATTTTAAACAATTCCATAATTATTGTATAAATATGTTAGGTGTAAAAAATGATGGATTAACCTGGAACTGTTTCAGTTAAAGAAGGAAGTTGTGGATTACTTTGAAGTATGCTCTTCCTTTTTGTAAAATCCATAATATTTTTTCTCAGTAGACGTCTATGCGCAGCGTCATTAACTGTAGTTTAACAAAAGATGTTATGTATAGAAAAAAAAAATTATAAAAAAGTAAAAAAAAATTAAATTACCTGCGACAGTTGATGGTAAAACATTTTGGTGCGTAACAATTGGTGAGTTATTTTGTAGGGAAACTGATGAAGATGTTTGCAAACTATATTGTAACATTCGTTCATGTTTCTTATTATTTATAATCATCTTTCTAAGATGACGTCTTTGAGATGCTGTTGTAGCAGGTACAGTTGTTAATGGATTTGCATCAACAACTATGTTTTTTAGAGAAAGCAAGGAAGACGTTTCTAAATTTTGTTTTAAAAGTCGCCTTTTTTTCTTATTATCAATAATCATCTTCCTAATTTGACGTCTATGAGCTGCATTCTTACGTCTTTCAGCTGCATCTGTTAAAAATATAGACATTTATTGAAGATATACTTTTTAAATGTAATAAAAACATTTGATAATATAAACTACCATATTACCTTTGAGTGAATTTGATGGTTGCATTACTTCTTTAGTGTTTGAAGAATGATTTTTCCTTCTTTTAGTCATGTCCTGTTTTATTTAATAACTAGCTGATAACCCGGGAGCGTCCCGGGGTTGAAAATAAAAATTTTGATGAACGTTAACAGTAAATGAAATTACTTAAATAATTAAATTGCACTGAAGTGCAATGTTGTGGCCAAATTGTGTGGTTGCGAGTTTGTTTGTGTGTAAGTTGATAAGTTAATCAAATTAGACTGAATGTAGACACAAAGCCTACACCCAGCGTATTATGTTTCGAAATCTAGTCCAGACACAAAGCCTGCACCCAACCTATTATGGTTTCAGATCCAGTTGAAAGACGCAAGCATAGTGATCATGATTATTAAACATTGAACGAAGTTGATCCGCTGGAATATGAGGTATAATATGAACATTGTTTCAATAACGAAATATGTATAGAATTGCTAAAACAAATAAAACCATCAGAAGTAGTTATAATTAATAAATTTCAAAAGATAAGTTGTTTTTAGACATTTATATATCGGGAGCGTCCCAGGGTTGAAAAATATAACCATTCTAATAATACTAATACTAATAGTAATAATTATTACTATTGTAATTAAATAAATAAAAAAATAACCTTGCTATAAGGTGATACCATGTGTTGCAGTGTTGCGCGATTCTTTCTCCTAGCTTCTCTTGATGGATTATACCTATCCATCTTTAGAAGAGTAAAATTCCAATGATAGCATGACGATTGAGCTGAGTTTCAACATCGTAGATAAAAACCTGGTTTAAAATAAAAAAACAAATTAATTAATCATATTTAAATATATATAAAAAATAAAAATATGAAGAAAAACACAAAATTTAAAGCATACATCAAGAAATCGAATATCAGTTTTAAACATCGGAGTAACATTAAAAAGCATTACCTACAGTTGTCGTCGCATGAACCCTAATTTGTGGAGTCGATGCCATCGTCTAACCTCCCGGACCACTAACGAACCACAATAGAGGAAGCAGTCACCACCATGAGCTTCAGCGTAATATAGGAATCGAGTAAGCTGTCACCAACATCTTCATATATTAGAGTAACTTCAAGACCGGGGGATAATCGTCCTTAGAAAATTGTTCAAGCTGCAATTTAAAGCCATTTTAATACATACTAAGTAGTACCAAAAAAAACATCACCAAAATACAAATTTACATCTCATAGTTCCTATAAAGACACAAACTTTATCCATTCTTTAGTCAATTCATCCCTACGCAGTTCATGATTTTGTCAAATTCTTTATTATTCTTTATTGTTTTTTAACAAAGCCCGTATCTTTCTTTTCACCTATATGACTTGATAATTGGGGTATTAATCTAGTGTTGCAATAAAGATAAACCTCCTTTAATAAAATGCTAATGGCCATGGGGAAAAAAGACCCACTAATCACATGGGAGATTATCATCGTAACAATATAATGAATTAATGATCCCTTTTTTAACAAATGCCAGGCAAACAGATTAGATGGACCAGTCATTCAGATTCTGTTAGACTTGTGATCTAGTGGTTGATGGTTGTTGATACTTGTGTAAAATATCATACAGATTTTAAATTCAATTCTTACACACATTTTTATAGAGGTTTATTAAAGATGTGTTGGCAGAGTTTCATCTTATTCTAAGCAGAATGTTCAATCAATTAGGCTGCTAAGTAATACTAAAACAGAATATAATAAAGGACATGAGGATGAGCAAATAGCAAAGAGAATGATGAGAATCTTACAGTTTTGTAACTGTTTAGCAGACAGTTAAATCAAGTGGTCAACATGTTAGGTTGGTGGAGGGCCATGATAGCAGCTTTGAACATCTGAAAAGAGGAAGAAACCAGCAGAGCCAAGAAGCATTACCAGCAGATAGCTAAGCACCACAAGCTTTACTTTCTTTGAGAACAGACCGACAATCGAACCTCTCTCTTGATGTGAACTGCAGAACTGTTCGATCACCATCTTGACTAATGCGTCCAGAGGCTTCTTGTGATTTGGGTCTATGTCAGATGAATGTAAGACTTGAAACATGGATTCCTTTAGATGCTTTATCACTCATCAACCGTTTTCTTACTCAAATCCGTCATCGACGACGACACAGACGCAAGCCGTGTGTCCCGATTAACCCCCTTGATTAACCTCACTTTCAGCAGACCAAACACTCTTAATCAGCTCATTAATATTCATACTACTCAAAGGCTTCCCTATATCCCCTAACTGATGTTGAACCTCATCCAATGTTAAATTATACAAAGCACCTTGCTTTCCATTTGATCCCATTGTTCTAGACCCCATACACAAAACTAACCCCTAAGTATTATTATTATCCACTAATCAACCTAACAAAAAAAATGGTCAAATTATTTAGGTATAAATTACAATCACCTCGATTAATAATAAATCAGCTTACTTTTGCAAGTACAAAACATCACCTTCACACTTTTATTTTAAATAACCACCTAAATAAACATAAAAATATAATTAGAACTATGATTAGCACCAACTAAATCAAAAATAATATATAAAAATAAGAAACAACGAAATTAATTAAGATAAAGAAGATCTAAAACACCTCAATAACATGCAGAATCGTCGCTTTTGAGAGGGATAACCTATGTTTTGACTTTTAGCTTGCTGTTGACCCGTCCACGATTTCCTGAAATATAAAGAAGAAATAATTAGGGTTAGGGTTTATGGTAAAAAAAGGGGTATTACGGTTTAAGAAGGGAGTTACAATGTGGTCTTTGTAATCAATTGTTCCACCGTATTCAGAACTCTTTTCTCCAGCTGCTATGCACACATGAAGTTTTTAGGGTTTGAGACATCTTTGTTGGGAGAAATTCGGCGGCCGATGAACAATAATAGAGAGGGTGAGAATTATGAGAGAAAAAGGGAAAAATAATAGAGAGGTGATTGATATGAGAGAGAGATAGAGACGGAAGGGTTTTACCCTTTTTTATAACTCACATCCCCTATCAGGCTATCAGTTTATTTTAAAAATAGCATTAACTCAGCCACAACATGTTTTTGACTTGTAACCCAACCCTGCCCTTTTTTATACCTTACATCCCCTAATCGGTTATTTTAAAAACAGCATTACCTTCTGTATGTGTCAGAGTGTTCTTTTGCTTCAAATGGAGGAATACCATAGAGGAATTCATAGCACAATATACCAAGACTCCATATGTCTACACTTGCATCATGCCCAGCGCTTTCCACTGTTTTTCATTAGCAAGTTACAATGTAAATACAAAATTTTAAAGAAAGAGTTGTAAAATGATAAGTCATCTCATCAAGTCTGATTTACCCATTTCAGGTGGGAGATAATCAAGAGTGCCACACATGGTCTGCCTCCGATTAAATGTATGCACAGACCAACCAAAATCAGCAATCGTTAAGTCACCCTGAAAGAGATAACAAATACACATCATATTTCTGCCAAATCATTAATCAAACACAAAATAAAATTTTAAATACAACATATATAACTATGTTAGGCTACCTATGCACCAATTAAGAGATTCTCTGGTTTTATATCTCTGTGAATAACATGTTTCTCATGACAATATATAAGAGCACGCGCCAATGAAGCAACATACTATCCACAAAACAGATTATTAGTAGTTTGGTACATTTTTATTTCTCAAATCATATAAATTGCAAAACTAATAGGAATATGAAAGACTTACAGTAGCAGCACGCCGCTCACTGAATTAATGAATTGTTTGCACCTTTGCAACTCCTTATAGAGTTCTCCTTTGGCAGCATATTCCAAAATCAGGTAGACTCTTTCCTGTGTAAATTATTTTGTTATAGAAAAAAAATATATTGTCGTATCCATTTTAAACAACAAAAGCAATAAATCCATACCTGATCATAGAAGTAACCATAGAGTCGTAGGATATTTGGGTGTCTAAGATGGCTTTGTATTGCCACTTCCAGGCGAAGTTGGTGCTCCACTTGAGATTGTTTGAGCTGGCTTTTGAAATGCACCTTAAGAGCAACAATGTGGTTGCTCTGTTTCAGAAAATACCAATATAATTAATAAGGTGATGTGTTTTAGCAGAGGTATATAAAAGGAGTGATACTGTGATAGTGTAAATATATTTATATATAATGCACCATTCATAACCAAATATGTAGATCATAATAGCTGAAACATTGAAATCAGGTAAATCCATAATATAGTTAAAACTGTTAATGAGAAACAATTAGGCATATAAATCAAATACTTATACGTCTAGGAGCACTAATACTAATCTAGTTATCCAAACTATGTTCTTATATAATAGATTAGTTCACCTACTTCTTATTATTAAAGCTACGCAGGCTAAAACACAAAATAAAATATTAATCATACAAACTCAATATTTATACGGAACGAACGCAAACAAACTTCCCGCCAAACGGTTCACGAACTGTTCGACCAAAGTTTGGTTCATTTACAGCCATAAATGAAACCAATCAAGAAACATAGTAACAAAATCCCAACACTCTGTTTCATAAATTCAATCAGAATTAAAAAAAAAGAGTGAAACCTTACACTTAGAAAGAGCAGCAGCCGACTTCGTATCAAACCCAACAATCAACGTAAGCATAGGAACAAAAATGCCACCACCACCAACACCTCCAACTGTTCCAAACGCAGAGCCAAGAAACCCGATCACCGTTGCTAACAAAAGTCTCCAATTCCTGAATAAAACCAATCAAGATAATTATTACAACATGGGTTCGCTTAAAACATGAATTAACCAACATGGGCTCATAATAATTGTTACAATGAGTAATCTTACAGGCCAGATTTTGTCACGGGGTTCGAGGGATTGGGTATTTGTGGAAGAACAGAGTAAAGGTTTGTGATTGTAAATGTGTGCGGTGAGGATGTAAACGGTGAGGGTAATAAGGGAAAACATCTATTAATATATATAAAAGACTTGATAGTTAATTCACCATGGATATAACTTAATAACTCGCTAATTCACTGGATTAAAAAAAAAGATAACAGATGTAGTAAAAACTACAAAACATTCAGATATCATACAAAGAAAAAACAGATCAATGACACAATAAAAGTTCCTAAATTTGTCACTTATTTAGTATTGTTGTTGATACTTATAGATAATTGGTATATATTTTGCTACAACTTCAACCACCTGCACCTTTTTTGGTATCTAGCCTCCAAAATGGTAAGACACGAGTCCTTGCAGCTCGGGTCCATTCAATCTGTTGTTTTCAAAACTAACAACAAAAGCAACCAATTAAATTAATACCCCTTTTGAATGGTACGAGAATATGAACCAAAGATATAAACTTACAAAACATTCAGATATCATACATCCCTGCAGTAATAAAAAACATCGAATCCAAATAATCATTCAGCATCTAAGAAAAACTTAATACATGTACCCATGAATGGATGATGAATCTCCAAAACTTACAAAACTTTTAGGTTGGAGAGAGTTGTGAGTTCCCTTGTAATGGGCTCCGCCTACTTCTAAGAAGCTTTGTTGCTTTAGTTCCACTTCTCTGATCAGGTAGATCGTTTAGGTTGAGAGAGAGGATTAGGATTTGGGGTGAGAAGAGAGGATTAGGGTTCGTGGTGAGAAGATAAATGATAGGATGGAGATCGAGAGATTAGAATAGGGTTTTTTTAATTTCAACAAATAAAAACAAAAAAATTAAAAAATAATAACTCTTCACCTCATTATGCCACGTGGCACATTCAAAGGGGTGTTGAGGCCACCATTGAACGCCACGTCAGCAAAAGTGTTTTCTTTTATACATATAGTAGATAGATACTCAACAAAACGAATTTCAAATTCAGTAAATGTGTATGTAAAAATATATATTTTTCTAACTGGAAAACTACATATTCAAAAAACGAAGAGTAAGATGCAAATGGATGAAACCTGAGGAAATTGAAAGTAAAGTTAACTATATGTAGTATTTTAAATGAATTTTGTAATGTAAATTGTATATTTTTAATGATTACTGATTAAACTATACTGCATCAAAGATTTTTAATAATGATACTTTATATTAAGAACATATAGACAAATTACATGTTTTATGATAAGAAACCTTAAATCAGAATATTGTAATAGTTATAATGAAGGGATAGAAGTATATTCAATTTTATTAATATTAACATTAATAATGAATTGATATGTATTTTACCGTTTACCTGGAACGTTGAAGCTTTGAAAATAATCTTGCAACAATTGAATACTATAGAGTACTTTTGTTTTCCTATAACTCGTATGGTTCTCACAACTTGTGGAAAACAATATTGAACAGTGTAAGTTTGATCATGAGTTGTTTTAGGTCAGTGAAAATTGTATGTTTGTTTTGCATGATTGAATTGATTTTATAATGCTTTATAATTAACGATGGAAAAGAATAATGATATAATATAAGTTATTGATAATATTTAATATGTAAATAGATAGGTATGAATATTTGGAAAACTTAACAGATTACATATGAAAAAAGGTTATAGATATATTAAATTTGAAATCATATTTGTGAGATAAAGTATTTATATAAATAATGTAGTAAATATTGAATAAATTTTCATATCTTTCGGCACTAATGCATGTACAAACTTAACTTTCATAATGTGTTAAAAGTTAGTACAAAAGAAATAAAAATTGACATGAAATTAACCGAATCTTCATTAATATTAAGTAACTTCCCATAACGTTTACACAATTTCAAATGGCAGAACAAAATTTTGGGAGTTCTAAAGTTGCATGAGGATGCATTTTCCAATAAGAGTTTTTTTAACTTAACAAACAACTTATACACTACGGATTAGAAATCAGGAACATAGCTTTGTTTATAAGAAACTTCAATCTGTATTTCTTCCCATTCCTTAAACGAAGAAATTTCATCGACTTCTTCCATTTTGATATCGCGTACCTCCTTTTAATTCCTGAACCTTCAAAACGCATTTTGTTCTTCATGAGTTTTTTGTTTTCAGCATTCTTGATGGTTACTTGGTCTATATCTTCCAATTGAGCTTTGTCAGCAAACGACTTCGGAAAACGCTATATACAAATTGTAACCAATATTAGACATTAAATAGTATACTTCAATCATAAGTAAAGAATAAGTTAATGTCAAAAAAGTGAAATTTATAGTAATAAAACTTTACAAATCTGTATGTAATCTTGGTGATAACTTCAGGCGCAACGAAATGTTGTGTTGATGTAAGTGTCTGATACTTCAACAATAACTGACTGAAGATGCTAGGAAAAGAGAAGAATGTGTTTAATGCAATCACAGTCAGCACAGATGAAGAATTTCATAGAAATACTAATGTTCGAGTGGATTGTTTTGCACATAGTCACATTTGAGATGTTTAATTGGGTACTGACAGTTAGACTTCTCCAGTTGGTGTGAAGGGTGATGCAAAGGTTAAGTGCAGATATGAGACGTAAATTAGTGGTGGTATCTACGTGTTACGTTGAATATCTGATCGGTCAGTATGGAATCCTTCTAGTAGGGATCTTATCAGGCTAGTTGGATTGCGCGTGATGTACTTGGTCAAGATGACATTCCTGGGTACTGATGCTACGAGACTGCAGTGCATTACTTTGTCGACTTCACATTGGCGTAACTAGGTGATCTGGTACAAATGATATACGTGGTCTAGCTGACTTCCTGCGTATTGATGCTAAGGGTCCGTAGTGCATTACTTGGTCGGTTCACGAAGGATATTGTGTTTCTAACTCAATGCAATGGTGCATGTATTGAGGGGGAGAACTGTGTTTCTGACTGTTGATGTGCAAGAGTTTTGTGGATTCGCCAGCAACGTCCAAGGGGGAGATTGTTGATGCACTTTATGTGGACGTCACTGACGAATAGACTAGGGTTGAGTCTTAGTAATGTGTTACATGAGATTGTGGTGATCCATAAGGGCATTTTATGGATCTGACGCATTTGTAATATATAGGACAAAACACTGAGCCAGGTTCGACCTAAACACACTGGGCGAATGTGGAAGTTTTCCACATTCGACCATTACAAATGGGCGAATGTGGAAATGCTCCACATTCGACCATTCAAAAGGGGCGAACGTGGAACTTTGGTTTTGGACTATAAATAGCAATCTCATGTGTTATTGTTCATTTGGTGATTTGAGTTTATGCTTTGAATGCTCTCAAGGGGGAGGTCATGCCCGACCTCCCCCGGCCACGAGATAGATGTTTATCCTACTGATGACAGTGTCTGTAACCGTTTATGTATTAATACGAATCTGTGATGACGTTGTTATCGTATGTTTCTGTCTCGTCTCGAATTCCCCGTCTGAAACCGAGTTGTTTATGCGTATTCGATCCGCGAGTTCGGTCCGTAACCGGATTCTCAATTGGTATCAGAGCATAGAGGATCATACAACAACAAATTGATAAACTCAGAGCTGATTTGGACATTATTTTGGTCAAATCACATCCTCTACATGTTGTTTGAAACATGAATGTACATTGGTATAACCTTGACTTTGATGTTTGAATTTAGGGTGCCAGTTATTGTTGGTGGAATCTGAAATATCAAAAATCGGAGGTCCGCCTCCTTTTCTAATCAAGCCGTCAACACCATACCTTTTAAGACTAAGTGATGATTTACCGTCTTTTTCAAACACCAACAAATCTCCCAATTTGAAACTCAAATCTTTGATAACTTGAGTCCAACCATTAGTAAAGAAGTAACGTTTACAGATTTGACGAATTCGCACTGACCATTTATGAATATTACCAAAACGGATTGTAATTTCATTGTTAAGCTCTTGTTTTGTGAAATGTTGAGTTACAAAACGAAATGGTAACTGCTGCAATGTAAAAAGATAACAAAGTAAATGAATATGAGTGTAATAGAAAATTTATAATCATAAAAATATGTTTTTTACCATTGTTGTTGTTGGAATAGTTGTAAACCAAAAGTGAAATCTTCTTGGAACTTCAATAAGTTCATAAGATTTCAACACCTTTATTGTAAAAACATCCGGTATGTTGCACGTGAATATTACGAAATCGTTTGCCTCAATATTCAAGTCGTCGACGACTTGATTCCATCCGTTTGTAATGTTATATGTTTCCCCTTTTTGCACAATATCCACATGTCAATTCATGTCATCAGTGTATGTTAGGTACACACGTCCAACTGGGAAATCATATTCCGTTCTTAAGAAATGGTAGCATTCTGGAAGAGGCTGTTTAAAAATTTGAAAATAGTTAAATTACATGTAACAAACACACTTAAATCATAAAAAAAGTATAACCTCAGTTGTGGAGAAATTTTACCAGGTACGTTTTAAGGTTCACAAGTATATACTTGAAAAACATGATTACCACTGATGTTTTGATAGTAAATCCTGTACATTGTGCAAAAACAATGTATGAAATGAGTCAATTGATACAAAATTTATTTCCAAACAACCATTAGTATTAAAAAATGTGTTTAAAAGAAATTCAATATACATAAAGATACATAAAAATAAAATAATCCAAAGAAACAACTATTTAATCTTACAGTTTGTAGTCATATTTTACTGAATGTAATGTAATGTAAACTTTAACACTAAATAATAATAAACAATGAATTGTTCTTCAATGAATGCTTTTATTTAAGTTAAATACGTGAATATTACTTGAATCATGTATATAAATTATAAAAGTAAGTAACAATGGATTATTTTCATGTCATGTGAAGATAATTTAAAGAATTCTAAATCAATTAAATATAGAATTTATTTTACGCTTCAAACCCTAGATTGCAAATTATAAATCATAAACTTATAAAAACGATGGTAATACCTGATTGTTATATACTTTGACGATAACGGAAAATGAGAGATTGATAATCGCTGTTATGTTGTCCAATTTAAGAAGCAATGTTCTTCATCATTGTTATTATCGAATGAGGAAGGAGAGAAGGGGATAACATAAGGGGATACAGACATGTCTTTTAACTGAAATTTTGTGTGGACTTCAGTTGGGCCTAAGTTAAAATGGGTTACACTATTGGGTTGACTTACATACATAATTGATGCAACAGACATCTCTTTTGACTTACATATTGTGTTGACTTCATTTGGGCCTTAGTAAGAATGGGTTAATGAATTAAAATTTTAAAGTGTTGGAAATATGGGCCCAAATTAAAATTGTAATGGACTTATTTCAATTTCAATTACTCAAAAAGATGTAATCAAAATCGACAATATGTTACTTACCAAACATTGGTATGAATATACTATTACTACAAAATCATAAGAAATATGCAGAGAAACTTTTTATTGAAAACCATAGTAATAATAATAATAATAAAAATAGTTCAAAACTGTTATTCAGAAATAGGAAAAGTAATTGAAATAATGTCAAACTTGAAAAACAAATGAAATTAAAATTAAACCAACTAAAATAATCAACTATTTGTCTAAGTTGGGAATCAACAGATTCATCTTCTTGTTCATGGTTCCATCTTCTTTTGCATTGACCTTCTTGCGTTTCTTAATAGAACTTTTTGCAGGGCCGTCAACTTCATAAACATCATCAACAGGACGCTTTGAACTTCCAACATCATCTGCATCAAAATTTGTGTTCATTGTAGACATTTCACTTGCATCGGCATTCGTTGAAGACATTGTATCCTGAAAAGGAAAAAAAATTAACGTTTTGTTAAATTTAAAACTTATGGTACAATTGAAGAGATATATATTAATGATCTTTTCTTGTTACAAACTTGTTGATTATCTTGTTGAAGCTGAACAACAACATCTTCATTAATGTCTGCCATGTCATCAACAGCAGGTCCATTAACTAAGAATCTTGCTTGGACCTATAATAAACAAAGAGTAATTTTAAATTGAAAGCATTAGAATAATTTTAATTAGTGAATAAGTTATAACTCTTACTTCTTCAACATTCCACTTTTTGCAGATAGATTCAAGTAAACCTTGTTCTTTTGTTAACATTGCTATTCCATAGTGAGAGTATGGATTATTAATGTTGTATGGAGTTACGTTTATCAGAAAGGCATACTTTTGACCAAGAATTTCATCAAACTTCTTAGGGTATGCTGGTGGAACTTCATTGTTGTGTATCATCTACATAATATGTAACAATTTTAAATATACACAACCAACTAATCATTCAATAATGATAGGAAATACTTTATAGTTAATAAAATTTACTTTCTCTTCTTGTTGAACAAAATATCTTGCAGGTTTACCAAAGAGCTTACACGCTTCATAATCAAAAAGCGTCATCATTATACTGCCACATCCATCATCTATCTTTAATGCTATCCTATACCTGTTTATCATATAGTTTATTGCTAAATAAGTATTTATTTTAAATGTAAAACTATAATAAAACAATAAATTATAGTATGTAGTTTACCTTATTACTTCTTTAACCTCAGCACCTTCACACTTCGGACTTGTGCATTTAAAAACTTCTTTTCCAGCAACTGTTAAATGATTTTTTGCATATGAAACTAATTTCTTTTCAACCTTGGATCTGCAGTAGTTACATCCCTTGTAATACCATTCAAGATTTGTTGGTATTTCAGTTATTTTGCCAACTATAATAACTTTTGTCTCCTGAAAAGATGAAAAAATTTAATTCATGTCTTATATATTAAATTATCTTTCATGAATCAGAAATAATTGTACTATTAACAATACTTACCCTACGGATAGCGGAAAGAAATGCTGTTATAATAAAACGATAATTATTAAGAAACTGATCTTCAACATTTGAAATCATGTATGAACCAATTGTGCCGTTTGATGATTCTGATGATTCTTTATCAACAAATTTCGCAAGGTACCTACAATTTGGTATAAATTTAGTTATAAAAAACTTATGAAATCATGTAAATATTTAATTAACATTTTTTGAATTTTTACTGTTGTTTGAAAGCTCTTAATTCTTCAATATCTTCATTAATGAACACCCTTGATCCCTCATAACTGTAGACACTCATTTTACCTACATAATACAAAATTAAAAAATTAATATAAAATATAAATGTAAATATATTAAAAAATAGATAAGATTCATTACCTTGGTGATTGTTAAGAGCAGCAAATTGTACCAACAAAAAGATATGAGGATCACGGTCTGGATTAGACATGAAACTTGACAATGCTACTGCCTTGTCCTCCCACAAACTTCCATCGATTTCGATTCCACTGTTGTTTTAATAAGAAGTTACATACAACAGGTTATATAGATTTTTTAAGTATGTCAAATTTTTATTAATATGTAACAAATTCTTACTCAAGGTTACGTAGTTTGAAGTTAATTTTAGGAGCCTTCATGCCATTCTTCTTGTCAACATAGTCTAAGTTGTAACACACTTTAACATACCCTATAAAGTCTGCACAATAATTAATTATATAACAATGTTTGTTAATAGAAATTACTTTATTATTAACAAAATTAGTTAAAGACAATAAAATAAGCATACCAGTTTTTGTATTATGCTTCAATGTTTTCTGATTAAGAGTCTTGAAAGAAAGAAAATTGAAAGCAAATTTCGGGCCTTCCCAGTTTTGGCATTTGATAATGGTGGTTTTATCATTCAAAGACATCTTCTTATCAAAATCAACATGTTGTTTAGTATTATCTTTAGAAATAAAAGGGTTGTTTATGTAAAGTGTTTCATCAAGACGTAGCATACTATCAAATCTCTCCAACATTGTATGCATGCAATTTGCATATATAAAGTCACCCTACAAAATTCAATAAAAAATAGTTAGTCATATTATTTAGTTAATAAATTATAATATATACTTATTTTTATAAAGAAAATAGTGTTTACCATCTCATCCATCAGGATCATGTCCAAGCGATAAGTTTTGTTTTCTGCTCCATTCATCTTTTTACGCCACAAATTTGCTACTCTGACCCTAAGACTTGTGTTCCTTTTCCTTGGTTTAACATCTTTGACGAAGACGATTGCGTTCGTTGCCATGATTTCACTATTTGTCAAAGTAAACAATCATAAATAATTATAAACAAACATTTTAATTGAAACTGCTGTAACATAACATAGCCGATGTTATTAAAAATTATGTTTACAAAATTATTCTTAAAAGTAATTCATTCAAACATTCACGTGAATTGACAATAACAGGAACATTGTTTGACTAAATACACTAAAACCTTATAAAATCTGCAAAAACTTGTATACAGTAATATTGAAACAAAAAGACTAACCTGCTTATTCAAAGTATATGAGGAGGAGAAGACTTTTACAATGAATGATTATTTGTTTAAGAAACCATGTATTTATAACTTGTTTTCAATTAAGGTATGGAAGGTAAATTGGAAACTATATCTTTTAGTTTAAGTTAAAATATTAATTAAAAGATATGCATATCTTTTTTTAAACATACATATCTTTAAGCAGTAATATTAAAGTATTATAAATTCAAATATATAACAATCTGTTTATCTTTAAATTATTTAAATAAATAAATCGAATTAAAAAATTAAGTTTACCTTTTAAAATTATGATAATATTATATTAATTTGTAAAATCAACATACTTATTACGTTTATTAAGTAAAAAGTATAATGTGTCTTTATATATACAGGATAGTGCATAATGTTTATGTATATAAATTAAATTAAAATAATAACATATGTAATTTATTCTATCAACATACATCTTAATGTATTATTCAGAAGTATATGTTATCATTTAACAAAAAACGAATTTTAATACTTAACTTGAAATAGACTTATATGTCTGCATTAAGTTATTGGTTGACTGTAAAACATACTCAAAATTAAGTTGTTGATTATAAATAAATAATCGATGTCAAACAAACCAGACTCTCTTGTCTTCATTAATCTACTGTTTTTTTTTTGTTCTAACAATCTAATAATCTCCCAATCACAGTACAAAATTTATTACCTAAAATAAGACAACATTCTAACCTCTATTTTTATTGACCAAGAGTACACAAATTTTGTCTACCTGGTGATGGGAATAGTATTTGCTTTGTTGCCAAAACAAAGTAACCAACAATAAGGTAATCCTAACCCTATCAAAGACAAATACTCGTAAAAGCAGTTGGTTATAAAAGAATGATACAGTTTAGCAATGATACAGTTATATCTATCCAAAAATCATTCACTTTGTCTTTTATAGCATAAAAAATCTTCTTATTTCTAAATTATGGATTTAAAAAGATCAACATACCTTCTTTTTCCAAAAACGTAAGACGATTACTTCCTTCATTTACAAATTCAACCATGTTCATACATTTCTTCATTGACAAATAGCAAATCTGACTTATAAAGTTACTGATAATGTAGCAAATCTGACTCATCATCATGAGTTTTTTGTTTTCAGCATTCTTGATGGTTACTTGGTCTATATCTTCCAATTGAGCTTTGTCAGCAAACGACTTCGGAAAACGCTATATACAAATTGTAACCAATATTAGACATTAAATAGTATACTTCAATCATAAGTAAAGAATAAGTTAATGTCAAAAAAGTGAAATTTATAGTAATAAAACTTTACAAATCTGTATGTAATCTTGGTGATAACTTCAGGCGCAACGAAATGTTGTTTGAAACATGAATGTACATTGGTATAACCTTGACTTTGATGTTTGAATTTAGGGTGCCAGTTATAGAATTTATTTTACGCTTCAAACCCTAGATTGCAAATTATAAATCGTAAGCTTATAAAAATGATGGTAATACCTGATTGTTATATACTTTGACGATAACGGAAAATGAGAGATTGATAATCGCTGTTATGTTGTCCAATTTAAGAAGCAATGTTCTTCATCATTGTTATTATTGAATGAGGAAGGAGAGAAGGGGATAACATAAGGGGATACAGACATGTCTTTTAACTGAAATTTTGTGTGGACTTCAGTTGGGCCTAAGTTAAAATGGGTTAATGAAGTAAAAGTTGAAAGTGTTGAAAAGATGAGCCCAAATTAAAAGTATTATTCATTTATTTTAATTTGAAATAGTAAAAAACATGTAATGCAATCGACAATAACTTAGTAACCAAACATTGCTATGAATTCATAGAAAATTTTATTCAAAACCATAATCAAAATACTTCAAAAGTCTTATTCAGAAATACGAAAAGTACTTAAAATAATGTCAAACTTGAAAACATAAGAAATTAAAATGAAAGCATGTAAAATAATCAACTATTTCTCTAACTTCGGAATCAACAGATTCTTCTTGTTGTTCATGCTACCACCTTCTTTAGCATTGACCTTCTTGCGTTTGTTAATAGAAGTTGTTGCAGGGCCGTCAACTTCATAAACATCATCAACAGGACGCTTTGAACTTCCAGATTCATCTTCAGCAACAATTTTCTTCATTCTAGACATTTCACTTGCATCTGCATTTGTTGAAGACATTGTATCCTGAATAGGAAAAAAAGTTAACGTTTTATTGTACTTAAAACTTATGGTATAATTTAAAATATATATATTAATTATCTTTTGTTGTTACAAACTTGTTCATTAACTTCTTCAAGCTGAGCAACAGGATCTTCGTTAATGTCTGCAACCTCATCAACAACAGGTCCGTTAACTAAGAATCTTGCTTGGACCTACAATAAAGAATGAGTAATTTTAAAATTTAACCATTAAAATAATTTAAATTATTTAATATATTATAATAGTTACCTCTTCAACATTCCACTTTTTGCAGATAGATTCAAGTAAACCTTCTTCTTTTGTTAACATTGATATTCCATACCGAGAGTCTGGATTACTAATGTTATATGGAGTTACATTTATCAGAAAGGCATACTTTTGACCAACAATTTCATCAAACTTCTTAGGGTATGATGGTGGACTTTCATTGTTGTTTATCATCTACATAATATGAAACAATTTTAAATATAGACAACCAAATAATCATTCAATAATGATACAAAAGACTTTATAGGTAAAATAATATTTACCTCTTCTTCTTGTTGAACAAAATACCTTGCAGGTTTACCAAAGATCTTACACGCTTCATAATCGAAAAGCGTCATAGTTATACTACCACATCCATCGTCTACCTTTAATGTTATCCTATACCTGTTTATCATATACATTATTGTTAAATAAATTTTTTAAAAATTGTAAACGTATAATTAAAAAAACAGATAAAGAATTGTAGTTTACCTTATTACTTCTTTAACCTCAGCACCTTCAAACCTCAGACTTGAGCATTTAAAAACTTCTTTTCCTCCAACAGTTCCGTCATCTTTTTCATATGAAACAAATTTCTTTTCAACCTTGGCTCTGCAGTAGTTACAGCCTTTGTAATACCATTGAAGATCTGTTCCTATTTCACTTATTTTGCCAACTATAATAACTTTTGTCTCCTGAATATAAGAAAAAATTTAATTGATGTATTATATATGAAATTAAATTTCAAGAATCAGTAAATGATTGTAATATTAACAATACTTACCATACGGATAGTGGAAATAGATGCTGTTATAATGAAACGATAATTATTCAGAAACTGATCTTCAACATTTGAAATCATGTATGAACCAACTGTGCTGTTTGATGATTCTGATGACTCTTTGTCAACAAATTTTGCAAGGTACCTACAATTTGTTATTAAAGTAGTTATATAAAACTTGTGAAATAATATAAATATTTAATTAAGATTTGTTTCATGCTTACTGTTGTTTGAATGTTCTTAATTCTTCAATATCTTCATTAATGAACACCCTTGATGCTTCATAACTGTTTGTGACACTCATCTTACCTACATTGTTAAGAATTAAATAATTAATATACAATATAAAAGTAGATATAACAAAAATTAGGTAAAATTCATTACCTTGGTAATTGTTAACAGAAGTAAATTGTACCAACAGAAAGACATGAGGATCACGGTCTGGATTAGACATGAAACTTGACAATGCTATTGCCTTGTCCTCCCACAAACTGCCATCAATTTCGATTCCTCTGTTGTTTTCAAAAAATGTTAGATAGAACAGATTATATAGAAAATGTTACTATATCAAATATTTATGAATATATAAAAAATTCTTACTCAAGGTTACGAAGTTTGAACTTAATTATAGGTGCCTTCATACCATTCTTCTTGTCAACATAGTCTAAGTTGTAGCATACTTTAACATACCCTATAAAGTCTGAAAAATAATAAATTATATAACAATGTTTGTTAATTGAGTATAATTTTGTCTTAATAAAATTAGATAAACATAATAAAATAAGCATACCAGTTTTTGTATTATGTTTCATTGTTTTCTGATTAAGAGTCTTGTAACAAAGAAAATTGAAAGCAAATTTAGGTCCTTCCCAGTTTTGGCATTTGATGATGGTTGTTTTATCATTCAAAGACATCTTCTTATCATAATCAACGTGTTGTTTAGTATCATCTTTTGAAATAAAAGGGTTGTTTATGTAAAGTGTTTCATCAATATGTAGCATACTATCAAATCTCTCCAACACTGTATGCATGCAATTTGCATATATAAAGTCACCCTGTAAAAAAAAAAGTTGTTACTCATATTATTTAATTAATAAATTATAATATTTACTTTTTTTAAAAAATAAAATACTGTTTACCATCTCATCCATCAGAATCATGTCCAAGCGATAAGTTTTATTTTCTGCTCCATTCATCTTTTTTCGCCACAGATTTGCTACTCTGACCCTTAGACTTGTGTTCCTTTTCCTTTTCCTTGCCTTAACATCTTTGACGAAGACGATTGCGTTTGTTGCCATTATTTCACTATTTGTTAAAATAAACAATTGTAAATAATTAAAAATAAACATATTAATTCAAACGGCTGTAATATAACATGTCTAAGATTATTACAAAATAAGCTTATAAAATTATTCTTAAAAATATAGAATTTATAAATTTACGTCAATGGCGAATGAAACAATATTATATGACTAAATATTTTATCCGCTAATTATGATACACATTAATCGAATGAGTGTATAAAATAAAACAGTAGTAAATATCAAGTTCAACATTTGTTCAAACACTAATAAGAATTTAATATAATGAAATTTGTCTTTTATAATGATTACATTTAGTGCTACATTGAAATTTTAAAAAGTTTTAACATTAACTTTGTTTATTAAAATTTGTTTCTTTCATAACTAATTTTAATGCATAATAAAAATTCGGCAGAAATTTGTATACACAAATATGTTATTAAAATTTGTTTCTTTCGTAAAAATATTTCATGCGTAATACAAATTCGGCAGAAAGTTCTATACACTAATATTGAAACATAAACACTCACCTGCTGCTTAAAAGTATAGGAGGAGGAGAAGACTTTTATCAATGAATGATTCTTTGTTTGACAAACCATGTATTTATAATAAGTTTTTAACTAAGGTATGGTAGGTAAATTGGAAAGTATATCTTTTAATTTAAATTAAAAGATTAAAAGATATGCATATATTTTGTAAACATACATATCTTTAACCACAAATATTAAAACGTTTATATTTAACAACAAATATTAAAACGTTTATAAAAAAATAAGCAGATTGTGTCTTTAAATATTCTGGATAGTGCAAAACGTTTATATATTTAAATTAAAATTAAAATAATCTATCTATATTATGCAGATTTAAATATTCAACATTTAAAGATAAACATATTGATATAGAATTTAATTTCTAAATATTAAATATACCTTTTTAAATTATGATAATAATAGATTAATTTGTAACATCAATAAACTTATTACGTTTATAAAAAAATAAGTAGATTGTGTGTTTAAATATTTTGGATAGTGCAAAACGTTGATATATTAAAATTAAAATTAAAATTAAAATTAATAACATATGACATTTACTTTAACAACATACATGTAAATGTAATATTGACAACTATATGTTATCCTTTAACAAAAAACAAAATATAAATCAATATAACACCGTAATGACGATGATATATCAATATAGTTTTTCAAAAGACATTTTACGTAATGTTACATCATTTTTATTAAAAATTAAACATTGAGTAAAAAAGTCGATTAGTCCAATTCGTTCACATCTATCTATATTTAATTTTTCAGCCGAGATGATCACCAAACGCTCACTGACTAAACAAAGAACGTTGCAGATATGTTTTGTTTTATTTTGAATCTGGTAGTAATTCGATCACATTACTCAAAATATCATACCAACAACAATCGACTTCCTACTTAATGTACATATTTTATGTTTGAAAAACTATTACAAAATTTATAATTTATTTGACTTGAAATTATTTTAAATTATGAAAATGATTAAATTTGTTATAGATAACCAACTATTACTAACAATTATCATTGTATTCCATTTGTGTAAAAAAAATAAGCATTCATACTTCGAAACAACTCAAACAGCAATCAAATTCAGTTTTGTAACATAACAAAATTCATACTTCTAAAATGGTTACTTTAAAATATTAACAAAATACCAAGTTTTAGTCCTTCTAAACAATTATCATTGTGTTCCATTTGTGTAAAAACAATAACCATTCATACTTCAAAACTACTCAAACAACACTCACATTCAGTTTTGTAACATAACAAAATTCATACTTCTAAATTGCTTACTTCAAAATATTAACAAAATACCAACTTTTAGTCCAACAAAAAACAACTTTCATACTTCCAAAGTAACAACTTTAACATACCAGCATACTACCAAGTTTTGCTAACATATATCTTTCCAAACATCATTCACTTTGTCTTTTCTACCATAAAAACTTCTTACTTCTAAACTAAGGATTTGAAAAGATCAACATACCTTCTTTTTCCAAATATGTCACACGATAAGTTCCTCCATTTACCAATGCAAGCATGTTCATACATTTCTTCCATTCACAAATAGCAAATCTCACTTCGTTTCTTGACTTTTCGGATCTTAAACTTTGCGTTACAGGTTCTCCGTTTTCAAATCTGACCTTCAACTCAGTCACATTGCTAAACTCTGCATCCCTACCAAAGTCTGATGGAAAACGCTGAAAAAAAAACTTAAATTAACATATGCATTTTAATCAAATATGACAATAAATTATAATTATCAATTTAGTATGGTAAGGAAACATTACAAAACGTTCAATGATTATCTTCACAATTTCTGCTTTGGGCTTTTCAACATTTTCTTCAACTTCATTATGACTTGGAAACTTAGGTAAATCCATTTTGTCAGCTTCAATTGCTTTTTCCTCAACTCTTTTCTGTTTTTTCAATGGGTTCCCATTCTTGTATTCAGCTTCTCTTTTATCAACCCTTTTTTTCATCTATAATCATAAATAAATAATATAAATAATTGTTTTATTTAAAAATTATGGCATATTGATATCTTTTCTTTCTAAATGTACAAAATTTAAGTCTTGCAAAAACATTATTAAATAACTATATGTTTAAAATCTGTCATTGCATCATTCAAACAAAAACATTTATGGCTAAAAGGTTTGCAATCCATTTGCAAACTGTAGGCAATAATAATATTTATCTCTGAAATATAGGAACTACTGTTTGGAGAAATAATATATAATGTTATATTAATTATAATAATATAAAACCAAACTAATGAACCTTAATAATCCTATACCTTAACTTTAGACATGTTATGATTCAAATAATATATAATAGATTAATTAAAAATTTGGTAATTTACCTCATTACTTGTAGTAATTTTCATAACACCAAAATAAGGAACATGAAATTCCTTCTCAATTTTGCAAAATAATTTCCTTGCTTCACACCACAACAAACCAAGCTCACCAGATTCAATTTTAATGCCCTTTGCTCTATACCTGTAAAAATACAAATAATAAATGCACAAAATTAAATACTAATCATAGTTAACATATATTTTTAAAATATATACACTTTTAAAAAGCTTACCCCAAATCATTTAATGCCAGAGCAACAGCACAAGAGTTAGGAATTCCACTTGTAATCACCTATATATTGCATTGGGTAAAATATTATAATACTATGTAAAACATTAATATAAATAAAATTATATTTATGTCCATATGATAAACCAAATGTCATACATCATGTGTGTCAACAACGCCAGTAAAGTTATTTGGAAACGCCAAAGCAGATGAAACTAATCTGTTCAACTCACTTCTACTTGTATCAGAAGAAATAGTATTTGTTGACATTATGCTCTGTAATAAAAACAAATGAAATATATGAAAAAAAATTATTTACAAAATACACATTTATTTATTCTTCATAATAATATATTATATTTCATAAACATACCTTCACTTTATTTAACCACTTCTGTGTTAGCTGAATGAAATCATTGAAAACTTTTGAGCCATTCTCACTTTTCAGAGACCGATCTATAAACTCATCACTTCCCTAATTATAAAAAATTAAATAATAAATCTAATACACAGAATATACTGTTTCATTTTACAATATGACATATTAACTGAAACTGTTATAATAATATGAACTTACCTTCAAATTCATTTGACTAACATCTGATCCACAAGTAGTATCATGAATTAGCTACAACAAAAGGTAAATACTTTACAATCACATTTACTTTTTATCAAAATTATAACACTAATTAACAATTTATTTATAATTAATAAAGAAAATAATTACCTCATTTTTGTCTTTTATGATAGGCTCTACTTCTAAACCAGTGTAAACAAAAAGACGAACATTGAATGCATCTTTCCCATTATGTTCAAAAGTTAACACATCGCCAATATGTAAACATAGATCTTTGAAGACATTATTCCATCCATAGGTGAAATAGAATCCTTTACGTTTCTTTTCTAAAACAACTTTCCATTCATTTTCACAACCAAATTGCAATTTATAAACCGTTTGTTTGTCATCTTCTTCTTTCAAGTGCTGTTTAACATACTCAAGTGGCAGTTTCTGAAATTTATAAAACAAACTATGTAAATATTAAATATAAACAATTGTAAGTACTTTTAACAAATAAACAATGACAATTCATACCATTTTTTCTGTAGCTGCGGTAATCAACCAGTAATGAAAACGATCAGATACATCTTTAGCAGTTAAATGTATCAAGTTGAATGTACTCTTTGCAGTTAGTTCAAATATCAAAAAATCGTGTTGTTCAATATTTAATTCATCTACAATTTTTTTCCACCCATTACATATGGTATATGTTTCACCTTCCTCAATGATTTCTGCATCCCATATCATATCATTCTTGCTTGTTAAGATAACAGAACCAATTAGGAAGCTTTCTTTCTTATGTAATATGTCGTAACAACTTGGAAGTTCCTACATATTGTTACATAAATATGTTCAAATTATACATTTTTCCCATTATAAGAAACTAAGAATTACAATAACATATTGTTATAGGTTATTTCATACCTGTTTCCTGTAGTCATAGTGAATTATGAGCTTCACAAATGATTTCACCATACTTCTGTTTATGTAAAAAAGTAAGATATTTTAAAAACTATACAACAAATTTACCTTAACTAAATAATAAACTATTAATCATATAGCAATTCTGTTAACAAAGTAATAATACATCTTATAATCAAACATACATTACCACTTAAATAACAGACCACCAAATTTATATAAAGTTCATAACATTCTAATAAAGTTATATGCACATCAATTCACCTTCAACAGATCTATAAATAATAGATGTAACCTAAATTAGCAAGTCACATTCTAGGTTATTATATTGTTGGTTTGGAATTGGAGATAAAGCAGCACATAATATGCAGCCAAAACTGCACATTTTATGCAGCCAAAACTGCACCTAATATGCAGCAGAAACTGCACATTTTATGCAGCCGAAACTGTGTTTATATAGCCAAAACTGCACAAAATTTATATTATACAATCTTAAACAAAATAGTCAAACTTAAATCTATTAATATACACGTCAAATATAAATCTTAATTGAGCTTCAACTTTAAAATGTATAAATAATACATCTAAAACAAAATAATCAAACTTAAATGTATAAATATACACCTCAACTTAAATGAATTTAAATCAATTGAAACTATTTTAAACAAATCTTGAACAAATACCTATGACCTATATTCAAGAAAATATACCACAAACCTTGAACAAATCTATAACAAATCTAAATATGACCTAAATCAAACCTACATTCAACTTAACACAAATAAGCTTAAACAAAGACCTCAAACATTGAACAAATCTATAACACCACAAACCTTAAACAAATTTATAACAAATTTAAATATGACCTACATTAAACTTAACGCAAATCAGCTTAAACAAACACCTAAAACCTTGAACAAATCTATAACAAATCTAAATATGACCTACATTCAATTTAACCCAAATCAACTTAAATAAATTGAACGAAATAACTTAGCTTCACCAAATCTATAAAAAGTTAAAGAAAGTAATCATACATAACCTAAATCTAACTTAGATTCAACTTAACCCAAATCAGGTTAAACAAAATTTATAACAAATCTAAATATGACCTACATTAAACTTAACGCAAATCAGCTTAAACAAACACCTCAAACCTTCAACAAATCTATAAAAATTCTAAATATGACCTACATTCAATTTAAGCCAAATCAACTTAAATAAATTCAAGGAAATAACTTACCTTCACCAAATCTATAAAAAGTTAAAGAAGGTAATCATACCTAAATCTATTAACATAGACCTCAAACCTTGATTAAATATATGCCCTAAATGTAACTTACATTCAACTTAACGCAAATCAGGTTAAACAAAGACCTCAAACCTAGAAAAAATGTATAACAAATCTAAATATGACCTACATTCAAGTTAACGCAAATCAACTTAAACAAATCAAACTTAAATCTATTAACATATACCTCAAACCTTTATTACGCAAATCACCTTAAAGAAAAACCTCAAACATTCAACAAATGTATAACACCGCAAACCTTTAACAAACCTATAACAAAACTAAATATGCCCTAAATCTAACCTACATTCAACTTAACGCAAATCAGGTTAAACAAAGACCTCAAACTTAGATCAAATCTTTAACAAATCTAAATATGACCTCCATTCAAGTTAAAGCAAATCAACTTAAACATATCAAACATAAATCTATTAACATATACCTCAAACCTTGATTAAATTAAATATATAAATAACATATGTATATCATATAACATTATCTTCAACAAATCTTGAACAAATACAGATTGAAAACATATAAAACATAAATTAAATATTATAAATATATTATAGATCTGAAACTATATCTATAAATTTTTAAATTACCGTTTAAACGATTCAAGAAAACTTACAGAAGCCTAAAGAAGGATTCGATGGTAGTATTCGAGATTAGATTATGTACTTCGGGTTCTATAAACAAAAACAAAAAACAACGAAAAATTAGTTCACAATAAAAAAAGGGGAAAATAAACAAACAATCGGATGACAACTTACATAAGGTTGAAGAAGGATTCGATGGTACGATTCGATGGTAGATTATGATTATTGAAAGAGTAAAGCAAATGGTGAAGGCAAATTGAGAGGTGAGAGAGAGACGTAAATGTTGAAGAGTAGGTGTGAGGTGAGAGAGACGCTTTTGATTATTGGAATGAGATTGGAAAAGGTAGAATACGGGATTAGGGTTTGCGTAAGTTTTTTTGATTTTTTTGTATTATTAATTAAAATAAAAAACACAATAATTAAAAAACACTAAAAACATTCAATTAGAATGCCATGTGGCACTATAAAGGGGAGGTTGAAGGCACCATTCAATGACACGTCAGCAACATGCATTTCTTTTATATATATAGATAGATAAAAAATGATAAAAGTGTTGTGAAACTAGCCTAATAGCAAATAGGGCTGTTTACGAGCCGAGCCGATCCGAACGGAGCTTTGCTCGTGCTTGGCTCATTTACAAACCGAACCGAGCGGAGCGGCTCGTTTATAATCGAGCCAAAAACCGAACGAGCATTCTTCGAGCGAAAATTTTCCGAGCGAGCGCCGAGCGAGAATCGAGCGGAGAATAATATGGACGATTATAAAATTGGGATGTTTTCTTCGATGTTTTCGTTGTCGGGTGACAACTAAGGTCGAAATGTCTGATGATAAACTAATATTGAGAACCCAGTGTCCAAAGATGAGGATTAGATTAAGGCTGGTGAGGTGATGAGCATACGTCAGAGAACAGTTGTTGCATTGTGATGTAGGTGTGATATCAAGCGACAATTAGCGATGGACGACTGTTAACATAAAGAAGTCAAGACTGTCACCTCATGACTTATTGTTTTACTATTAAATCTAGTGTTAATTTTTTTATTGCGTTAAGTGGGTTGGTTATATTTTTTTGCATATGCTGACTCAAATCCAATAGAATCTTATATATAAATCCATAAATTTATCTGTAAATTGTGTGTATATTTATTAATAAATAAATAAAAATTTATTCGAGCCGAGCGTACCTTTGCTCGTGCTTGGCTCATTTACAAACCGAACCGAGCCAATCGGCTCATATACAACCGAGCGGAAAATCGAGCGAGCAATTTCCGAGCAAATTCCGAACGAGTGGCGAGCGATCGGCGAGCGCCGAGCGTTTTGAACAGCCCTAATAGCAAAGTAATATGACAAGAAGAATATGGAGAGAGATCTAGAATTTTCATTAATCAAGAGTATTTACAATAAGATACAATGAGGGTATTGGGGTTGGTGGCCCAATGGTAGAAGCAATGCTTCTAGGAACACCTAAGGGAGAGGTCACAGGTTCAAGTCCCATAAGGAGTAGAAATTTGTCGTTCAAAAAAAAAAGAAATACAATGAGGGTATATATATAGGAGTACAAACCTTGGAGAATAAGCTAATCTAATTTAGGAGGTGATAACCACATTAATATAATATATTTATAACACTCCCCCTTGGTTATCAACTTAATACTATTTGAGATGCTGCCTCGTTAAAAACCTTGTTAGGAAAACCCAGTGGGACAAAACCATAGCTAAGGGAAAAAGAGTGCAACGCGTATTGTCTCCCCTGAGAATGTTGTCTCGTTAAAAACCTTACTAAGAAAACCTAATGGGATAAAACTTAGTAAAGGGAAAACGAGTGCAACTTGTATAATGCTCCCCCTCATATGAACATCTATTCTCTAAGTGACTAGTGTATATCTCCGTAGATTTTGCTCAAATTTTTTGTAGTCAATGATGTGCGTCTTGATCACTTGACGTGAAAATCTTTAATTCGAACATTGATGTATGATATTCATTCCAAACTTTTAGTCCCTGCTCTCGTAAGTGCAATTCTTTAAGTTGAACTTTGTTTGTAAAACTAATGTCTCCTCTTCTCGTAAATAAAAGTCACAAGATCAACAAATGTGATGTGTTATATTCCCTGCATCTACAAAACTAACCAAGTTTGTTTTCATGGGTTAGTGAAATATAATCAAATATTGCTCACACCTGAAATATCTGTTTTAACTCATTCCGGTGTCTTCTCGCTTGACATAGGCTATATATTATGATAATAAGTTCATGTGGAAGATATAATAATCATGAATACTTAGTAATACACTAATGCCCATGTGCATTTAACTATGGTACTTCTAGAATGAAAATCTCTACTTTGGTAAGAGATGAAATGAATAATTTTCAATATCAAGTAATTGAACAACCTTTAATGCACTTTAAGTATGAGCTATGTCCACTGTAAAATGTCCCACCATCTTTTCAAGATATACTTTGATGGATTAGTAAACATATCATTACACATATACTCGAATTGTAGGTGCAGCAACAAGTGCACTATGTCAAGGACTTTCAAAAAATGCCCCCCTTTAAAAGTTCTACAGAGTCTCTCGATAATGCTTAGACATCATCACTGTAAACTGCGAATTAACTTTTAAGAGAGAACCTTTGATAAAAGCTGGATAATACTATCAAACTTATGTTGCTCTTTATCGGGATATCACATGAGTTTTACAACACTCAACCCGACTACTTTAGTCCATATCTATTTTGTCAACTTTACACAATACTTCTTAAGGTATTGATATCAATGTTTGAGGCATCCTTAATCCATCAAGGACTTTTTCCATCTTGGCCAATTTCGCAAGTGCACTCACTCTTTAATTGGAAAATCAATAACATCTATTTCTCCAATCTATATTTTACCATTCTTATACACTGAGGTATTAATCATCGAGTTCAATTTATTCTATGCGTATGTGTTGGTGCACAAGTCTTACATCCTAAGATGTTTCATATTACCTTTTAAGCACTCAAATGCTTTAGGACACTCATGAGGAGTTCCAATTATATTCAATTCAATCGTATAAAACAAGCATAACATATTCAAAACTCAATCTGTTTATAACAATCATAATGTTCTTGAGAACTTACGTTACATGATTTTGACACATTAAATCCTTCATCAGGTATTTTCATGTAAACTTTCAATGTCAAGTGAATCATGATATTTATTAGACGCATTTCAATTCTCTCTTTGCATTACCAGACTAATAACATAATGAAAAATCATTGTATCCACCACTGGAGAATGTGTCTCCTCATAATCAATTATGGGTCTTTTGCGAAATTCTTGTGCTACCAATTTTTCCTTATATCATTTTCTTTTTAAATGTTGATTCGCACAAAAGACCTTTCCATATCAATATGTTTTACAACTTTTGCTGTATGGACTACTAGTCCAAAAGCTTTCCATTTCGATAGAGAATTAAACTCTGCCTCTTTTGCGTCTTTCCATTTTGGCCAATTATTTCTTGTACATCAAAAGGCAGGTCTTAAATCTTGATCCTCCTTTCAAGCGCTACCTTGCATACAAAAGTATAACGACGTCGATTTTGTTTCGATTCCATACATTTCATAGACATGATACTACACAATGAGATCTCTTTATTTCAAGTACCTGAAGTTCTTCTAGAACCATCATGTCTTATGAGCTGTTTTTACTATAACCTCGACATGACCATCTTTATTACTTGCTCCAATTTCTCGAGGATTTTTATTCTTTGGAATCGACTAGTCACCACGCTTCAGGCGTGCAGTAAGCTTATTGCCAACATATGATTGTCCTTCCCGGACACTTATCTTAAATGGAGCATTAGCAATTGGTATATGTGACTTGATTAGCTATTCATCATATTTAGGTCAGTTAATGCGTCTGGTAATTAATTCGCTAATCTTTGTGAATGAATTATCCTTTGAACTTCTTGTTCACATTGTTTAGTATAAGGATCAATGATATTTCATTCTAACTCATTTCTATTTACAACTGCCTTTTATCTCCCCTTGATGTTGGGAATGTTAATCCATTGAGATGGATAACAATTAATTGAGCCATAAATAAATACCTCATTAAAGGCTCTATTCATCATCATATATTCCCAACCACCTTTTGAGGTCCCATCTTTGTGCGTCATGGTGGGTCAATTTCAATATATGTTGCACAACAAAAATCTTAGATGGGCAATATTTGGTTCCTGACCAAAAACCAACTATAATGGGGAGAAATTATTACCACGTATTGGCTTGATGTGAATAAATGTTACTGCATATAAAATCAAATGTAAACATGAACTTTTGCTCTCATGATCATTGACGTTGCAATCAATAATAGACGTTTTAGTGATCATCTGAATGAAAGCAATATGTGTATAAACATAAGCTACTAGTATTTCAATATTTAGGAATTGAATTCACCAAATATGCCATTTTGAAATAATGTGCTTGATATCTTATTAGTTACGCCATATATCACACAAACTTCAGGTTGTATACTTGATAACCATTTAGACGATGCATCGATTTTAAATACTAAATGGTATCATGTTAGGATATGTGTATCCTTTAATCAATTCCAAAATATATAGTGATACTCACCCTACTTTATATGGCAAATATATAATATCTCTTAAGAGCAAACATTACATGCTATGTATCAGATTGAAGAATCTTTAAGTTCTTTATTATGTTCACATCATCATCGACTCGGTGTGGTCTTACCGGTCATGCCAGCTAATTAAATAATTATGATCTATAAACTAAACTTCTAGCTTATGATCAAATATGTATTACTTGCACGTATGTAATACAAAACATATGATATGAAAGAATGTATTGTAACTTTAATGTTCAAACCATCATGTTATATAATCACTCATTTTATTTGCCACATGTGGTGCTCAATCTCATTGGTAACATGATCCTTATTGCATTTTTGATGATTGATCTCATAATTAACTTGGCTATCATTATAGTCATTGATGGTTGATCACATCATGACCATCATTATAACTTCTGATGGTCGATCTCATTATCAACATAACCATCACTGCAATTTTCTCAATTATGTCCAAGATCATGAAATTTTCAATGATCGTTATATAATCACATTCACTTCAAGAAATGGAGTAAAATCAACCAAGCTTTATTATTTTCTTGGACATAAGAATATAAAGTCATTTCAAACCTTTCATACCCTTTTAATGGTATTGCTACTTCAGGAGCATATTTGAGGTATGACAAGCAAAATTTGTTCTATCCAATTTTCCCATATAAAATTGAGAAGTAATTATACTTACTCAATTACCATGATCATGGACTTTACACTGATAATCACATTCACTTCAAGGAATGGATTATAACTATATAACTTTCATAGTGGAATCATTACAACTTCTTAGTTATGTACATGATCTTAACCTTTATACCGATCATTTTTCATCACATTCACTTCAGGGAATGGATGAGAACTACACCACTTTCATGATGGTCGTTTCAAACCTTATATATTCTTTAATAATCTTGCTACTTCAAGAGCACATATAAGATATGACAATGGAAATTGTTCTAATCAACTTGTATAAAAAATCTTCTCATCATAAACACTAATTGAGAAGAAGTTATATGATCGAATTATTACGATTTATCGATCAAAATTCTTACAAGCTTCCATAAATTTATAATAAACCTTAGAGAGTTTTATCAGCATATTATCAATCTTAGATCTTTTATAAATTGATCAGGAGATATAGAAAATATGATACTTCAGATGTCATATCTTAACATATTTAACTCTTTCATGGTATTGATAATAAAGCAACCAACTTTGATCTTTTTTTGCATTTTCTAATAATCTCTAAATAAATACTTTAAAACATTTCAGAAACAAGGTTTATCATACAGAAAAATGATATATAAAATAATTATAACATCTAGAAGACAATACTATCATAACTTAACTAATCTTAAAGCAAAAGGATTTCATTAGATCATAAAATTCCTGAATAATCATTTAGCCAAAATTAAACAAAGACTGATACATGTAAAAACGAACTATATTAATGAATTCTAGGTATTGATGCAATCTGTTCAAAACCTACTCATAGTTATTCATATGATGTAAATCAATCCAATTACAGATTTGATTTTTATACCCACGTTAAAAGTTAGAATCAAAACAACAATTAAGTTTTAAGATAACTTGAACAACAATGCAAATAGAACATGACAAAGAGAATGTGACTTCACAAAAGTGTATAAACTACATTGATGCAACATTTGAAACCTCAACTATGTATATTTCCGACCTGTACAACTATCACTAAACATAAGGGTTATAATTACATATTTAGAGTCTACATTATATGCATTAAAATGCATGATTGTATATAGTAATAACTTTTGTTTTTAATATAATCTGCTAAATAAACCTTAAATCAATTGTATTAAACATATGTAAATAATAATAATTTTGTATCTAATCATTAATAAACAATTTATAAAAGCAAACATTCTAAACATTTAACCAAAAACATAATTATATAAATAATAAAGTATATACTGTGATGTGACCAGTTATGTTATAATTCACTAAACATGTTAGAAAAATAAAACATCATTTAACATACTTTGATGAAATAATAAATATAAATCTTCATCTAACTCAAAATCGTATTAGTTATAATATGGAGTATTTAGGGAGATTAAAGAGAATAACAAAACAAATCTCTAACATAACCCATAATTGTATGAATTACAATATGGATTATGCATGTGAGAATAAAGAATAATGCTAAGTTAGAGTATGTGGTATACCTAACGATGGTGCAAGCAGTTCGTGCTGATAACGTGTTGTGAAACTAGCCTAATAGCAAAGTAATATGAGAAGAAGAATAGGGAGAGAGAACTAGAATTTTCATTAATCAAGTGTATTTACAATAAGATACAATGAGGGTATATATATAGGAGTACAAAACTTGGAGAATAAGCTAATATAATTTAGGAAGTGATAACCACATTAATATAATATATTTATAACAAAAAGAAGAATACGTAACTACATGAACAATCAAGTTGAATATGTATTTTATTGCTATCCACATATCTTATCTATCAATATACCGTTTGTCGGTTGATATTTTCTATCATCTTCAACGTAACACCTATTCACGAATTATATGTAATTTTACACATATTGAAGGCATGTTTGTTTATACCTGTAAGTAGTTTGGACAGCTTTCTTCAACCTGCAAGTTCTTCAAAAATGGTGAAGTTAAATTATTGATCGGTATGTAGGTGTCGATTAGAGCGGTAAATATTGCTCTTTTTCCAGTCATTAAAGATACACGATATTGCAGAACTTAATTACCATACATATGAGATGACTGGTTTGATCATCCATTATGATAACAGTAGTTCTATCATCTAAGTAAGTTCTAGAAAGTCGTACACTTTTATTTCTTATCTATCAAAATAAACATTCTTGTTGAACATTAGGATCACAAAATTATGAACTAAACCATCAGGTTCGAACTCTTTATTAAACTCTCAAAATTTGACCCTACATGAACCTTTACATAAACTCTATTTATAATAAAATACTAAACCTACCACGAAACACTTAACAAATAAAACTAAACTGAAAAACCAATTAATTTAAACTAATTTATATATAAAATAATTCTAGCTCTATAGCCCCAATTTTTAAATATTTGAAAATTTCGGGTCAGGAATATTTACTCAAATGTCCATGCTTTTTCCTTCCGAACTTCCTCTTCAAGGATGAAACCACTCTTATTAATATCTAATATGCATCTTTACATTTTCTAAGCTTAATTATTTTAAAGTTTTATATATTTAACTAATTATGAATATTTAAAAGTTTAATGAGATTTCTTTTAGTTAATTATATTTATGTGTATACCTATTGATATATCCATGCATACCCATATACATATGCATACAAGGAGAATGCTGATTATTTAAACAGGGTACTCCAATTGAAGCTATTTGTAGTAAATGTGATAAAACATTCTAAGAGCAACTTGTGTGTCACACCCTCAAATTCCACTTGCGGAGTTTTACCGCGAGGCGTGTGACAAACCAGGATCCAAGTCAACGGTCACAATTACCAACACTATATGAACGTATGTAAATTTAAAAACACAAGTTTAAACCATGACATAACAGCGGAAGCTTTGTTTACAACTCAAAATCCAAAAGTATTCAAACTTGTTCGACATTCAAAAACCATGAACCCTAAACTAGATGCCGTGCAGACGCGTGCGCCTAAGCCCTGGGATGCTACCTTAGCGACCTGAGAAAAACATGCCAAAAATATGTCAGCACAAAAATGCTGGTGAGTTCACAGGTTTGCAATAAAAGTTACCAAGTTCGCCCTGTCCATGCTATGTAAAATGTATACCAAAGTACGCTAGCTAGGCGTATGTTTTGTTACTACTACGATTAGGAACCATTACTGACGCGCATACCCATAAGTGTTTGTGCCCGAATAGTATACCGTTACTGTTTGAGACAATATGCACCCGCCCGGCCTCCAACCAACGGGTGGGGCAGGTCACGCCCAATAGATCTATCCACATTTCCCCGTTGTGCTACCTCGCACATTCATGGTTTCCCCCGGGACTTCCAAAGATCGTATAGTAACCCAAAATAACCCATAGTATGACAGTTGTTACCAAGATACAAGTTTAAGGCATGTTTTCTCCCCCAAAAGTAAAACCAGTTAAAGTGGGGCCGTGAACTCACCTTAGGTTGCGTTATTCGAAAATGATTAAAAATCAGCAAGCTATGCTAGCCCCGTATAGCGGCGACCTAACATATGACAGTTATAAGTACTTAGACTAATAACCCGTAGGTTAGTTAGCCCCTAGATGTCCAGACCATAACCAAGTTCATTTGAAAACGCGTTGACTGTTTAACCGACCATCTGGACAAGACTCGACATCCCATTGGTGACCCGAGACTCCACATGTTAACCTCATACACTGTGACATACAATTCATGCAACAATACTTAACACGTGTTAAAGTTCAACAAGTCTAGCATATAGCTCAATCAGTGCATAAATAAGCCCGAGCACGTTTTACCATGTTACTAGGTATGATACGGGGTTCCTAGCATGTTCCTAGGTGTCAATTCAGGTCTCGGAATGCCAAAACGCACTTACAGCAGCAGTACATGCGATTAGGGGAAGTTAACTAGCAATTAGGATAGTCAACTGGTGATTAGGAAGGCTGATCGCCTATAGTATAAGCATTTAGGCTCTAATCGCCCTCAACAACAGGCGATTAGGCCTATTCTGGTGTCTTATAGGCGATTAGGGCTATAAGACATGCAATTCAGGGTTTAACTAGTGATTAGGATCGTAATCACCCTCAGTGAAGGCGATTAGGCCCCCAATCGCCCTCCCTATAGGCGATTAGGCTCCTAATTGCCCTCAGCATAGGCGATTGGGCTCCTAATCACCTTCAGCATAGGCGATTAGGGCCCCCAATCGCCCCCTGCAGTCCTGTTCCGATTTTTCGCGCGTTTAACCCTCCAATTCAGATCCGGAACGTGTGGAAACACCAAATATCAATCATAAAACATTAACAAACATATTTCAAGCAAAACCCCTAAGTTATCATCATTCTAACAGTCCCGAATGCGAGCGTTTTCCCAAAGTAGTATGTTTAACATGTAACTATCATTTCAAGATGCAAAGTTTGCCCTAAATGGCAAATATCCAGATTTCACCTCATAATGACGTTGTCCGATAATATCCTACTGTTCTAGCATCATCCTAAAGCAAACCCTAATCATAACCAATCAACAAAACGCATCACAACATCATGGATTTCACATAATCCTTCAAACGGGTCTAAACATCTAATATGAACAATACACAACTAAAACCATCCAAACTCCTAGGATGTCATCATACTAACTCATACAAGTTATAAACACATCAATAACACAAGAACAATCATTTTCCATCAATAAAAATCCTATCTTTTATGAATATAACACATATAACATGCACAAAGGTTAGGGTTTATTTAGAAACTGTTTTTAATGGGTTTTCAAAGACAAAAGCGTTTAGAAATCAGGTCTGGACCTTTAGGGAACAAAACATAATAATACAAAGGTTTGGGAATGAAGAACACACCTTGGATTTATGAGAAAATGATGTGTAAAGCTTGGAAATGTGTGTTTTGATGCAAAAACGTGTTCCAGAGGGTGTTTGTGAGTTGGGATAGGTTATGGGACGGCTAGGGTTGCACAAATGATGTTTTACAAGTCAAGGGTGGTATTTATAGGCGTTTCTAGTCGTTTAAAACATGTCAGGCGATTACGCAGCAGTGCAGGCGATTAGGCCTCCCAATCGCCCTCAGCTATAGGCGATTAGGGCCTAATCATCCTCACTATAGGCGATTACAGCTCCTAATCGCCTATAGGAGCTTCCTAATCGCCTATACACCTAGGTGATTACGCGTAATCACCTACAATGTCATGCAATCACGTGTAATCGCTGTTTTAACATATGTAAACACGTATACACATACCGACAAGTCACATAAGGATTATAAACACATAATTCATGAAAACAACACGTTCACACCCGTTCACCAATTCCCGGGACTCGAGCCTGTGTGTTTACTAAGGTCCGACGATTCTACGAATCGTCAATTCTTGTTCCCATGGTAATGGACCGACATCTAATGACCCTTTAAACCGCAGTAACGACTCCCGAACCATAACACGACTCAACCGACCCAGTTAAGTATAATATACGCGTGACTCGCTAAGGTAGACCTTAACCTAACCAATGTTATCAACCTGAGCTTGCCGGGTGTCACATTGTGTTGCAGTATTGTTACCGTGTGACAAATTATTTGTCTACCAAAGCAAGAATGAACCGTAACGTTTAACAACATTTTCATATTTTAAGAATCATAAGAGCTGGTCTGTAGATTTTGAGTGCCCTATTTTGTTTTTTTAAATCGTTGCATTTGATTGATGTGGATTTTTCATTATTGGGAGGAACAATATCTAGAACCAAAATCAATTTTACGATTTTAAGTTTTACTTGGTCATAAAATGGTGTTATGATTCAACACTCATATTAACAATAAACATGCATAAGTTCTTTAATTGCGTCCAAATTATGTTGATCTGTAATCCAAATTTCATCTAGGTTTTAATTTTTAATTTAATGTCTATTCAAGCTTTATAATATTTTATCCTAAAACAACGCGTTAGCTGCTTTATGTTTACATCTGCATTAATGGAATGTCCCTTATAACAATACTAGTTACATCTTTTAAAGTTTTAGTTATAAAACATTTCGTTGTAGGTGAAATTTGGATTATTTCAGTTAATTAATAAATATTTGTTTATGTTAGATTCTTTTAGTTAAACATGCATTGCAATAATCACTTGTACATAAAAGCATTTCTTTTTTGTACATTTCAATCTACACATCGATATTGACTAAGACAAACATCAAAACGTCGAAAAAAATGAACAAGTCGTCTTGGTATTTTTGAATGTTTTTAAAACATAATAGTTTAAAAGTTATCATATGATTAAATAAAAGAATCATAGTTTTGTAGGGGGACGAGAGAAAAGTGTAACTACTAACTAAAAATGAGGGAATTAAAATAACTAAAATGAGGTACTAAAGTGTAAAAATGTTTGAATGACTATTTTACCCTCATTTTAGGGTGCTTAACGAAAATAAAGTTCCTAACTTTTGGATATCTTAAACTACCCCTCCCTCATGCATTATAATATAGTACTAGTGGGGTGCCCGCACGTTGCGCGCGGGGAACACAACATTTAGGTTGGTGATTTTAAAGATGTGCACAAGGTGGTTAGGTTCGGTTTTGAGGCAAAACTATAACTAAACCAAGCCAGTTTAGAGTTGAACTTTTTTCAAGCTAAGTTCGAACGACGGTCAACATATTTTATTATAAGAGCCAAACCTTTAACTTATTTTTGCCAAAATGTCTAAAATAAACTAAATGATGTGAACTTAAAGGTAAACTAAAGTTGAAAATGAATGAGAAAGAAGAAAATTCTTAAATTTTGGCATAATGTAGGCAACAGAAAATCCTCATATCACAAAACATTTGAAACTGAATGATGTGAATTAAGAAAACAAAAGAACCCAAAAGTACCATAATCACAAATAAAAAAACAAATGGTAGAAAATTTGCTCCAAACTAAAGCAAAGAGGTTTCTTCGAGAAATCACGTGGATCATTGGATCTTTGTCCTCATGATAAGATGCCTACAATGTAATACAAAGTAACAACTCATACTCACCAACAAGCAAGGGAACATTAAGTGTGCGTTCTTTCTTCGACATTTTACTTATGTTTAAATCATAAGCCCCGAAACAATCTTTTGTGGTCCATTTCCCCAACTTGGAATGATAGACACTATATACTTTATCATCAGCCTCCCCTTTGTTTATATATCTTCTTCCCTAAATTTCAAACATGCACCATATCGATTTCAATTACCCCATTAGAAACATCTAGATTGATTAAATAACTACTTGAGTGAAAACCTAAAACCCCTAATTCATGAGTTTAGTGTTTGATACAAACAAATTTCGAGCATATCATCCATAAGAATAGCAAAAAGAAAGTCAACAAAAAAGATACAAAAACATGAGTAAATATATACTGGTGTAGGTAAAAGCTTCGAAGCATTATGTGGAAGTCCAACACCGTCAACCATTCAGGGATGTTTAGATGATCCATTTGTCTGCATATAACATATATGAAACAATTATTCATGAGTGTTTGATATACATGATTAAACGACTTTCGTATTTAATTGCAACTTTATTTTACAAAGTTAAAACACCATGGGTTCCTCTTCAGTGCCACTGGTTGCAACTTTGACCTACTTAAGCGTTTCAAATTAAACCTCCTAGTAAATGCCAGAGAATGATCACCCTAAAAATACAAAGCAGTTGTCATGTACCCAAAATCGTTATCAAGTATAAAAATAGAGAACAAGAAGTCGTAGCAATGATGATTAAAATCAATGCTGGTAGCCTAACCACTGCCTTCACCATCGATTGGTTCCATCACGGATTGACTGATTTCCCATTTGTGGTTTGGATTTTGGCTGAAGAATCATGACTAAAATTTGAGACGATTCATGTGCGATTAGTGTAGCAGCAACGACGACATTGGGACACTATTCCGGCAGCGGAGGTGTTACTGCAACAACAATAACAATATGAGAGGGAGGATGAAGCGAGCAGTATATGAGATTTATAGTCGGTTTATGATTGCATGTTTTCAATAGGTAATGAATTATATTAAACTCTCCATCCGTTTCAACCTTTGGTTTCCAATTATTATGAATTATATTAAACTCTCCATCCGTTTCAACCTTTGGTTTCCAAGAGGAGATAACTTCAACTTTTGAACTCCTTCTTTCAAGTTTCAAACTCAGCATTAAATTATCACCTGTGGTCTCAACGTATACTAAATTTTAATAAATACCAAGTAGTATAGATTAAAAAGTATAAAAAGACAATTAAAAGTCAATCTTACCCCTTAACTAACCTTTTTTAGTATTGTACTATAAGCATAAACGTTTGTAAATTACTTAAATTTTGTGGTCATCCCTCCCTCATGCTTTATATATGAAAATTAAAAGTCAATTTTACCCCTTAACTAACCTTTTTTAGTATTGTACTATAAGCATAAACGTTTGTAATTACTTAAATTTTGCGGTCATCCATCCCTCATGTTTTATATATAATATAGATAGATATAGATTTAAGATGATATAATATTCTAGATAAGCTGTCATTTTAGTCCATGTAGGTTATCCAAAAATGCTATTTTCATCTAAAATGTTTCTTTTTCTAATACGCCTCTTTCACGTTTTCACTTTTTGCAATTTTCATCTGTCACACTAACATCATCCATTCCAATGTTGTTAAGTCACGGGCATTCATCAACTTACCTATAATTTTTTTTTTGCCATTATCATCTTTTAAACTACAATTTGTTAAACCTTTCATAGTCTCGTTCTCTTCAGGGTTATTTTTAACATTTTCTAAATATGCATGTTAAAGTTTTTATTCAAACCTTATGTCTTTGCGTATGCGTTTAAAATATAAATCAACTCCTAAATCATCTAACTTTAGTGTAATATATTAGGATTATAACATGAATCCATGAATTATTGGCCGTTAATAACATGTGAAGGGATATGGGCCCAAATCTACAAAGAATTATGAGAGGTCCATACCTAAGGAAAGCCCAAACCAAATCAGTTGGCAGATCCTGTTGTCTGCGGAGAAGCAAGTACGCGGATGCGTGTGCTGAACCAACACGCGCGCACGTGGGTATCTCCACCTCAACCTCTATGAGTGCCTTGCAAGTAAAGTCACATGAGCACGAGGAAGACAAAAGGAACATTGTACATTACAATATGAACCAATCATATTGAGGGGATGTGTGACAGAGATCATGTTGCACGTCCAACCAATGAGGAATCACCAGCAAGGCAAATCCCAATATCCGTTTATGGACGTGGGGACCAGAATGTACAACTAACAACGATATGAGACCAATTAGGGAACTCCACTAAACCTTACGGCTGTCACCACGTGTTCGCGCCTTGCACGCAGGAGACATAAAGTACAGTTCTCATCCGCATGGACCAATAAGATCACACGTGGCCACCTCACCAACGGTCTCCACTAATAACCACCAATAGAGGAGACAAAGGTACAATTGACAAAGAGAATTAGCCAATCAGAGCGTGTCAGGTCTGCAACTGTGACACCCGGCAAACTCAGATTGATAACATTGTTTGGGTCAAAGTCTACCTTAGCGAGTCACGCGTATATTATACTTAACTAGGTCGGTTGAGTCGTGTTATGGTTCGGGAGTCGTTACTACAGCCTAGAGGGTCGTTAGATGTCAGTCATTAACCAGGTATGCAAGTCTCGAGTCCCGGGAATTGGTGAACGAGTGTGAACGTGTTTGTTTACATGTATTATGTGTTTATAATCATTATGTGACTTGTCGGTATGTGAAAACGTGTTAACGTATGTTAAAATAGTGTTTAACGCGCAAAAAATAGGAAGTAAGCTGCAGGGGGCGAGTAGTGGGCTACTCGTGTGTATCAGGGGGTGAGTAGGGGCTACTCGTGTGTAAAAGGGGGCGATTAGGCCTATCCGTGTGGCCTAATCATGTGCTGCTAATCCCTAATCGCCTGTTGCAGCCCCGACGACTAGAAACGCCTATAAATACCACCCTTGTATTGCAAAACATCATTTTAGAAACCCTAGCACACCCCAAAGCCATTACACACTATACCCAACCTCTGTAACACGTTTTTGATCAAGAAACCACATTTACAAGATCTTACACCAATCTTTGCTAAAATCTAAGGTTTGTTCATCTTCTTAAACCTTGTTAATGATAAAGTTTTACTCCCTAGAGGTCCAGACCTGGTTTCTAAGTATTTGTGTCTTTGAAAACTTGTTAAAAACAGATTATAAACAAACCCACACCTTCATGCTTGTCCTATGTTATGTTATCATGCAAAGATGAGATTTTTGATATTAAAACGTGTTTGTTTCCATGTGTTTGATATGTTTCTGACTTAAATGAATCATTAGGATGATTGTCTATGAATTTGGGAGCATATAGTTGTGTTTTGATGATATTTGATATTTTGACCCGTTTGGGTGATTTTGGGAGACTTAGTGTGATTTAATATGTTTTGATGATTCTAGAGGATTAGGGTTTGCTCTAGGATGATGCTAGAATAATAGGAAAGGATTGGACAACGTTGTTATGTGATGAAATCTGAGTATTTGCTATTTAGGGCAAGTTCTTGCATGTTGATGTGATGTTTACATGTTAAGTTTACTATTTTGGGAAAACGCTCGCATTCGGGTCTGTTAGAATGATGATAACTTAGGGGTTTTGCTTGAAATATGTTTGTTAATGTGTTAGGATTGATATTGGGTGTTTACACATGTTTCGGATCTGATCTGGAGGGTTAAACGCGCGAAAAAGTGGCACAGCCCTGCAGGGGGCGATTAGGAATCCTAATCGCATGATGCAGGGGGCGAGTAGGAAAGGTTAGGGGCGAGTAGGCCCTAATCGCCTACTGTGTCAGGCAATTAGCCTCCTAATGGCTAGTTGACTTTTCCTAATGGCTAGTTGACTTTCCTAATGGCATGATTAGCTAATTTAAGCATAGTTTGACATCCCGAACACGAAATGACACCTAAGAACATGCTAGGAACCCCGTGGGATGTCCGATAACCCGGCAATACACGTGTGGGCTCGTATATGCGATATATGAACTATATGTTGACTTCAGTGAACTGTTATGCGTATTAAGTGCTTGTTTGCTTGTGATTGCATGATTTCTCATTCTTAGCTAACGCGTGAGTCGTCGGGTCACCAATGGGACGTCGGGTCTTGTACAGTTGGTTAGTCTAACAGTCAACGTGTTTTCAAACGAACCTGGTTATGGTCTGGACATTTAGGGACTAACTAACCTGCGGGTTATTAGTCTAAGCACTTGTAACTGTCATATGTTAGGTCGCCGCTTTACGGGGCTAGCATAGCTTGCTGATTTTAATCATATTTGAAGTAACGCAACCTAAGGTGAGTTCACGGCCCCACCTTAACTGGTTTTACTTTTGGGGGAGAAAACATGCGTTAAACTTGTGTTTGGTAACAACTGTCATACTATGGGTTACTTTGGGTTACTATACGATCTTTGGAAGTCCCGGGGGAAACCATGAATGTGCGGTGTAGCACAACGGGGAAATGTGGATAGATCTATTGGGCGTGACCTGCCCCACTCGTCGGCTTGGAGCCGGGCGGGTGCATATTGTCTCAAACGGGAACGGTACATTATTCGGGCAATGCTTCTGGGTTTGCGAGTTAGTAATGGTTTTCCAATCGTAGTAGTGACAAAACATATGCCTAGCTAGCGTACTTTGGTTTACATATTTGCATAGTATGGACAGGGTGAACTTGGTACTTTTATTACAAACCTGTGAACTCACCGACATTTTGTGCTGACGTAACTTTTGGCATGTTTTTCTCAGGTCGCTAAGGTAGCATTCCAGGACTAGGGCGCACGCGTCTGCACGGCGTCTAGTTTAGGATTCATGTTTTCGTATGTTGAACGATTTGGATTACTTTTGGATTTTGGTTTGTAAACAAAGCTTCCGCTACGGTTTAATGGTTTTAAACTTATGTTTTTAAATATGCATGCGTTCATATAGTGTTGTTTATTGCGACCGTTGACTTGGATCCTGGTTTGTCACGCGCCTCGCGGTAAAACCTCGCAAGTGGAACTTGAGGGTGTGACAGATTGGTATCAGAGCGATTGGTTATAGTGAACTAGGACTGCATGTAGAGTCTAGACTATAGCCGAGTCGCACACACACTAGACGGTCACATGGTACTAGACGTCATAGTGGGTAACATATGGACTTGTCGGGGTGTCTCTAAATCATCAAACTCTTTGTGTTACATCATCCGCTCTTCTGTGTTTTAGGCTGCTATTTCCTTAGGCAGTGTGGTGTATTGGAGTGACTTGTGTACTTTTGAGATCTGTCCAAGGCTCGGACATCTCCCCTTCGTACTCCAATAAACACACTCGCCCCAGAACTGCCGTGACATTTATGTCATTACGATGTACGGCTAAGCATCCGTGTCCGGTGACTTGAACTTTAATCTAGGAGAACACTAGGAGGACCATGTAGAGCGGTTTATCATTTCGGGTGCACACGAAATCATAAACCGAAATGCATGAAAGCCCTAGTGAGCTCTGGGTTTGAATGGATGGTCCTGGATTGGATCTAGCTTTGATTATGTGAACACTAGTGGTTGTCACTAGCTGAGAATCTGAACTTTCCCTCGCTCTTGTTTCCAGAATCATGTCTGGAGTTCGCGGTGGACGTAGAGGCGGTGGTCGTACCGGTGGACGCGCTGGTGGCGGTGGTCGTGGAGGTGTGAACCTAACCCAGGAGGATCTGAACAACTTGTTACAGGCTGCCTTTCAGGCAGGACACAATGCCCATGGCGGTAAGTTGATCCTATCAGCTTTGCCTCGCTGTGAGCATGGTATCTTTCTTTAGTGGTTTTCTTACGTGTTTTGTTTCAGGTGGTGTTGTTAATCCACCCCCAGTTATGTGCACGTACAAGATGTTTCGGGACTGTAAGCCCCATGATTTCTCTGGCACTGAGGGGGCTGTGGGCTTGCTCAAGTGGCTGGAGAAGGTGGAGTCGGTGTTCTTGATGTGTAACTGTCTTCCTGAGGATCGAGTCAAGTATGCTGCCGCGCTCTTCCAGGATGTTGCTTTGACCTGGTGGAACTCTACTACTCGGAACATGGGTTTGGGGGAAGCTTACGCCATGCCATGGGAGAATTTCGTTCAGCTTTTGAAGAGGGAGTACTGTCCCAGGGAAGAGATCCAGAAGTTGGAACATGAGGTTTGGAACCTCAAGATGGTTGGGTCAGAAATTGAAGAGTACACTGTGAGGCGTAATGAGTTGGCGGTGCTGTGTCCTGATTTGCACGTACCAGAATACAGGAGGATCGAGCACTACATTTTGGTGTTAGTACCAGAGATAGCAGGGTTGGTGGCCGCGGGAAATCTTCCTACTTATGCAGAGGTGGTCCGGTCGGCTCATAGGATGACTAATCTGAAGGTGAATGAGGGTATTCTGCCTGCCCGTGGTGCGACTGTCAAAGCTCCGGAGAGTAACAAGCGCAAGTGGGATAATGTTGGTAAGGGTTCAGCATCAACTCCGTCACAGCAGGGTAAGAAGTATGATGTTGGGGGGTTCTTCTTCTTCGGGCTCTAAACAGGGTGGTTATGCTGGGAAACTTCCAAAGTGCAGCAAGTGTGAACGGCACCATCAGGGGAACTGCGACCGTGCTCGTTGTCATCGCTGCCAGCAGATTGGGCATTTTGCTAAGGATTGTAGGGTGAATCTTTCGTCTTCTCAGGGTCGTACTGTTGTCCCTACTCTTGCTGCTCAGGGGACTTCGGGAAACAGGGTTGTTTTAATTGTGGTGAGGCTGGTCATTTCAAGAGGGACTGCCCGAAACTGAAGCAGGGCGGGGACGTGAAGAACGGAAACGGTAACGGGAACAGTGGGGGCGGTGGCAGGAACGCACGCGCCTTTGTCATTGGAGCCGTGGAGGCTAAACAGGACCCCGACACAGTTACCGGTACGTTCCTTCTCAATAATCGCTCTGTTACTGTTTTGTTTGATTCCGGTGCCGATAAAAGTTTCATATCTTTGGAAGTTAGCCGATTGTTAGATATAGTGCCCGTTCCCTTAGAGGCTAAGTATTTGATCGAGTTGGCTGACGGTAAGAAGATTGAGGCGACTTGTGTCCTTCGGGAGTGTCACCTAGAGTTGTCGGGTTTGTCTTTCCCCATCGACCTTATGCCTGTACCCTTGGGTAGTTTTGATGTCGTTGTAGGCATGGATTGGTTATCGTTGTATCGTGCGGAGATCGTTTGTTTCGACAAGGTTATTCGAATTCCTCTACCGGATGGAGAATTTCTTTCGGTACATGGTGAAAAGAGCGGTGCTCCGCTAAGTCTCATCTCCAGCATGAAAGCCCTTAAGTATCTTCGTAAGGGTTATTCGGCCGTTTTGGCGCTTCTTTCTGTTCCCTCTACCGATGAGAAGAAGATCGAGGATATCCCTGTGGTTCGCGAATTCTCTGATGTTTTTCCCGATGATCTACCTGGTCTACCTCCCCATCGTCAGGTTGAGTTCGGTATTGATCTTGTACCGGGCGCTGCTCCTATTTCTCGAGCCCCCTACCGTCTTGCACATCCCGAGATGCAGGAATTATCTAGCCAGTTGCAGGAACTCTTGGATAAGGGTTTCATCAGACCAAGTTCTTCCCCTTGGGGAGCCCCGATTTTGTTCGTGAAGAAGAAGGATGGGAGCCTTCGGATGTGTGTGGATTACAGAGAGCTGAACAAGGTGACCATCAAGAACCGTTATCCTCTTCCTCGCATTGATGATCTCTTTGACCAGCTCCAGGGTTCTAGCTACTACTCCAAAATCGACTTAAGGTCCGGCTACCACCAGTTGCGCGTACAGGAAGCTGATATTGCGAAGACTGCCTTTCGTACACGTTATGGCCATTTCGAGTTCTTGGTCATGCCTTTCGGTCTCACTAACGTACCGGTGGTTTTCATGGATTTGATGAACCGCGTGTGCAAACCTTATCTTGATAAGTTCGTCATCGTGTTTATTGATGACATCCTGGTTTACTCCAAGAACAAAGCTGAACATGCGGAACACTTGCGTTTAGTTTTGGAACTTTTGCGACGGGAACAGCTTTATGCTAAGTTCTTGAAGTGTGACTTTTGGTTACGCGAAGTTCAATTCCTAGGACATGTGGTTAATGAACTAGGGATTCATGCCGATCCGGCTAAGATCGAAGCAATTAAAGACTGGGCAGCACCAAAGACGTCATCTGAGGTGCGGCAATTCCTAGGTCTTGCGGGTTACTACCATCGTTTCATTCAAGGGTTTTCGAAGATCGCTCAACCCCTCACCTCTCTTACTCAGAAGGACAGAAAATTCGACTGGGGTGAACCGCAAGAATCAGCGTTCCAAAAGCTGAAGTCCAAACTCTGTTCTGCTACTATTCTATCCTTGCCTGAGGGCACTGAGGACTTCGTTGTTTACTGTGACGCTTCGATTCGGGGTCTCGGTTGCGTGTTAATGCAACGCGAGAAAGTGATGGCCTACGCTTCTCGTCAACTCAAGGTTCACGAGAGGAACTATACCACCCATGACTTGGAGTTAGGTGCAGTGGTGTTCGCGTTGAAAATTTGGAGGCATTACTTGTACGGTACCAAATGCACCATCTACACCGATCACAAGAGTCTCCAGCATATTTTCGACCAACAACACCTGAATATGCGACAGCATCGCTGGGTTGAACTCCTGAACGACTATGACTGCGCCATTAAGTACCATCCTGGCAAGGCGAATGTGGTGGCAGACGCCTTGAGCAGGAAGGAATCAGCAAACCCTCGTCGCGTTCGGGCGTTGCAACTCACTATCCACTCTTCTCTCCCTGACCAAATCCGTTCTGCGCAGCTAGAAGCTTTGAAGGAGGAAAACCTTAAAGCTGAGACCATGCACGGTGCTGATAAGCACCTCGAGCAAAGGCCTGACGGCTTGCACTATTTCGCAGAACGCGTATGGGTTCCATTATTCGGGGGATTGCGGGAGCTTGTCTTGGATGAAGCTCACAAATCCCGGTATTCTATCCACCCTGGCTCGGACAAGTTGTACCAAGATCTAAAGGTACTCTACTGGTGGCCAAACATGAAGGCTGACATAGCCTCCTACGTGAGCAAATGCTTGACCTGTGCCAAGGTCAAGGTGGAGTATCAGAAGCCTTCTGGTCTCCTGGAGCAACCTGAAATTCCTGAATGGAAGTGGGAAAGGATCACGATGGACTTTGTCACTAAACTACCTAAGTCACCTAGTGGTTGTGATAAAATATGGGTGATTGTGGATCGGTTGACGAAATCAGCCCATTTTCTTGCCATTAAAGAAACCGACACTATGGATCGTTTGGCTCGTCTCTACCTTAAGGAAGTTGTTTCTAAGCACGGAGTGCCGGTTTCTATCATTTCGGATCGTGATTCTCACTTCACTTCGCATTTTTGAAAATCCTTGCACAAAGCTTTGGGTACCCAGCTGGACATGAGTACAGCTTACCACCCACAAACTGACGGACAGAGTGAACGAACAATTCAAACCTTAGAAGACATGCTTCGGGCATGTGTGATTGATTTTGGCAAGAGTTGGGAGATTCACCTGCCGTTAGTGGAGTTTTCCTATAACAACAGTTACCATGCGAGTATCAAGGCAGCTCCGTTCGAGGCTCTATACGGGCGGAAATGCCGATCTCCTCTTTGTTGGGCTGAGGTGGGTGAGAGTCAACTCACTGGGCCTGAGCTAGTGTACGAGACTTCGGAAAAGATCGTACAGATTCGTAACCGTTTAGCAGCGGCGCGGGATCGGCAGAAGAGTTATGCTGATCGACGTCGCAAGCCATTAGAGTTCCAGGTTGGGGACAGGGTACTTCTGAAAGTTTCACCATGGAAGGGCGTCATACGCTTTGGAAAGCGTGGAAAACTTAACCCTCGGTACGTTGGACCGTTTGCAATCCTGGAACGGATTGGACAGGTGGCATATCGACTTGATTTACCGGCGGAGCTCGGTAGTGTGCACAACGTCTTCCATGTGTCTAACTTGAAGAAATGCTTGGCTGACGAATCTCTTATTGTTCCACTAGAAGAGATCAAGGTTGACGATCGTCTTCGCATTGTGGAGGAACCTGTTGAGATCCTCGATTACAAGATTCGTAGCCTTCGTCGGAGTAAAATCCGTATTGTTAAAGTTCGCTGGAACATGAACTGTGGACCGGAATACACTTGGGAACGCGAGGATTAGATGAAGTCTAAGTATCCTCACCTCTTTCCTAAGCGCGCTTTTGAATCGAGGCATGTTACTACTGCAGCTGAATGAATCTCGGGGCAAGATTCCTTCTAACGTGGGGATGATGTGACAACTCGGGTAAATTCTCTCTTTTGGTTTCTATCTTTTTGTCGTTTCCTTTTGACTTGTGCAAATTTTCGGGACGAAAATTCTTTTAACGTCGGGATGATGTGACACCCGGCAAACTCAGATTGATAACATTGTTTGGGTCAAAGTCTACCTTAGCGAGTCACGCGTATATTATACTTAACTAGGTCGGTTGAGTCGTGTTATGGTTCGGGAGTCGTTACTACAGCCTAGAGGGTCGTTAGATGTCAGTCATTAACCAGGTATGCAAGTCTCGAGTCCCGGGAATTGGTGAACGAGTGTGAACGTGTTTGTTTACATGTATTATGTGTTTATAATCATTATGTGACTTGTTTGGTATGTGAAAACGTGTTAACGTATGTTAAAATAGTGTTTAACGCGCCAAAAATAGGAAGTAAGCTGCAGGGGGCGAGTAGTGGGCTACTCGTGTGTATCAGGGGGCGAGTAGGGGCTACTCGTGTGTAAAAGGGGGCGATTAGGCCTATCCGTGTGGCCTAATCGTGTGCTGCTAATCCCTAATCGCCTGTTGCAGCCTTGACGACTAGAAACGCCTATAAATACCACCCTTGTGTTGCAAAACATCATTTTAGAAACCCTAGCACACCCCAAAGCCATTACACACTATACCCAACCTCTGTAACACGTTTTTGATCAAGAAACCACCTTTACAAGATCTTACACCAATCTTTGCTAAAATCTAAGGTTTGTTCATCTTCTTAAACCTTGTTAATGATAAAGTTTTACTCCCTAGAGGTCCAGACCTGGTTTCTAAGTATTTGTGTCTTTGAAAACTTGTTAAAAACAGATTATAAACAAACCCACACCTTCATGCTTGTCCTATGTTATGTTATCATGCAAAGATGAGATTTTTGATATTAAAACGTGTTTGTTTCCATGTGTTTGATATGTTTCTGACTTAAATGAATCATTAGGATGATTGTCTATGAATTTGGGAGCATATAGTTGTGTTTTGATGATATTTGATATTTTGACCCGTTTGGGTGATTTTGGGAGACTTAGTGTGATTTAATATGTTTTGATGATTCTAGAGGATTAGGGTTTGCTCTAGGATGATGCTAGAATAATAGGAAAGGATTGGACAACGTTGTTATGTGATGAAATCTGAGTATTTGCTATTTAGGGCAAGTTCTTGCATGTTGATGTGATGTTTACATGTTAAGTTTACTATTTTGGGAAAACGCTCGCATTCGGGACTGTTAGAATGATGATAACTTAGGGGTTTTGCTTGAAATATGTTTGTTAATGTGTTAGGATTGATATTGGGTGTTTACACATGTTTCGGATCTGATCTGGAGGGTTAAACGCGCGAAAAAGTGGCACAGCCCTGCAGGGGGCGATTAGGATTCCTAATCGCCTGATGCAGGGGGCGAGTAGGAAAGGTTAGTGGCGAGTAGGCCCTAATCGCCTACTGTGTCAGGCAATTAGCCTCCTAATGGCTAGTTGACTTTTCCTAATGGCTAGTTGACTTTCCTAATGGCATGATTAGCTGATTTAAGCATAGTTTGACATCCCGAACATGAAATGACACCTAAGAACATGCTAGGAACCCCGTGGGATGTCCAATAACCCGGCAATACACGTGTGGGCTCGTATATGCGATATATGAACTATATGTTGACTTCAGTGAACTGTTATGCGTATTAAGTGCATGTTTGCTTATGATTGCATGATTTCTCATTCTTAGCTAACGCGTGAGTCGTCGGGTCACCAATGGGACGTCGGGTCTTGTACAGTTGGTTAGTCTAACAGTCAACGTGTTTTCAAACGAACCTGGTTATGGTCTGGTCATTTAGGGACTAACTAACCTGCGGTTATTAGTCTAAGAACTTGTAACTGTCATATGTTGGGTCGCCGCTTTACGGGGCTAGCATAGCTTGCTGATTTTAATCATATTCGAAGTAACGCAACCTAAGGTGAGTTCACGGCCCCACTTTAACTGGTTTTACTTTTGGGGGAGAAAACATGCGTTAAACTTGTGTTTGGTAACAACTGTCATACTATGGGTTACTTTGGGTTACTATACGATCTTTGGAAGTCCCGGGGGAAACCATGAATGTGCGGTGTAGCACAACGGGGAAATGTGGATAGATCTATTGGGCGTGACCTGCCCCACTCGTCGGCTTGGAGCCGGGCGGGTGCATATTGTCTCAAACAGGAACGGTACATTATTCGGGCAATGCTTCTTGGTTTGCGAGTTAGTAATGGTTTTCCAATCGTAGTAGTGACAAAACATACGCCTAGCTAGCGTACTTTGGTTTACATATTTGCATAGTATGGACAGGGTGAACTTGGTACTTTTATTACAAACCTGTGAACTCACCGGCATTTTGTGCTGACGTAACTTTTGGCATGTTTTTCTCAGGTCGCTAAGGTAGCATTCCAGGACTAGGGCGCACGCGACTGCACGGCGTCTAGTTTAGGAGTCATGTTTTCGTATGTTGAACGATTTGGATTACTTTTGGATTTTGGTTTGTAAACAAAGCTTCCGCTACGGTTTAATGGTTTTAAACTTATGTTTTTAAATATGCATGCGTTCATATAGTGTTGTTTATTGTGACCCTTGACTTAGATCCTGGTTTGTCACGCGCCTCGCGGTAAAACCCCGCAAGTGGAATTTGAGGGTGGACAGCAACTACCGGGTGCGTGACACGTGTACATGCCGCCACGTGTAACGACAGTATGCTCCCCCTTTATGTTTTATATAATATAACTAGGTGAAATCCCGTGTGATACACACGGGAGACCGACTCCTAAAACTTAAGGCCTGTTTAGTAAAAGACAATATTAAGAAAGCCAATCGTCTGCTGCCAAGAAGACTTGTTTAGTAGAGTCTGTTATTTCTTAAAAAAACATAAACAGACCAACTGTTATGGTCTGTTTAGTAAAACCCAAATTAATCATCAATCTATTGTTTTTAAAGAAAAAGTGTATTTCCTAACGTCTGTTCTTTTCACGATACCAGTTAACAATACTGATCAAATGCTTAATAACTGCATCTCTTAAAACAACACAAAAATATAAACCTACTGACGATTAATCCTCTTTTAAAAATACATATCGGATTTTTAATAACTGTAATTGTTTGTCTTTATTTGGTAGCATCTGTTCAAAAGCAGTTGCTTAATTAAACAGATTTTTTAAAAGAGCTGTTTGTAAAACAGTGTTGATTCAAACAGTTGTTAATTAAACGGTTTCTTTCAAAAACACATGCTCCATTAAACAGTTGCTACTAACAATGATATCACATAGATTTTTCATCGTTGTTTGCTAAAGACCAATCCTCTGTTGATTTTAACAATAGATCATTGATATACTGAAATTGCTATTTTTCATTAAATAAGTATAAACCATTATATATAAGGGACATAATATATAAAATAAAAACTTCAATATAATTAGAAGGATAATAATAAAAAAATACATTTAAATAACTAATTTGTAGTATTCAACAATTCCTTCAATTTTTTGTTTTTTTCTTTAAGAAAGTTTCGGTAAGAAATATATATTTTTTGTATCTCTTCACTGAACTTTTCATTTGTTTTTATATTTTCCAGTAGAAATGAAGAGGCCATCCATCTTTCACTTGAAACATTCGTAGCAATGACCTGATTAAATTTGAGATTGGTCTTCCATATGTGATATTCAAGCAAGCGCGTAGTACCTTCAATAACTTGAAGAATCTCCAAGTCTTCATCGTCTTTAAAACACTCCAAAATAATTTTCTGAATCTCTGACATTTTTTACCATTGGCTACTGCTGGAATCCATGTCAATAAGATTTTTATAAGATTGATAAACCTTTGCAGATGTAGAAGGTAATGTTGAATAGTGTGTTATAAAAAGAGATGAAATTCGAGTTTTATAGTAAAAACAATGCATTAAGCCATTAACTATAATGAATCTAATAATTACAATGAATTAAATATAGTGAATCTATTAACTACAATTCGCTTTTATTAATCTTGAATACATACAGTATTAATTTGTTTATTTTCCCACTGAAACAACTGTTCAAATTCATTTTTTTAAATTCAAATTTCATGACAAACACAAATACGGTTTACCAATATGACCGTATTTATTCATTTCCCATTGAACAAATCATGTTTTACATTTTTTACGTTATAAAAAATAAAAAAATGATTTCATTTCTGTCTTATCAAAATTGAACATGAAAAGGTTGTTTGATTTTTTTATTTATATAAGTAACTAAACATAATAAATATAAGTATATTATTTTTGATAAAATAGACGTTGCGACTTTATTTCAAATATACGAATAAAAAAAGATGTATTAATACATAATTTGATTGCAAAGTACCGATTATTAATTTTAGTTTGATTGAAAAATACTTAATAACCGTCCATCAATCGATAAAAAGACATTGTGAGTAACAATCGTTATCTAAAAATCATGACTTAATAACCGTCCATCAATTGAACTTAAATATTTAAGTTAACAAAAATAAATACAAAGTGGAAAGAATTGTAAAAGAAAAAAAAATACAAATATTGTTACTAATCTATTTTCCTTTGATAGTAAGAATCTTTCAAAAAATTTGTGGAAAAACATTACAAAGTGATATCATTATGCATATACAATGGAGAGATGTAAAGTGAGAACAGTTAAAAGAATATATAAAGATGAAAATGAATATTGGAAATTCCTACACTTTTATAAGATGAACATACTAACTATTCGTAACGTTGGTTTTCAACTTTATCAGTTAAATTTCAAGTAAATATAAAAGCATTACCTTCTCCTTCAAAATGTAGAAATATAAAAACATTTAAATTTCATCATCTTCAGCAGTTGACCTCTAACAGATATTGATTCTTACATAACTTTTTCACCTTCTCCTTCAAATACAATATCCTTGCCGTGATAATTTATGGCAGATTAAGATAAAATGTATATTCCGATTAATGTTGGTCATTGTTTTCTGGTGAACTTCTTCAAGAAACTCTTTCTCATCGGAATACTATATTTTAAAACTTGTAAGAAATAATTATAAATACTTTGCCTGTTTTTCTTCATCATTTAACTACAATACAATAATATTCTTATTTGAAAATCAAACATATAAAAAGATTTAAATTTGATAATCTTCATCAATTGAACTCCAATAACATATTCATACTTCCATAACTTGTTCCAACTTCTCCTTCAAATACACTATCCTTGCTCTGATCATTTGTTCCAGATTAAGATGAAATGTATTCCGATTAATGTTGCTCATTTTTTTCTGCTCAAGTTTTTCAAGAAACTCCAAATCATCCGAACACTCTATTTTCTCTCGGATGAATAATTTTTCAAAACCATTTTCATAGTTAACTATTACTACATCAAAATCACGAGAGTAAAACCAACTTACAACATGAAGTGACTTAAAGAATTTTTCATCATCGACACTTTGACTCAAAATTTCTATTAAGAAGATTTCATCTGAATATCAAAATTCATTGTTCTTTGAAACTTTATACGACTGTGTATGAAACTGTAAATCCATCTGGACTACTATTTCAATTGATAATTACTACTGATAATAATATACATTATATTTAAATACAAAATATATAAAAAATAAGACGTCATTTTCAACAATAAATTCAAACGTGGTAATTATTATTTGCAGCGACAACACCTAAGAGTTTATAAGACCTACAATAGAAAAGAAGAATCTAGATTATTTTATTTAAAAAATGACATTAATTTATTGTGTATAATACTTATTTTTAATTTTTAATATTAAAGAACTAAAATAATAATAACTTTGACAAATTATATAGTACTCATAGTTATATATCTTCAACTTCTTATATACTCTGTTTTATAACGACTGTTCACATGTAAACAGATGTTTTTATACAATTTAGAGTATGTTTAGTGTTAACAGTTATTTGATTGTAAGAATCTTTAAGAACACTTCTTAAAATGAATTTGACAAAATATCATTATGCATCTGAATACAAAGTAGGAAAGTGACAATCGTTGAAGGAATATAAACTTGAAAAAAGACTGTTGAAATTCCATGGTTTTAAATAGAATAAAAAATAACTATTAAGATTTGCTCATTTTATATAGATTGAAATAAAATAGGAACACAAAAATAACAAAATAAGTTTTTTTATAATGTCAAATATTTGTAACCATTATGTTAATCATTAAATTGCATACTCTATTTTACACTTATGTTGACTTATCAATAGATTTTCTAACATAAACTCTGTAATGGGAAATTCATTATAATTTATATACTGTTTGACAACATCTGTTGTGACACCCGGCAACTTCCGGTAACTAACTTTTGAAAACTTAGCAAGTCTACCTTAGCGAGTCACGCATACGTTACACAAAACACGGTCGGTCGAGTCGAGTCGCACGTCATTTGGGTTTTAACATACGTAAGTCTCGAGTCCCGGGGATTGGTGAACGAGTGTGAACGTGTTTACTTTCATGTATTATGTGTTTATAATCATTATGTGACTTATCGGTATGTGAAAATGTGTTAACATATGTTAAAACGGAGTTTAACGCGCCAAATACACAACACCTGGACTGACAGGCGATTAGCCTGATCAGTCAGGTGATTAGCTTGTGTCCAGGTGGCGATTAGCTTACTCCTGTAGGCGAGTAGCTTGTTTTTATAGGCGATTAGCACCTTTTCTTAGGCGATTAGCTTGTTTTCTTAGGCGATTAGCACCCTAATCGCCTGATACAACTTCATAATCGCCTGCAACATGTTTGACGACTAAAAACACCTATAAATACCACCCTTGACCTCCAAAACATTATTTACATAACCCTAGCCGTCACATAACATATCTTAACCCACAAACATCCTCTGGAACCCATTTTTACACACAAACAACCATTTCCAAGCTTATTCCATCATCTACTCTTAAAAACAAGGTGTGTTCTTCAAACCCAAACCTTTAAATGATTATGTTTTACTCCCTAAATGTCCAGACCTGACTTATAAAGGTTTTTGTCTTTGAAAATCCATTTAAAACCGTTTCTAAACAAACCCACACCTTTACATGTGTTATATGTGTTATATGTGATTAAAGATAGAGTTTTTGGGATCTAATCATGATTGTTTTTGTGTTATTATGATGTTTATAGCTGTTACAATTTAGTATGATGATGTCCTAGGAGTTTGGATGGTTTTGGTCGTGTATTATGGATACTTGATGTTATGACCCGTTTGAAGTATTTTGGATGATTTAGGATGGTATGGGGTGTGTTGTTGATTGTTTGATGTTAGGGTTTGCTCTAGGATGATGCTAGAACAGTAGGATGCTTTCGGACAACGTGATTATGTGATTAGATCTGGATATTTGCTATTTAGGGCAAGTTATTGCATGTTGATGTGATGTTTTCATGTTAAATTGCTATTTTGGGAAAACGCTCGCATTCGGGACTGTTAGAATGATGAAAACTTAGGGGTTTTGCTTGGAATATGTTTGTTAATATGTTAGAATGATTATTGGGTGTTTGCGCACGTTTCGGATCTGATTTGGAGGGTTAAACGCGCGAAAAACCACAATTGCTGCACTATAGGCGATTAGCAATCCTAATCGCCTATGTATTAGGCGATTAGGGGCATAATCGCCTAAAGGATGGGCTACTCGTGTGTTGTAGGTGGCGATTAGCCCCCTAATTGCTAGCAAGTCATGCAATTGTGATCCTAATTGCTAGCAAGTCATGCAATTGTGACCCTAATCACTAGTTAAACCCTGAATTGCATACCACATGACCATAATCGCCTGATATGCATGTGAATAGCCCTAATCACCTAACATAGGTGGCGATTAGCCCTGCTAATTGCCTGTTGACCATCCCTAATCACGTGTTGACTTTCCTAATTGCATGCTAAGTCCCTAATCGCATGAAATGCTGTTGTAAGTGTATTTTAACATCCCGAAACCCGATTCGACACCTAGGAACATGATAGGAACCCCGTGACATGCCTAGAAACATAGTAACACGTGTTCGGACTTGTTCGTACGTTATTTGACCTATGTGTTAGAATCGTTGAACTTTAACGCATGTTAAGGACTAAGTTGCATGATTTGAGTATGTTTGAGTATGAGATGAACACGTGGGGTCTCGGGTCACCAATGGGATGTCGAGTCTTGTACATTTGGTCAGTTTAACAGTCAACGCATTTTCAAACGAACCTGGTTATGGTCTGGGCATCTAGGGACTAACTAACCTACGGGTTATTAGTCTAAGTACTTGTAACTGTCATATGTTAGGTCGCCGCTTTACGGGGCTAGCATAGCTTGTTGGTTTAAATCACTTTCGAAGTAACGCAACCCAAGGTGAGTTCACGGCCCCTCTTTTATACGTTTTCTTTCGGGGGAGAAACATGCCACGCAATTTAACAAACTCAACGCTTTCGTGTAAACATGTAACTCTTTTGGAAACGCTTTACTCATTTTGAATACGTGACTGTTTTTGGGAAGTGACTTGTTGTAAACACGCTACGCTTTTGAAACACTTTTGGGAAGTAACACTTTTGGAAAGCAACACTTTTGAATGCAACGCTTTTGAAACACAACTCTTGATTTGCAACACTTTTGTTTACTACACGACGAAACAAGGAGTCCCGGGGGAAACCATGAATGTGCGGGGTAGCACAACGGGGAAATGTGGATAGATCTATTGGGCCTGACACACCCCACCCGTCGGCTAGGAGCCGGGCGGGTGCATATTGTCTCTAGTTTAGCAACACAAGCAACTCAAACACGGGCAGCAACTCAAGCAACGCTGTCAGTAATGGTTTCAGCATCACAGTCGTGGTAGTAGTAGGAAACGCTTGTTTGTTCGTTTGTTTATTCGTTTAACGTATCTTATGACATGGTATTTTGTGATCAACGCGCAACACACGGAAACTTATTGTAAACTTAAACCTGTGAACTCACCAGCATTATATGTTGACCCGTTTTTGGCATGATTTCTCAGGTCGCTAAGGTAGCAGCATCTCAGGGCTTAGGCGCACGCGTCTGCACGGCGTCTAGTTTAGGTTCATGGTTTTGTTATTAAACAAGTTTGGAAACTTTTGGGATTTAGTTTGTAAAACAATGCTTCCGCTGTTAATTCAAATGGTTTGGATTTATGTTTTTATTTTACGTATCTTATCATATAGTGTTGTTTATTGTGACCGTTGACTTGGATCCTGGTGTGTCACACGCCTCGCGGTAGAACTCCGCATGTGGTAATTTGAGGGTGTGGCAGATTGGTATCAGAGCCAGGTTATAGTGAACTAGGACTGCATGTAGAGTCTAGACTATAGCCGAGTCTCACACACTAGACGGTCACATACATTCGAGTCGTGTCTTTTGGTAAACATACTAACCTTGTCGGGGTGTCGGTATCCTTACCACACGGTGTCACATTGCTTATCTCATTCTTGGTTATTCCTAGCTTCACTTTATCTTCTCCTTCGGGTTTACAGTCGTGGGAACTTGTTTGATGATCTTTTGAGTTGGTTATATCTTCCTAAGATGTGGGTGTCGGGTGACTTGAGGTTCGAACTCGGGGCACGCCTTGAGGACCATGTAGAGCAATTTATCATTTCGGGTGCACACGAAATGATAAGTTGAAATGCATGAAAGACTTGGTGGATCTCGGGTTGGGATTAATGGTCACATTGTACCCAATCCTGGATTTTTCGTATTCTCTTGGTTTAGCGTTGGTGAAGGGTCTGAGTGTTTGTTTCTTGTCGTTCTCAGGAGATGTCTGGAATTCGCGGTGGACGTAGAGGCGGTGGTCGTACTGGCGGACGCAATGGTGGCGGTGGTCGTGGAGGGGTGAACCTAACCCAGGAGGATCTGAACACCTTGCTGCAGGCTGCCTTTCAGGCAGGACACAATGCTCATGGCGGTGAGTTGATCCTATCAGTTTTGCCTCGTTGTGAGTATGGTATCCTTCTTTTGTGGTTTTCTTACGTGTTTCGTTTCAGGCGGTGTTGTTAACCCACCCCCAGCCATGTGTACGTACAAGATGTTTCGGGATTGTAAGCCCCATGAGTTCTCTGGCACTGAAGGGGCTGTAGGCATGCTCAAGTGGCTAGAGAAAGTGGAGTCCGTATTCATAATGTGCAATTGTCTTCCCGAGGATCGGGTGAAGTATTCTATTGGGCTCTTCACAGATGTTGCTCTGACTTGGTGGAACAACATCACTAAGAACATGGGTATAGGTGAAGCCTATGCCATGCCATGGGAGAGCTTTGTGCAGCTATTGAAAAGGGAATACTGTCCCAGGGAGGAGGTACAAAAATTGGAACATGAGGTTTGGAGCCTCAAGATGGTGGGGTCTGAGATTGAAGAGTACACTGTGAGGCGTAACGAGTTGGCGGTGCTGTGTCCTGACTTGCACGTACCAGAATACAGGAGGATCGAGCACTACATTTCAGGGTTAGTACCAGAGATAGCGGGGTTAGTGGCTGCGGGAAATCTTCCTACTTATGCAGAGGTGGTTCGATCGGCTCATCGGATGACTAATCTGAAGGTGAATGAAGGTGTTTTACCTGCTCGTGGTTCGACTGTCAAGGCTCCAGAGGGCAGCAAGCGCAAGTTGGAAGGCTCGGGGAAGAGTTCGGCTCAAGAACAGCCACAGCAGCAGACCAGGAAGCTAGGGGCGGTGGGGTCACCGTCGACTCAGAATCAGGGTGGGTACACGGGAAAGAACCCTAAGTGCAACCAGTGCGGGTACCATCATGTTGGGAGTTGTGATACGTTTCGTTGCAACCGTTGTCTTCGCTATGGCCATCTGGCCAAGGATTGTAGGGTCAGCACTCAGGCAGGACAAGTTCAAGCAGTTGCCCCCACTCCTACTCCTCGGGGAAATCAAGGGTGCTTCAATTGTGGTGAAACAGGGCATTTCAAGCGAAATTGCCCAAAGCTGAATCAGGGAGAGGCAGGCACAGCAAGAAATGGAGGGAACAACCAGGGCGGTGGTGTAGCTGCTCGTGCTTATGTTATTGGGGCTAGGGAGAACCAGGAGGACCCAGACACTGTTACTCGTACGTATTCTTTCTTATCTCTTGTTACGCTTGTACGCCTTGGTTTTACTCTTTCGCAATGTTGTGTGTTCGTGTCGTTGGGTGTTTCCTTGGGGTTTGGTCTTTACTTCTCAATCTTTGGGGTCGATGAGGGTCCTTTGGGGATGTTACTTGGACGGTACCAGTGGGTTAGTTATACCGATCACAGTAGTCCCCAGTAGGCCTTCGATCGGGGGTCTCTTGTCTCATATCCACTCGCTGTTCCTTGGGGAAACGTTACTTGGGCATACACAGAGGTCGACGCTCATCACTGTTGGGGCCAAAAGAATCTCGGGGCGAGATTCCTTTTAACAGGGGGATGATGTGACGACCCGGAAAAATTTTTCTTCTTGTTTTGTCTTCTCTTTTCGACTTCGGGAAATTTTCGGGACGAAAATTCTTTTAACAGGGGGATGATGTGACACCCGGCAACTTCCGGTAACTAACTTTTGAAAACTTAGCAAGTCTACCTTAGCGAGTCACGCATACGTTACACAAAACACGGTCGGTCGAGTCGAGTCGCACGTCATTTGGGTTTTAACATACGTAAGTCTCGAGTCCCGGGGATTGGTGAACGAGTGTGAACGTGTTTACTTTCATGTATTATGTGTTTATAATCATTATGTGACTTATCGGTATGTGAAAATGTGTTAACATATGTTAAAACGGAGTTTAACGCGCCAAATACACAACACCTGGACTGACAGGCGATTAGCCTGATCAGTCAGGTGATTAGCTTGTGTCCAGGTGGTGATTAGCTTACTCCTGTAGGCGAGTAGCTTGTTTTTATAGGCGATTAGCACCTTTTCTTAGGCGATTAGCTTGTTTTCTTAGGCGATTAGCACCCTAATCGCCTGATACAACTTCATAATCGCCTGCAACATGTTTGACGACTAAAAACACCTATAAATACCACCCTTGACCTCCAAAACATTATTTACATAACCCTAGCCGTCACATAACATATCTTAACCCACAAACATCCTCTGGAACCCATTTTTACACACAAACAACCATTTCCAAGCTTATTCCATCATCTACTCTTAAAAACAAGGTGTGTTCTTCAAACCCAAACCTTTAAATGATTATGTTTTACTCCCTAAATGTCCAGACCTGACTTATAAAGGTTTTTGTCTTTGAAAATCCATTTAAAACCGTTTCTAAACAAACCCACACCTTTACATGTGTTATATGTGTTATATGTGATTAAAGATAGAGTTTTTGGGATCTAATCATGATTGTTTTGTGTTATTATGATGTTTATAGCTGTTACAATTTAGTATGATGATGTCCTAGGAGTTTGGATGGTTTTGGTCGTGTATTATGGATACTTGATGTTATGACCCGTTTGAAGTATTTTGGATGATTTAGGATGGTATGGGGTGTGTTGTTGATTGTTTGATGTTAGGGTTTGCTCTAGGATGATGCTAGAACAGTAGGATGCTTTCGGACAACGTGATTATGTGATTAGATCTGGATATTTGCTATTTAGGGCAAGTTATTGCATGTTGATGTGATGTTTTCATGTTAAATTGCTATATTGGGAAAACGCTCGCATTCGGGACTGTTAGAATGATGAAAACATAGGGGTTTTGCTTGGAATATGTTTGTTAATATGTTAGAATGATTATTGGGTGTTTGCGCACGTTTCGGATCTGATTTGGAGGGTTAAACGCGCGAAAAACCACAATTGCTGCACTATAGGCGATTAGCAATCCTAATCGCCTATGTATTAGGCGATTAGGGGCATAATCGCCTAAAGGATGGGCTACTCGTGTGTTGTAGGTGGCGATTAGCCCCCTAATTTCTAGCAAGTCATGCAATTGTGATCCTAATTGCTAGCAAGTCATGCAATTGTGACCCTAATCACTAGTTAAACCCTGAATTGCATACCACATGACCATAATCGCCTGATATGCATGTGAATAGCCCTAATCACCTAACATAGGTGGCGATTAGCCCTGCTAATTGCCTGTTGACCATCCCTAATCACGTGTTGACTTTCCTAATTGCATGCTAAGTCCCTAATCGCATGAAATGCTGTTGTAAGTGTATTTTAACATCCCGAAACCCGATTCGACACCTAGGAACATGATAGGAACCCCGTGACATGCCTAGCAACATAGTAACACGTGTTCGGACTTGTTCGTACGTTATTTGACCTATGTGTTAGAATCGTTGAACTTTAACGCATGTTAAGGACTAAGTTGCATGATTTGAGTATGTTTGAGTATGAGATGAACACGTGGGGTCTCGGGTCACCAATGGGATGTCGAGTCTTGTACATTTGGTCAGTTTAACAGTCAACGCATTTTTAACGAACCTGGTTATGGTCTGGGCATCTAGGGACTAACTAACCTACGGGTTATTAGTCTAAGTACTTGTAACTGTCATATGTTAGGTCGCCGCTTTACGGGGCTAGCATAGCTTGTTGGTTTAAATCACTTTCGAAGTAACGCAACCCAAGGTGAGTTCACGGCCCCTCTTTTATACGTTTTCTTTCGGGGGAGAAACATGCCACGCAATTTAACAAACTCAACGCTTTCGTATAAACATGTAACTCTTTTGGAAACGCTTTACTCATTTTGAATACGTGACTGTTTTTGGGAAGTGACTTGTTGTAAACACGCTACGCTTTTGAAACACTTTTGGGAAGTAACACTTTTGGAAAGCAACACTTTTGAATGCAACGCTTTTGAAACACAACTCTTGATTTGCAACACTTTTGTTTACTACACGACGAAACAAGGAGTCCCGGGGGAAACCATGAATGTGCGGGGTAGCACAACGGGGAAATGTGGATAGATCTATTGGGCCTGACACACCCCACCCGTCGGCTAGGAGCCGGGCGGGTGCATATTGTCTCTAGTTTAGCAACACAAGCAACTCAAACACGGGCAGCAACTCAAGCAACGCTGTCAGTAATGGTTTCAGCATCACAGTCGTGGTAGTAGTAGGAAACGCTTGTTTGTTCGTTTGTTTATTCGTTTAACGTATCTTATGACATGGTATTTTGTGATCAACGCGCAACACACGGAAACTTATTGTAAACTTAAACCTGTGAACTCACCAGCATTATATGTTGACCCGTTTTTGGCATGATTTCTCAGGTCGCTAAGGTAGCAGCATCTCAGGGCTTAGGCGCACGCGTCTGCACGGCGTCTAGTTTAGGTTCATGGTTTTGTTATTAAACAAGTTTGGAAACTTTTGGGATTTAGTTTGTAAAACAATGCTTCCGCTGTTAATTCAAATGGTTTGGATTTATGTTTTTATTTTACGTATCTTATCATATAGTGTTGTTTATTGTGACCGTTGACTTGGATCCTGGTGTGTCACACGCCTCGCGGTAGAACTCCGCATGTGGTAATTTGAGGGTGTGACATCTGTTAAGTTGTAAACAACTGTTTTCACGCAACTTCCATCCGTTAAGAAATTTCAATAATATTTGACCATATGACACAAACATTTAAAATGCTTGTTGACTTATGAACATATGTTTACCGACAACTTTGAACACGTCAGCATCACTTTTGATACGTCACCCATAATTTTTCACACACAAAACCCCTCTTATTCGATATTTCCACTAACTGATTCTATTCAAACACCAGGAAAGCGCTTCACTATCAATTACGACCTAAATCCATTCGACTACGAATTTTAAAATCTCCTGTCGTATTCCATTCCTAATTTGAATTCAATTGGTTTGTTTCAATCTTTAGTATGGTTCTTCAATTAAAAACCCCTCATAACTATCTACCATATCTTGTTAAAACACAACAAAACCATCAATTTCACTCAATAATCGATGTGCTCTCCAAATCCAAATACCTACCAATCCTCACCGCTAATGCTCCAAAATATGTGGATACTCTGAAATAATTCTGGAATAAATCCGAGTGCCGAGAGAAAGACAAAAAGCCTTATGCAGTTGTCTCAAAAATTGGAAATACAGATATCGAGATAACACCGGAATTCATCTGCAACACATTCTCCCTAAACGATTTGCAAGGTAATATTTCTTTTCAGAAAAATGAAATTCAGACAGAGTTAATTGAGAGAGGGTACGAAGGTCAATTGACTGCTGTAAGACCCGCAAAACTGGTGTCAAACAGTTGGCAGCCAAAGAATAAAAACTCTGTTGATAACTCAAAGAAGTCTTAATTTATTTCGGAAAATGCGCAGCGGAAAATTATTTAAAACAAAAATTACAAAACACATGAATAATGCTTTTTCATTCGTAAATCAAATTTACAATTATCATGTGTATTACAAAAGTCGTCTTCCACTAGAAATGCCTTCAATTGCCAGGTAGCTTCTTGCATCGCCAAGCAGTCATCCATCCTTCACTCATTTAACCTGAAATCAATCTAACGTGTATGCAAAAAGTCAGCTACGATGAGTGAGTTCAAGTTTTATAAATTTGTATAAACAAGTAATTTGTCAAAATAAAAATTAACAAAATACCTCAACCTCAGAGTTAACAATAATCGCAATCCGCTAATTTGTTTTTCCAAGCAAAAATCGAAATCTAGGATTGGCATATTCTGCTTATTTACCTCAAGACTTCACTTACCAAATATATAATAAGCGCATCCCGCTTACCAACAAAGTACAATCCAATCTATTTAAGCCAAACCAAAGCTAGAGATTAAAGCAGGCATATCCCACCTCTGTCATAGCTCAGCTTATAAGAATACATATAATATGAACTATGTAACAATTCTGACTCAAAACCAAGACCAGAGATCAGAGCAGGCATATCCCACTTCTGTCATAGCCCAGTTCGACATATTAGGTAGCTCTCGACACAGTCTATTATATATATAATAACAACTATAACATAACTAAGCAACAATCGTGACACAAAACCAATACCATAGATCAGTGTAGGCATGCCCCACTTCTGTCATGGCCCAGTTTATAAGGTCAGGTAGTAAACACAGTTTAGGTAAATAATCCATATAACCTAAATAGCAAGTCAAAACAAAACCCGAACTGACAAGTAAGGTTTCAAATGCGTGGCTAAGAAACTAAGCGCATTTCGCTTATTAAACCAAAAACTTAAGCCACACTTTAGTCAAGACAACAGTCTATTCATATATATATATATATATATATATATATATATATATATATATATATATATAACTCAACCATATAATAAAACATTAGGCGCATTCCACCCACTTACGTTTCATGCCAAAACAATATTTATATGAGTAAATATGGATTTCATTCGTACACTAAAATATTTATATATCATAAAATTTTTTTGTACTTCCATGACAAAAACTGTACCATAGATCAGAGTAGGCTTATCTCACTTATAATAACACATAAGACATAAACTATGTGAAAACCATGACAAAACTATATCATAAATCAGAGTAGGCCTATCCCACTTCTAATAACACATATAACTCAAACAATATAATGACACATTAGGCGCATTCCGCCAATTTACGTTTCATGCCAAAATAATATATATGAGTAAATATGTATTTTAATCGTACACAAAAATATTTATAACTCATGAAAATATTTTGTGACTTCATAAAAATAAATTTACTGGTTTAGCATGCACGTCAGCCCAAAATATTTATAAAAAACAATAATTAAAATAGTGGTGTCACACCCTCAAATTTCCACTGCGGAGTTTTACCGCGAGGCGCATGACATACCAGGATCCCATAGCCATAAGTCATATGAACGAACTCTAATTGCCCAAACCATTTAGTTCGTTTTCAAAAACCAAGTTTAGTTAAGCTGCGGAAGCGTAAATCAAATTTAAACCTTTTAGAAACCATGCGCAAAACAACGCGCCCAAATTAAAACCATATGGAAATAAACGTAAAAGCATGATATGTAAGTTAGGTGTATTCCCAAGACCCCAAATGCAGTGAACCTGCAGTGCTTCCTAATCGTGACACCGGAAGCTAACTACCTGCAAAAGCATGTAAATGGTGGGTCAACAAACAATGTTGGTGAGTTCACTAAATAAAGTAAAAGAGTGAGTAAACGCGTAGGTTTCCAAAAACCCACGTAAACAAGTAAAAGCGTAGATCTTCAAGACCCAAAAGTTCAAGTGTTATCAGTTTAAGCTTGTCAGGGGTAGCTAGCCCACTCATTGTAACTAAACAGTTGATTATTGGGAACATACAGAAGTTGTTATAAGTTTTGCCTCAGCACTAGTGTCTATCAACACTAGCAGTTCAGCTCCTTAAGAGCATGGTCAAAAGTTCATGCCCGTGACACAAGCACCTCAAGCATGAGGTTGCTGCACAACCTAATAGCGCTATCAACTAATACCCCGTTCGCCTCCAGCGATTTACCCAATAATATGTAAGGACTTTCAGTGATAGAGTGTGTTTAGTTCACAAAGGACAGTAAAGTTTTAAACTGATAAAAGCGTGATCCACGCAAGGAATCGTAAAACCCGACCCACACAAGGAGTCCGAAATCCGACCCACACAAGGAGTCAAACCTGAGTTGTAAGAGTAGTCCCAAACCGGACTAGAAAATGTTTACCAAAGTTGTCTCAAACCCGAGACGCATGCTTTCGAGAAAAGTAGTGAAACTCACCTTAGGTTGCAAGCAAATTATCCAAATTCCAAAATAATAGAGTGCTACCGACTCCCTAATACAAGTGTCACTAAGTGAGTATATGTGTACAACCATTACACCATATAACCCGTTTGTCCAAGACGTTTAAATGTTCAAAACCGTGTAGTGACACCTAATCTTCTATAATATATAAATGAAAGTTATTGTGGGACACCTGGCACATTCTGAGGGCTTCTAAGTTTTTTTTCCCGCCCATTCTCAATTACCAGTTATGAGAAAAAAATGGATCTTCCTTGACTATTATTATGCCGATCTACTCATCAAATAATCATTATCCTTTGATTTTGTCTAATATGCAGAGGTAAGTATTTAGGCTTTCGTTTGATTTCATAAATTAGGGCTTCATTTTCTACCCAAATTGTCGATTTATAAATAAGTAGGCAATGGCTTCAATTCCTTATCATTTTGTCACAAATAAGGTATTACTGGAGCCAGATGAGTTCTTCGATCACGATCCAGAAGCAAAGATAGCCTGTAACTATTTGTTTCTATTACTCATCTACTAAGAGAAATCAATAGGATTAAGCTTATTTGAAGATTGAAATTAATATTTTTTTTGGTGCTTCAGGTCAATACATAAAGCTTAGAATCTGGAGAGAATCATGATTTTCAATCATTCATCTTAGTGGGTAAGTGTTCCTAACCTTAGAACCCATTAATAGTATATGGTGAAGATGAGTTATAAAATTAATGAGTTTTATTGCTAAATTCTGCATCATTTGAGAAAGTACCCGTCTGCATCTTGGCTCATCGCTAATTGGGTTTCTACATTAAAATAAAATGACATATCCCCATATTAGATTGAAACATAATTTTTTCTGCATTCACGGCTTCTCTCCCAAACCCTCTGCCTAACACTTTAGGGTTTCAATAAAAAAGTTTTTGTTTTTGTTCACTTGCTGTTTGGACACCATTTTTTATGAGTTTTTGTTTATTGAAACAACTTTTTTTTATTTGTTGGAGTTTTGTGTTTGTTCATATATTGTATCTAGGGTTTGAAGTTGGAGATGTTTCAATCGGTTTGTTGCGAAGGTGAAAGTCGTCATTTAAAATCAAAGAACTGTAATTCATTTTGCTTCCAGGTAATCCTAAGTTTCAATTTGTGAATATTAGCAATGATTTTTTGTTTGATGCTAATCAGAATCGGTGTACCGAGGGAAAGATTTAGAGTAACTCTATTACCTCTAGGAGTCGAGGTAATAACTCCCCTCCAATCACTATCCATAGGACCTGTTCGAGATACCCATATTTAGATTTTAGACAAAATTGGTCAAAATTGCTGCTTTGATTTGAATTTATATGCCAATCTATTTTTATGCTTTGTAATATTTTCTTGAATTAGGTTGAAGTGAAGAGTACAGCTCCCCGAGCGAATACGCACGACTGGTAAAGGTGTATCACGAACAAAGAAAATCGTATACAATTGACTTTAATGGAAGGTAAGATATATCATACCATATCATCACGCTCTAATACGCATTTGTTATAGATTGTCCATAGCCGCGTATATGGAAAATCTTATGCGGCAAACCATGTAGATCTCATACTCTTTTTTCTCATTGTAAGGGCTTATTATTTTTGTTTTATTGCCTCCACTCTTTTATTTTGTCTTCCATGTAGGTTTAACTTTGTAAGGAGCCATGGGACACAGAAGCTTGACTATGGAAAACCCGCTAAAGTTAGTATATTAATATTCTAATTCTTGATGCATTTGTAATATAATTAAATGCAAGTTTAATTTCTTTATGCAAGCTTTATACATGAAATTAAATATATAAAAGCAAGTTTTTTGCACATGGTTCATTCACTTAAGCAAATTACTTAAAAATATATACTCTAAATATGCATGTGTTGCAGCCTCATTTGTTCTTTTAAGGTTATCACTCTATTATCATCTTGCATAAAATGTTATCATAACCATTTAAACTATCAGAGATAATTGCCTTTTATATGCATATGCTTACATAAGCATACACTACTGCATAGTTGGAGATCTTTTACTCAAACTGTCCATATTTTTTTGGTCATAAGAATTACTATAGAATGTTCATAGTTGGAGATCTTTTACTCAAACTGTCCATATTTTTTTGGTCATAAGAATTACTATAGAATGTTCGCATTACCATATACACCATCATAATTAACAGTCTTTTCTAATATACAATCATATATTTCATAGTTTTAGATAATTTGTTCAAGTTGTTTAATTGTTCTGGCATAAGAAATCTATTCTTGAAGCGGGAGATAGAATTCCAATTTTACATTTAGTTATCTACACCGTAGCTTCTTATTTTGTGTGATGTGGATTGGTTTGTTGCGCTATATATTTAGGATTCTTAGCATCTTTTGAGGAAAATAAAAATATGATAAGTTGGTAAATTCATGTTTGCCACCAAGTGTGACACTAGGCTGCATGAATGTTTCTATATCTTTGGGTTTTTGAAATTGAAGCCTACATAAAGTCCTAGATTGAGTGATATTTATTTTGTATATATTTTTAATTTCTTGAAAGTTTTAGCAGTTGGATTTTTTTATATCTATGTTCTTTGCAAACCGAATGATAGTATTATGGTTTTCTATGTATGGAATAAAGTTGGTCAATAGGAGGTTCCAGTTCATCAGCTTATGCTTAGTCTTCTCCGTGTTTCATGTTTTGTTTGTTACTTTACATGCTTATATTTTGTATACATTAGTTATTTCTCTGCTTTATTTAATTTAGTTTTGTTTAATGAATAATTTTTCTATGAATTTGATTTATTTGAATTTTGAGTTTTACAATGAGTTTTACTAACAATTGCAAGGCTCTATTGCATATTTCTGCCGAAGATGAGGCGTGTATTGCTTAACCATTAAATGGTTGCTTATTCATTCCAAAATGAGTGCAAGGGTAGCAAATTGTCATCCGATGGCCACGATTTAATCAATAGAGTCTATGCTTATGGCGAGAAAGAAAATTAAAGATTGTTAGAACTTCATGTCATTGCAAAAGAAGTTAAGGTTGAGCTAATATCAAGAGATATTGGTTGCTATTTGACTAAAGTACTAAATTATGTTTGACTTTATGGGTTTCATAATGTCAATGGTTGAGCTAATATACGTAATTTTAATTGTATTTCCACATTGTCTTTAGTTTATGCAATAATTTACTTTCTAATTTTTTTTTACAATTATGATTTAACATGTACTTTTGTTTATAAATTTTTTTAATTGTATCATTTTTGATACCTAACTCTATGTGTCACACGAGTAATTAAATACTATGGTAATATGATATTTTTTATTTATATTATTTATAAACTTAAGAGTTATGTAAGATAAATGGTTTAGTTCGTGTAATACACTTCTTTGTTCTTTAGTTAATGAATTTAAAAAGAGATTTTTGTGTATGCCTTATCTTGAGGGTGAATCAATAGCTTCGGCTTAATGAATTGAAACCCTTTTTGAATTCATTAACTGATGAACAAAGAAGTGTATCTAATGAAATTATAAAAGTTGTGGATGGAAACAAAGGATGTATTTTCTTTGTTTATGGTAATGGTGGGACTGACAGCCTACTCTTTGATTTTCTATACATATTAATTATTATATAAGTTTAGACTATTCTATCAAATATTTTGAAAGATAATAGAATTCCTATATGAAAACATGTAACTTTAAAACATATATGTACCTTTCTATTTTTTTAGAAAATTTATGTTGGAACTAACATTCAATAAAAAAGTATATTAAACATCATTTTAACTTCTTTAAATATATACGTAACTAACATTTCATAGAAACCTATATTAAAAATCATTCCAACTTTTTTAAACATACATATACCTAAGCAGTTAATGCGGTAAAATATCGGGTATCGGTGAAGGACCGATATTTGAGATATAGGTTATCGCGGTGAGATATCGGTGGGATATCGGCAATTTTTATATCATGCAAAATCCATACATGTAGCAATTTAACACTAACAATTCAACATACTCTCCTAGCATTAACAAATTAACCTTTTACAACTTGCAAAACACTAACAATTGTAGGAAGTGGGAACTTGTTAAGACTTAAAACACTAATATTTAACACTAACTATTAACAATTAAGACTTAAAACAATAATAAAAAAGTAATAACAACTATAAGAAGTAAGAAAAATGAAAGAACTAAGAAGAAAAACACCAATATCGGGAATATCGGTGATATATCGGTCAAATATCATTAAAATATCGGTCAAATATCGGCCAATATCGCCGATAATATCGGTACAAAATATCGGTCAAAATATCAGTACCAATATATCGGTTAATGACCGATAACCGAGATATCGGTGATATATCACCGATATATCGGCCGAGTTAACTACATACCTAACAATCAATAGAGAACTATATGAGAATCATTTTAGCATCTTTAAAGCACATGTTAATCCAAACAAATACGTCAATTTTCGATTAACACCCTATAATATTTTCTTCATTTCATTTAATAATAATATTCGTTATCAATTATAATGTTGGGAATCCCGTGAAACACGCGGGTATCTAACCTAGAGTTTATTTGTGTAATAAGTTATATTCGTTATGAATAATAATGTAGGAAATCCCGTGCATCGCACGGGTCCTAACCTAGTGTTTCTATATGCACAAGTAAGTCCTACGTAACCCGTTGGTGAACGTTATGATTATCATCGGTCATACACTTCATACACGTCTCATACAACTGTCCACACAAGTTCATGTCAAATACATACCATATAAGACTCCAAATAGTCACGTAAAGACCTCGTACGCAATCTGCGTTTTCAGGGCAGATTGTGCGTTGTGAAAAACAAATTATCTAAAATACTTAACGAATGAATTAAAGTCCCAAATTTTTACTGAGTATTCATTGGGATTCGGTTGCTAACCCATATTTTTGTTTTGTCTTAAAACCAAACACAAAAATTATTAAAATTCATACAACACAGCTATGGCCAGAAAATTTCCACAACAGGTCAGTTTAGTAGACAAATTCCCAAAAATTGTGTATTCACCCAAACGGGGTGAATCCACTTGGAAAAGCCTAGTTTTTCCAACGTCGACCTACAGTCCAAATTTCAAAGCCTAACTCTTTGTAAAACTCACGTTATGACCGTTTAAAGTTGACCCAATTTACAACTCCGAAAATCTGATACGACCTCTAATCAAATAAAATTCCAAAAACATATCAAACGACATCCAAATCAGATGATTTTGCCAATTCTAAAAAGCTAAGACCATGTAAAATACATTTATGCAAAGAATCGATCAAAACAATTACTTTCAAGCCACGTAACAGACCCTACAAGTCGACGTTCAGATTCTGTCCAGATTTTAATCATGAAATATCATCAACTATAACAAACCCTAGTTGCATATTATCAATCAATAACACCCAATAAACATCATACCACATTCATAAGACCCAAATCTGATCAAAACCCTAATGATACATCATAAACATCATCATTCATAAACCCTAGGAGTCTAAAACATCTAAAACACACAATATCATGAAATACACCAAATAGCAATCACATACTATCATGTTTGACCCATCAAACCTTTATAAAAACCATGTTTTAATCTTTGTAAGTTTATTTCAGATCTTGGACAACTTGTTTATGGTGCTTTATAACATAATAAAGAAGATAAAACACAAAAGGTTTAGCAATATACCTAAAGCTCTTCGTTCGGGTGATTAAAACTCAAGTAAAGCTCCAAAACTTGATTGGTTATGGTTATGGCAGAGGTTATGGAGTGTATTTTTCGTATGGTGGCTGCTAGGAACGATTAGGGTTGTGTTTATGAGAAGTAGGGTGCTTAAAATCGTTTTTAAAGAGCTAAAACTTGTTTTCCACGTTTTTAGTTCCATCGCGGACCGCGGAGGCCTTTTTAATGTCCGTCGCGGTCCGCCCGAGCCCAATAAAATTCCAGGATTTATTTCACCCCCTCGCGGACCGCGGAGGATTTGCTTTTCCTTCCGCGCTCTGCGGGGAAACCAAGAATTCAAATTTTTAATTTTATTTATTCTATAACACTAACCACTTTACAATATCAATATTCCAAATATTAATATTCTAAAAGGCACATAAACGTTCGTCACACATATCTGGATCCCGGTCCGTCCCGTCCCGGTTACCAATCCGTTAACGTATAATCATTTAAGTTCACATAAGCACATAATGGCACATAATATCAACATGTAAGTTTATAATAATCACATTTCACCAAGTCACCAACGTTCCGGGTTACCTACTTGTGTACGTAGTCCGGTAATTCCCCGAATTACCATTTCATGCAGTTATTAACCTATAACTGTGCAACGTATACTCATCCTAACTAACCCTAGTTAAGTGTTTAGTCACGTATGCACATGCAAGTTAACTAGAGTTCAGTTAAAGTAGGAACCTGAAAATGCGGGGTATCACAAGTGGGCTCAAGAATTCACTGATTGCAGAGCTTCATGACCGCAAACTAATTGTCTTGTATCGCGTCCTCGAGCTAAACCTTATCAAAATGCGCATAGCACCAAAAGATAAAGGATAAAGGCACTTCACATAATTGATCGATCTAAGCTTGTTCCACCATAACCATTCATCTCCATAAAAATAAAACAAATCCAATCACCTAACATTCTAGTGAGTTGTTCCCAACAAAAGCTTAACTTCCATGTGTATGAATAATCATACGTACTGTGCATATTCATGCCATAAAAATTGGCAAACCCATCCAAATATGCATGATCACCATGCACCATAATTTGAATGATTAAAACATGCACTGTATCATAACCAAAGTCTCAATATCTACTCAACCAACAAGCACCAACCATTCTTCTTCATCAACACCATCGCACAACACTACCACAACCGATACCTCTCCTACTCGTCGCTATCGAAGCTATCTTCAGCACCTCTATCGGACTACAACGGCCACCACTCGTACCGTCGCCGCATTTTTTCAACATCACCTCAGCCGCCTGCCTTTCGCCTCTCGGAACACCGAACACCATCCCCTAACCACCGCCCGTTACCTTTCATCATCATCTCGCATCACCATACACGTAACGACACCCCTTCAATGATCACTCAACCCGAGTTACCATCGAAACCGATCACCATGTTGTTGATGCTTAGCCACTTAACCACATAATCACAACCCAACCCTAGTAACCCAAACATCGAAACATCGGTACATGAAAAGATATAAGGTTACCTGCGTTATAGTTGAAAGTCCTGTGTTGAACCGTTTTTTTCCCCGTCGATCTGATCGATCTCTCTTTCTCATTTGTTATCAAAGCAGCGTGTATGGTGATTAGGGTTTTTAAGGTGATGATATTAATAAGAGTTTAGACTAAAGTCCCCCAAGTTTCCACATATAATAAACTTGTTCCTAAAGATAATATAACCTTCTTTCAAAAAGAACATTTCGGTCCTTCCACTATTTTTAAAACAAGATATATGCGCCAATCTCGCTTATCGGCACAATAAATATCATCTTACGTGTCGAAATCTGTTAGCCCAACCATCCGGTAGAAATGCAGATGATTCCTTTATTCTTCTACTAAATCGAAGGATTTTTGGGATGTTACAACTGCATCCACAATGTTTAAACCAAATTTTCCCCCACCAATGAAGTTTTTTTTTCATACCCTTCTTATATGTCTCTCTGCAAAAACAACATCATTTAATGAGATACCATTGAAAACACAGTATCTGGGATATGCAATTTTAACGGAGAGTGATTTCAATTTGTCTCAGACAGTATTTACTGATTTAGTATCTAATGTAAAGGCTATAAAATCTGGATCTCGTAATGCTTTTTTACTATATCCAAGATTGTTGAGTTTCTGCTTACAAAAACTATTGCCTGATAATGATTTTAAAAAAGGGGTAGCTATTACAATTAATAGCTTATCGAATGAAACTTTTACAAGAATGCTGGATATTAAAAGTACGGAAAAGCTCATTAGTGGTAAAAGTTCTAAAAAACAAACAAACAGTGATACTTTAACATCTGTTGTTGTAACATCTGTTGTGGACTCATCTGCTCCTGCTGGAAACGAAACCACAAGCAGTTGTATGGAAATCATCCCAGTGATTTCAACAAAGAAACCACCAATAAAAAAGATAATCAAAAAGAAGAGAAACACTGTATCTCTAGAGTTTCAGAAACCAAAGGAAACTACTACAACCACAGAAGAACAGCAAACAACTGTTGATTCTTCCACTGAAGCAATGGAAATAACACCAATAACAGATATTGTCAACCTGATCATCATGTAAATGAAGAACACATACAAAATGACCTAGATGATTCAGTTGTACATTTGTTTAAAAGTCCTTCTCCTCGAGCTGGATGTCTTTTAACTCCACCACCGTCACCCTCACATGCAGCAACAAAAATTCCACCTACCTTTAATCCATTGTTTGAGGCAATTGATAAATCTGAAACTGGAAACAGTCACTCTCAAGCACCCATCACTGAGAATACACAGCAAGAAGATAGTGTTGATGAAAGAAATCAATCATCTAGCCCACAGCCAGAGAACGCCACTCTCTCGGACTTGCAAGAGAATCCTGTTGGTACTTCAAATGAAGTTGTAACTACAACATCTGAAACAACTGTTTCTGAGATAGAAACTGATAAGACAAATCAAGCATCCTTGCAGGAAAAAAAAAATTGAAGTTACAATTGAAATTGATAACACAACTGTAACTTCTGCTATAGTTGAAACTGATAACAACTCACAAAAGCTTCCAGTTGTTGAAAACATTGAAACAAATACAACAACTGTTGGGAATGCACAACATCCTGTTAGTTTAACGAAGGCTTCCAAAAATCAGAATTTGGCGGAAAGGGTAACTAAACTTGAAGCCTTATTTACAAAATTTGATGAAATGAAAGAAACGTTCATAGAGAAAATCACAGAAGCTACCAATGAACTCTGGAAATCTGCTGACTCAATAATCCAGGGTGAACAACAATTAGCAGAGATCAAACATAAGTCTGAGATGGAGTCCTTAAGCATGAGAGTGGATGCTTTATACAGAGTTACTAAAACTGATATGAAAGCATTTAAAGATCATCTGTTAAGGACAACTGGATCTGCTCCAAGTTTTGTTTTTGAAACAGACGTTGATGTTGATGAAAACAAAAAGGGGGAAAAAGATCAAACAACTGATATGCAAACATCTGATAAACCCGTTTCTACTACAGTTTCAAACACTGTTGATGAGGAAGCAAAACAATTTGCCGCTGTTTCTGTTGGGACAGAAAATATCCGAACAAATGTTACAAGTATAACTGAATTTAGAGACGTCCCAACAACTTTCCAACAGGAGCTAACAGGCATGAAAACATCAAGTATCAATGACACGGTTGTCAGAAAACAAACTGCAGAAGTTTGTAAACTACCCATTCAATATTCAACAACATCAGTCATCACCACTACAAATTCTTTTACACAACCCACAACATTGCAACATCAATCACCAATCCAAATAACATCTGCTGCTTCTTTCAACCCGGAAATGAATGTTCCGAAAACAACGGCTCTTGTAATCTACCAACCACCGTATTTAGAATCACTGCCAGCTAAATATCCTCTTGAAATATTAATAATCAAACCTGAGATAGAATCTTTCTATTTAACAGACGATCCTTCATCATTAACTTTCACATCTATTGAAGGTTTCGAGAAACCTATGAATATTAAGCAATATTTGGAGATCAAACGGCAACAGACTGAAATGAGTATCAAAACCCAATGCAAAGACAAAGATAACATCACGGCTCATGGAATCCAGCAAGAACTGCTTCATAAGCTTAGTAAAATAGAAGACTTTGCATTGGAATTGAGCCAGAAAATGCATGAAAGAAATACAACTTCTGAAGTGGAGAGAAATGTAAGAATAGAATTCATTGATCATCTTTTAAGTCTCAAATTTTACAACGTCACTGAAAGACAATTTGCTGGATGGACTTCTGAAGAACTCAGGGCTGAAATATACAAAATTGAAGGCTTGCTTAAAGATCATAAGAATCAGAAAAAAAAAACTCCAGCTAACTCTAAGAAGGACAAACAAAGTGAAGCTAAAAAAGATTTAAAATTCAAGAGAATGTGACAAGAGTTAGTTGTAGCAAAATATGGTGAAATGAGAGATATGTTGCCAGATGGTCTGAATTAGTTTTGGTTGAAACCTACAAACTACTGGAGATAAACAGACAAAAGAATCCAAGTCTGCCAAGAAAGCCAATTTATCCTGATGAACAGCAAGCTCCTAAACAGAACACTCAAAAGAAATGTGGTTCCTCTTCAACCAATCTTACCAGAAAAACAATCAATGAAGTCAAAAAAGTGAAGACTCAAGATTAATTTACAATTGAGATTTGACAATAAATGTTTGTTTAGGATTAAATAACTGATTTCATTCAATCGTTGTTTGTTTGTAGTATAATGGTTTTTAACAGAACAGATGTTATATTTCTGATAATATAACAAAGTTAAAAACTTTGATTAGAACGTTTTCATATTAAATGAAACAGCAGAGTTTTGAATAAAAAATTATTATGACAAAAACATTTAGTTTCAACCTTTTCAATAAACAAATGATTTGCTAAGAGTTCTATCCCAAGATTACTTTCAGATTTGGAAACATATGTATGTATTTGATAAAAATATGAATGTTAAGTATTTAAAACTAATTAAATGCCCAATATTTACTTCTATTAAGTATTTAAATACAAAAGACTAAAGGTATTAACAGAAAACTAATGATAATATTCATAGTAATAAATTTCAAGTACAAAAGTGATTACTTGAAATTAATTGCATCTTACAAAAATATTAATATTTTCTGCTAAAACCGAATACAGATGGTTCAATTTTAAACATTCCTAAAAATTAAACTTTCTACTAAATTTTCATAGAATCTTTACTCCATAATCACATAATTTTTCATCCTAGAAACTCTGCTTCGGCTTCTTTTGGCAGTAAAGGATAGTTCATCAACGTTTAAAATATCGGCGTCTTCGATACTCCTTTTTCCATTGGACCTTGTAGCAGAATCCTTTAAACCTTCATCGACGGAAGAATCCGTAGTAATAGAAAAAACATCCTACAAAAAAATAAAAAATAAAAACTATGAACTATTAAAATGAAGAAAACAAAGTCTTTGGATAACTTAAAGAACTTGAAAAAATAAATACTCACTTTTGATAACATTTGGAAAGCACCATCAGAAAATTCATCAAGTTTAGCACACTTGTACTCATCATCTTCATGACTAACCTAAGAAGTGATCAAACCAAACAAAAAAAAAGTAACACTCAACTTGAAATTATTTTTTTACAAAATTTAACAAAACAACCCAAAAGTAATTAAATACCTCTCCAGAATTATCATTTTCATAATCACTGCCCATAACCAACTCAGCAATTATTACGGGATCATCACATATCTTGTGAACAGTGTAGACATGGTAGTCATTTTTAAGATTGTATTCAGAAACTTCAATCTTGAAAGCCAAAACCTTATCTAGCAGCATAAATAATTCTTGGGGAAAGCCTTCAGTATCATCAAGCTTCATTTGTCTTTCCATTATTTCACTTGCCGATGAACCAACAATACTGGACACATTTCTATCAAACATCATAAACGACACACTACCACTCTGATCCTGAACCCTGACTTGTACCTTAAACCTGAGATAAATAACTTACAATAAGTTAACTGAATCTTATAAAACCTGAAAAAAATTGTAAATAAACATTTTATCTTACCTTGTTATAACGGATTCACATTCACACTCGCATTTAGGACAAACCAAGGCTGTAAGAGGCAACTCGATAATTTTCTTAGAAACTTTTAGAAAAGTGTGTAAGTACTCTGATTTAGTTAGCACCTTTCTGAAACATTTGCTACAAGCAACATAAAACCAACTATACCCTTGTTGCACAAGTTTTATACTTGCAACCACAACACAACACATTGCTTGAAATACAACAATATATTGATAATTATTTTGAATCAGATATAAAAAACTAATTAAATGTAATAAACAAATAAACAAATATGTAATCTATAAAAAAAAGTATTGAAACCGTTTGGATTTCGCTAAGTTCGTCAATATCTTTCTTCGGAGTTGAAACAACGAATTCTTGATGCAGTGAGTGAACAGAGTCAGATGAACGTAGTGCTTGATATGTAGAACCAGATTCTTGAACGTGCTTCTTAAGAAGACTGAAAAATGGCAAAAAGAATTAACATAAAAAATGACCTAGGAGACTCAAAAGAATGGCAAAAAAAAAAGTTATAGATTTCCTGTATAAAATTGTTCTAAAAATTGTACCTCCTCCTTAATTGGTTAACTTCATCAATTTCTACATTCAGAAACAGTCGAGTTCCATACTTGTTGCTTTGTACAGTAATTTGTTCTATATATAACAATATACATATACTTAGTGACTTTGTTTCACGTTAGCAATTATTTAAAAATACTCAAAACTAACACAAACTTACCTTTCCAGTCCTTAACTTTAGCATGCTGTATAACAACCATCACATGCTCATTAGCTGGATTATTACAAATGAGCTTCTTAAACAGTACTGCATAATCATTCCACATTGTACATCTTAAAATGGTACCTCTACATGCAAACAATAATTTTAACATTATAAATACATATAAAAAAAGTGAAAGTCAACATTACATATACAACATTTATTACATCACTAAATAACATATAAGTCCTTTAACTTAAGAGAATATTCTTCATCGCATTTACTACACCACATCATTAATCCTTACGATTTATTACACAAATGATTATATGTATTAAGTTTTCAAAACATTACAACAAAGAAAATTTATAAAAAATACAAGTCAAAACTTACTCCAAATCTTGAAGATTAAAGTTCATCCTTTGGGTTAATTTTGAACCTTTTCCAACACATCCAAATCACCATGCCAAATAAGACTACCAGCAACATCTGCAGTAAAAATACAAAATAAAACTAAATTAAAAAAATATACAAATTAAACCATAAAAAACCTTAGTAACATAAAATATCAGAATAGACTGACCAACAGTCAAAAGTTTATTTGCTTCTCCACTCAGTATATCTTTAAATGGAATGAACCTGAACCCATACTCAACACCTCCGGGCCCATCGGACATTATGCTTCACAGTAGTACAACGATAAAAAACTATTTTAAAAACATGTGCAACAACAGTGTATGCGTCCTTGTTTTCACCAACACCAAATTTGGAGAGAACAACAACATCATCTTCATGAACTTTAGTGTCAAATTGTTGCACCAAATGACATTTAATAGACGCCTGAATCTTATCACCCTGGAATAATCATAAACAAAACGCAAACATCAAACACAACAACTTTTTCAAATTATAGATATAAGTATATAACATGAACATAAGATAACAACATTAACCTAAAACAAAATATAAATAAACATAAACAATCATATCAATGACCATACCTTTTCATCGATCAATATGAGCTCCAACTTAAAATTTTGTTTCCATTTTCGTATAACACGTGCCTTCATACTCCACATATCTTTCCCGGGGTTCAGATCAGAAATAAAACTGAGACTATTGTTCACAGCTTCCATTAATATGCTTTCTATATATTTATTTACTTATACAAACATGAGACAAAGGTTACAAGACACTCTGTAGAAATTTAGAAGGCTTATGTTGTTATGTCCTGATATAGGATATATTTATAAAGGGAAGTTGTTGCTATATTTACCATTGTAACATAACTAAGTACCACCCCACGTTATGTTAATTTAAAAATTTCCTCTTAAAAGTTCAAAACTTAAGGACATAAGACATACTTTTAAAATTCTATTATTATTTTATTATTATTATTATTATTATTATTATTATTATTATTCAATAGTTATATAAATCACAAATTGTTTTCAAAAAAAAAAAAAACAATAAACACAAAATCTGTTTTATATCATCTGTTGGCTTAAAAAGCAGATGTTCTGAAACAATTGTAAAACCGTGTGCTAACCTTTCAAAGTTGTAATCATTAAATTTGGGCTTTTGGGCGTCTATTTTAACAGATACAGTATTTGATGGTACGAACAAAGTCTGGAAAATTTAAAAACTGATTTTATATTGGGTTGTATTATTATTTATTTATTAATATAAATCGGAACTTAGCACTTATTTATTAAAAATGGTTTTCAAACATTTATTAATGTTATTTATTTATCTAAATCAAATATCGCTACATAAAAATTCTTTACAAAATAACAAACTGATTTTAAAGACGATTTATATAATGTACTTTCTCAACTTTAATATTATTGATCAATGAAACAAACTATATAAAATGATACAATGTTATATATCTTTTATAAAATAAATTAATAATTAATAATAACAACAAAAACAATATTTGCTCTCCTGACTCTTATTATTTGCAACTCAACCCGGTTAATCTTTAAATTCGTAAACCCGCTTACCTATGATAATTTAAAACTTTCCCTCTAAAAAATTCAAAACTTAGGACTTATTTCTATTATAAATCCAAAGATCTGTTTTACAACATCTGATAACATGTAAGCAGATGCTCTCAATACACCTGCCATCCAAAATAACTTCAAATGTAATGAAAAACTCATCCAAAAAACAATTTCACTTAGAATTTGTAATATGCACGTAAATGAATTAAGTAATTAATAATAATAACAATAACAATATTTGTTTTTAATACTCTTTGTGACACCCCGCATTTTCAGGTTAATACTTTCACTGAACTCTAGTTAACTTACATGATATATTTTAGTTAACTTACGGGTTGTGCATGGTTAGATACTTAACTAGGGTTAGTTAAGTAGGCCTAACACATGTTAGAGGATATTAACATATGTGTTAAATAGGATAAGTATTGTTTAACACACACATGAGTCCTGTATCCCGAACGTTGGTGAATTATGTGACATGTATAATCATAATATGTGCAATTAAATCGTGATGGATGTGAAGTGCCTGCTTATATGAATTATGTGAATTATGTGAATTATCACTTGACTGACGATTAATATGTAAACCATGCAAATTACGTACACGTCATGGTTAATATCTCATGTAATAATAAAAACAATGGTTTTTATACAATTTAGAGGGATTATTATTGTCGGGTCTGGTATTGGGCTAGTATAGGGTTAACGGGTCAAGATATTGTGCAAGAGGGGCCCTAATACCCAACTACTTGGAGAACAAGCAACCCTATCCTATAATTATAGTTCAAAAAAATAAAATAAAAACCCTAACCCACCCTTCTTCTTGCGCCGTGAGCTTTCCCCATCCCCATACCCTTCAATTTTCAATCAATCAACTAATCTCACACTTAATCAAGCTAGTTCGGGTTTAATCTCAAGGCTCTAGGGAGTTTTAGCACTACAAGGTATGCGTTTATATGTTCTTTGATAGGTCATGATAATGGAAAAACTTTAAAAACTCTAAAAACCACATACATACAATCGCATATATATATATGTATGAGTTCTTGAATGTTCTTGATGATTTAATGTTGATGATTGTTGTTAGTTGCCATGATTAGGGTTTTTGCATGATAATATATGTGTTTGATCATGAGAGTATGGATTATGCATGTGTTAGAGATTTTTGAGCATGATTAGGGTTTGTGAATAACTTGGGCTGCAAGTTTTAAATTCTGGCAGATTCGTTTGGACGTTTTGTAGGGGCTGTAACGGGTTGGTAAATTGATAGTTTTGATGATTTCTTTGCATGATTGTGTTGTGCATGGTCTTAGCTTTTCATAATGGGCAAAACCATCAGATTTGGACGTCGGTTGAGTTGTTTTTGAAATTTTAATTGATTAGGGGTCATATCAGATTTTCGGAACTGAAAATTGGGTCAACTTTAAATGGTCATAACTGGAGATTTACAAATAATTAAGTTATGAAATTTTAACAGTAGGTTAACATTGGAAAAACTCGGCTTTTCCAAGTGGATTCATCCCGTTTGGATGAATACACAATTTTTGGGAATTTTTATACTAAACTGACCTGTTGCGGAAATTTTCTGGACATAGCTGTGTTGTACGAATTTTTATAATTTCTGTGTTTGGTTTTAAGACAAAATAAAAATAGGGGTTTGCAACTGAATCCCCATGAATACTCAGTAAAACTTTGGGATTTTAATTCATTCGTTAAGTGGGTTAAATGATGCGTTTTTCACAGTGCACAATCTGTCCTAAAAACGCAGATTGTGTACGAAGTCTCTATGTGACTATTTGAAGTTGTATGTGGTATGCAATTGACATGTACTTGTGTGGAAACTTGCATGAGGTATATTTGATGTGTTAAACTCATAATAATCACCATGATCACCAACGGGATACCTAGGACATACTTGTGCATGTAGAGTCACTAGGTGTCACTACACGGTTTTGAACTTTTGAAAGTTTCGAGTAAACGAATTGTATGGTGTATTGGTTATGCACATGTACTCACATAGTGACACATATAATAGGGAGTTGGTAGCGAGTCTCTATTACTTTGGAGTTTGGATATTTTGCTTGCAACCTAAGGTGAGTTTCACTACTCTTTTCTCAAAAGCATGCGTCTCGGGTTGAGACAACCTACTTAACGTTTCTAGTCCGGTTTGGGACTACTTTTATACATCCCGGATTTTGGGGTGCATGGTTCACGGGGTGAATCTACTTTTACTAATTCATGCTATATGTCCTTGATGAACTAAACCAACTCTATCATTTAAGTCCTTCAAAATACCGAATCAATTTCCGGTTGGGCAAGCGGGTTACTAGTTGATAGCGCTATTAGGTCTAACAAACCTCACATCGTGCTGGGAGCATGGGTGTGAACTAATAACTTAAAACATATGTCATTGTTGATGGGCAATGACGCAAGGCACTTTACTCCCGGTTATGGGAACTTGTTCATTAGTAGTTCGGTATTCGCCGGTTTTAGTTATCATGAGTGGGCTAGCTACCCCTGGCATATGAATTAGCTGTTTACTTGTGGCCAAGGAGGCTGACGTTCTTACTTATTGTTATGTGGTCTGGGAGACCGACGCTTTTATTTGGTTACATGGTTTGGGAAACCTACGCTTTTACTTACTCACCTACTTTACTTAGTGAACTCACCAACATTGTTTGTTGACCCACCATTTACATGCTTTTGCAGGTAGTTAGCTTCCGGTGTCACGATTAGGAAGCACTGCACGTTTCATTGCATTGGGTCTTGGGCATACACCTAATTTACATATCATGCTTTTACCTTCATTTTTATATGGCATTAATTTTGGGCGCGTTGTTTTGCGCATAGTTTCTAAAAGGTTTAATTTGGTTTACGCTTCCGCAGCTTAACAAAACTTGGTTTTTTTTTGAAAACGAACTAAATGGTTTGGGCATTTAGAGTTCGTTCATATGACTTATGGCTATGGGATCCTGGTATGTCATGCGCCTCGCGGTAAAACCCCGCAGTGGAAATTTGAGGGTGTGACAGATTGGTATCAGAGCCATTGGTTATAGTGAACTAGGAATTGCATTGCATTCTAGTCTATAATCATCATAGCATAAGTTATACGTTAGTACACATACCCCATTAGTGCACATTTAAGACTTATTTATGGATATGTATTACAGGAAATGTCGTTTTCTGTCAATCAAAATTCTGAACGCATTAACGAGACTGAACCTGTAGCAAGCCGTCCACCTTTGGGCTCGGAAAATGGTTCATGGACATGGTATCCCAGTATGATACGTGCGTGGGTAACCAGTAGTAGAGTGCCTGAGAGGGTACCACCCGTTTTGGACTCATGGGAGAGGTCCATTGCAGGAATTGTGAGGCATTTTCTTACCCAGTTCGATACTGTGAACTCGTATATTCAACGTTTCAAATGGTGGCAAAAGACATCTGACTATCGCTTTCGGCATATAGAAAGGAGGATCAGTCAGTTATTGGCCGACTTGGCCGTGGCTAAGCAGGAGGTGGCTAACACAAAGCAAGAGCTGATCACTACTAGGCAAGAGTTAAACATTGTTCGTAATAAACTCATGGAAGTTATAGCCCAGCGGGAGGAAGAGGAGAGTGAGCGACGTGTGAAAGAACTTGAGGCGACGCTTGAAGCAGCATTTGTAGAAAATGTTGAGACAGACGAAGAAGCCGACCCGAATGGCCCAATCACGTTCAGGGTTGAGATCGAGAACAAAGATGAGAAGTCCGATATGTCTATGGATCAAGAGGACGATTGATTCTTATTTATTTATTTTGTTCCTAGTATATTATGACTTTTATTCTACCTCGTGAGACTTGATGATCTTTTGGTTTGTGTTAGAACGTTGGTATTTTACTATCGATTGAACTTTTTATTTTATTATTCATACGTATATGACATACTAGTACACTGGAGTGTGCGAACGATTGCATCCTTATGGGTATGGTATAAGTGTAGAGCTACTATGGCGAGAAGAGGCCACGGACGAGGAAACATCAACCTAACACAAGCTGAGCTGACTGCACTTGTCAACAACAGGGTGGTTGAGGCCCTCACGTCTTTTTCAAGCTACTAAAGATTTAAGTTGCTAAATCATTCTTTTCCCTTGACTTTCGCATTTGAACTTCCTTATTCCTTGAACGCGCATGCCACAACAACAACCTGCCATCGTATTTTCAAGGCTTCTATTGGTTATAAACCTCGATAACTCCAACGGAACTGAAGGAGACCGTCGGATTGCTTCGATAGTATAAGTCTTTGCCATGTGCATTTGCCCCAGGCAGGATGGGGTAATGTATGCTACATGCACATTCGATGAGTTACAGATACTTGGGTGAAGGATGTAACCCCCGTGACAAAATTTAGAAATTGTCATCTAAAGACCGTTGGGTCTGAGATCGACTTCTACACTACCAAGCTACAGGAGGTAGCTAATATATGCTTAAATCTATTCAACCTACATTACAAACGGATCGAGCTTCATACCAAAGGGGTTGGCCCCACAGGTTCGTAGCATGGCTACTACGGCTCACCTATCCAGAATATAACAAACCTTTCACCTGGCTCACAAACTCACCGACGAGGCTGTTGAGCATGGTACTTTTCCGAAGCAGGGTGCTTCATCTTCTACTTTTGGTGATAGCAAGAGAATGTGAGATAGTATGAGGTATAAGTCCTTCAACAACAATAACCACAATAGTAACAACAACAATGGGGCTCGTGGAGGAGCATTTGTGATGGGCTCTGGGGAGGCTAGGACTGATAACAACGGCGTGACGGATACGTGTTCCGTAAACAACACTCTCGTTTCTGTTTTATATGATACTGGTGCAGACTATAGTTTTGTGTCATCAAAACTTAGCAGACAACTAGGGATAGTTCCTTCATTACTTGAGACCCCGTACTCTCTAGAGTTAGTTGATGGGAAGCCTGTTGAGGTAACCCACATCCATCGTGACTGTCAGCTCGAACTAGATGGGCAATTGTTTGCCATCGACCTCTTACCTATCACCCTAGGAGCTTTGATCTCGTGGTTGGCATGGACTGGTTGTTTAGCAACACGCTGAAATTCTCTGTCAGGAGAAAATTGTTCGTATTCCTCTCCCTAGTGGAGAACTTTTATCTATCCAGGGTGATCGTGGTGGTGCCATGGTGGGCATCATCTCTTACTTGAAGGCCCAGAAGTGCATTCGGAAGGGCTGTCCAGCCATCTTGGCTAACATTTCTGATACTCGAGCTGAAGTCGAAACAAGAATCGAGGAGATCCCTGTAGTTCGAGATTTCCCAGATGTCTTCCCAGAGGAACTGCCTGGACTACCACCTGTTGCGCGTGCACCATACCGCCGTGCACCAGGCAAACTTCAAGAACTATCTACCCAACTCCAAGAGCTATTGGACAGGGGTTTCATTAGACCTAGTTCTTCACCTTGGGGAGCTCCAGTCTTATTTGTTAAGAAAAAAAGGATGGGAGTTTCCGTATGTGTATCGATTACCGGGAATTGAACAAGGTGACAATTAAAAACCGCTACCCTTTACCTCGTATTGATGATTTATTCGACCGGCTCCAGGGGTCGAGTTTCTATTCCAAGATTGACTTGAGGTCAGGCTATCACCAACTGAGAGTCCGAGAGGAGGATGTGCCAAGGACAGCCTTTCGAACTCGTTATGGGCACTATGAATTTTTGGTAATGCCTTTCGGGCTGACCGATGCACCAGCTGTGTTCATGGACCTAATGACCCGTGTGTGCAAACCCTATTTGGACAAAATTGTCATAGTGTTCATAGACGACATTTTGATCTATTCCAAGAGTAGGGAAGAGCACGACCAACACCTGCGACTGACCTTGGAACTTCTGAAAAATGATCGGTTATATACAAAGTTCTCTAAGTGCGACTTCTGGATTCGTGAGGTCCAATTTTTGGGTCATGTGGTGAACGAGGCAGGAATACAGGTCGATCCCGCTAAGATTGACGCGATTAAAAGATGGGAGGCTCCTAAGAGGTGCGGCAATTCCTTGGCCTTCCAGGTTATTATCGCAGATTCATTCAGGGATTCTCAAAGATCGCTCAACCCCTCACTGCTTTGACACAGAAGAGGATTACCTACAAGTGGGGAGATGCCCAAGAATCTGCTTTCCAGATACTAAAGACTAAACTTTGCAGTGCTCCAATATTATCACTATCGGAGGGTACGGAGGACTTTGTGATGTACTGTGATGCATCTATCCAAGGTCTAGGGTGTGTTTTTGATGCAACGCGAAAAGGTGATCGCATATGCTTCACGACAACTAAAAGTTCATGAAAAGAATTACCCCACTCACGACTTGGAACTGGGAGCGGTGGTCTTCGCTCTCAAAAATTTGGAGGCACTACCTCTACGGGACAGAGTGCACGATTTTTCACAGATCATAAGAGTCTTCAGCACATATTTGATCAGAAGGTGCTAAACATACGACAACGTCGATGGGTCGAACTCCTGAATGGTTATGACTCTGCCATCAAGTAGCATCCAGGGAAGGCTAATGTAGTAGCAGATGCCCTGAGTCATAAGGAAACAAAACCCAAACGAGTGCGAGACGTGCAACTTACCCTACAATCTAATCTTCCTGTTAAGATACGTAAAGCCCAGGGCGTGGCTATGAAAGGGAAAACATCGGGCTTGAAACCTTGCACGGTGCTGATGAGCACCTGGAACGGAGGACATAGGGTCTTCAGCACTTCATGAAAGAAGTCTGGATTCCACGTGTTGGGGATCTCAGACAACTAGTGCTTGGTGGGGCACACACCTCTCGTTATTCGGTACATCCTGGTTCAGATAAAATGTACCAAGATCTCAAAACTCTTTACTGGTGACCAAACATGAAAGCTGAGATAGTCACTTATGTTAGTAAGTGCTTAACGTGTGCCAAGGTTAGGATTGAATATCAGAAACCTTCGGGCCTACTTCAGCAACCGGAAAATCCCATGTGGAGATGGGATGGTATTTCCATGGACTTTATCACCAAACTTCCTAAAACGCCCAGCGGGCACGATATGATTTGGGTCATTATTGACCGTTTGACCAAATCAGCGCATTTCTTGGCAATTAAAGAGACGGACAAGTTGGAACGTCTAGCCGCCTTTGTATTACGAAAATTGTTTCTAGGCATGGGGTGCCTACTTCTATCATATCGGATCGCAACGCACGATATACTTCCCATTTTTGGGAAACTCTCCAAAATGCTTTGGGGCCTCGTTTGGACATGAGCGCAGCCTATCACCCCCAGACGGATGGACAGAGTGAACGTACCATCCAAACACTAGAAGATCTACTGCGAGCGAGCGTGGTGGACTTTGGAAACAGTTGGAGAAGCACTTGCCTTTGATTGAATTCTCTTATAACAATAGTTATCACACTTCGATTCAGCGTGCGCCTTTTGAGGCACTTTATGAATGGAAGTGTAAATCTCCCATATGCTGGACTGAAGTTGGGGACAGCCAACTGACAGGTCCCGAACTTGTGCACGAAACATCTGAGAAGATAGTGCAATAGAAAACGGATGGCTGCTACTCATGGTCGACAGAAAAGCTACGCTGATAAGCAAAGGAAACCTTTAGAGCTCAGGATTGGGAGCAAGGTACTATTAAAGGTGTCACCTTGAAAGGGTGTGACATGCTTTGGAAAAACGGGGGAAGATGAACCCGTGAAACATTGGACCATTCGAGATTGTTGATGGGATTGGTCTGGTAGATTACAGGTTAAACCTGCTTAACAAACTTGGTAGGGTACACGATGTATCCCACATATCGTATCGAATCTATAGAAATTTCTGTTGGATACAACACTGATGGTGCCACTGGAGGGAATCCAGGTGGACGATCGGCTACGGTTCTGGAAGAACCAGTGGAGATTCTTGAGCGGGGCGTCAAGAAACTCAAACAAAACACTATACCTATTATTAACGTACAACAGAATTCCCGTCTAGGACCGGAATACATGTGGGAACGCATGGATAAAATGCGGCTTAAATACCCACACCTCTTTTTCTAAACCTGAACCTGAACATAGATCGAACGCTAAACAAAAAGCAGCTCTTTCAAAGTGAATTTCGGGGCGAAATTCCTTTCAACTTGGGGATGATGTGACATCCGGGAACCAAGCACACATTTTTATAGCTAGCTTTATTGTTTACTTGCTGAATTTCGGGACGAAATTCTTTTCAACTTGGGGATGATGTGACACCCCGCATTTTCAGGTTAATACTTTCACTGAACTCTAGTTAACTTACATGATATATTTTAGTTAACTTACGGGTTGTGCATGGTTAGATACTTAACTAGGGTTAGTTAAGTAGGCCTAACACATGTTAGAGGATATTAACATATGTGTTAAATAGGATAAGTATTGTTTAACACACACATGAGTCCTGTATCCCGAACGTTGGTGAATTATGTGACATGTATAATCATAATATGTGCAATTAAATCGTGATGGATGTGAAGTGCCTGCTTATATGAATTATGTGAATTATGTGAATTATCACTTGACTGACGATTAATATGTAAACCATGCAAATTACGTACACGTCATGGTTAATATCTCATGTAATAATAAAAACAATGGTTTTTATACAATTTAGAGGGATTATTATTGTCGGGTCTGGTATTGGGCTAGTATAGGGTTAACGGGTCAAGATATTGTGCAAGAGGGGCCCTAATACCCAACTACTTGGAGAACAAGCAACCCTATCCTATAATTATAGTTCAAAAAAATAAAATAAAAACCCTAACCCACCCTTCTTCTTGCGCCGTGAGCTTTCCCCATCCCCATACCCTTCAATTTTCAATCAATCAACTAATCTCACACTTAATCAAGCTAGTTCGGGTTTAATCTCAAGGCTCTAGGGAGTTTTAGCACTACAAGGTATGCGTTTATATGTTCTTTGATAGGTCATGATAATGGAAAAACTTTAAAAACTCTAAAAACCACATACATACAATCGCATATATATATATATATGTATGAGTTCTTGAATGTTCTTGATGATTTAATGTTGATGATTGTTGTTAGTTGCCATGATTAGGGTTTTTGCATGATAATATATGTGTTTGATCATGAGAGTATGGATTATGCATGTGTTAGAGATTTTTGAGCATGATTAGGGTTTGTGAATAACTTGGGCTGCAAGTTTTAAATTCTGGCAGATTCGTTTGGACGTTTTGTAGGGGCTGTAACGGGTTGGTAAATTGATAGTTTTGATGATTTCTTTGCATGATTGTGTTGTACATGGTCTTAGCTTTTCATAATGGGCAAAACCATCAGATTTGGACGTCGGTTGAGTTGTTTTTGAAATTTTAATTGATTAGGGGTCATATCAGATTTTCGGAACTGAAAATTGGGTCAACTTTAAATGGTCATAACTGGAGATTTACAAATAATTAAGTTATGAAATTTTTACAGTAGGTCAACATTGGAAAAACTCGGCTTTTCCAAGTGGATTCATCCCGTTTGGATGAATACACAATTTTTGGGAATTTTTATACTAAACTGACCTGTTGCGGAAATTTTCTGGACATAGCTGTGTTGTACGAATTTTTATAATTTTTGTGTTTGGTTTAAAGACAAAATAAAAATAGGGGTTTGCAACTGAATCCCCATGAATACTCAGTAAAAATTTGGGATTTTAATTCATTCGTTAAGTGGGTTAAATGATGCGTTTTTTCACAGTGCACAATCTGTCCTAAAAACGCAGATTGTGTACGAAGTCTCTATGTGACTATTTGAAGTTGTATGTGGTATGCAATTGACATGTACTTGTGTGGAAACTTGCATGAGGTATATTTGATGTGTTAAACTCATAATAATCACCATGATCACCAACGGGATACGTAGGACATACTTGTGCATGTAGAGTCACTAGGTGTCACTACACGGTTTTGAACTTTTGAAAGTTTCGAGTAAACGAATTGTATGGTGTATTGGTTATGCACATGTACTCACATAGTGACACATATAATAAGGAGTCGGTAGCGAGTCTCTATTACTTTGGAGTTTGGATATTTTGCTTGCAACCTAAGGTGAGTTTCACTACTCTTTTCTCAAAAGCATGCGTCTCGGGTTGAGACAACCTACTTAACGTTTCTAGTCCGGTTTGGGACTACTTTTATACATCCCGGATTTTGGGGTGCATGGTTCACGGGGTGAATCTACTTTTACTAATTCATGCTATATGTCCTTGATGAACTAAACCAACTCTATCATTTAAGTCCTTCAAAATACCGAATCAATTGCCGGTTGGGCAAGCGGGTTACTAGTTGATAGCGCTATTAGGTCTAACAAACCTCACATCGTGCTGGGAGCATGGGTGTGAACTAATAACTTAAAACATATGTCATTGTTGATGGGCAATGACGCAAGGCACTTTTCTCCCGGTTATGGGAACTTGTTCATTAGTAGTTCGGTATTCGCCGGTTTTAGTTATCATGAGTGGGCTAGCTACCCCTGGCATATGAATTAGCTGTTTACTTGTGGCCAAGGAGGCCGACGTTCTTACTTATTGTTATGTGGTCTGGGAGACCGACGCTTTTATTTGGTTACATGGTTTGGGAAACCTACGCTTTTACTTACTCACCTACTTTACTTAGTGAACTCACCAACATTGTTTGTTGACCCACCATTTACATGCTTTTGCAGGTAGTTAGCTTCCGGTGTCACGATTAGGAAGCACTGCACGTTTCATTGCATTGGGTCTTGGGCATACACCTAATTTACATATCATGCTTTTACCTTCATTTTTATATGGCATTAATTTTGGGCGCGTTGTTTTGCGCATAGTTTCTAAAAGGTTTAATTTGGTTTACGCTTCCGCAGCTTAACAAAACTTGGTTTTTTTTTGAAAACGAACTAAATGGTTTGGGCATTTAGAGTTCGTTCATATGACTTATGGCTATGGGATCCTGGTATGTCATGCGCCTCGCGGTAAAACCCCGCAGTGGAAATTTGAGGGTGTGACACTCTTATTATTTACAACTGAAGTCGGTTAATGTTCAAATTGGTAAACACGCTTTTCTATTATTTCCAACACTTACTATTTACAACTCAAACAGCTTATTCCACTACAAGAAAATGAAGCTAATGCAACCTCGGTAAAATGTTGCATTAGGCCTTGAAAAGGTTGCAATAGGCCTAATGCAACCTTTTACCAAGGGTTGCATTAGGCGAAGTTGCATTAGATGTAATGCAACCTTTTTGTTGGATAATGCAACCTTTTTAGAAAGGGTTGCATTTACCATTCAAATGCAACCTTTAAAGGATGCAACCCTTTCACATGCTAATGCAACCCTTCTAACACTTAAAAGCAACCTTTATTACTTACAAAAGCAACCTTTGTTACCTTCAAATGCAACCTTTGCTATTTCTAATGCAACCTCTTCTTACACTCAAATGCAACCTTTTTGTCATATCAAATGCAACATTTTTTTTTAAATTTTGGTCGCAACAAATGTAACCGTTTTACAGTCAAATTCAACTGTAGGGCATTATTTAAAGTACTAAACGTTTCTCTCAATACATAATGTATTCCAGTTACATCAATACAATAATATAAATATAATATATAATCTTATTTAGTAATTTGATATGTGTCCAAATTTAATAATAACAATATAATATAAATATATAGTTGTCATTTACAATGAACATCCTACTCATCTCTAAGATTCCAAAGTACTCAAATGCATAGCATTTTCATAATATTTTGCATCGTAGCTATAATGTTCGCACATTGATTGTGAAAATCTTTTCACATAACTTCTAGCTCAGCTTTTTTTCCTTTGATGGTGCTCTTTAATATGTTTTCTCATTTCAAGCAACCGCACCTCAAGGCTCGCTTTAAATGATTCAACAATGTTGTTTGCTAGGAGGAGACTCTTTTTTCCCTGGTTTAAGATCAGCCACACATACAGGAATTAATAATTCTCCAGTTGAGAATCCGGTTACGGACCGAACTCGCGGATCGATTACGCGTAAACAACTCGTTTCAGACGGGATGTTCGAGACGAGACAGAAATATAGCGATAACAACGTCATCACAGATTCGTATTAATACAGAAACGGTTACAGACACTGTCATCAGTAGGATAAACGTCTATCTCGTGGCCGGGGGAGGTTGGGCATAACCTCCCCCTTGAGAGCATTCAAAGTATAAGCTCAAATCACCAAATGAATACAAACACATGAGATTGCTATTTATAGTACAAAACCCAGTTTCTACCTTCGCCCCTTGTTACTGGTCGAATGTGGAGTATTTCCACATTCGCCCAGTTATACTGGTCGAATGTGGATCACTTCCACATTCGCCCCAGTTGTATATAGGTCGAAGCTGGATCTGTTTTGTCCTATATTTTACAACTGCGTCAGATCCATAAAATGCCCTTATGGATCACCACAATCTCATGTAACACTATACCTAGACTCAACCCTAGTCTATTCGACAGTGACGTCCACAGAAAGTGCATCAACACTAGTGACCATCCTGATATCCATAATTCACAACCACAATATGTCACAAGAAAGCAAATCCAAAAAATTCTTCATTAAATGACTATCATCCCACTTAGAAAGTAGATTATTATTACTAGCAAAATTGTCCATTAAATGGCTATCATCACATTATAAGTAGGAAATTTTGCAGGAAAAAATGTGTTTTATTCTAATAATATAATAATAAAAACATATATACTTTTATTTCACTTTAGCTCAAATTTTATGAGCACGAGGAAACTTTATGAAAGTATTTAAAAATTATAAAACTTCTTTAAACAAGAAATTGTTTGACTCCTTTTAGCTCTTGAAGCAGTGTCACTAATGTAAGAAAATTGTGATTTTCATAAAGGACTTACCCTAATGGTGAAGATACACTTTTTGGCACCAATGACCATGGGCAAAGGCGCAAAGCACATAAACAAAGAGTTTTTGCCGCGCCTAGATTCAGCAGCAATCAACCATTGAACACAGACACAACAAAGGCGCCGCCAAGACACGTACCATCAGACATTCATTTACACATAACAAAAGCTCATACACATTGCCTAAATGCAAATAATAATAGAGAAGATTGACATTTAATAAAATGTAAAAACATACCTCTGTCGTGCTATTCCCATTTAAGCCAAGAACATGTGATATACTTTCAAGTCATTTATTTACTACCCTGCACAGGAAGGAGCATAGTTTACACAAACTTCGAGTTGTACTACATGGTTTACAACCACATAACTTATTAATAGTTGAGTCAAACTTTAACAAATATAGAAGCATGCTCATATATTTGTTTTACAGGGGTCAGGGAAATAAAAACAAGAGACGTCTAGATCTGAACGAACCCAAGATTGTAACCAATAGAAAAGAAACTTTATATGCCACAATTAAAATGCTTCTTAGAATCATGTAGTCAGCTGCATTGAAAAATTGGAACAAATAATCTATTTAACATACTAACCAATTAAATTAAGTTCGATTCTGTATGTTTTATTCATTAACTGATTAATTATTTTGCTAGAAAATAAACCAATTAATCAAAATAAGAAGATTTTGTTGATTTAAATCGATCCAAGAAATATCAGTAGTCCAAAGTTCCAATTTTTTGATGAACTTTAAAACACTTGATTGCTCAACCAACCAAACAAGATATTAATTACAGAAATAACCTAGAAAACACATGACAAGGTTAATAATTTACAACAATCACTTAAAAAATCAGTTCAAAGAGCTTTGATTCAAGTATCTCAAAACTATAAAATCAAGCATAACCCTAAGTCCCTAACAATTCGAACCAAAGTTCATCTCAACAACAAAACTAATAAATTAACATATAATCTGAAAGTAATTAGATAAACAATATGCATCTCAACAATAAATCAAAAAGACATACCTACTGTACTTGAAGAACTCATGTTTAAGTTAAACATTAGCTCCATAGATGGACTCAGCTTCACTACTTCTTTAAATGAAGAAGCTTACTCACCATTGCAAACTACAATTCATAAATCAAGGAGCCTAAATATGTATTGCATCGGCATACAAAATCCAAGACACACACACACACCTAAACTAGAAATCAAAACAGAGGAACAAGATATGGGGCAATAAGATGTTAATAAGATCCAAAATTAATCAAGCTATTAAATAAAAAAACAAAAAACTACATTAAATCAATTCTGATCGCACGTATCAACAAAATCGAAGCAAACAGAACTAATTTCAATATAGCAATAGAATGGAATGGAATAGCAAAGTTGACCTAGTTTAGTATGATCCGTACCTTTTCCTGGCGTTTTGCATTCTCAACTATCGGGATTGCAGTCGGAAAACATAAGGAGATCCTGAGTCTAAGGACGAGGTCAACTGCCGTCTAGGGCTTTCATTGGCATGGCGATTGAGAGGATGGCCTTACTCTCTCCTGGATCTTGGGTTTCCACAAGAAGGGGTAGTTGGTTTCAATTTTAGGTAGGTTTCAAAAGCTAAAAAAAGTTTGGGCGGGGTAAAATTTTAGGGATGAGAGAGCGGGAAACTAAAAGTCAAAAAGCCACATTTGAGATTTCTAAGCAATATTTTAGTAATTTAGAGATATTGTGCTTTAATAACAGTTAAACATTTTATAAATATCATGATACTAAATTCATATAAGAGTCCTTGTTTTTTAGTTTTAATATTATTGAGTTGGTTAAACTATAACATTATAGTCGTTAATGTTTGTAGGCAAATAACTTTTTAACATGACATTACATACATTTGTAAATTCTAATAAATATGCAACATTTCAAGAAAAAGGTTGCAAATTCAATACAATTTTGCAACTTTTTATGAAAAAAGGTTGCATTAGAAATCTAATGCAACCTTTATGTTTCACAAAGTTGCATTAGAGTAAAATGCAACTTATTTAAAAAAGGTTGCTTTTAAAAGGTTGCATTAGACCAATTTTCTAGTAGTGTTCATTTATCAAAATAAACCGAATTTTTATAAGATAGATTCACAACTTCAATCTATTTATCAATGGAACCAACTATATGACATAGTTTCACAAATTCAATATTATTGATCAAACATTAATTAATATTATTTCTTTCTCAAAATGAAATGATGCTACATACATATGTTGTCTTTAGAAAATAATAAACTAATTTTCAATACGATTCTTATAAAATAGTTTCTCATTTTGAATATTATTGATCAATACAACAAACAATATGTAATGATACAATGTTATATCTTATATAAATGAATTAATTAATAATAAGAAGAATAACAATATTTGGGCTCAAAAGTCTAATTATTTGCAATTTGCAACTCAACACTGTCAATGTTGAAATCGTAAACACGCTTACGTATGATAATTTAAAACTTTCCCTCTAAAAAATTCAAAACTTAACACTTATTGATCAAAAATTATTTTTAAAAAATTATTATATTATTATTATTTATGAATTCAACCAGGTTAATGTTCAAATTCGTACACACGCTTCCCTATGATAATTTAAAACTTTCCCTCTTAGAAATTCAAACCTTAGGACTTATTTGTTAAAGATGGTTTTCAAACATTTTATAATATTACTTCTTTATCAAAATGAAATGATGCTACATATAAAATCTTTAGAAAAAAATATACTGATTTTGAATAGAATTCTTATAAATTTCTTTCACATTTTGAATATTATTGATCAATACAACCAAGAATATATAATGACACAATGTTATATGTTATATAAATGAATTAATTAATAATAACTTTTGAAAATATTTACTCTCAAAACTCTTATTATTTGAAACTAAATCCGGATAATCTTCAAATTCGAAAACTCACTTCCCTAAGATATTTTAAAAATTTCCCTTCAAAAAACTCAAATGTTAAGGCTTCTTTGTATTATGAATCCAAAGATCTATTTTACAACATCTGATTTACATGTAAACAGATGCATTCAATACAACTGTTATCGAATAAAACTTCAAGCTTGTTAATGAATTACTTGATTAACAATAATAATAATAATAAAAATATTTCATCTAAAAACTCTTAATATTTGCAATTTGCAATTCAACCCGCTTAATGTTGAAATTCGTAAACACGCTTACCTATAATAATTCAAAACTTTCCTTCTAAAAAATTCAAAAGTTAGGACTTATTGATTTAAAATGCTTTTTAAATAATAATTATTATTATTATTATTTATGAATTCAACCCGGTTGATGTTCAAATTTGTACACACGATTCCATATGATAATTTAAAATTTCCCTCTTAAAAATTTAAAAAGTTAGGACTTATTGATCAAAAATGATTTTTAAATAATAATAATTATTATTTATTTATGAACTCAAACCCGCTAATGTTCAAATTCGTAAACCCGCTTACATATGATAATTTAAAACTTTCTGTCACACCCTCAAATTCCACTTGCGGAGTTTTACCGCGAGGCGCGTGACAAACCAGGATCCAAGTCAACGATCACAATAAACAATACTATATGAACACATGCAAATTTAAAACATAAGTTTAAACCATAAAATAGTAGCGGAAGCTTTGTTTACAACTCGAAATCCAAAAGTATTCAATCTTATTCAACATTCTGTCACACCCTCAAATTCCACGTGCGGGGTTTTACCGCGAGGCGCGTGACACACCAGGATCTCAGTCAACGATCACAACAAACATTCAACAACATGCATTCATATATAAATATATAAACCAAAATATCATGCTTTGAGCGGTAAACCAGCAGCGGAAGCATTTCTTGTTTACAACCAAAAGACATATTAAAGTTTACAAAACATTGTTTATACGTTTCAAAATATTAGACGTTGTGCATGACTTCGTGCGCCTATTCCATTGACTGCTACCTTAGCGACCTGAGAAAACATGCCAAAAAGATGTCAACATATAATGCTGGTGAGTTCACAGGTTTTCTTTTATAAATAAGTTTTAAAAGTTCCAAAGATCATATCCGTTACTACTAGGTTATAAGAACGTTAGCTAGACGTTAAGTTGTTTTTACTACTACGGTTGGGAACCCATTACTAAACGTGTCCAATAGATAAGTTCAGCCCAGACTGTTTGGGTTACCGATGCCTCGGTAACCCGGTAGGTAGAGACAATATGCACCCGCCCGGCATCCCCGCCGACGAGTGGGGTTTGTGAGGCCCAATAGATCTATCCACATTTCCCTCGTTGTGCTTCCCGCACATTCATGGTTTCCCCCTGGGACTTTCCGAAAAAGCCGTATAGTAATGTAAAGTAACCATAGTATAACATGATCTTTAATATATAAGTAAGTAGCATGTTTCTCCCCCTGTAAATAAAACGGTAAAAGCGGGGCTGTGACACTCACCTTAGGTTGCGTTACTTGAAAACAGTTAAGTAATTAAGTTATGATAGCCCCAAATAGCGGCGACCTATCATAAGATATGTATAAGTATCCGGACTAATAACCCGCAGGTTAACTAGTCCCGAAAGTCCAGACCACAACCATTGACGCTTGGAAACACTTTTGACTGAAAAACCGACCGTGCCAGACACGACTCGACATCCCATTGGTGACCCGACATTCCATGTGTTAGCTAAATGCAAAGTATCATGCAACATATGAAGTTAAACACTTAGCACGCGCAAAAGTTCACCTAGTCTAGCATAACGCATGTTTAACGTACAGTTGGGTCCGAACACGTGTTACCAAGTCATATGGCATGTCCCGGGGTTCCTATCATGTTCCTAAGGGTTAAATCATGCTTCGGGATGCCAAAATACGCTTAAAACAGCAGTACACGCGATTAGGAAAGTCAACACGTGATTGGCCTCAGTCAACTAGCGATTAGGGGGCCCAATCGCCTGATGCATCAGGCGATTAGGGTCCTAATCGCCCTCATGTCTGCATAATCGCCCTCAGCATCAGGCGATTAGGATTCCTAATCGCCTGCTGCTGCTGTGTGACGGATTTTCGCGCGTTTAACCCTCCAAATCAGATCCGAAACATGCAACAACACCCAATATCAAACCTAAATCATTTACCAACCCATTCCAAGCAAAAACCCCCAACATATCACTGATCTAACATGTTCTAAGCAATTATTTCCTAAAATGGCAAAGTACTAGATTTCACCAACCAACCTTATCTTTCCTTAAATGGAAACAATCAGATTTCAATCTCTACAAGCTTGCAAATCATCAAACCTCTGGTTTAACATCTTCCTAGTATGAATTCTAACAACATTGCATCAACAATCATACCATAATCATCCTAAATCTTCAAGAACATCCAAACGGGTCAAAATACACATTTTCATCAAAACACAACAACAATGGCTCAAACTCTAAGATAACCACCTTAATAATCTCTACATAACAGAAGTACAATCATATCATGGAAACAATCATGTTATAAACAACAAGAAGACCAACATAAGCATGTAAACTTCACATATAACAAACATTAAGGTGTAGACTTGGTTTAGAACTCTTTTGAAAGGTTTTTAAAGACACAAACTTAGTAAAACAAGGTCTGCACCTTTGGGGAACCAAAATAACAACTTAACAAAGGTTAGAGATGAAGAACACACCTTGGATTTTGTTAAAGAGAGGTGTATAAGCTTGGAAATGGTGATTTTTGTAGCAAAAAGAGTTCCAGAGGTGTTTCAAGGTGTGTGGGTGGTTTGGGATCAGTTAGGGTTGTTCTAAGAGTGTTTGGGGGGTTAAGGGTTCTATTTATAGGTGTTTTAACCCGGACTCTGCAGTATAGGCGATTAGCAGTGCATTATATGCGAATGGGGGCCTAATCGCATGATGCATCAGGCGATTAGGTCCCAATCGCCTGCTAGCATCTCTCAATCGCCTATATACAGGCGATTAGGCCCCTCCCCCTGATCCTAATCGCCTGAAACCCTCCAAGCTGGGTTTTCGGCGCGTTAAACGCTATTTTAACACATATAAACACGTATTAACATACCAACAAGTCACGTAACGATTATAAACACGTAATGCATGATAACTAACACATTTACATTCGTTCACCAATTCCCGGGACTCGAGACTTGCGTGTGTGTGCTAAATCCGGTGATTCCACGCATCACCAATCCTAGTACCTATGGTTATGGACCGACTCCCGATGATCACCATAACGACCCGACTGATTTAGTTAAGTATGAAATAAGTATGACTCGCTAAGGTAGACTTACTAGTTTAGTCAACGTTACTAACCTGAGTTTGCCGGGTGTCACACATTCGAAAACCATGAACCCTAAACTAGACGCCGTGCAGACGCGTGCACCTAAGCCCTGGGATGCTACCTTAGCGACCTGAGAAAAACATGCCAAAAATATGTCAGCACAAAAATGCTGGTGAGTTCACAGGTTTGTAATAAAAGTACCAAGTTCGCCCTGTCCATACTATGTAAATGTGTAAACCAAAGTACGCTAGCTAGGCGTATGTTCTGTTACTACTACGATTGGGAACCATTACAAACTCGCAAACCAGAAGTGTATGTGCCCGAATAGTGTACCGTTCCTGTTTGAGACAATATGCACCCGCCCGGCCTCCAACCGTCGAGTGGGGCAGGTCACGCCCAATAGATCTATCCACATTTCCCCGTTGTGCTACCCCGCACATTCATGGTTTCCCCCGATGTGACGACCCGGAAAATTTTTCTTCTTATTTGTTTCTTTCTCTTCAACTTCGGAAAATTTTCGGGACGAAAATTCTTTCAACAGGGGGATGATGTGACACCCGGCAAACTCCGGTTATTAACTTTTTGAAAACTCAGTAAGTCTACCTTAGCGAGTCGTGCATACATTACACATGACAGGGTCAGTCGAGTCGAGTCGTGCATCATTGGGGTTTTAACACACACAAGTCTCGAGTCCCGGGAATTGGTGAACGAGTGTGAACGTGTTTGTTTTCATGAATTATATGTTTATAATCTTTATGTGACTTGTCCGTATGTATATACGTGTTTACATATGTTAAAACAACGATTACACGTGATTGTATGACATTATAGGTGATTACGCGTAATTGCATGATGTTATAGGTGATTACGCGTAATTGCATGATGGTTATAGGTGATTACGCGTAATTGCATGATATTATAGGTGATTACGCGTAATTGCATGCTGATTAGGGGTGATTACGCGTAATTGCATGCTGATAGGGGGTGATTAGCCCTAATCGCCTATAGGGTAGGCGATTAGGAGGTTTGGGAAGGCGATTAGAGCCCTAATCGCCTATAGGGAAGGCGATTAGAGCCCTAATTGCCAATAGGGAAGGCGATTAGGAACCCTAATCGCCTGACGTGTTTTAAACGACTAGAAACGCCTATAAATACCACCCTTGACCTCTAAAACACCATTTGTGCAACCCTAGCCGTCCTATAACCTATCCCAACTCACAAACAGCCTCTGGAACACGTTTTTGCATCAAAACACCCATTTCCATGCTTTAAACACCATTTTCTCCTAAATCCAAGGTGTGTTCTTCATCCCCAAACCTTTATATGATTATGTTTTGTTCCCTAAAGGTCCAGACCTGATTTCTAAACTATTGTGTCTTTGAAAATCTATTAAAAACCGTTTTTAAACAAACCCAAACCTTTATGCATGTTATATGTGTTGTATATGAATAAAGGTAGGATTTTTATGATTGAAGTATGATTGTTCTTGTGTTATTAAGGTGTTTATAGCTGGTATGAGTTAGGAGCCCAATCGCCTATGCTGAAGGCGATTAGGAGCCCAATCGCCTATGCTGAAGGCGATTAGGAGCCCAATCGCCTATATGCATGTCTTATAGCCCCTAATCACTAGTTAAACTCTGAATTGCATGTCTTATAGCTCCTAATCACTAGTTAAACTCTGAATTGCATGTCTTATAGCTCCTAATCACTAGTTGACTTTTCCTAATCACTAGTTGACTTTTCCTAATCACTAGTTGACTTTTCCTAATCACTAGTTGACTTTTCCTAAACACATGTACTGCTGTTGTAAGTGTATTTTGGCATTCCGAAACCCGATTTAACACCTAGGGACATGCTAGGAACCTCGTAACATGCTCAGTAACATAGTAACACGTGCTCGGACTTATTTGTGCGTTATTTGAACTATATGTTAGAATAATTGAACTTTAACACGTGTTAAGTATTGGTTGCATGACTTGTATGTTTTAGTGTATGAGATGAACACGTGGGATGTCGGGTCACCAATGGGATGTCGAGTCTTGTCTCATGTAGTCTGGTTGTCGGTCAAACGCATTTTCAAACATATGATGGTCATGGACTGGACATTAGGGACTAATGAACCCAACGGGTTATTAGTCTAACTTTATACACATCTTATGATAGGTCGCCACTAGTTGGGGCTATCATATCACATAACGGTTTACTCATTAACGGAAGATGCAACCTAAGGTGAGTTCACGGCCACACATTTTACGGTTTTTGTTTTCGGGGGAGAAACATGCTTAAACTCTTTTATTACACATTTTCATGTTATACTATGGCTCTCATCTTATTACTATACGGTTCATCTAAGTCCCTTAGAAACCACTAACATGGGGATATGGCGGGGAAATGTGGATAGCGCTATTGGGAACTGACAAGCCCCACCCGACGGCTGGAGGCCGGGCGGGTGCATATTGTCTCTAAGCACAGAAGGCCTACCGGCGATGACGGTAGTCCGTAAATAAGGGTTACACAGTTACATAGTAACAACACAGTCAGCAATGGTTTCACCCGTAGTAGTAATATTACCCGACGCCTAGCTAGCGTTCTCATAAGCATAGTAGTAACAACAATGGTAACGGTTTTTAAGGATTGTTTTAAACGTTTAAATAAAACCTGTGAACTCACGAGCATTATATGTTGACTCTTTTAGCATGTTTTCTCAGGTCGGTAAGGTAGCAGCTATCAGCTAGGCGCACGGAGTCGCACTCGAGTCGTACTCGCGTCTAGGGTCATTTATGCATGTCTTTTGTTGTTAAACTTTGGAACTCATGTCTTTATTTACTCATGACTTGTAAACATTAAATGCTTCTGCACTTTCAAATGTTGGTTTTAAATCGTATGCATGGTTTTATTTACGTATGTTTTTACATTTAGACGTCGTTTATTGTGACCGTTGACTTGGATCCTGGTGTGTCACACGCCTCGCGGTAGAACTCCGCTTGTGGAAATTTGAGGGTGTGACAGATTGGTATTAGAGCCAGGTTATAGTGAACTAGGACTGCATGTAGAGTCTAGACTATAGCCGAGTCTCACACACTAGACGGTCACATACTTTTGAGTCGTGTCGTTTGGTAAACATACTAACCTTGTCGGAGTGTCGGTATCCTTACCACACAGTGTCATATTATCTCCTTCTTCGGGTTTGCAGTCGAAGGAACTTGTTTGTTGATCCTTTGAGTTGGTTATCTCTTTCTAAGATGTGGGTACCGGGTGACTTGAGGTTCGAGCTCGGGGCACGCCTAGAGGACCATGTAGAGCAATTTATTATTTCGGGTGCACACGAAATCATAAGTTGAAATGCATGGAAGACCCGGTGGATCTCGGGTTGGGATTAGTGATCACATTTGGACCCAATCCTAGACTCTCCATATTTTCTTGGTTTAGCGTTGGTGATGGGTCTGAGTGTTTGTTTCTTGTTTTCTCAGAAGATGCCTAGACGCACTGGAGGACGTACTGGGGGACGACGTGGAGGCCGCACCGGCGGGGGTAGAGGTGGTGGTAACATCACCCTGACATATGATGAACTCAGTGAGATGATGCAGCAACAGATGGGCGTTGCGCTGGCTGCCTTCCAGGCTGCCCAGCAGACCTTTATGGTTGCTACCGCTCCTCCGTTACAGGCGGGAGTTGCCTATAAGCGGTTTAAGGATTGTCAGCCCCTCAACTTCCAAGGTACGGAGGGAGCTGTGGAGTTGCTTAGGTGGTTGGAGAAGACTGAGTCGGTGTTTGCTTTATGTGAGACTCCAGCGGCGGATTGGGTAAAGTTTGCTTCAGGGACTTTTGTAGGACCCGCCCTGACGTGGTGGAACTGCGTCACTCAGACACTTGGTCTCGGGGAGGCCAACGCCATGACTTGGGTAGATTTCATGCGTAGGTTGAAGGCTGAGTACTGTCCGCGAGAGGAGATCAAAAGGTTGGAACAGGAATACGGGAATCTCAAGATGGTGGGTTCTGAGATTGAGGAGTACACGATCAGACACAACGAGTTAGCGGTGATGTGTCCAGATTTATCGACACCAGAGTATCGGAGAATAGAGCAGTATCTTGCAGGTTTGGTGCCAGAGATTGCGGGGTTGGTGGCTGCGAGGGATCCTACTACCATGTTTGAGGCTGTGCGGTCGGCTACCAAGATGACCAATTTGAAGATTACTGAGGGTGTCTTGCCTCCTAGAGGCTCTGCTGTGAAGGCGCCGGCGGATAACAAGAGGAAGTGGGAGAGTGTGGAGAAGAGTTCAGTTGTGGTTCAGCGACAGCCGGCAGCAAAGAAGGCTGAAGCGTCAGGGTCAGCGTCAGATCAGAAACAGGGAGGGTATGCTGGGAAGAGCCCTAAGTGTGGTCAGTGTGGTTTTCATCATTATGGTACTTGTGATAGGTTTCGTTGTGAGCGTTGTCAGTGGACGGGGCATCTTGCAAAGGACTGTAGGGTCAACCTTTCGTCCAGACCGACTCAGACTGCTGCTACTACTACCCCTGCTCCACAGGGGAACCAGGGTTGCTATCATTGTGGAGAAGCAGGGCATTTCAAGCAAAATTTCCCAAAGTTGAACCAAGGGGACACAGGGACTGCAGGGAAGGATGGAGACAACGAGGGCGGTGGTCGGGCTACTCGTGCTCATGCTTATGTTATCGGTGCTAGAGAAATCCAGGAGGACCCAGACACTGTTACCCGTACGTAGTCTCTCTCATCTTTCGTTATACTTTGGTTTTACTTTTATCCACATCGTTGTGCATTCGTATCTTCGGGTTTTCTTTTTGGGTTGGTCACTGTTTCTCATTCTTTGGGTCGATGAGGGTCCTTTGGAGATGCTGCTTGGACGGTACCGGTGGGTTAGTATACCGATCATAGTAGTCTCCAGTAGGCCTTCGATCGGGGGGGTCTCTTGTCTTGTATTCACATTGGGGAAGTGGTTTCCCGGCTGGTACTATCACGTTTGGGTTCACGAACTTCATTTCATTGCATCTTGGGAAAACGTTACTTGGGCACACACAGAGGTCGACACTCATCACTGTTGAAGCCGAAAGAATCTCGGGACGAGATTCCTTTCAACAGGGGATGATGTGACGACCTGGAAAATTTTTCTTCTTATTTGTTTCTTTCTCTTCAACTTCGGGAAATTTTCGGGACGAAAATTCTTTCAATAGGGGGATGATGTGACACCCGGCAAACTCCGGTTATTAACTTTTTGAAAACTCAGTAAGTCTACCTTAGCGAGTCGTGCATACATTACACATGACAAGGTCAGTCGAGTCAAGTCGTGCATCATTGGGGTTTTAACACACACAAGTCTCGAGTCCCGGGAATTGGTGAATGAGTGTGAACGTGTTTGTTTTCATGAATTATATGTTTATAATCTTTATGTGACTTGTCGGTATGTGTATACGTGTTTACATATGTTAAAACAACGATTACACGTGATTGTATGACATTATAGGTGATTACGCGTAATTGCATGATGTTATAGGTGATTACGCGTAATTGCATGATGGTTATAGGTGATTACGCGTAATTGCATGATATTATAGGTGATTACGCGTAATTGCATGATATTATAGGTGATTACGCGTAATTGCATGCTGATAAGGGGTGATTACGCGTAATTGCATGCTGATAGGGGGTGATTAGCCCTAATCGCTTATAGGGTAGGCGATTAGGAGGTTTGGGAAGGCGATTAGAGCCCTAATCGCCTATAGGGAAGGCGATTAGAGCCCTAATTGCCAATAGGGAAGGCGATTAGGAACCCTAATCGCCTGTAGCTGCTGCGTAATCGCCTGACGTGTTTTAAACGACTAGAAACGCCTATAAATACCACCCTTGACCTCTAAAACACCATTTGTGCAACCCTAGCCATCCCATAACCTATCCCAACTCACAAACACACTCTGGAACATGTTTTTGCATCAAAACACCCATTTCCAAGCTTTAAACACCATTTTCTCCTAAATCCAAGGTGTGTTCTTCATCCCCAAACCTTTATATGATTATGTTTTGTTCCCTAAAGGTCCAGACCTGATTTCTAAACTATTGTGTCTTTGAAAATCTATTAAAAACCGTTTTTAAACAAACCCAAACCTTTATGCATGTTATATGTGTTGTATATGAATAAAGGTAGGATTTTTATGATTGAAGTATGATTGTTCTTGTGTTATTAAGGTGTTTATAGTTGGTATGTGTTAGTATGATGATGTCCTAGGAGTTTGGATGGTTTTAGTTGTGTATTGTTGATATTTGGTATTTTGACCCATTTGAATAGTTTGAATGATTAAGGATGATATGAGATGTTTTGTTAGTCATATGATGTTAGGGTTTGCTTTAGGATGATGCTAGAACGGTAGGATATTATCGGACAACGTTGTTACGTGATGAAATCGGGATATTTGCTATTTAGGGCAAGTTTTTGCATGTTGATGTGATGTTTACATGATAAGTATGCTATTTTGGGAAAACGCTCGCATTCGGGACTGTTAGAATGATGATAACTTAGGGGTTTTGCTTGGAATATGTTTGATAATGTTTGGTGATTGATATTTGGTGTTTCCACACGTTCCGGATCTGATTTGGAGGGTTAAACGCGCAAAAAAACCGGAACAGACCTGCAGGGGGCGATTAGGGATCCTAATCGCCTATGCTGAAGGCGATTAGGAGCCCAATCGCCTATGCTGAAGGCGATTAGGAGCCCAATCGCCTATATGCATGTCTTATAGCCCCTAATCACTAGTTAAACTCTGAATTGCATGTCTTATAGCTCCTAATCACTAGTTAAACTCTGAATTGCATGTCTTATAGCTCCTAATCACTAGTTGACTTTTCCTAGTCACTAGTTGACTTTTCCTAATCACTAGTTGACTTTTCCTAATCACATGTACTGCTGTTGTAAGTGTATTTTGGCATTCCGAAACCCGATTTAACACCTAGGGACATGCTAGGAACCCCGTAACATGCTCAGTAACATAGTAACACGTGCTCGGACTTATTTGTGCGTTATTTGAACTATATGTTAGAATAATTGAACTTTAACACGTGTTAAGTATTGGTTGCATGACTTGTATGTTTTAATGTATGAGATGAACACGTGGGATGTCAGGTCACCAATGGGATGTCGAGTCTTGTCTCATGTAGTCTGGTTGTCGGTCAAACGCATTTTCAAACATATGATGGTCATGGACTGGACATTAGGGACTAATGAACCCAACGGGTTATTTGTCTAACTTTATACACATCTTATGATAGGTCGCCACTAGTTGGGGCTATCATATCACATAACGGTTTACTCATTAACGGAGGATGCATCCTAAGGTGAGTTCACGGCCACACATTTTACGGTTTTTGTTTTCGGGGGAGAAACATGCTTAAACTCTTTTATTACACATTTTCATGTTATACTATGGCTCTCATCTTATTACTATACGGTTCATCTAAGTCCCTTAGAAACCACTAACATGGGGATATGGCGGGGAAATGTGGATAGCGCTATTGGGAACTGACAAGCCCCACTCGACGGCTGGAGGCCGGGCGGGTGCATATTGTCTCTAAGCACACAAGGCCTACCGGCGATGACGGTTGTCCGTAAATAAGGGTTACACAGTTACATAGTAACAACACAGTCAGCAATGGTTTCACCCGTAGTAGTAATATTACCCGACGCCCAGCTAGCGTTCTCACAAGCATAGTAGTAACAACAATGGTAACGGTTTTTAAGGATTGTTTTAAACGTTTAAATAAAACCTGTGAACTCACCAGCATTATATGTTGACTCTTTTAGCATGTTTTCTCAGGTCGCTAAGGTAGCAGCTATCAGCTAGGCGCATAAATGTCTTTTGTTGTTAAACTTTGGAACTCATGTCTTTATTTACTCATGACTTGTAAACTTTAAATGCTTCCGCACTTTCAAATGTTGGTTTTAAATCGTATGCATGGTTTTATTTACGTATGTTTTTACATTTAGACGTCGTTTATTGTGACCGTTGACTTGGATCCTGGTGTGTCACACGCCTCCCGGTAGAACTCCGCTTGTGGAAATTTGAAGGTGTGACACCCGGGACTTCCAAAGATCGTATAGTAACCCAAAATAACCCATAGTATGACAGTTGTTACCAAAACACAAGTTTAACGCATGTTTTCTCCCCCAAAAGTAAAACCAGTTAAAGTGGGGCCGTGAACTCACCTTAGGTTGCGTTACTTCGAAAATGATTAAAAATCAGCAGGCTATGCTAGCCCCGTAAAGCGGCGACCTAACATATGACAGTTACAAGTACTTAGACTAATAACCCGTAGGTTAGTTAGCCCCTAGATGTCTAGACCATAACCAAGTTCATTTGAAAACACTTTGACTGTTTAACCGACCATTTGTACAAGACTTGACATCCCATTGGTGACCCGAGACTCCACGTGTTAATCCTCATACTCTAAGACATACAAATCATGCAACCATGTTTAACACGTGTTAAAGTTCAACAAGTCTAGCACATAGTTCAATCAACGCACAAATAAGTCCGAGCACGTGTTACCATGTTACTAGGTATGATACGGGGTTCCTAGCATGTTCCTAGGTGTCAAATCGGGTCTCGGAATGCCAAAATATACTTACAGCAGCAGTACATGCGATTAGGAAAGGTCAACTAGCAATTAGGAAAGTCAACTAGTGATTAGGAAGGCTAATCGCCTTCCCTGAAGGTGATTGGGCTCTAATCACCCTCAAACATAGGCGATTAGGCCTATTCTAGTGCTCTATAGGCGATTAGGGCTATAAGACATGCAATTCAGAGTCTAACTAGTGATCAGGATCGTAATCACATGCTGTGAAGGCGATTAGGCCCCCAATCGCCCTCCCTATAGGCGATTAGGCTCCTAATTGCCTTCAGCATAGGCGATTAGGCTCCTAATCACCTTCAGCATAGGCGATTAGGGCCCCCAATCGCCCCCTGCAGTGTTGTTCCGGTTTTTCGCGCGTTTAACCCTCCAAATCAGATTCGGAACATGTGGAAACACCAAATATCAATCATACAACATTATCAAACATATTTCAAGCAAAACCCCTAAGTTATCATCGTCCCATCAGTCCCGAATGCGAGCGTTTTCCCAAAATGGCATACTTAGCATGTAAACATCACATCAACATGCAAAAACTTACCCTAAATAGCAAATACTCAGATTTCATCACATAATAACGTTGTCTGATAATACCCTACTGTTCTAACATCATCCTAAAGCAAACCCTAACATCATATAACTAACAAAACACATCCTATCATTCTTAATCATTCAAAACCATTCAAATGGGTCAAAACATCAAATATCAACAATACACAACCATGGACCTCCAAACTCCTAAGTTAACATTACCATAACCCATTTAAGTCAGAAACACATTCATAACACAAGAACATCAATGTTTAAATCATAAAAATCCTATCTTTAATCATATACAACACATACAACATGCATAAGGGTTTGGGTTTGTTTAAAAACGGTTTTTAATAGATTTTCAAAGACACAATAGGTTATAAATCAGGTCTGGACCTTTAGGGAACAAAGCATAATCATACAAAGGTTTGGGGATGAAGAACACACCTTGGATTTATGAGAAAATGATGTGTAAAGCTTGGAAATGTGTGTTTTGATGCAAAAACGTGTTCCAGAGGGTGTTTGTGAGTTGGGATAGGTTATGGGACGGCTAGGGTTGCACTAATGGTGTTTTGGAGGTCAAGGGTGGTATTTATAGGCGTTTCTAGTCGTTTAAAACACGTCAGGCGAATACGCAGCACCATCAGGCGATTAGGGCTCCTAATCGCCTATAGCTATAGGCGATTAGGGCCCAATCGCCCTTAGACTCCCCCTAATCGCCCTCCTATAGGCGATTACAGGGCCTAATCGCCCTAAGGCTCTGCACAATCGCCTTCAGCACTGCGTAATCACCTATAATGTCATGCAATCGCGTGTAATCACCGTTTTAACATATGTAAACACGTATACACATACCGACACGTCACCTAGCAATTATGCACACATAAATCATGAAAACAAAAACGTTCACCTTCGTTCACCAATTCCCGGGACTCGAGACTTGTGTGTTTACTAAGGTTCGACGATTCTACGAATCGTCAGTTCTTGTACACATGGTTATTGACTGACATCTAATGACCCTCTAGATCGTAGTAACGACTCCCGAACCATAACACGACTCAACCGACCCAGTTAAGTATAATATACGCGTGACTCGCTAAGGTGGACTTTAACCCAATCAATGTTATCAACCTGAGTTTGCCGGGTGTCACATCATCCCCACGTTAAAAGAATTTTCGTCCCGAAAATTGCACAAGTACCAAAAAGAAAACGACAAAGAGATAGAAACGAAAGGAGAAGAAATTTACCCGAGTTGTCACATCATCCCCACGTTAGAAGGAATCTTGCCCCGAGATTCATTCAGCTGCAGTGGTAACATGTCTCGTTTCAAAAGCACGCTTAGTAAAGAGGTGAGGATATTTAGACTTCATCTGGTCCTCCCGTTCCCAAGTGTATTCCGGTCCACGATTCGAGTTCCAGCAAACCTTCACAATACGAATCTTACTCCGACGAAGGCTACGAATCTTGTAATCAAGAATCTCAACAGGTTCCTCCATAATGCGAAGACGATCGTCAACCTTGATCTCTTCCAGTGGAACAATAAGAGAGATTGAACAAGTCAATTCAATCAAATCCGTTTTGATTCGTCAGCCAGGCATTTCTTCAAGTTAGACACATGGAAGACGTTGTGTACACTACCGAGCTTCGCTGGTAAATCAAGTCGATACGCCACCGGTCCAATCCGTTCCAGGATTGCAAAAGGGTCCAACGTACCGAGGGTTAAGTTTGCCAAGCTTTCCGAAGCGTGTGACGCCCTTCCATGGTGAAACTTTCAGAAGTACTTTGTCCCCAACCTGGAACTCTAATGGTTTGCGACGTCGATCGGCATAACTCTTCTGCCGATCCCGTGCCGCTGCCAAACGGTTACGAATTTTTACGATCTTCTCCGAAGTTTCGTACACTAGCTCAGGCCCAGTGAGTTGACTCTCACCCACCTCAGCCCAACAAAGAGGAGACCAGCATTTCCGCCCGTACAGAGCCTCGAACGGAGCCGCCTTGATGCTGGAATGGTAACTATTGTTGTAGGAAAACTCCACTAACGGTAGATGAGTCTCCCAACCTTTGCCAAAATCAATCACACACGCCCGAAGCATGTCTTCCAAAGTTTGAAACGTTCGCTCACTCTGGCCGTCAGTTTGTGGATGGTAAGCCGTACTCATATCCAACTGGGTACCCAAAGCTTTGTGCAAAGATTTCCAGAAATGCGAAGTGAAGTGGGAATCACGATCAGAAATGATAGAAACCGGCACTCCGTGTCTAGAAACAACTTCCTTAAGGTAGAGACGAGCCAAACGGTCCATAGTGTCGGTTTCCTTAATGGCAAGAAAGTGGGCTGATTTCGTCAACCGATCAACAATCACCCATATCTTATCACACCCACTAGGTGACTTAGGTAGTTTCGTGACAAAATCCATCGTGATCCGCTCCCACTTCCATTCAGGGAATTCAGGTTGCTGCAGGAGACCAGAAGGCTTCTGATACTCCACCTTGACCTTAGCACAGGTCAGGCATTTGCTCACGTAGGAGGCTATATCCGCCTTCATGTTTGGCCACCAGTAGAGTACCTTTAGATCTTGGTACATCTTGTCCAAGCCAGGATGAACGGAATACCGGGATTTGTGGGCCTCATCCAAGACAAGCTCCCGTAATCCCCCGAATGAAGGAACCCATACGCGTTTTGCGAAGTAGTGTAGGCCGTCAGGCCTTCGTTCAAGGTGCTTGTTAGCACCGTGCATGGTCTCAGCTTTAAGGTTTTCCTCCTTCAAAGCTTCTAGCTGCGCAGAACGAATTTGGTCAGGTAGAGAGGAATGGATGGTGAGTTGCAACGCCCGAACGCGACGAGGGTTTGCTGATTCCTTCCTGCTCAAGGCGTCTGCTACCACATTCGCCTTGCCAGGATGGTATTTAATGGCGCAGTCATAGTCGTTCAGGAGTTCAACCCAGCGACGCTGTCGCATGTTCCGGTGTTGTTGGTCGAAAATGTGCTGGAGACTCTTGTGATCGGTGTAGATGGTGCACTTGGTACCGTACAAGTAATGCCTCCAAATTTTCAACGCGAACACCACTGCACCCAACTCCAAGTCGTGGGTGGTATAGTTCCTCTCGTGAACCTTGAGTTGACGAGAAGCGTAGGCAATCACTTTCTCGCGTTGCATCAACACGCAACCGAGACCCCGAATAGAAGCGTCACAGTAAACAACGAAATCCTCAGTGCCCTCAGGTAAAGACAGGATAGGAGCAGAACAAAGTTTAGACTTCAAGTTTTGAAATGCTGATTCTTGCGGTTCACCCCAGTCGAATTTCCGGTCCTTCTGAGTAAGAGAGGTGAGGGGTTGAGCGATCTTCGAAAACCCCTGAATGAAACGACGGTAGTAACCCGCAAGACCTAGGAATTGTCGCACCTCGGACGGCGTCTTTGGTGCTTCCCAGTCCTTAATTGCTTCGATCTTAGCCGGATCGACATGAATCCCTAGATCATTAACCACATGCCCTAGGAATTGAACTTCGCGTAACCAAAAGTCACATTTCGAGAACTTAGCATAAAGCTGTTCCTGTCGCAAAAGTTCCAAAACTAAACGCAAGTGTTCCTTGTGTTCAGCTTTGTTCTTGGAGTAAACCAGGATGTCATCAATAAACACGATGACGAACTTATCAAGATAAGGTTTGCAAAAGCGGTTCATCAAATCCATGAAAACCGCCGGTGCGTTAGTGAGACCGAAAGGCATGACCAGGAACTCAAAATGGCCATAACGTGTACGAAAGGCAGTCTTCGCAATGTCAGCTTTCTGCACGCGTAACTGGTGGTAGCCGGACCTTAAGTCAATCTTTGAATAGTAGCTAGAACCCTGGAGCTGGTTAAAGAGATCATCTATACGAGGAAGAGGGTAACGGTTCTTGATGGTCACTTTGTTCAACTCCCTGTAATCTACACACATCCGAAGGCTTCCGTCTTTCTTCTTCACGAACAGAATCGGAGCTCCCCAAGGGGAGGAACTTGGTCTGATAAAACCCTTATCCAAGAGTTCCTGCAACTGGCTGGATAATTTCTGCATCTCGGGAGGTGCAAGACGGTAGGGGGCCCGAGCAATAGGAGCAGCGCCCGGTACAAGATCAATACCGAACTCAACCTGACGATGAGGAGGAAGACCAGGCAAATCATCGGGAAAAACATCAGGAAATTCGCGAACCACAGGGATATCCTCGATCTTCTTCTCATCGGTAGAAGAAACAGAAAGAAGTGCCAAAACGGCCGAATAACCCTTCCGAAGATACTTAAGGGCTTTCATGCTGGAGATGAGACTTAGCGGAGCACCGCTCTTCTCACCATGCATCGAAAGAAATTCTCCATCCGGGAGAGGAATCCGAATAACCTTATCAAAACAAACGATCTCCGCACGATACAACGATAACCAATCCATGCCTACAACGACATCAAAGCTACCCAAGGGTACAGGCATAAGGTCGATGGGGAAGGACAAACCCGATAACTCTAAGCGACACTCCCGAAGGACACAAGTCGCTTCAATCTTTTTACCGTCAGCCAACTCGATCAAATACTTAGCCTCTAAGGGGATGGGCACTATATCTAGCAATTGGCTAACTTCCAAAGATATGAAGCTTCTATCAGCACCGGAATCAAACAAAACAGTAACATGGCGATTATTGAGAAGGAACGTACTGGTAACTGTGTCAGGATCCTGTTTAGCCTCCACGGCTCCAATAACAAAGGCGCGTGCGTTTCTGCCACTGCCCCCGTTGTTCCCGTTACCGTTCCTGCCCTTCACATCCTCGCCCGATTTCAGCTTCGGACAATCCCTCTTGAAATGCCCAACTTCACCGCAGTTATAACAACCCTGCTTCCCTGAAGTCCCCTGAGCAGCAGGAGTAAGGACAACAGTAGGGGCTTGAGTCGATGGAAGTGTTGCCCGACAGTCCTTAGCAAAATGCCCAATTTGCTGGCAGCGGTGACAACGAGTACGGTCGCAGTTCCCCTGATGATGATGCCCACACTTGTTGCACTTTGGGAGTTTCCCAGCATAGCCACCCTGCTTCGAACCCGAAGAAGAAGAACCCCCAACATCAAATTTCTTACCCTGCTAAGATGGAGCTGGCACCACTTGCGCTTGTTACTTTCAGGAGCTTTGACAGTCGAACCCCGGGCAGGCAAGATACCCTCATTCACCTTCAGATTAGTCATCCTGTGAGCCGATCGAACCACTTCTGCATAAGTAGGAAGATTTCCCGCAGCCACCAATCCTGCTATCTCTGGTAGTAGCCCTGAAATGTAGTGCTCGATCCTCATATACTCTGGTGCGTGCAAATCAGGACACAGCACCGCCAACTCATTACGCCTCACAGTGTACTCCTCTATCTCTGACCCAACCATCTTGAGGTTCCAAACCTCATGTTCCAGCTTCTGGATCTCCTCCCTAGGACAGTACTCCCTCTTTAAGAGCTGAACGAAGTTCTCCCATGGCATGGAGTAAGCTTCCCCCAATCCCATGTTCCGAGTAGTAGAGTTCCACCAGGTCAAAGCAACATCTTGAAAGAGCGCGGCAGCATACTTAACGCGATCTTCAGGAAGACAGTTACACATCGAAAACACCGACTCCACCTTCTCCAGCCACTTGAGCAACCCCACTGCCCCCTCAGTGCCAGAGAAATCATAGGGCTTACAGTCCCGAAACATCTTGTACGTGCACATAGCTGGAGGTGGGTTAACAACACCACCTGAAATGAAACACGTAAGAAAAACCACAAAAGAAAGATACCATGCTCATAAATGAGGCAAAGCTGATAGAATCAACTTACCACCATGAGCATTGTGTCCTATCTGGAAGGCAGCTTGCAGCAGGTTGTTCAGATCTTTCTGCGTTAGGTTTACGCCTCCACGACCACCGCCACCATCACGTCCACCAGTGCGGCCACCTCTACGTCCTCCACGAACTCCAGACATGATTCTGGCAACAAGAACGAGGAAATTCAGATTTACTGCTAGTGGCAACCACTAGTGTTCATAAAATCAAGGCTAGATCCAATCCAGAACTATCCATTCAAACCCGAAGCTCACTAGGACTTTCATGCATTTCGGTTTATGATTTCGTGTGCACCCGAAATGATAAACCGCTCTACATGGTCCTCCAAGTGTCCTCCTAGTTTAAAGTTCAAGTCACCGGACTCGAACGCCTTGTCGTACACCGCAATGACATAATGCCAAGGTACGTTCTGGGCGAGTGTGTTTATTGGAGCACAAAGGGGAGATGTCCGAGCCTTGGACAGATCTCAAGAGTACACAAATCACTCCAATATACAACACTGCCTTAGAAATCAATAACCCAACGCACAGGAGAGTGGATGATGTAACACAAAGAGTTTGATGATATAAAGACACCCCGACAAGCCCATATGTAACCCACTATGACGTCTAGTACCATGTGACCGTCTAGTGTGTGCGACTCGGCTATAGACTAGACTCTACATGCAGTCCTAGTTCACTATAACCATTGGCTCTGATACCAATCTGTCACACCCTCAAATTCCACTTGCGGAGTTTTACCGCGAGGCGCGTGACAAACCAGGATCCAAGTCAACGATCACAATAAACAATACTATATGAACACATGCAAATTTAAAACATAAGTTTAAACCATAAAATAGTAGCGGAAGCTTTGTTTACAACTCGAAATCCAAAAGTATTCAATCTTATTCAACATTCGAAAACCATGAACCCTAAACTAGACGCCGTGCAGACGCGTGCGCCTAAGCCCTGGGATGCTACCTTAGCAACCTGAGAAAAACATGCCAAAAATATGTCAGCACAAAAATGCTGGTGAGTTCACAGGTTTGTAATAAAAGTACCAAGTTCGCCCTGTCCATACTATGTAAATGTGTAAACCAAAGTACGCTAGCTAGGCGTATGTTCTATTACTACTACGATTGGGAACCATTACTAACTCGCAAACCAGAAGTGTATGTGCCCGAATAGTGTACCGTTCCTGTTTGAGACAATATGCACCCACCCGCCCGGCCTCCAACCGTCGAGTGGGGCAGGTCACGCCCAATAGATCTATCCACATTTCCCCGTTGTGCTACCCCGCACATTCATGGTTTCCCCCGGGACTTCCAAAGATCGTATAGTAACCCAAAATAACCCATAGTATGACAGTTGTTACCAAAACACAAGTTTAACGCATGTTTTCTCCCTCAAAAGTAAAACCAGTTAAAGTGGGGCCGTGAACTCACCTTAGGTTTCGTTACTTCGAAAATGATTAAAAATCAGCAAGCTATGCTAGCCCCGTAAAGCGGCGACCTAACATATGACAGTTACAAGTACTTAGACTAATAACCCGTAGGTTAGTTAGCCCCTAGATGTCCAGACCATAACCAAGTTCATTTGAAAACACTTTGACTGTTTAACCGACCATTTGTACAAAACTCGACATCCCATTGGTGACCCGAGACTCCACGTGTTAATCCTCATACTCTAAGACATACAAATCATGCAACCATGTTCAACACGTGTTAAAGTTCAACAAGTCTAGCACATAGTTCAATCAGCGCACAAATAAGTCCGAGCACGTGTTACCATGTTACTAGGTATGATACGGGGTTCCTAGCATGTTCCTAGGTGTCAAATCGGGTCTCGGAATGCCAAAATATACTTACAGCAGCAGTACATGCGATTAGGAGAGGTCAACTAGCAATTAGGAAAGTCAACTGGTGATTAGGAAGGCTAATCGCCTTCCCTGAAGGTGATTGAGCTCTAATCGCCCTCAAACATAGGCGATTAGGCCTATTCTAGTGCTCTATAGGCGATTAGGGCTATAAGACATGCAATTCAGAGTCTAACTAGTGATTAGGATCGTAATCACATGCTGTGAAGGCGATTAGGCCCCCAATCGCCCTCCCTATAGGCGATTAGGCTCCTAATTGCCTTCAGCATAGGCGATTGGGCTCCTAATCACCTTCAGCATAGGCGATTAGGGCCCCCAATCGCCCCATGCAGTATTGTTCCGGTTTTTCGTGCGTTTAACCCTCCAAATCAGATCCGGAACGTGTGGAAACACCAAATATCAATCATACAACATTATCAAACAGATTTCAAGCAAAACCCCTAAGTTATCATCGTCCCATCAGTCCCGAATGCGAGCGTTTTCCCAAAATGGCATACTTAGCATGTAAACATCACATCAACATGCAAAAACTTACCCTAAATAGCAAATACTCAGATTTCATCACATAATAACGTTGTCCGATAATACCCTACTGTTCTAGCATCATCCTAAAGCAAACCCTAACATCATATAACTAACAAAACACATCCTATCATTCTTAATCATTCAAAACCTTTCAAATGGGTCAAAACATCAAATATCAACAATACACAACCATGGACCTCCAAACTCCTAAGTTAACATTACCATAACCCATTTAAGTCAGAAACACATTCATAACACAAGAACATCCATGTTTAAATCATAAAAATCCTATCTTTAATCATATACAACACATACAACATGCATAAGGGTTTGGGTTTGTTTAAAAACGGTTTTTAATAGATTTTCAAAGACACAATAGGTTATAAATCAGGTCTGGACCTTTAGGGAACAAAACATAATCATACAAAGGTTTCGGGATGAAGAACACACCTTGGATTTATGAGAAAATGATGTGTAAAGCTTGGAAATGTGTGTTTTGATGCAAAAACGTGTTCCAGAGGGTGTTTGTGAGTTGGGATAGGTTATGGGACGGCTAGGGTTGCACTAATGGTGTTTTGGAGGTCAAGGGTGGTATTTATAGGCGTTTCTAGTCGTTTAAAACACGTCAGGCGATTACGCAGCAGCATCAGGCGATTAGGGCCCAATCGCCCTTAGACTCCCCCTAATCGCCCTCCTATAGGCGATTACAGGGCCTAATCGCCCTCAGGCTCTGCACAATTGCCTTCAGCACTGCGTAATCACCTATAATGTCATGCAATCGCGTGTAATCACCGTTTTAACATATGTAAACACGTATACAAATACCGACACGTCACCTAGCAATTATGCACACATAAATCATGAAAACAAACACGTTCACCTTCGTTCACCAATTCCCGGGACTCGAGACTTGTGTGTTTACTAAGGTTTGACGATTCTACGAATCGTCAGTTCTTGTACACATGGTTATTGACTGACATCTAATGACCCTCTAGACCGTAGTAACGACTCCCGAACCATAACACGACTCAACCGACCCAGTTAAGTATAATATACGCGTGACTCGCTAAGGTAGACTTTAACCCAATCAATGTTATCAACCTGAGTTTGCCAGGTGTCACACTTTCCCTCTAAAAAATTCAAACCTTAGGGCTTATTTCTATTATAAATCCAAAGATATGTTTTACAACATCTGATAACATGTAAGCAGATGTTCTCAATACACCTGCCATCGAATATAACTTCAAATGTAATGAAAAAACTCTCATCCAAAAAACAATTTCACTTAGAATTTGCAATATGCACGTAAATGAATTAAGTAATTAATAATAATAACAACAGTATTTGTTCTCAATACTCTTATTATTTACAACTGAAGTCGGTTAATGTTCAAATTGATAAACACGCTTTCTTATTATTTCCAACACTTACTATTTACAACTCAAACAGCTTATTCATTTATCAAAATAAACCGAATTTTTATAACATAGTTTCACAACTTTAATATTATTAATCAATGGAACCAACTATATGACATAGTTTCACAAATTCAATATTATTGTTCAAACATTAATTAATATTATTTCTTTATCAAAATGAAATGATGCTACATACATATGTTGTCTTTAGAAAATAGTAAACTAATTTTCAACACGGTTCTTATAAAATAGTTTCTCATTTTAAATATTATTGATAATTACAACAAACAATATGCAATGATACAATGTTATATCTTATATAAATGAATTAATTAATAATAAGAAGAATAATAATATTTGGCTCAAAAGTCTAATTATTTGCAATTTGCAACTCAACACTGTTAATGTTGAAATCGTAAACACGCTTAAGTATGATAATTTAAAACTTTTACTCTAAAAAATTCAAAACTTAACACTTATTGTTCAAAAATGATTTTTAAATAATTAGTATATTATTATTATTATTTATGAATTCAACCCGGTTAATGTTCAAATTCGTACACACGCTTCCCTATGATAATTTAAAACTTTCCCTCTTAAAAATTCAAACCTTGGGACTAATTTGTTAAAGATACTTTAACATTTTATAATATTACTTCTTTATCAAAATGAAATGATGCTACATACAAAATCTTTAGAAAAAAATATACTGATTTTGAATAGGATTCTTATAAAATTGTTTCACATTTTGAATATTATTGATCAATATAACCAAGAATACATAATGACACAATGTTATATGTTATATAAATGAATTAATTAATAATAAATTCTGAAAATATTAACTCTCAAAACTCTTATTATTTGAAATTAAATCCGGATAATCTTTAAATTCGAATACTAACTTTCCTAAGATATTTTAAAACTTTCACTCTAAAAAACTCAAAAGTTAAGGCTTATTTGTATTATGAATCCAAAGATCTGTTTTACAACATCTGATTTACATGTAAACAGATGTATTCAATACAGCTGTTATCGAATAAAATTTCAAGCCTGTTAATGAATTACTTGATTAACAATAATAACAATAAAAATATTTCATCTCAAAACTCCTAATATTTACAATTTGCAATTCAACCCGCTTAATGTTGAAATTCGTAAACACGCTTACTTATAATAATTCAAAACTTTCCTTCTAAAAAATTCAAAAGTTAGGACTTATTGATTTAAAATGCTTTTTAAATAATTATTAATTTATGTTATGTTTTCATCTAGAAGTTTCATTTCCACAGTGTCCATCAAAGACTTTTAGGGCTGTGTCGACTGTTTAACAATGATTTCGTTAGATATTAATTACAAGTTAGGTTTTACAAACTTTGTTTACTCGAATATTATTTATGAATTCAACCTGGTTGATGTTCAAATTTGTACACACGCTTCCATATGATAATTTAAAACTTTCCCTCTTAAAAATTCAAAAGTAAGGACTTATTTACCAAAAATGATTTTTAAATAATTATTATTATTATTTATTTATGAACTCAACCCCCATAATGTTCAAATTCGCAAACAAGCTTTCCTATAATAATTTTAAAATTTCCCTCTTAAAAATTTAAAAGTTAGGGCTTATTTGTTAAATATGGTTTTCAAACATTTTTTAATATCACTTCTTTATCAAAATGAAATGATGCTACATACAAAATCTTTAGAAAAAAAATACTGATTTTGAATAGGATTCTTATAAAATTGTTTCACATTTTGAATATTATTGATCAATATAATCAAGAATACATAATGACACAATGTTATATGTTATATAAATGAATTAATTAATAATAAGTTTTGAAAATATTAACTCTCAAAACCCTTATAATTATTTGAAATTAAATCAGGATAATCTTCAAATTCGAAAACTAACTTCTCTAAGATATTTTAAAACTTTCCCTCTAAAAAAATCAAAAGTTAAGGCTTATTTGTTTTATGAATCCAAAGATCTGTTTTACAACATCTGATTTACATGTAAACAGATGTATTCAATACAGCTGTTATCGAATAAAACTTCAAGCCTGTTAATGAATTACTTGATTAACAATAATAACAATTAAAATATTTCATCTCAAAACTCCTAATATTTCAATTTGCAATTCAACCCGCTTAATGTTCAAATTCGTAAACACGCTTATCTATAATAATTCAAAACTTTCCTTCTAAAAAATTCAAAAGTTAGGACTTATTGATTTAAAATGCTTTTTAAATAATTATTAATTTATGTTATTTTTTCATCTAGATGTTTCATTTCCACAGTGTCCATCAAAGAATTTTAGGGTTGTGTCGACTGTTTAACAATGATTTCGTTAGATATTAATTACAAGCTAGGTTTTACAAACTTTGTTTACTCGAATATTATTTATGAATTCAACCCGGTTGATGTTCAAATTCGTACACACGCTTCCATATGATAATTTAAAACTTTCCCTCTTAAAAATTCAAACGTTAGGACTTATTGATCAAAAATGATTTTTAAATAATTATTAATATTATTTATTTATGAACTCAACCCCCCTAATGTTCAAATTCGTAAACACGTTTTCCTATAATAATTTTAAACTTTCCCTCTTAAAAATTTAAAAGTTAGGGCTTTGTCAACTATGGTTTTCAAACATTTTTTAATATTACTTCTTTATCAAAATGAAATAATGCTACATACAAAATCTTTAGAAAAAAATATACTGATTTTGAATAGGATTCTTATAAAATTGTTTCACATTTTGAATATTATTGATCAATATAACCAAGAATACATAATGACACAATGTTATATGTTATATAAATGAATTAATTAATAATAAATTCTGAAAATATTAACTCTCAAAACTCTTATTATTTGAAATTAAATCCGGATAATCTTTAAATTCGAAAACTAACTTTCCTAAGATATTTTAAAACTTTCACTCTAAAAAACTCAAAAGTTAAGGCTTATTTGTATTATGAATCCAAAGATCTGTTTTACAACATCTGATTTACATGTAAACAGATGTATTCAATACAGCTGTTATCGAATAAAACTTCAAGCCTGTTAATGAATTACTTGATTAACAATAATAACAATAAAAATATTTCATCTCAAAACTCCTAATATTTACAATTTGCAATTTGCAATTCAACCCGCTTAATGTTGAAATTCATAAACACGCTTACTTATAATAATTCAAAACTTTCCTTCTAAAAAATTCAAAAGTTAGGACTTATTGATTTAAAATGCTTTTTAAATAATTATTAATTTATGTTATGTTTTCATCTAGAAGTTTCATTTCCACAGTGTCCATCAAAGACTTTTAGGGCTGTGTCGACTGTTTAACAATGATTTCGTTAGATATTAATTACACGTTAGGTTTTACAAACTTTGTTTACTCGAATATTATTTTTGAATTCAACCCGGATGATGTTCAAATTCATACACACGCTTCCATATGATAATTTATAACTTTCCCTTTTAAAAATTTAAAATTAGGAGTTATGGATCAAAAATGATTTTTAAATAACTATTATTATTATTTATTTATGAACTCAACCTCCCCTAAAGATCAATTTTACAATATTCGATAACCAAAGATCAGTTATTCGATAAAATTTCAAGCCGGTTAATGAATTACTTGATTAACAATAATGAGAATCCGGTTAGGAACCGAATTCAAGGATCGATTAAGCGAAAACAACTCGATTTCAGACGGGAGATTCGGGCCGAGGGAGTTCGGGCATGACCTCCCCTTTGAGAGCATTCTAAGCACAAACTCAAATCATCCAAATGAAAAACAACACATGAGATTGCTATTTATAGTCCAACAACAAAAGCCACCTTCGCCCCTTTGTATAGGTCAAATGTGGAATATTTCCACATTCGCCCTTTACCTAGGTTCGAACCTGGATTTTGTATATTGGCCTATCTTTACAAATGCATCAGATCCATAAAATGCCCTTATGGATCACCACAATCTCATGTAATACAATACAAGACTCAACCCTAGTCTATTCGACAGTGACGTCCACATAATAGTGCATCAACAATCTCCCCCTTGGACGTTGCTGGCGAATCCTAAACACAACTTGCATCTTCAGTCAGTTATTGTTGAAGTATCAGACACATTGTTACATCAACAATCTCCCCCTTGACTGATGCTTAACCAAGTTTCTCTAAGATACCGTATGATCAATCAATCGTGTTCTTGAGTAACTTCATCTGTTCGACATAATACTAGCTGTAGACGAGTGAATCAAGCAATCAGAAGTTTTCAGCGGGAACTACCAATACTATTGAGGACTTGAAATGCTTCAGAAACTGAAGTTTTCGACGGGGCCAACAATATCTACCAATAGCTCTTGAAATTCTTCAGGACTGTAATCTTGAAACTTTCATTGAATCTACGTGCCACACGACTCCTACTAGAATCCCTCATTACTTTCGGAACATTGAGATCTCAGTCTTGATATGCTTGTACATAACAACTTTGTTTGAACAAGTTCCCTCAATCACACTGGAACTGGGTTGACTGTTCTCATCTTGCGGAATAAAATCTGTCTATTTTCTGGCCCATAATAGTCATCTGAATCTGATTATCATACTGTTGATTTGGATGACTACCCCACAATAAAACGTTTCATCATCATCATTTCTTCAACAACTTGTGAAGATATCATCACCATTCTTCCGAAAATCTTCAAAAAATTGTAATTTTACATTCGCCCAGTAGTTAGGTACGAATGTGGAAAATTTCCAGGTTCGACCTTTCGTGTGGTACAAATGTGGAACATTTCCACTTTCGACCTCTAAATCCTACGTTCGACCAAAAACACTCCACGTTCGACCTCCCGTAACCAAAAATCTTCTGCACATTCGACCCTTGCAGAAAAAACGTGTTCTTCTTCAATATTTTCTGCAAATCAGTCCATAATCACTCCAATTCTTCGAATTTGATGATGAAACTTGTTCAGAAAGGTGCGGAAATGAAAACCTAACCCTCGAATTCACAAAAACATGGAAAAATCACATGATTTTGGGTCCAATTAAGAATCTAGGGTTTCTAGGGTTTCAACCTTTCAATCAAAATCTGAATTTTAACGTCTGAAATCATGAAATTGAGCTGTGATTGATTCAAACGACTGTTAGATCGTTCAAATCGGTACCATAGCTCTGATACCACTTTGTAAAGGATCGTTTTATGTGAAAACAGTAAGTATGATCATACAAGTCTATATTCCAGGTGCGGAAACCCTAGAACAGATACAAAATGATAATCAATGAATCAAACACACGGATTAAGCTTTTCAAACGACATTTTCATTAATTACTTTGTGAAATATGATAGCAATAATGATTACAATTAATTCTGATCAACACTTCAATGACACACACACACTAGAGAGCTCTACTCAGACCTATTAGACATGAAATGATCAAAGTTAACAATAAAATCAAACTTCAAGCTTATATACTCTGCACGTTCGCCCTTAGCGGGAGGTCGAATGTGGCTTTGTTCCACATTCGCCCTTCTGGTCAGCTCGAACCTGGAAAACTACCTTTGTACATTCTACATTCGTCCACCTTCTGCTACATTCGCCCCACTTCAACTCCACCTTCGCCCTTACGATTTCACCAAAACATGTTTATGATTACAATCCGAAGCATTAGTCGCACAATATGCATCTACAAACTCCCCCTCGACTATTGCTCGGATTGCCTTCTTGCTTCATCCATGACCTTGTTCATAATCTTCAGACGAAGTTGTTTACGCTGATCTTTCGTCATTTCTGGTTCCAACTTTCTCTTCGTCGAACGCTTTGGCACTTCAACTACTTTCACCTTCTCACCAAGCTTCTTCTCAAGGTTGCTACCAGAATTGATATCATAAGCAAAGCATACTGCAACCACCTGTTGATATTTCTTTGCTTGTGATGCATCATTGGGGTCACTGTAGATCGGATTGTAGTACAACATGATGATGTCTTCAAAAGTACAGTTTATGAGCCACATTGGGTCAAAAACATGTATCTTCTTGTACGCATCCTTCCTGTCTCTCAACACAATTACCGCTTCAGCATTCCTCCAATCATAATACCATACAATAAAGTCTTCACTAAAATGCTGTTGTATTGGCATTAGCGGTATTTTCTTCATCACCACAGGAGCTTTGTATATCAAAGTCACTTTCTTTCTACCCGTTTTAGGATCAATATCTCTATGAACCTTCCTTTTCGGGTACTGACGCTTGAACATACCCCATTTCATATCCCATTTCGGGAATGTGGTACATTTCCACTTTCGACCTCTAAATCCTACGTTCGACCAAAAACACTCCACGTTCGACCTCCCGTAACCAAAAATCTTCTGCACATTCGACCCTTGCAGAAAAAACGTGTTCTTCTTCAATATTTTCTGCAAATCACTCCATAATCACTCCAATTCTTCGAATTTGATGATGAAACTTGTTCAGAAAGGTGCGGAAATGAAAACCTAACCCTCGAATTCAAAAAAACATGGAAAAATCACATGATTTTGGGTCCAATTAAGAATCTAGGTTTTCTAGGGTTTCAACCTTTCAATCAAAATCTGAATTTTAAAGTCTGAAATCATGAAATTGAGCTGTGATTGATCAAACGACTACTAGATCATTCAAATCGGTACCATAGCTCTGATACCAGTTGAGAATCCGGTTAGGAACCGAATTCAAGGATCGATTAAGCGAAAACAACTCGATTTCAGATGGGAGATTCGAGACGAGACAGAAACATATGATAACAACGTCATCACAGATTCGTATTAATTCAGAAACGGTTACAGACACTGTCATCAGTAGGATAAACATCTATCTCGGGGCCGGGGGAGGTCGGGCATGACCTCCCCTTTGAGAGCATTCTAAGCACAAACTCAAATCATCCAAATGAAAAACAACACATGAGATTGCTATTTATAGTCCAACAACAAAAGCCACCTTCGCCCCTTTGTATAGGTCGAATGTGGAATATTGCCACATTCGCCCTTTACCTAGGTTCGAACCTGGATTTTGTATATTGACCTATCTTTACAAATGCATCAGATCCATAAAATGCCCTTATGGATCACCACAATCTCATGTAATACAATACAAGACTCAACCCTAGTCTATTCGACAGTGACGTCCACATAATAGTGCATCAACAATAATAACAATAAAAATATTTCATCTCAAAACTCCTAATATTTACAATTTGCAATTCAACCCGCTTAATGTTGAAATTCGTAAACACGCTTACCTATAATAATTCAAAACTTTCCTTCTAAAAAATTTAAAAGTTAGGACTTATTGATTTAAAATGCTTTTTAAATAATTTTTAATTTATGTTATGTTTTCATCTTGAAGTTTCATTTCCACAGTGTTCATCAAAGACTTTTAGGGCTGTGTCGACTGTTTAACAATGATTTCGTTAGATATTAATTACACGTTAGGTTTTACATACTTTGTTTACTCGAATATTATTTTTGAATTCAACCCGGATGATGTTCAAATTCGTACACACGCTTCCATATGATAATTTAAAACTTTCCCTTTTAAAAATTCAAAATTAGGAGTTATTGATCAAAAATGATTTTTAAATAATTATTATTATTTATTTATGAACTCAACCCCCCTAATGTTCAAATTCGTAAACACGCTTTCGTATAATAATTTAAAGTTTCCCTTTTAAAAATTCAAAAGTTAGGTCTTATTTGTTAAATATGGTTTTCAAACATTTTTTAATATCATTTCTTTATCAAATTGAAATGATGCTACATACAAAATCGTTAGAAAAAATATACTGATTTTGAATAGGATTCTTATAAAATTGTTTCACATTTTGAATATTATTGATCAATACAACCAAGAATATTTGATGACACAATGTTATATATGTTATATAAATGAATTAATTAATAATAAGTTTTGAAAATGTTTACTCTCAACACTATTATTATTTGAAACTAAATCCGGATAATCTTCAAATTCGAAAACTCACTTCCCTAAGATATTTAAAACTTTCCCTCTAAAAAACTCAAACTAATTTACCTTACAATTTGGATGTAATGAATACGCCTGTCATCCAATACAACTTCAGATGTAATGAAAAGAATTTAACTTACAATTTGGAATATTCTACGTAAATGAAATACTTGATTAACAATAACAATAACAATATTTGCTCCCAGAACGGCTGTATTTGAATACAAACTTTAGATGTAATGAAAAAAAAAACATCACCCATCTAACACAATTTCATGTTTATATACAACAAAATATGTTTAGAAACATCTCTTCACTAACAGAGTGTAGACATTTCTTGGACTTATAAATTATAACATTAATTGTAAAAGAAACATCTGTTAACCTTGCAACAGATGTAATGAAACCACTGTAATACAAACTTCAAAAAAATTGTATAGACCTTCACAAAACAACTGTCTTCAAATACAACTTCAAATTATACTACAGAATATTTACAAACATGTTTTCAACGTAGACACACCTTACAAAAAACTACTAAAACAACAAAAATAATTATTTAACTAATCTTGAGAAAACTTAAAACTGACGTAACTATTACATTCAAATCAACTTTCAATATAACATGTCTTTATACACCAATCAGTCTTCAACACATATTTGTTTCTTTGACTGGAAAGAATCTGCAAAAGATTTCCTTGAATATTCGACATACTCAAGGTGCTTCCTCACATACTCTGCATGCTAACAGAACAGAAAAAACAGTCACGGTTATACTTAAACCACAAGCCTTGAAAAACAAAGTAAACAAATAAGAATTTCAAGAAACATACCTGTTGACAAGCACAACAGCGGGAACAACAAAAGCGAAAGTACACGCAGACGCCTTCTTCAACAGAGAAGCATAGTGGCGTAAAAGCAGAATTGTAATCAAGGTCTTGCCTAATGCCATCTGGAAAGAGTCTCGAGTGATTAAGCTAATCCCTCTATCTGTTAAAGGCCAAACATTCAGAAAAATACTAAATCAAGAATGACTGAAAGTAATGTCTAACAGAAAAGAATGAACACATTAAACACTCCCATACATGGCTTTAAAAAAGTAAAGACATACCCTTCTTGAGTTTCATTGTGAGAATCTTACAAACAGGAAACCTTTTTCAACGTAAATACTCTAGCTGCTGATTAAGAAAACAAAAGATTGAGGGTTAGTCAAAACCAACAGGGAATAATTTTATTGTTATTGATATGATCGGTTAGAATTTGGGTTTTACCTGATACTCGAATCCTTGAAACAGGAAGTTGAATGTGAGAGAAGCAGCTGTTACGGTTTCAAAATTATTGGAGAGATTTAAAAATTATCTGAGAGAAAGAGATGGACATGATGGCTTTATATAGTTGTGTAATGGGGAGTCGAATTTGAAATTTGAATTTCAGTTTGGAGCTCAAATCTAAAAGCAACGGTCCTTCAAAAGTCTTTTGAACCAAGTGGGAATATTTAATTAATTTATTAACAACAGCTGATGAGGCGGCAAGTGGGATTCTTACACCGTTCAGCCAAGTGGCATTATGTAATTATTTAATCTGATGCTTAGTGACGTCAGGTTTTGCATCACGCAGGCATTGGTGGCCTGCCTAAGGTGTTGACACGTCAGCTTTCTGACGTCACTCACGACTCTCCTATTATTGAAAGTATAGATATGACACTTTGTCACCTTACTAATGGTGGGCCGGTGTAAAGGTAAGCCTTTAACTGGGCATTGGCCCAATTGGTAGGTTAAACTATTGTTTATTCAACAGGTCTTATAATCATTTAATGTGTTAAAACTTACTAATTACATGAACCGCCAAATCTGTCTATTGATATATTTCAAACTCGATGTTGTTTAAACCATAACCTGGTCATTTGTTCACCAAATAACTTGATTCTTGAGTCTAAGATGTACTACTAGGAGTATAAAATCCAGATCTAAAGATTCATAATTTTTGGATAAATATAAGTTAGCCTTATTGAATTTATAAAAATATGTATCAAATCTGATTTAATAACAGAAACATTGAATTGTCGTACGAAGGTCATAACTCACTCAATATAAGTTCAAATAACATGATATTTATTAGGCCTGGTCTATTTCAACCCCCCACCTTCTATTTTCACCCCCTCAAAGCGCCTCGCTTAGGCCTAAGCGAGGCGCTTTGCTCCCATTTCGAGGAGGTCAGTACGAGGGGCAGAAAAAGCTGAATTTTTAAAGCGAAGCACCTCGCTTAGGCCTAAGCGAGACGCTTCGAATCAAAGATTTATTTTGAAGTTGTTTTTAATGTTTTGAATTTGTTTTTTTTTTATTTTTTTAGTTTAATAATTATAAAAAGTTAAAAAAAATTAAAAAACAAAGTAATAACCCTAATCAAACGTCTATATAGGCGTTTTCGATTTCTAAATGAATCAATGACTTAAACTTGACACAAAATTTAATGAAATTTAACGGAATTCATTAATGAAATTTAACGGAATCCATGTTACCGGATCCATAGATTGCCGCATTTAATGAAATTTAACGCGCATACCGCATTCATTGACTATACGTGGTTGATGATGTCAAGTTTAAGTCATTGATTCATTTAGAAATCGAAAACGCCTATATATTTAATTAGCTTAAATATCTCTGATCCATGGTACCTTGAAGACTAGATTCGGTGCAATCGACGAACATCATTCAAAATTTCAACTTCCCGTTCAGGTGCTTAAGTCCACCAACCTACTTGATCGTTGACAGATATCTCTTCGATATCAGAAGAGTTGTCTTCAATGATTCTAAGAAACTTGAAAGAAGAGGTACCTTGAAGACTGGATTCGGTGCAATCAGAATCCAAATGCGGTATGCGTGTTAAATTTCATTAAATTTCATTAAATGCGGTGTGTGTTAGGGTCCGAAATTTTAGGGCTTTTTAGTGGGTTTTTCCATCCTTGTGCTTTTTTTTAATTAGCTTAAATATCTCTGATCCATGGTACCTTGAAGACTAGATTCGGTGCAATCGACGAACATCATTCAAAATTTCAAATTCCCGTTCAGGTGCTTAAGTCCACCAACCTAAGAAACTTGATTCTAGTGTGTGTTAGGGTCCGAAATTTTAGGGCTTTTTAGTGGGTTTTTCCATCCTTGTGCTTTTTTTTAATTAGCTTAAATATCTCTAATCCATGGTACCTTGAAGACTAGATTCGGTGCAATCGACGAACATCATTCAAAATTTCAACTTCCCGTTCAGGTGCTTAAGTCCACCAACCTACTTGATCGTTGACAGATATCTCTCCGATATCAGAAGAGTTTTCTTCAATGATTCTAAGAAACTTGAAAGAAGAGGTACCTTGAAGACCGGATTCGGTGCAATCAGAATCCGAATGCGGTATGCGCGTTAAATTTCATTAAATTTCATTAAATGCGGCAATCAAGGGATCCGGTTGGAGTCTAAAGCTTCGTGTGTCATCTTGGTCGAACTCGTGTTGCAACATTCGTTTTGTGTGTGTTAGGGTCCGAAATTTTAGAGCTTTTTAGTGGGTTTTTCCATCCTTGTGTTTCCAAGACACAGGCAAGTCCTCGTCTGATCCACAAAACAATAATCTTGAAGTTTTTTAATATAGCCATTTTTCCCTGGTTTACCAGGAATGGGTTAAAGGTGTGTGTTGCAAATATAATAAACAAAGATAATACAAGAAGATGATCAAGGATGCTCCAACAAAACTTGCACCGGCTTGAGATATGAGTTTGATTAGCTTAAATCTCTCTGATCCATGGTATCCACTTTCAGGTTGTCTTGATCGTTGACAGCTATCTCTCCGATAACAACTGAAAAGTTATCTTCAATGATTATAAGAAACTTAAAAGTAATTACAAGAAGATGATCAAGGATGCTACAACATAAGTTGCACCGGCTTGAGATATGAGTTTGATTAGCTTAAATCTCTCTGATCCATGGTATCCACTTTCAGGTTGTCTTGATCGTTGACAGCTATCTCTCCAATAACAACTGAAAATTTGTCTTCAATGATTATAAGAAACTTGAAAGTAATTACAAGAAGATGATCAAGGATGCTACAACATAAGTTGCACCGGCTTGAGATATGAGTTTGATTAGCTTAAATCTCTCTGATCCATGGTATCCACTTTCAGGTTGTCTTGATCGTTGACAGCTATCTCTCCGATAACAACTGAAAAGTTGTCTTCAATGATTATAAGAAACTTAAAAGTAATTACAAGAAGATGATCAAGGATGCTACAACATAAGTTGCACCGGCTTGAGATATGAGTTTGATTAGCTTAAATCTCTCTGATCCATGGTATCCACTTTCAGGTTGTCTTGATCGTTGACAGCTATCTCTCCAATAACAACTGAAAATTTGTCTTCAATGATTATAAGAAACTTGAAAGTAATTACAAGAAGATGATCAAGGATGCTACAACATAAGTTGCACCGGCTTGAGATATGAGTTTGATTAGCTTAAATCTCTCTGATCCATGGTATCCACTTTCAGGTTGTCTTGATCGTTGACAGCTATCTCTCCGATAACAACTGAAAAGTTAGAAGAAGGTGATGAGATAGATGAAAAGTGCTCCAACATAACTTGCACCGGCTTGAGATATGAGTTTGATTAGCTTAAATCTCTCTGATCCATGGTATCCACTTTCAGGTTGTCTTGATTGCACCGGCTTGAGATATGAGTTTGATTAGCTTAAATCTTCAAAATTGATGTAATGTATAAGTTTTAGAGTCAGTAAGCATTTAAAGAACTTGCACCGGCTTGAGATATGAGTTTAATTAGCTTAAATCTCTCTGATCCATGGTATCCACTTTCAACTGAATCTTTCTCTGATATACTCTATATCAACCGAAATTGAGTATCATCAATCTGGTATTAGTGGTTGGAAACTGTGATGACAAAGCTGGTGTGTGTTGAAACAAGGTATGGATATGGAGAACATGGAATGAGATGATTTCGATTTTCGTACAAAGATTCCATAAGTAAAAGTCAGTTGTTATCGGAGAGATAGCTGTCAACGATCAAGGCAACATACTTGAAATCAATGGGAAGGTGAACAATTCCTGGTCATCTATCTTCATCAATCTCCTTGATCTACGCATAAGTGTGAAAGTCCATCCGACTGTTGATTTCTTTTTGCAACCGGTACAACGAACTCTGAAGGTTTGCGCGTTAGCGTCGATCCGATTGTTAAAAGTATCAAGACTATGAAATTAGTAAAACAACTTTTCAGTTGTTGTGACGACCTGGAAAATTTTTTTCTTTTTATCGTTTCATTCTCTTTGACTTCGGGAAATTTTCGGGATGAAAATTCTTTCAACATGGGGATGATGTGACACCCGACATGTTTAGGTCAACATTTTGTTCAAACACATAAGTCTACCTTAGCGAAAAACGTTTATTAAACATATTTTGTCACACCCTCAAATTTCCACAAGCGGAGTTCTACCGCGAGGCGTGCGACACACCAGGATCCAAGTCAACGGTCACAATAAACGACGTCTAAATGTAAAAACATACGTAGAAATCCATGCATAAAATTTTAAACCAACGTTTGAAAGCGCGAAAGCATTTAAGTTTACAAAAGTCAAATGTAACAGAAACATAAGTTTTAAAAGTTAACATCCCAAAATATGCACAAATGATTCTAGACGCGAGTACGACTCCAGTGCGACTCCGTGCGCCTAGATGACAGCTGCTACCTTAGCGACCTGAGAAAACATGCTAAAAACGTCAGTAGAAAATACTGGTGAGTTCACAGGTTTTTAAGTAAAACGTTTTTATGAGTTTGAACTTTGATAAACCTTTACCAATGCGGAAGCTAGGATACACGAACACCTGAGTTCACAATGTATGGATACATGGATACACGACTACACGAATGCACGAATACACGAATACACTATTACATGAATGCACCAATACACGAATACACGGATACACGATTACACGAATGCACGAATACACGGATACACTATTACATGAATGCACGAATACACGAATACGCGTTTGCATGAATACACTAAACTACCGTCATCCCCGTTTCCCCGTTATGCGTCACCGAATGTTCACAGTTTAATCCAAAACTTAAAAGAGTTGTTTAATAAGCAGAACACTTTTGTATAAGCAAATCATGTTTGTATGTAAGTTTTTAAGAACACAAGTGTGTAGCATGTTTCTCCCCCGAAAACCAAAACGGATAAAAGTGGGGCCGTGAACTCACCTTAGGTTGCGTCTTCCGTTAATGAGTAAACCGTTTATGTGATATGATAGCCCCAACTAGTGGCGACCTATCATAAGATATGTGTCAAGTTAGACTAATAACCCAAAGGCTAACTAGTCCCCGATTGTCCAGACCATGACTAAGTATGTTTTGAAAACACGTTTGACTGTTACTTTGACCACACATACAGGACCCGACGTCCCATTGGTGACCCGACGACTAACGTGTTAGCTAAGAGTGAGAAATCATGCAATCACAAGCAAACATGCACCTAATACGCATAATAGTTCACCAAAGTCAACATATAGTTCATATATCGCATATACGAGTCCACACGTGTATTGCCGGGTTATCGGACATTCCACAGGGTTCCTAGCATGTTCCTCGGTGTCATTTCATGTTCGGGATGTCAAACTATGCTTAAATCAGCTAATCACATGATTAGACATTAAACATGCAATTAGGAAAGTCAACTAGCAATTAGGATGGTCAACCAGGCAATTAGGAGGCTAATTGCCTAACACAGCAGGCGATTAGGGGCCTACTCGCCCCCAAATCCTCCCTACTCGCCCCTGCATCAGGCGATTAGGATTCCTAATCGCCTGCTGCAGTTGTGTAACGGGTTTTCGCGTGTTTAACCCTCCAAATCAGATCCGAAACATGTGTAAACACCCAATAACAATCATAACACATTAGCAAACATATTTCAAGCAAAACCCCTAAGTTATCATCATCATAATAGTCCCGAATGCGATTGTTTTCCCAAAATAGTAAGTTTAGCATGTAAGCATCACATCAACATGCACAAACTTGCCCTAAATAGCAATTATTCAGATTTCACCACGTAACAACGTTGTCCGATAGCATCCTACTGCTCTAGCATCATCCTAATGCAAACCCTAACATCATACAATCAACAACACACCTCATAACATCCTTAATCATTCAAAACCATCCAAATGGGTCAAAATATCAAATATAAACAATACACCACCAAAACCATCCAAACTCCTAGGACATCATCACACTAACTCATAACAGCCATAAACACCTTAATAACACAAGAACAATCATGTTTCAATCCTAAAAATCCTACCTTTAATCACATATAACACATATAACATGCATAAAGGTTTGGGTTTGTTTAAAAACGGTTTTAATTGGATTTTCAAAGACAAAAACATTTAGAAATCAGGTCTGGACTTTTAGGGAACAAAACATAATCATTTAAAGGTTTGGGGATGAAGAACACACCTTGGATTTAGGAGAAAATGATGGGTAAAGCTTGGAAATGGTTGTTTTGATGTAAAAACGAGTTCCAGAGGGTGTTTGTGAGTTGGAATAGGTTATGGGACGGCTAGGGTTGCACAAATAGTGTTTTAGAGGTCAAGGGTGGTATTTATAGGCGTTTCTAGTCGTTTAAAACACGTCAGGCGATTATGCAGCAGGTACACGCGATTAGGGCTCCTAATCGCCTGACACTACAGGCGATTAGGGCCCAATCGCCCCCTAAGACATCCTAATCGCCCCTTAAGCCCACCTAACCTCCCTCATGTAGGCGATTAGGGTTCCCTAATCACCTACAGGGTATGGGTTTGGGTATTTGGCGCGTTAAACCCCATTTTAACATATGTTAACACGTTTTCACATACCGACAAGTTACATAATGATTATAAACACATAATTCATGAAAACAAACACGTTCACACTCGTTCACCAATTCCCGGGACTCGAGACCTGCGTGTGTTAAAACCCCAATGATGCACGACTCGACTCGACTGACCCTGTCATGTGTAATGTATGCACGACTCGCTAAGGTAGACTTACTGAGTTTTCAAAAAGTTAATTACCGGGGTTTGCCGGGTGTCACATCATCCCCTGTTGAAAGAATTTTCGTCCTGAAAATTTCCCGAAGTCGAAGAGAGAGAACAAATAAGAAGAAGAATTTTCCGGGTCGTCACATCATCCCCCTGTTGAAAGGAATCTCGTCCCGAGATTCTTTTGGCTTCAACAGTGATGAGTGTCGACCTCTGTGTGTGCCCAAGTAATGTTTCCCAAAATGCAACGAAATGAAGGTCGTGAACCGAAACGTGATAGTAACAGCCGGGAAACCACTTCCCCAAATGTGAATACAAGACTAGAGACCCCCCCCCCCCCCGATCGAAGGCCTACTGGAGACTACTATGATCGGTATAACTAACCCACCAGTACCGTCCAAGTAGCGTCCCCAAAGGACCCTCATCGACCCAAAGAATGAGAAATAGAGACCAAACTAAAAAGAAAACACCCGAAGACACGAACGCACAACGATGCGGATAAAAGTAAAACCAAAGCGTAGCAAGAGATAAGAGAGAGTACGTACGGGTAACAGTGTCTGGGTCCTCCTTGTTCTCCCTAGCACCGATCACATAAGCATGAGCACGAGTAGCCCGACCACCGCCTTCGTTGTCTCCATCCTTCCCTACAGTCCCTGTGCCCCCTTGGTTCAACTTTGGGCAGTTTCGCCTGACATGTCCTGCTTCGCCGCAAATAAAACACTCTCGATTTCCCTGAGGAACAGGAGTGGGGGTAACCGCTTGAGTCTGCCCTAGTTGCAGATTGACTCTACAATCCTTAACATGGTGACCAAACTGATGACATCGGTGACAGCGGGACTTACCACAACTACCTGTGTGATGAAACCCACACTGATTACACCTTGGGAGGTTTCCCGCATACCCTCCCTGTTTCTGATCTGACGCTGACCCTGAAGCTTCAGCCTTCTTCGCTGCCGGCTGTCGCTGTACCACAGCTGAACTCTTCTCCACACTCTCCCACTTCCTTTTGTTATCCGCCGGCGCTCTTCTTCACAGAAGAGCCTCTAGGAGGCAAGACACCCTCAGTAATCTTCAAGTTGGTCATCTTGGTAGCCGACCGCACAGCCTCAGACATGGTAGTAGGGTCCCTTGCAGACACCAACCCAGCAATCTATGGCACCAATCCTGCAAGATACTACTCTATCCTCCGATACTCTGGTGTCGATAAACCTGGACACATCACCGCTAACTCGTTGTGTCTGATCGTGTACTCCTCAGTCTCAGAACCCACCATCTTGAGATTCCCGTATTCATGTTCCAACCTCTTGATCTCCTCCCGCGGGCAGTAGTCAGCCTTCAACCTACGCACGAAATCTGCCCAAGGCATGGCGTTGGCCTCCCCGAGACCAAGTGTCTGAGTGACACAGTTCCACCACGTCAGGGCGGGTCCTACAAAAGTCCCCGAAGCAAACTTTACCCAATCCGCTGCTGGAGTCTCACATAAAGCAAACACCGACTCAGTCTTCTCCAACCACCAAAGTAACTCCACAGCTCCCTCCGTACCTCGGAAGTTGAGGGGCTGACAATCCTTAAACCGTTTGTAGGCAACTCCCGCATGCACTGGAGGAGTGGCAGCACCCATAAAAGTCTGTTGGGCAGCCTGGAAGGCAGCCAGCGCAACGCCCAACTGTTGCTGCATCATCTCACTGAGTTCATCGTACGTCAAGGTGATGTTACCGCCACCTCTACCCCCGCCAGTGCGGCCTCCACGTCGTCCCCCAGTACGTCCTCCAGCGCGTCCAGACATCTTCTGAGAAAGACAAGAAACAACACTCAAACCCATCACCAACGCTAAACCAAGAGAATATGAAGAGTCTAGGATCGGGTTCGAATATGACCATTAATCCCAACACGAGATCCACCAAGTCTTCCATGCATTTCAACTTATGATTTCGTGTGCACCCGAAATGATAAATTGCTCTACATGGTCCTCAAGGCGTGCCCCGAGCTCGAACCTCAAGTCACCCGGTACCCACATCTTAGAAAGATATAACCGACTCAAAAGATCAACAAACAAGTTCCCTCGACTGCAAACCCGAAGAAGAAGATAAAAATGAAGCTAGGAATAACCAAGAACGAGATAGATAATATGACACTGTGTGGTAAGGATACCGACACCCCGACAAGGTTAGTATGTTTACCAAAAGACACGACTCAAATGTATGTGACCGTCTAGTGTGTGAGACTCGGCTATAGTCTAGACTCTACATGCAGTCCTAGTTCACTATAACCATTGGCTCTGATACCAATCTGTCACACCCTCAAATTTCCACAAGCGGAGTTCTACCGGGAGGCGTGCGACACACCAGGATCCAAGTCAACGCTCATAATAAACGACGTCTAAATGTAAAAACATACGTAGAAATCCATGCATAAAATTTTAAACCAACGTTTGAAAGCGCGGAAGCATTAAAGTTTACAAAAGTCAAATGTAACAGAAACATAAGTTTTAAAAGTTAACATCCCAAAATATGCACAAATGATTCTAGACGCGAGTACGACTCCAGTGCGACTCCGTACGCCTAGATGACAGCTGCTACCTTAGCGACCTGAGAAAACATGCTAAAAACGTCAGTATAAAATACTGGTGAGTTCACAGGTTTTTAAGTAAAACGTTTTCATGAGTTTGAACTTTGATAAACCTTTACCAATGCGGAAGCTAAGATACACGAACACCTAAGTTCACAATGTATGGATACATGGATACACGACTACACGAATGCACGAATACACTATTACATGAATGCACGAATACACGAATACACGGATACACGATTACACGAATGCACGAATACACGGATACACTATTACATGAATGCACGAATACACGAATACGCGTTCGCATGAATACACTAAACTACCGTCATCCTAGTTTCCCCGTTATGCGTCACCGAATGTTCACAGTTTAATCCAAAACCTAAAAGAGTTGTTTAATAAGCAGAACACTTTTGTATAACCAAATCATGTTTGTATGTAAGTTTTTAAGAACACAAGTGTGTAGCATGTTTCTCCCCCGAAAACCAAAACGGATAAAAGTGGGGCCGTGAACTCACCTTAGGTTGCGTCTTCCGTTAATGAGTAAACCGTTTATGTGATATGATAGCCCCAACTAGTGGCGACCTATCATAAGATATGTGTCAAGTTAGACTAATAACCCGAAGGCTAACTAGTCCCCGATTGTCCAGACCATGACTAAGTATGTTTTGAAAACACGTTTGACTGTTACTTTGACCACACATACAGGACCCGACGTCCCATTGGTGACCCGACGACTCACGTGTTAGCTAAGAGTGAGAAATCATGCAATCACAAGTAAACATGCACCTAATACGCATAACAGTTCACCAAAGTCAACATATAGTTCATATATCGCATATACGAGTCCACACGTGTATTGCCGGGTTATCAGACATTCCACAGGGTTCCTAGCATGTTCCTAGGTGTCATTTCATGTTCGGGATGTCAAACTATGCTTAAATCAGCTAATCACGTGATTAGACATTAAACATGCAATTAGGAAAGTCAACTAGCAATTAGGATGGTCAACCAGGCAATTAGGAGGCTAATTGCCTGACACAGCAGGCGATTAGGGGCCTACTCGCCCCCAAATCCTCCCTACTCGCCCATGCATCAGGCGATTAGGATTCCTAATCGCCTGCTGCAGTTGTGTAACGGGTTTTCGCGCGTTTAACCCTCCAAATCAGATCCGAAACATGTGTAAACACCCAATAACAATCATAACACATTAGCAAACATATTTCAAGCAAAACCCCTAAGTTATCATCATCATAATAGTCCCGAATGCGATTGTTTTCCCAAAATAGTAAGTTTAGCATGTAAGCATCACATCAACATGCACAAACTTGCCCTAAATAGCAATTATTCAGATTTCACCACGTAACAACGTTGTCTGATAGCATCCTACTGCTCTAGCATCATCCTAATGCAAACCCTAACATCATACAATCAACAACACACCTCATAACATCCTTAATCATTCAAAACCATCCAAATGGGTCAAAATATCAAATATCAAAAATACAGCACCAAAACCATCCAAACTCCTAGGACGTCATCACACTAACTCATAACAACCATAAACACCTTAATAACACAAGAACAATCATGTTTCAATCCTAAAAATCCTACCTTTAATCACATATAACACATATAACATGCATAAAGGTTTGGGTTTGTTTAAAAACGGTTTTTAATGGATTTTCAAAGACAAAAACATTTAGAAATCAGGTCTGGACTTTTAGGGAACAAAACATAATCATTTAAAGGTTTTTGGATGAAGAACACACCTTGGATTTAGGAGAAAATGATGGGTAAAGCTTGGAAATGGTTGTTTTGATGTAAAAACGAGTTCCAGAGGGTGTTTGTGAGTTGGAATAGGTTATGGGACGGCTAGGGTTGCACAAATGGTGTTTTAGAGGTCAAGGGTGGTATTTATAGGCGTTTCTAGTCGTTTAAAACACGTCAGGCGATTATGCAGCAGGTACACGCGATTAGGGCTCCTAATCGCCTAACACTACACGCGTTTAGGGCCCAATCGCCCCCTAAGACATCCTAATCGCCCCTTAAGCCCACCTAATCGCCCTCATGTAGGCGATTAGGGTTCCCTAATCGCCTACAGGGTATGGGTTTGGGTATTTGGCGCGTTAAACCCCATTTTTACATATGTTAACACGTTTTCACATACCGACAAGTTACATAATGATTATAAACACATAATTCATGAAAACAAACACGTTCACACTCGTTCACCAATTCCCGGAACTCGAGACCTGCGTGGGTTAAAACCCCAATGATGCACGACTCGATTCGACTGACCCTGTCATGTGTAATGTATGCACGACTCGCTAAGGTAGACTTACTGAGTTTTCAAAAAGTTAATTACCGGGGTTTGCCGGGTGTCGCATATTTAGTAAGGTCAGTCGAATCAGAACACAGAACGTATTGCCCAGGGTTCAATGATTTGGAGGATCATTGGGTTAAACACACACGCACACGTTTATGAACCCCGTTGTTGTTGAATTACATGAATTAGATCAAGTAACAAACATGAATTGATTCGTATATGGTGTAGTATATACAAATACATGTTTAAACGCTGTTTAGATGATTATCCATGATTACATATGCTTAACATAGGTTAGGATTGCATGTTCATGTGTTAGGATGCGTTAAAATACGTTAAACACGACAAATTGGAAAAACTAGAAAACATAGATCCAGGTTCGACCACAGCGTGGGGGCGAACCTGGAAAAGGATCTTGGTTCGACCTTCGTTGAAGGGGCGAACCTGGGATGCAAAACAATAGAATTTCATTCGACCAGTCAAGGCACATTCGACCCTGAGAAAGGGGCGAATGTGGGTATGTTCGCCCTCACGTTAGGGGCGAACCTGGACTGGGTATAAATATCACACTTTGTCATTTTTCATCATTTCACAAACCCTAAACGCCTCTAAACACTCTCTATCAATAATAATCACTGGGAAAGGAGTTTTTGATCTTATTTTTCATAACCTAACCTACAAACATCTTCTAAACAAAGATCTAAGGTGTGTTCTTCATCCTAAACTCTTTTTAAAAGCATTTTGATTCGTTTTTATAAAACCCCAAGAGTCCAGATCTGTTTTAAGATGGTTTTCACAATTAAAAACCTTCCTAACAACTTTCTAAACAAAACCTAATCATAAAACATAAGGTTCATACAAGTTAACATGTGTTAGTGGTGTTTTTATGAGGTATTGATGATGTTTTATGTTTCACTATGTGTTATTTAGTGATTTGATGCTATGTAGATGTTATAGGAATGTTCTAGAGTTGTTATTAATGATGAGATTTGGGTATTTTAGGTTATTGTTTGCTAGATGTTGATATGTTGTTCATTTTGGGAATTTTTGATAAATTTAGGGTTTAATTCAAGATGATATTATGAATGAAATGGTTAGGGGTTTTGTTACACATGATAATCTGAACATGTTGAGTTGATTATTGAATGATTTCAGAAAGTTTCCTAATTGGGTAAAGTTTTCATGCGTGATGTGACGTTTCCATGATTTTTGCCATTTCGGGTAACCTGTAAAACGGACTGTTTTTGGAGTAAAATTGGTAGGGTTTTGTGGGAACATGTTAATAATAATTGACTTTCGTGATGTTTTCGGGTGGTTTTGATGCGTTTTAGGATGTTTAGAACTGCAGGGGCAAACCTGGAACTCATTCGACCCACGTGGGGGCGAATGTGGCTTCCAGGGGGCGAACCTGGGTGCCTGGGGGCGACCCTCGGTGCCTAGGGGTCAAATGTAGCCTCTAAGGGGCGAATGTGGCTTTTGAGGGGCGAATGTGGCTCAATTAGGTCGAATGTGGCTCAATTAGGTCGAATGTGGCATCATAAGGTCGAACCTAGGTGTCTGGGGGTCGAATCTGGAAGTCTGGGGTCAAATTAACACATGTTAAGGTCGAATTAACATACGTTAAGGTTATATAAACATGTGTTAGAGTCATATAAACATGTGTTAGGTCAAATGAACTTGTGAATGGGTTGAATGAACATCATGAGGGTCGAACCAAGGGACCATGGGTCGAACTAGAAGCCCTTGGGGTCAAACCAGACCCAGAAATCTCCCAGTTCAACCTTACGACTTCGTATATGCGATTTTTGATGCAAACTAAGTGTTGTATGCTTGAAACTTGTATGTTAACACTATGTACTTGATTAATTAATGTAATGGGTCACCAACGGGATGTCGAGTCTGCCTGGGATGTCCGGTTAACGTTCAAACACACTTTTAAACACACAGAGTCAAGATCTGGACAATCGGGGACTAGTTAGCCTTCGGGTTAGTAGTCATCACACTTATGCAAACTCATTGATAGGTCGCCACTAGTTGGGGCTATCACACACTTGTCGGATCTTTTCTTTTAAACAGAAGACGCAACCAAAGGTGAGTTCACGGCCCCACACTTTACTGTTTTGTTTTCGGGGGAGAAACATGCTCATACTCTTTTATCACACATTCTCATGTTATACTATGGCTAATATCTTATTACTATACGGTTCATCTAAGTCCCTTAGAAACCACTAATACGGGGATGTAGCGGGGAAATGTGGATAGCGCTATTGGGAACTGACAAACCCCACTCGACGGCTGGAGGCCGGGCGGGTGCATATTGTCTCTAAACACACAAGGCCTACCGGTGATGACGGCAGTCCGTAAATAAGGGTTTCACAGTAACAACACAGTCAGCAATGGTTTCACCCGTAGTAGTAATATTACATAACGCCTAGCTAGCGTTCACACAAGCATAGTAGTAACGGTAACGGTTTTCAAAGGATTTGACTAAACGCTTAATAAAACCTGTGAACTCACCAGCATTATATGTTGACCTTTTTAGCATGTTTTCTCAGGTCGCTAAGGTAGAAGCTGTCAGCTAGGCGCATGGAGTCGTACTCGCGTCTAGGTTCATAATGCATGTCTTGAGATGTTAAAACTTTTGAACTATTGTTTCTATTTCCTTTTGACTTTTGTAAACTTAATTGCTTCCGCACTTTCAAATGATGGTTTAAATTTATGCACGGTTTTACTACGTATGTTTTACATATAGTTGTCGTTTATTGTGACCGTTGACTTGAATCCTGGTATGTCACGCCTCGCGGTAGAACTCCGCAAGTGGAAATTTGAGGGTGTGACAGTTGTTATCGGAGAGATAGCTGTCAACGATGAAGGCAACCTGATAAAGGCTGAACACGAGTGTAATCAAACAAGGTGCTATGAAAACCACCAACGATCAATTATAATATAGTCCGGAAGCCAAGCATATCAATTAAACATGCAAAAATTATGTTCTGAAAAAATATGGGTATCGAATGTATAGTCGGAGGACCACGTACAATGATTCATCAAAGTTGTACAAAGCTGGATGTTTCTACTGAAAAACCCAAACGAGCAATAAACGAAGCGAAACGCCTCAAACAAATTTTCTTGGCTTGGAAACAACTTAAAAGAACTAAAAATGAATTAAAATTATCTTTTGGTCAATAACAGATAATTTTAAAGAATTAAAAGAAATTCATTTTTTTTTAAAAAGGCCAAAGCGCCTAGCTTTGGCCAAAGTTAGGCGCTTGAGTGCCTAGCTTTGGCCAAAGCTAGGCGCTTGAGTAGTTTGATTAGACCACAGGCGCCTCGCTTTGACCAAAGCGAGGCGCTTTGGCCTTTTTTTAAAAAAAAAGTGAATTTCTTTTAATTCTTTAAAATTATTTGTTATTGACCAAAAAATAATTTTAATTCATTTTTAGTTCTTTTAAGTTGTTTCCAAGCCAAGAAAATTTGTTTGAGGCGTTTCGCTTCATTTATTGCTCGTTTGGGTTTTTCAATAGAAACATTCAGCTTTGTACAACTTTGATGAATCATTGTACATGGTCCTCCGGCTAAACCTAACACACAACAATTTGTTTTAATTCATTTTTAAGTGTTTTTAATTACTTTTCAATCAATGAAGGTCCTCACATTTTAGTAACATTTTAGATTAAATGGGATTTAGAACAACCACATGTCGAGAAATGATAATTTTCAAATATTGCAGATCAGGGTGTTACCAAGCATGTCAAGAAATGATAATTTTCAAATATTGCAGATCAAGGTGTTACCAAGCATGTCAAGAAATGATAATTTTCAAATATTACACTCGTGTTCAGCCTTTATCAGGTTGCGTTCATCCTTGACAGCTATCTCTCCGATAACAACTGAATTTTACTTGCTTGCCTGAAAAGTTGTTTTACTAATTTCATAGTCTTGATACTTTTAACAATTGGATCGGCGCTAATGCGCAAAACCATCTAGATGGACCTCGACTCTTGAGATGTTGCAGGTGTTTGAAAAGTTTGAACTGAAATTGAACGGTTATTTGGAATGTTCCTGATCATTACAGTTATGCCTTTTTTGATCAGAAAATATATTCCCAAACAATTAAAAATAACTTTTCATGCAAGCAAGTAAAATTCAGTTGTTTTACTAATTTCATAGTTTTGATACTTTTAACAATCGGATCGGCGCTAACACGCAAACCTTCGTTTTTGTTTTTTGATAGAAAGGAACTAAGTTGCAAATACGATAATAATGTAAATAATAATAATAATGTAAAGGTAGATCATGGAAAGTTCAACTCAAGAAACAAAGATGAAACCGATTAATGTTCTTTATGTATTCATATATAAAGAACATTGATCGGTTTCATCTTTGTTTCTTGAGTTGAACTTTCCATGATCTACCTTTATCATCTCAGAGAGATATCTGTCAACGATGAAAGGGAACCCGAAACCATAGAAGTCTTGAAGACTAAATGTCTTTTTGCAAAAAGGTAGACCACACCACTAGAGCAAAAAGTTGTGTGTAAGTTTTATTTAGCGTAAAAACATCATTGTACATATACCTCCTTATCTAAAACAAACCACATCATTGTACATATACCTCCTTCATCGTTGACAGATATCTCTCCGATAAGAGAAGGTGAAGGGTTACTACTCTGCGCTTCAAGTAGAAAAAGATGAAGAAGAATAAATGAAGTCTATTATAGAGGTTAGTAGGTTACTCATTACCGGTGGAAATGGGAGCTGGCCATGCCCGTAGTGTTTGAAGCCTAGTTCTTTTGGCCACATGTACAGAAAGGTTATAAATGTTTTGGACGTTAGCGGTGTGTGTTGATCGTTGAAGGTAAACATGGACAGTGAGTAATATAACTGGATAGTGAGATTGATAACTTTTCTATGGAAGTTGCTAAAATAGTTAAACAAAAGCTGAAATTGAACAGTTATTTGGAATGTTCCTGATCATTACAGTTATGCCTTTTTTGGTGAAATGAACTTGAAGAAATGATTTGGTGGATCTGTCATGAGTTAAACAAAAGCTGAAATTGGACGGTTATTTGAAATGTTCCTAATCATTACAGTTATGCCTTTCTTGATCAGAAAATATATTCCCAAACAATTAAAAACAACTTTTTCATGCAAGCAAGTAAAATTCAGTTGTTGGACAGTGAGTAATATAACTGGACAGTGAGATTGATAACTTCTCTATGGAAGTTGCTAAAATAGTTAAACAAAAGTTGAAATTGAACAGTTATTTAGAATGTTCCTGATCATTACAGTTATGCCTTTTTTGATCAGAAAATATATTCCCACATAATTAAAATCAACTTTTCATGCAAGCAAGTAAAATTCAGTTTGTTGGACAGTGAGATTGATAACTGGACAGGTTATACAGCTTTTTCTGCCACCTCGTATGATTTGACCCGAAGCGCCTAGCTTAGGCCTAAGAGAGGCGCTTTAAAAGAGGGGTTGAAATAGAAGTTGGGGGGTGGGAATAGACAGACCCTAGCCAAATCATACGAGGTGGCATGAAAAAGCTGACATTTTGATCCAAAGGAACTTCAGGTTAGCCAGACGTTTGTCAAAAGAACAATTAAAAACAACTTTTCATGCAAGGAAGTAAAATTCAGTTGTTGGACAGTGAGATTGATAACTGGACAGGTTAGCCAAATCATACGAGGTGGCAGGAAAAAGTTGACATTTTGTTCCTTGTTGTAGAAAGAAATCAACAGTCGGATCGACGATTTTGTTTAGCCTCCCATTGATTTCAAAAATGTTCTTTTGACAAACGTCTGGCTAAAAAAAAACTAACTCAAAAGACCAAAAAATAACAAATTTTTTTTATTTGAAGCGCCTCGCTTAGGCCAAAGCGAGGCGCTTCGGGTCACAAATCAACTTTTTCTGACCTCGTACCGAGGTAGTTAAAAAGTAAGGAAAGCGCCTCGCTTAGGCCTAAGTGAGGCGCTTTTAGGGGGTGAAAATAGAAGGGGAACCATATGAGTCATCAAGATTCTTCAACTGGTCTTGCATCTTTTTAATAAACTTACGATTTTTAATGATTTTTGACGTAAATTGTCCTCGAAAAAACGTTGTTGCTACCGGTGTTCAACAACTTTTCATAAGTTCTATATACAATATAAAAATATAATAGAAATATTTTTAAATTAACAAAACATAGAGGAACGTGCCATAAACTTTCATAATTCAACTCGTTTATTTAGACTTATGCTAAAGATAGTTAAAGCGTCGCGCTATGGTTATAACCTACTTGACACTCTGACGGGTTGAAAATAATTTTGTGGTGGCAACATAACGGCCCTTTAATAAACCAGCCCATATAATATAACCAACTTGATTGAGCCTAAACCCTGGGAAAACAACGGAATCGGGTGACATGGAGGAGCAGCCGAAAGGCGTTAGCCGGAAGGAGAAGCGGAAGGCGTTGAAGAAGGAGAAGAGGAAGCAAATGCGTAAGGAGCTAGCCGAGAAGGCTCGCGCCGAGGAGGAGGCTCGGCTTAACGATCCCCAACTGCAACGACAGATTCAGATTGAGGAGGAGACAGAGAAAGAGAGGTTAGAGAGAGAAAGAAAAGACTTCGAGGACAGAGAGAGGGCTTTTCTACAACACTTAGAGAGGAAGAAGAAAGAAGAAGAAGAAGAAGAAGAAGAGCGGATCAATGCTCTTAATAGTGAATCAAAGCTACAACTGGTACTTGTTTTTTTTTTAAACAATTATCTGTTGTTATATGACCTAATTAATAATTTAATGTTTGATAGTTTGTGTTTCATTTATTATTCACAATCACATTGGTCGGTCAACTAAGTAAGCCTGACCGCAATCATTTGCCCATTAGGTTGAGTTTTCAGTTTTTTGATATAATTACTAACTTCAGTTAGGAGTTACGACCTAATGTCATAACATATTGTTAACACTAATCAAATTCCTTTTCTTTTATGTACATAAGTTAATATATATGGTAGAGTTGCTAAAAGGCATCCTAGTTATTAAAGTTTGAGGTCATTTCTTCACGTTACTTCCATGTCAATACTCATAATCTAACCTCAATTCGACTGAAAATATGTATTGCGAAACAAGTTTAAGGTTATATGAGTATGCTTGAGCTTGTGTATAAGTCACAAGCTATCTTTGTTTGTGGATCTGCACCACTGTAATAACCTTAAACTTGTTTCGCAATACATATTTTCAGTGCAAAGCACTTGAAAGTATGTATTCGTGTTAGTGCCTGGATTAGTGCAGTGCTGTATTAACCTTAAACTACATGTGCGAAACACCTGAGTTTTTGGTATAAACTTGAGTTTAAGATTATAAATATGTAGTTTAAGATTATAAACTTGTGCCTGAAAATATGTATTCGCACTGTAATAACCAAAAACTCAGGTGTTTCGCACATGTAGTTTAAGGTTATACCAAAAACTCGACTGAAAATATGTATTCGCGTTAGTGCCTGGATTCACGTGGACTACATTAGTCCGTTCGCATTAGTGATTATGATGCCCATATGTTGTGTAAGCCAAATATAAGCTTGGTCTTTTTGTGGCTTGTGGAAGTTTGATCTGCTCAACGCCGTTGTTTCTACAAATATCTCTAGAGGCATGCAGTTCAGTCTGTCAAGATTTTCATGTGCAGCAGGAGACATTGCGATGTTTGAGTGGTTACTCCTTTTCAGCCACTTACTGACTCAAGTAGCAAAAGCTTAGATAATAAATTTTCCTATGGACATGTGGTTTAAGTTATTCTGTATAATCAACCATTCAACCTGCAATTTGTTAGCATTGTGTTGACAGCTTGTGACATTCTTGAGTTTCAGAGCTAGTAAATCTAATATTACTTTATAAAGTAGAGTAAGAGTAATACACAATTACACATACATATGAGAGCTTACTTTAGGTAGTGAATAAAGTTGTATATTTAAAATTGTTACACAGGAAGGAGCTGAGGAAGGTCCAAATGAAGATGATGAATGGGAATATGTAGAGGAGGGGCCTCCCGAAATCATTTGGCAAGGAAATGAGATAATAGTAAAAAAGAATAAAGTCAGGGTGAAAAAGAAAGACATTAATCAAGAAATGAAAGAAGAGGTATGAAAGTTAAGCTTTCATTGAATCATCTTCATATTTTTTTGAATTTATTGTTGTGCGCAAGCGGGAATATAAGCCTTTTTTTTTCCTTTGCAGGACCCTAATCGACCTACGTCAAATCCACTTCCTCCACAACATGAAGCCTATGCTGCTTTCAAGAATGAACCCATGACATCAGCAGAGTTGCTGGACACTGTTGCACAGCAGGTCCCAAACTTTGGAACAGAACAGGTTGGTCTTTGGTAGCCACATTCAGTTAATACCACATGATGGGTCAAAACAGGTTTTGTTTGAAATGGGTAATTTTTAGTATCCATCCAAACAGGTGGGTCAGGTTGGGTTGACCCGCAAACAACTTCTTTTTTCCATGTTATATACTTACATATAAGCTATTAATGTCTACTATAATTATTAATGTTACTCATGGTTGCAAAAGGCGCTAGGCGGGCGGTGAGGTCCAGCCTAGGGACTAGGCGAAAATTAGGCGGAATTAGGCGTTTTGGTATTTTATACGTATTTTATATATATATATACACAAATTTAGGTGTTTTTTGAAAATATGTTAAGATATATACACATAATACTTAGAAATACTTAGATATATACACATAATACTAAGAAATACATAGAAATACTTAGAAATTTAATAAAAAAATAAAAAAAATAAAAAAAATAGAAAATACCACCGCCTAGGCTCCGCCTAACTGCCGCCTAATGGCCAAAACGCCCAGGAACTCGCCTAGGGCTAAATTCCGATTTTTTGTTCCGCCTAGCGTCTAGGCGGCTGCCTAGGCCGCCTTCTGCAACACTGATGTTACTTAATAATGTAAATGTCTAAATAAGACGATTTAGGAGGTTGCATGCCTCAATCTGGCTTTGGTTATATGTCAGCCCATTTGACCCGGTTCTATGTTTAGCTATTATGACTTTGAAACAAAACACAACACAATGGGTCAAAATTACCACCACTGCCATTTAGTATATCGTACTCAAAACGGTTTTGTGGACATCTGCTTCTTCATTTTGCAGGATAAAGCTCACTGTCCATTTCATATTAAAACTGGAGCATGTAGATTTGGTTTGCGTTGCAACAGAGTTCATTACTACCCAGATAAATCTAACACATTGCTTATCAAGAATATGTACAATGGACCTGGCCTTGCTTGGGAACAAGACGAGGGACTTGAGGTCTGTTGTTGGGTTCAGGCTGTGATTCTAGTATCCTAATTATAACTCTGATGAATATATAGATATCGTTATTAGAGCGGATTTCTAATAACCATCAGTGATTGACTGACAGATAAAAGTAATTTACAGGGTCATGGCTATGAAAAATTGTTAATTCATATACAAAGGATACACACACATAAAACATGAGTTGCTGTATGTGTATAGAAATCTGTTACAGTAACCTTAAATGAACATTTTCTTATCAAAATGTGAATTATCGTTTTATATTAAGTTGACATTTTCTTGTTTCTGGTATATCTCTCTCTATACATGGCCTATATGAGTTGTTTCAAGTATATGTGCAAATTGAATGTAACTTCGATTCTTAGTACACACCGTGATTTACTGTTGCTAGCGCTTGTTGTTCTTGACATTATGATATCAGAATTTTCCCAAGATCCACATTGGAGGTTCGTGGTTTGAGGATTGGAGATGAAACGTTACTAGCAATTTGTATCCTACCATGTAACTTGTTTATTTTTTTAATCTGTTTTCTGTGGTAATTTGTTGATTTTAATACCATTGCCATACAATTCATTGCTCATATTAACTTCTGGTCGTTTTTATACCTAGTGCATGTATTTAAAATGTTTCTGGATAAATAACATACAAGTTTCCCATGCTAATACGGTTTCTTAGCGTTAAACCCCCAGGCTCAGATATATGCACCATCCACACCATAGTTTGTCTGATGGGGTCATGTGTTTCTGTCTGCCTTCTTAACACTTTAACAGTGTTTCATATTCTTCGCATAAGGTTTTGTTTGTACCGAATAATAAGCTGCTTGGATTTAGCTCCTTATGTATGTGTTTTCCTGTAAATTCAGTTATGTGATGACAGATCTTAAATAGATAACATACACATATGTATGGATGTTATATACTAATATAGGCGTATGTGCATATGTACACATGTATATATGTATATCTGAACATATTTTATGATACGCACAAATGTTCGTATCTATATGCATATTTACACACATGCATGCTTGTGTGTTTGTATGCATGCGTGCATATTAAATTATCCGTCTTTTACACCTGCATTATCTAGAATTGGTTTACCATGCAGAGTAATTATTTCAATTCCTCCATTAGGTCTAGGTCTTACCTGATCTTCAGATAACTTCATTTCTGTGCTTGTATAGATGGCTCTACTCTTTAGTATGCACCCATGATTTATATCATTTAGGAATGCACTGATGCACATTAGTTGACGAACACATATTAATTATATATCTAATTAGAGTACTCCTCAAATCTTATGTCTTGACATAATCTCACCACATTTCATGAAAATGATAAGTTATTAACACATTAGGTAAAGTAACTCTGTTAAACATTCATATTAAATGGCGATGTGTATATGATCTGTATGTTATCAAACAGTGATAATTATATTACATAGGTACAATTCTCATTATGTAACTAGAACCATGTAAGTGTGATGTGATGATATAAATAAGAATAAGAATGATGTTAAGTTTTATCTTTGGTCTTACTGTCTTAGTAAGTAAATATGAATTCCATTGTATGTTCAGTTCCTTGCCCACACCCCTATAGAGTTATAATATTACTTGTGGTGTTTTTGTGTGTTTCTAGTTTGCCATATTTGATTTACCAATCATGTGAACTTGCGTTATGTTCCTCACTCTGTATTTTACTATCAGCTATTATTTGTAGTTTACTCCTTGGATTTCCTGATTTCTACAGTATACAGAGGAGGAGGTAGAGCACAGTTATGAAGACTTTTATGAGGATGTGCATACAGAATTTTTAAAGTTTGGAGAAATTATAAATTTCAAGGTCTAAATGGATACTTCTCTTTAGAACATACATGGAGTCATTAAATCATCTTGGAGTTATCTTTCTATCTATCTATCCCTTTTTGTTAAATAACTGTGTTTGAGTCTTTAAAAAGTAGATTAACTAGAGTAATGCTGAATTACAATTGACACTTTTGACCCATTTACATACAAAGAGTTGATTCTGGTTATGTTTGATCTCTAATGGGTCAAACGGGTAAAGTTAGCTTAGGAGGAAAATGGTGAAATGGGCTCAACTGATGAAATATGTCGGACGGGTTGAAGGCGCCCAAAATGTATTTTGAATAAAGCAGCATCCTAAATTATTTTATTTAAAACATCAGATTATTTTTGAGATAGTTCTGTAACCCAACCCGGCCCTCAACAAGGTTTTTTTTTTTTTTTTTTTGAACATTGACTTCAACAAGTTTTATCTAAATTTGTCTGACCCTTTTCAAAAAGTCAAGTTCAAGCTTGTCAGATATCTTTTAATCAACTACAGATAATATACGTATGACACTTGTAGTGACAGTAAAAAATGAATTTTGCAGAATTTTCTTGTTGTTACTTGGTAGTTTGTAGTGGTTGATGATGAAGCAATAATGTTTGTTTGCAGGTGTGCAGAAATGGTTCTTTCCATTTGCGAGGAAACGTATATGTCCAGTATAAGTCGTTGGATTCAGCTGTGATGGCTTACAGTTCTGTACATGGTCGTTATTTTGCTGGCAAACAGGTAAGATGCAATTTTGTTTTTTCATTTTCAAATTGCTTCGTTGATTTTTAGGCCCATAAACGTAAGCAATTTTTGGTGTTGGAGGATGCTAGTATTCAACTGTATTTTTTAAGCGCCAAGTGGCTAGTCATGGGCTGGTTCAGATCATTGACAGATTTTTGATCTGATCTGCTATTCTGCCACAGCGAAAGGCCTAATCTATTGGTTTTGTACATTTTTACATTTCATGACAAAAATCTCTTATGATTAGTTCATATGCCTGTGTTCACATGAAAAATATTCTTGTAAATGCAGAGGGAAGTAGTAGCATATATTTTGCTCAACTGTAGTTGTAACAAAAGGACGTTCTTCCTTTTATCATATACAGTTTTGGTTTATACTTGCATGGAGAGTATGAGTTTAAGGGTTCAGTATCACTGAATCACAGATGTGTTACTTCATTTGACTTTAATCCTTGACTTGCATTGCTATTGATAGGTTACGTGTGAGTTTGTTAGCCTAACAAGGTGGAAGGTTGCCATATGTGGGGAGTACATGAAATCAAGGCTCAAGGTAAGTCAATCTACCGACTCTTGTGATTATGTTGATTTAACGTGGCAGTTTGACCCATTAAGACATGGTGAACTGGGTTATGTTTTGTCTCTTAACGGGTCAAACGGAGAAACAAGAAAAATGTTGGTAAAAAGGAAACGGGTCAAATAGGCTAAAAATCAAGAGTGTATTATTTTAGTGCATGCAATTCCTGGAATTACTTTATTCAAAATATCTGGATTACTATTGATATATTATAATCACATTTCACACACGTTTTATTTGTAAAAAAAAAGAAGAAAGATTTGGACAAAAGTGTCTTAGGTCAACCCAACCACCCGGCTCATTTTGCCCTGAATCAAGGAATCTTTCTTTTCGACTTTGACCCATTGCCCAACTGAACAAGGCCACAATTTTCCGTCTCTAATGTTAATATATCTTTGGTAACCTGAATCTCATTTCTCCACCTTGTTAATATTTTGTGCCTGTTACCAGACATGTTCCCGAGGGTCCGCTTGCAACTTTTTACACTGTTTCAGCAACCCTGGTGGAGACTATGAATGGGCTGATTGTGATAAACCGCCACCTAGATATTGGGTCAAGAAGATGACTGCTTTGTTTGGTTATTCAGATGAGATAGACCAACAAAGTCCAAAGGACCATCAACACTCCACCAGGATATTTACATCTGACAGAGACAGGTTTGCATTTAATTTGCATCGCATAGCTGTTGAAGCTCATTATTGTATCGGGATCTTGCATAATATCATATTTATCCAATCAAAAAAATATGAAATATGCCTATTCAAAATATTAAAATATCACATTTACCTATTTTATTAAATACAACTTACAATATGACCATTATGCCCTTCTTTTTGTATAGGCAGGGGATCGGATCACATTTTCTTTGTATCGACAAGATGTCGGCTTGACCAGAAATACTCTGTCCAAAGAAAATATCAAAATACAGTTTTTCTTAATATAAGAATGTCAATTTGATTAGAAAAAAATTGATTTCAACAGTAAAATATTATTTTTTGAAAAAATTGATGACAAAAAAACCAACATACCTTCTAATTTTGCAAGAAAAAGTCCTTCAACCTGATTTTGGTATATTAACACCTCTAAACTTATAAAAAAATACACAAAAAAGTCCCGCAACCCATTATGAGTGAAACAAATTAAAACAATGATTTTCTAGTGTATTTTTTGACAAGTTTAAAGACTTTGATATTACCAAAATTAGGTTGAGGGATAATTTATGAGGTCTTGTGCATTAAGAATTTAGTTAATGCAATTTGGGCAAATTTTGACCCTCCGTCTTGTTTGGCCTGTTTTCTTTTAGTTTCAGTTTTGAAGTTAAGTATGTGTCTACTATTTCTCTTTCTCTTGGAATTTGTTTGAGTTTTGAAGTATGTTGGTTGACAGTTATCACTACAAAAGACATCGGTCTATTGACTCGAGTCAACACAATGGAAGTTCCAGTAGAAGCTACCGTGAAGAAACTCATGCACGAAAGAGCAGACGCCGTGAACGCCAAGAAGATGATAACATTTATGAAGATGAGACGGAATATACAAATAATCACTCGGAAACTGATTCTGATGGAGACCGGTTGGACAGGAAGAGACATGGTGACCGCACAGATAATCACTCGAAGCACATTAGGAGAGAGAGTAAATCGAGAGATTATCAAAGGAGAACCCCCACCTCCCGTGGCAGTAGTTCTGATGAAGAATTATACGCACATGCTCACACGAAAAGGAAGTCAAGACAGAGAAAGAACATGTCAGAATCATCATCTAGTGGTGCAAAAACCGAGCCTAGTGAAGGCGATTTATTAAGACATAAACTTGAGAAAACCAAATCTACTCGTCGAAGATCACGGCATAGTGATCGTGATGAGGATGACCGTCAAGAATCTAAGAAAGTTGAGGGGCGTAGTCGGCATCGTTCCAGCAGGAGTAGGTCACATGATGGAGCGGACAAAAATGACACAAGTGACCGTTGGCAACCGGACAGTGAACATGGTGATCATAGTAGTGAGCTCAATGCTAAAGAACACGAGATATCTGATGATACGATAGATCATGAAACACGTTCAGGTAGTGCTGTGGAAGACACATCAAAAGAAATCCAGCGTAGTCGTGATCGTGATGATAGGAGGGAAAAGAGGAAGCGAATTTGACAAAAGTAGGCCCAGAACGATAAAAGCGACTGACCAAACCTAACCAGACTAGAACTGGCTATGTTTGGTTTGGTTTGCGGTTCTAGAGTTGGTTAGTAAGGGGTTTTTGGCTATAGAGTTTGTGAATAACTAGAACATATAATTACTTTTTAAGTTTTAGACAATGTTGCTTTATGTTTACTTTTATTTAAGTTATAGAACATTTTGAGTTCAGTTTTGAACATTTTTTACATACACATGTATACATGCATTTTATCTCGAATTTATTTTTATATAACTTTTATAAGTATATATTACAGATATTCAAATTTAAAAACTGGAATTGTTTTGGGCATCTGTAATGCGAAAACAAGGGAAGAAGCACCGGAACAAATGAGAACCAATACTAAACACACATCCAACCGCACCAGCCGATCTCTCTGTTTCTCTCGACGACAACACAGGCACTGCATACACTGGATTCTCAACCATATATTGCTGATAAGAACCATCAGTTTCCACATCACCAGATGATTCTAATGGATTCACAACGCGTTCATCATTGCTGATATCATGCTCTTGCGCGTCGAATGAAATTGGCAACTTTACCTCAGAAGCCAATAGAGGTTGATTGTAGGTCTGCTCTTCATAATCTAACCACGAGGGCAACGGTGGAGCTGACGGCTGAAACTCCTGGCTGCCGTGGTGGTAGTGGATGTGGCTGCAGCAGCATGCTGGTGGAGACTGGTGGCGAATGTTGTTGATCCTTTTCTTCTTCTTCTTTTTGGACCAGAACTTGAGGGATTTTAGTGTTTTCATGACTTTCATGCTGTTGATCAATTGGGTTTTTTCTTTGAGAGATATCTAAAGGTAAAGGTGTGTAGTGATTGATTGAATTTTGTGATCATGCAGATATTATAAATTCAAAAATGTGAATGATTAGATTATTCAGACCATATAGCCGTTGCTAAAGGGATGGGTGTAATTCAAAAGGTGGTGGAGCTGCTTTGAAAATTGATTTCACTATAAAAAGATTACTATTATTGTTCTATGGTATTTAATATTTATAATCACATATTTTTTGCTCAATTTTATTCATGAGTTAACTTAAAATATAACTCAACCCAAAGAACGCTTAAATAAGTAAAATTAGAGTTGTAGTACCCCCGCGTTGTCATGGGACGTGGTTTATACCGCACGTACGTGCTTACTATACTGGCACCGAACCAGTACCGGTTCTGAAAATGGTAAAAATGGACACCGCTAACCGTACCAAAAATGATTGTCACGGCATGGTACCGTTTCGTTACCGGTAAATTAACAAAGAATAAAGTATTGTACCGAACAAGTACAAGAACCGAATGTACTATTACAATTATGGTATAAAAAAATAGTTCGATACCAGTATTTAAAGATAAATTAAAAAAAAATAAAGTATCGTATTAAATTAGTTTCAGCTGTATAAGACAAATGACTTATTAAGAAAAAAATTTAACAAAAAAACAAAAAGCAAAAAGGTTCGGTGCACGCTAGCAAAATAACTACGGAACACATTAAGAAAATAATCACGGTGCAAACATTGCACCGTGACACTATTGAATTATTGTTTATAGATTATTAAAATTTGATTTTAGTGTGTAAAGTGAATATTCCGAAGTTTGAAAACTTTATGAATTCAAACTTGGCTAATTCATTTGATTTTTTTTTTAGTTTTTTTAAAGAATGGTTCACATATAGCATATTAATTCAATAGTGAAGCAGAAAAGATCAGATCAAGATTTTTATATTGAATTTTGACTATGGTCTCATGAGTCATTAATTATAACATATTCCTTAGCTTAAAACAGGATAGGAATACACAAAAGCTAAAACATATTATTCGGTAGTGAGAGTTATACATGAAGGTTTCTTTTACGTTTTTGTAATACTATTTCTTTTTGACTATTCTGAACAATTTTATGCGTTACTTTGTCTTTAGCAACATTAGGAACATTAGAATGAGCTAACTATTTATGCATTGAATGTTGAACCAAAATTACGACGTTTTAAGCTCTTACCTGAATGATAACCCTTAAATATTTATTGTAGTTGATCTTTCCAAACAACTTAGGTTTGCGGTTAACAAACATGAGCTAAAAACAAACAACTATAACATTTTCGTTTAAAACAAAGTATGAAAGTTACATCACAATAGAAGGTAGATGGGCAACAAGCTGCGTCGCCACCCCTTTCTAAATTGCGAACCCTAATCTATCAAAGACAAATCCTTGCCCCCCCTGGAGATGAACTATTGCTGTGGACGACCCGTTGGACCCTGGTCAAGAAACGAATAGCTTCTGGCGCTAGGGAGCCAAATGTATTAAAGGCCAAAGAGATAAAGACATGTTGGTTCTCTGCGCAAGCTTTAGCGTGTTTATCTACTTTCTTCGATTCCGCCTTTCTCGATGCTTGCCCAGCTACAAACCCTGTTTCCCTTAACCCAACCAAAGGAGATACCCCTGTGAGGTCCACGCAAGCATGTTTCCCCCTCTCCCAACCAAAGACAAGCAGATCTGCTGGTCGCAAGGTGGATCTCCCTTCCGCAGGGTCTGTGAGAAATTTTACAGGGGCCTCCTTTTTGGCAGAAATCCCAGCTCTTCTCAGGATGTCCCACAAAACGTCCCTCACCCAGTCATGCACACGTGATTTTAGACTCTGTTTGCTTTGTCTTGTTTATCTTAATCTGTTACGTATCAAATTATCAAAGGGGCTATATTGTGATTGTTTGATAGTAGAGAGGTGTCCTTTGTCAATTGAGTTGTTTAGATAAACAAACCTGTAGCAGAAAATGAAGGCATTGATGAATTGATTTGGGTTACACCCTTCTTCTCTAAGTGTTTTTCCTTTTATCTCTCTATCGATCTCGTATGCTTGATTATCAATTTTGTTCGTAACATAATCGTAGTGCAACCTTACTAGATGCGTGGCGATTGGCTAGCGAAGGAGCCTTATTTAAGGAGTCCTAATTAAGAAGGAACTTGTAGAAAAAGTTGAATCTAATACGTATACAACTCAAATCTCTCTCAATCAACCAAACAATAATAAACATTCAACAACAAACCACAAGATACAGAAATAGCGAAAAAAACGGTGACCAAAACTTTTATTAGTTAACCAACCCAAAAAACACCCAACCAAACCCAAAGATCTTAACAATCGTTAAGATCAGAAACAATACAAAGTTCACATCAACTACTGAATGATAAGTTCAGTAGTTGATTGATAATAATAAGAAAAACAATACAACTCAAAGAACTTACACCAGAAACCCTAACTACAAAGTTTAGAGAGAGACTGAAACAAACAAGATAAAGAGAACAAAAACGAGTTAAACTGATAACTCGTAGAGCTGGTTCGTTTATATAGGCAAACCCTTCATGATCCAACGGCTACGAACAATTCAATCCAACGAACGATATCTTGCCATGTCAACGATCTGTGTGAGAAAACACACAAACAAACACAAAACACAAATACGACCCAGTTCACAAGAACCAGACCAAACCTCTCATAAGTGAACCTTTTAAACACACAAATGAACCCCCAGATTATACACTGATGGGCTAACTTTCATAAGCCCAGTGATAATCAATCTGTAGGCCCAATACCTTTCACAACACACACAAGCCCAAAGTAAATCGAATTAGATAAAATGTCATATATTTTAACATCCCCCCTTAATTCGATTTGCTGAACATATCCGTTAAGCCTAACTTGCTGCACAACAAGTCATGTTGTGACCCATACAATCCCTTAGTAAATATATCAGCAACTTGCTGCACTGAAGTAACTTTCAAAATTTCAACAAACTTACCACTTACCTTTTCTCTCAGAAAATGTAAGTCTAGTTCAAAATGTTTTGTTTTCTCATGAAATACAGGATTCTCAGCAATAGAAATAGCTGATTTACTATCACTATATAACTTCAAAGGTAAATCAATTTTTACATTTAATTCACTAAGAAGATTGAATAACCAAACTAGCTCACAAGTCACAGTACACAAAGCTCTGTACTCTGCCTCAGCAGAGGACCTAGAAACAACACTCTGTTTCTTACTTTTCCATGAGATCAGATTAGAACCCAGGAAAACACAATAACCAGTGACAGATTTCCTGGTCTCAAGACATTTGGCCCAATCAGCATCTGCATATGCTGATAGACCAAATTCATCACCCCTCTTAAACATCAATCCCTTTCCAGGTGATGTTTTCAAATACCTTAACAATATTAAAGCTATGTGTGAAGTTGCCTCTGTTGGTTTATGCATAAACTGACTTAGAAACTGAACAGCATAGCTTATATCAGGTCTAGTAAGGGATAAATAAATTAATTTTCCTATTAACTTTTGAAAACCAGTAACATCTTGTAAACTTTTTTCTGACTTTTCCTTTTTCATAGAAAGAATATAATTTTGTTCTATAGGAACACTTACAGGTTTGCACCCTAAATATCCAAACTCACTTAATAAGTCTAGACAATATTTTCTTTGATTTAAACAGATACCAACTTCAGAATATAATACTTCAATACCAAGAAAATATTTCAACTTCCCTAAATCTTTGATTTGAAAATTTTCTTTCAAAAGTGTTTTAACTTTATCAATTTCAGTTACACTATTACCTGTAATCACTATATCATCAACATATACAAGCAGAACTATAAACACATTACTTTCAGACTTAACAAACATGGAATAGTCACATACACTTTGCACAAAACCAATCTTTATTACGACATCTACAAGCTTCTCATTCCATTTCCTAGGAGCTTGCTTCAGCCCATATAAAGACTTAACCAATTTACACACTTTAGACTCATTTCCTGAAGAATACCCTTCAGGGAGAGTCATATATACATCTTCACTAATTGACCCATATAAAAAAGCATTATTAATATCAAGTTGGAATAAAGGCCAATTATTTTGAACTGCCAAACTTATAACAGTCCTCACTGTTACCATCTTAACTACAGGAGAAAAAGTTTCTCCAAAGTCTATTCCTTCCCTTTGGTTGTAGCCTTTGGCTACTAACCTAGCCTTGTATCTATCTACCTCACCACTAGATTTATACTTAATCTTGTATACCCACTTACACCCAATAGCCTTCCTATTAGGAGGTAAGTCAGTAACAGTCCAAGTATTATTTCTATACAAGGCTTCCATCTCACTATTCATGGATTCTATCCACTTAGGATTTTTGGAAGCCTCATAGTAAGATGTGGGTTCAAAATCCTTATTCACATTGGACACAAAACACAAGTTCTCAACAGACAAGTTTGAGTAATTTGCAGACTTATCTATACCATATTTAACTTTTCCATCAAGAACAAAATCATTAAATCTTTTTGGTAAAACAGATTCTCTAGTTGAATGTCTAAAAACACTAGTTTTTTCTCCCTCAGGGGTTGTAGACTCATCATCTGATTCCTCAACCTCTGAGATGTTAGCCCCCCTTCCTTCTGAACAACTAGGTGGCTGATCATGAGTATGATCTACCTCTCTAGTTGTTCCAGGAGGGTCACCTAACTGACCCTCTGGGGAGGACTCATGAGACCTACCAGGTTCCCCTTCATCATTGGGAGGACTTATATTATTTTGGGTAAAGTCATTTGAAGAATTTTTTGTTTCATAACAATCAAAAAAGTTTAAATGATCCAGATTTTCAAACACAGTTTGTTTTATATCTGTTTTGAATGGAAATATATTTTCATAGAATTTAACATCTCTGGAAAATTCTATTTCTTTAGTTTCCAAACTTAAAATTTTATAACCCTTTTTTAAAAAGAATATCCAATCAAAACACATTTATTTGCCCTACTACATAGTTTATCTGGGTCATTAAAAATAGTTTTAAAGCAAAGACACCCAAAATTCCTCAAATGATTAAGTTCAGGGGGGAACCCATGTATTAATTCATAGGGACTTTTACCAGCTAACACAGAAGAAGGAATCCTGTTAATAAGATATGATGCAGTAAGTACACAATCAGACCAAAATCTAAGAGGAACACCACTTTGGAATAGCAATGCCCTAGCTGTGTTCAAGAGATGTCTATGTTTCCTCTCCACAACACCATTTTGTTGTGGAGTGTAAACACAAGAAGTTTGATGTAGAATACCTTTTTATTACAAAATTCAGTCATCTGTTTATTTACAAACTCAGTCCCATTATCACTTCTTAGAACCTTAACATTTTTGGAAAACTGATTCTTAACCAATTCACAAAAGTTAACAATATTTTCAAATACTTCACTTTTGTTTTTCAACAGATAAACCCAAACAGATCTTGAGTAGTCATCTACTATTGTTAAAAAATACTTATAACCTTCCCTACTAGTTACCTTATAGGGTCCCCATACATCAAGATGTATTAGTTCCCCTATAGCTTTAGTTTTATGATCACTAATAGGGAATGGCACTCTGACTTGTTTAGCCTTGTGACAAACATCACAAGGCTGAGAATCAGTAATGCCTATATTAAGTTCCTCTTTTAACACAGCTAGAACCTGACTAGATGGATGTCCTAGTCTACTATGCCAAAGACCATGTTCACTAACACTGTTAAAACAAACATTACTAAGACTCACATTATCTCCTACAAAATATAAACCATCCTGCTGTCTACCAGTCACCAGGACTCTCTTTGAGTTGGAATCCTGGACAGAGCATGAATGTTCATTAAACAGAACATCTAACTTGTTGTCCTTAGACAACTTATGAACAGAAACCAAGTTAACACAATAATCAGGTATATAAAACACATCAGTTAACAAGACACCTTCTGCTAGTTTTATATCTCCTATCTTAGTTACCCTAGCATTAGTACCATTAGGATGTTTAACTAACATGTTATAGTTTGTAACATCTACACAATTAATCATGTTCTTATCACTCCCTACCATGTGCTGATTAGCACCAGAATCCATTATCCAACCAAGAAGCAAAGCAAATTTGAGTGAATTTGAACAATTTGAAAAACTGTTAAACATACTAGATAGTTTGGACAAGACAGATATACTAGAGAAACCATTTATCAAAACAGACTCACCTCCAACATTAGAACTCTGTGGATCTCCTCCTGATTTCTCACTAATTAGACTCATCAATTTTGTGATCTGTTCAGAAGTAAAAGGAGAACCAGAAGTAGAAACATTTGCACAAACATTACCACTTGAACTACTAGATCTAGAATTATTGAAATTGTTATTATTTCTGTTAAATTGACCAACAGAACCTCTTTTAGGAGGATAACCAACAATTTCAAAGCATCTATCAATAGTATGTCCAATCCTATTACAATGAGTACATTTTAAACTAGGATTAGGTCCTCTTGTATTACCACTATTATTACCAGTGTTATTTACAGAGCTTCTCCTATTATCCACAGAGTTAGACTTAGCAACAAAGGACACACCAGAACCTTTTGATCCACTGCTAGCACCTCTATGAGACTCCTCTCTAGATACAATAGCAAAGGCAGTCTTTACAGAGGGCAGTGGATCACTGGTTAACAATGTAGTCCTAACAGGTTGGTATACTTCATCAAGCCCCATTAAGAATTGCATGAGTTTAATAAGGGTATTAAAATCATTAAATTCTTTGGAAGCTTGACAAGTACACATAGGCAGTTGAACTAAAGAATCAAACTGCTTCCACATTGTGTTCAACTTATGATAATATTCTGCAACAGAACTTCCATTCTGTGACAGACTATTAATCTTTTGATGTAAGTTGAACATAACACACCCATCAACTCTATCATAAGTTTCCTTAAGATCAATCCATACATCTCTAGCATATTTAGAAAAAACTTGTCCTAAATATAATTCTTCACACACAGAATTAATCAACCAAGACAAGACAACAGAATTACACCTATCCCATTGATTAGCAAGAACATCATCATCAACAGATTTCACACAAGTTCCATCTATGAATCCCATTTTATTTTTAGCTTGTAAAGCAAGTTTCATAGAGTTAGACCACACAGAATAGTTCTCAGTTCCTTTTAGTTTAATACTAATAACGGTCAGACTTGAAGTGTCACTTGGATGAAGGTACAAGGGATCACTAATATCCAGTTTACTGACCAAAGTTTGATCAGATCCTGGGTTAGCACCCCCTCCACCTCCTCCAGCAGGGTTAACAACATCACCCATTTCAAAACAACCAACAACCACTCAGACAAATAACAAGAACAATTAAATCCTAGAAGGACGAAGCTGAGTTAGTGTACAGATAGTGGATTCGTCACTCAATGGTGTCCACCCAGTTCTTAACTCAGGAGCCCTTTTATTAACTATATATATAGTATTTATATATAATCAACCAAGAAAAAACAACCAGACAATGAACCAAGAACAGATATCAAACAAAACAACAAACAAGACACCAAGTAGTTTGGCCAATACCGGTCCACCCTAACCCGGTCAGTGCCTCTAGACACAACAACAAAAAACAAGGAGAATGGAACAATCTCACCAGAAACTCGTAGTCTGTAACCTTCACTTAGGGTTACAAGACCAGAGAGCAAGCAGCACAGCTAACCAAGCCCACAACTAAGCACCAGAACCAAGATCCAGAGCCTCCAGCCAACAATGGTTGACAATAAACCCTAGATCTACAAGAATAACCAAATCCAAGTAATAGACAAGATCTACAGAGATCAAATCTATTACAAACAAAGTACAAAGAAGGACAAGACCTATAATCAAGGTCAGATCCTTCAACCAAACCAATCAGATCTGTTAAAACTTATTAACAGATCTTCAGAACAAGAACCAGATCTATAGACAGATCAGATCCTTGACAAAATACAGCGGAAAAACAAAAAACAAACCAAGATCAAGAGCCTATGGCTCTGATACCATGTAGAAAAAGTTGAATCTAATACGTATACAACTCAAATCTCTCTCAATCAACCAAACAATAATAAACATTCAACAACAAACCACAAGATACAGAAATAGCGACAAAAACGGTGACCAAAACTTTTATTAGTTAACCAACCCAAAAAACACCCAACCAAACCCAAAGATCTTAACAATCGTTAAGATCAGAAACAATACAAAGTTCACATCAACTACTGAATGATAAGTTCAGTAGTTGATTGATAATAATAAGAAAAACAATACAACTCAAAGAACTTACACCAGAAACCCTAACTACAAAGTTTAGAGAGAGACTGAAACAAACAAGATAAAGAGAACAAAAACGAGCTAAACTGATAACTCGTAGAGCTGGTTCGTTTATATAGGCAAACCCTTCATGATCCAACGGCTACGAACAATTCAATCCAACGAACGATATCTTGCCATGTCAACGATCTGTGTGAGAAAACACACAAACAAACACAAAACACAAATACGACCCAGTTCACAAGAACCAGACCAAACCTCTCATAAGTGAACCTTTTAAACACACAAATGAACCCCCAGATTATACACTGATGGGCTAACTTTCATAAGCCCAGTGATAATCAATCTGTAGGCCCAATACCTTTCACAACACACACAAGCCCAAAGTAAATCGAATTAGATAAAATGTCATATATTTTAACATCCCCCCTTAATTCGATTTGCTGAACATATCCGTTAAGCCTAACTTGCTGCACAACAAGTCATGTTGTGACCCATACAATCCCTTAGTAAATATATCAGCAACTTGCTGCACTGAAGTAACTTTCAAAATTTCAACAAACTTACCACTTACCTTTTCTCTCAGAAAATGTAAGTCTAGTTCAAAATGTTTTGTTTTCTCATGAAATACAGGATTCTCAGCAATAGAAATAGCTGATTTACTATCACTATATAACTTCAAAGGTAAATCAATTTTTACATTTAATTCACTAAGAAGATTGAATAACCAAACTAGCTCACAAGTCACAGTACACAAAGCTCTGTACTCTGCCTCAGCAGAGGACCTAGAAACAACACTCTGTTTCTTACTTTTCCATGAGATCAGATTAGAACCCAGGAAAACACAATAACCAGTGACAGATTTCCTGGTCTCAAGACATTTGGCCCAATCAGCATCTGCATATGCTGATAGACCAAATTCATCACCCCTCTTAAACATCAATCCCTTTCCAGGTGATGTTTTCAAATACCTTAACAATATTAAAGCTATGTGTGAAGTTGCCTCTGTTGGTTTATGCATAAACTGACTTAGAAACTGAACAGCATAGCTTATATCAGGTCTAGTAAGGGATAAATAAATTAATTTTCCTATTAACTTTTGAAAACCAGTAACATCTTGTAAACTTTTTTCTGACTTTTCCTTTTTCATAGAAAGAATATAATTTTGTTCTATAGGAACACTTACAGGTTTGCACCCTAAATATCCAAACTCACTTAATAAGTCTAGACAATATTTTCTTTGATTTAAACAGATACCAACTTCAGAATATAATACTTCAATACCAAGAAAATATTTCAACTTCCCTAAATCTTTGATTTGAAAATTTTCTTTCAAAAGTGTTTTAACTTTATCAATTTCAGTTACACTATTACCTGTAATCACTATATCATCAACATATACAAGCAGAACTATAAACACATTACTTTCAGACTTAACAAACATGGAATAGTCACATACACTTTGCACAAAACCAATCTTTATTACGACATCTACAAGCTTCTCATTCCATTTCCTAGGAGCTTGCTTCAGCCCATATAAAGACTTAACCAATTTACACACTTTAGACTCATTTCCTGAAGAATACCCTTCAGGGAGAGTCATATATACATCTTCACTAATTGACCCATATAAAAAAGCATTATTAATATCAAGTTGGAATAAAGGCCAATTATTTTGAACTGCCAAACTTATAACAGTCCTCACTGTTACCATCTTAACTACAGGAGAAAAAGTTTCTCCAAAGTCTATTCCTTCCCTTTGGTTGTAGCCTTTGGCTACTAACCTAGCCTTGTATCTATCTACCTCACCACTAGATTTATACTTAATCTTGTATACCCACTTACACCCAATAGCCTTCCTATTAGGAGGTAAGTCAGTAACAGTCCAAGTATTATTTCTATACAAGGCTTCCATCTCACTATTCATGGATTCTATCCACTTAGGATTTTTGGAAGCCTCATAGTAAGATGTGGGTTCAAAATCCTTATTCACATTGGACACAAAACACAAGTTCTCAACAGACAAGTTTGAGTAATTTGCAGACTTATCTATACCATATTTAACTTTTCCATCAAGAACAAAATCATTAAATCTTTTTGGTAAAACAGATTCTCTAGTTGAATGTCTAAAAACACTAGTTTTTTCTCCCTCAGGGGTTGTAGACTCATCATCTGATTCCTCAACCTCTGAGATGTTAGCCCCCCTTCCTTCTGAACAACTAGGTGGCTGATCATGAGTATGATCTACCTCTCTAGTTGTTCCAGGAGGGTCACCTAACTGACCCTCTGGGGAGGACTCATGAGACCTACCAGGTTCCCCTTCATCATTGGGAGGACTTATATTATTTTGGGTAAAGTCATTTGAAGAATTTTTTGTTTCATAACAATCAAAAAAGTTTAAATGATCCAGATTTTCAAACACAGTTTGTTTTATATCTGTTTTGAATGGAAATATATTTTCATAGAATTTAACATCTCTGGAAAATTCTATTTCTTTAGTTTCCAAACTTAAAATTTTATAACCCTTTTTTAAAAAGAATATCCAATCAAAACACATTTATTTGCCCTACTACATAGTTTATCTGGGTCATTAAAAATAGTTTTAAAGCAAAGACACCCAAAATTCCTCAAATGATTAAGTTCAGGGGGGAACCCATGTATTAATTCATAGGGACTTTTACCAGCTAACACAGAAGAAGGAATCCTGTTAATAAGATATGATGCAGTAAGTACACAATCAGACCAAAATCTAAGAGGAACACCACTTTGGAATAGCAATGCCCTAGCTGTGTTCAAGAGATGTCTATGTTTCCTCTCCACAACACCATTTTGTTGTGGAGTGTAAACACAAGAAGTTTGATGTAGAATACCTTTTTATTACAAAATTCAGTCATCTGTTTATTTACAAACTCAGTCCCATTATCACTTCTTAGAACCTTAACATTTTTGGAAAACTGATTCTTAACCAATTCACAAAAGTTAACAATATTTTCAAATACTTCACTTTTGTTTTTCAACAGATAAACCCAAACAGATCTTGAGTAGTCATCTACTATTGTTAAAAAATACTTATAACCTTCCCTACTAGTTACCTTATAGGGTCCCCATACATCAAGATGTATTAGTTCCCCTATAGCTTTAGTTTTATGATCACTAATAGGGAATGGCACTCTGACTTGTTTAGCCTTGTGACAAACATCACAAGGCTGAGAATCAGTAATGCCTATATTAAGTTCCTCTTTTAACACAGCTAGAACCTGACTAGATGGATGTCCTAGTCTACTATGCCAAAGACCATGTTCACTAACACTGTTAAAACAAACATTACTAAGACTCACATTATCTCCTACAAAATATAAACCATCCTGCTGTCTACCAGTCACCAGGACTCTCTTTGAGTTGGAATCCTGGACAGAGCATGAATGTTCATTAAACAGAACATCTAACTTGTTGTCCTTAGACAACTTATGAACAGAAACCAAGTTAACACAATAATCAGGTATATAAAACACATCAGTTAACAAGACACCTTCTGCTAGTTTTATATCTCCTATCTTAGTTACCCTAGCATTAGTACCATTAGGATGTTTAACTAACATGTTATAGTTTGTAACATCTACACAATTAATCATGTTCTTATCACTCCCTACCATGTGCTGATTAGCACCAGAATCCATTATCCAACCAAGAAGCAAAGCAAATTTGAGTGAATTTGAACAATTTGAAAAACTGTTAAACATACTAGATAGTTTGGACAAGACAGATATACTAGAGAAACCATTTATCAAAACAGACTCACCTCCAACATTAGAACTCTGTGGATCTCCTCCTGATTTCTCACTAATTAGACTCATCAATTTTGTGATCTGTTCAGAAGTAAAAGGAGAACCAGAAGTAGAAACATTTGCACAAACATTACCACTTGAACTACTAGATCTAGAATTATTGAAATTGTTATTATTTCTGTTAAATTGACCAACAGAACCTCTTTTAGGAGGATAACCAACAATTTCAAAGCATCTATCAATAGTATGTCCAATCCTATTACAATGAGTACATTTTAAACTAGGATTAGGTCCTCTTGTATTACCACTATTATTACCAGTGTTATTTACAGAGCTTCTCCTATTATCCACAGAGTTAGACTTAGCAACAAAGGACACACCAGAACCTTTTGATCCACTGCTAGCACCTCTATGAGACTCCTCTCTAGATACAATAGCAAAGGCAGTCTTTACAGAGGGCAGTGGATCACTGGTTAACAATGTAGTCCTAACAGGTTGGTATACTTCATCAAGCCCCATTAAGAATTGCATGAGTTTAATAAGGGTATTAAAATCATTAAATTCTTTGGAAGCTTGACAAGTACACATAGGCAGTTGAACTAAAGAATCAAACTGCTTCCACATTGTGTTCAACTTATGATAATATTCTGCAACAGAACTTCCATTCTGTGACAGACTATTAATCTTTTGATGTAAGTTGAACATAACACACCCATCAACTCTATCATAAGTTTCCTTAAGATCAATCCATACATCTCTAGCATATTTAGAAAAAACTTGTCCTAAATATAATTCTTCACACACAGAATTAATCAACCAAGACAAGACAACAGAATTACACCTATCCCATTGATTAGCAAGAACATCATCATCAACAGATTTCACACAAGTTCCATCTATGAATCCCATTTTATTTTTAGCTTGTAAAGCAAGTTTCATAGAGTTAGACCACACAGAATAGTTCTCAGTTCCTTTTAGTTTAATACTAATAACGGTCAGACTTGAAGTGTCACTTGGATGAAGGTACAAGGGATCACTAATATCCAGTTTACTGACCAAAGTTTGATCAGATCCTGGGTTAGCACCCCCTCCACCTCCTCCAGCAGGGTTAACAACATCACCCATTTCAAAACAACCAACAACCACTCAGACAAATAACAAGAACAATTAAATCCTAGAAGGACGAAGCTGAGTTAGTGTACAGATAGTGGATTCGTCACTCAATGGTGTCCACCCAGTTCTTAACTCAGGAGCCCTTTTATTAACTATATATATAGTATTTATATATAATCAACCAAGAAAAAACAACCAGACAATGAACCAAGAACAGATATCAAACAAAACAACAAACAAGACACCAAGTAGTTTGGCCAATACCGGTCCACCCTAACCCGGTCAGTGCCTCTAGACACAACAACAAAAAACAAGGAGAATGGAACAATCTCACCAGAAACTCGTAGTCTGTAACCTTCACTTAGGGTTACAAGACCAGAGAGCAAGCAGCACAGCTAACCAAGCCCACAACTAAGCACCAGAACCAAGATCCAGAGCCTCCAGCCAACAATGGTTGACAATAAACCCTAGATCTACAAGAATAACCAAATCCAAGTAATAGACAAGATCTACAGAGATCAAATCTATTACAAACAAAGTACAAAGAAGGACAAGACCTATAATCAAGGTCAGATCCTTCAACCAAACCAATCAGATCTGTTAAAACTTATTAACAGATCTTCAGAACAAGAACCAGATCTATAGACAGATCAGATCCTTGACAAAATACAGCGGAAAAACAAAAAACAAACCAAGATCAAGAGCCTATGGCTCTGATACCATGTAGAAAAAGTTGAATCTAATACGTATACAACTCAAATCTCTCTCAATCAACCAAACAATAATAAACATTCAACAACAAACCACAAGATACAGAAATAGCGACAAAAACGGTGACCAAAACTTTTATTAGTTAACCAACCCAAAAAACACCCAACCAAACCCAAAGATCTTAACAATCGTTAAGATCAGAAACAATACAAAGTTCACATCAACTACTGAATGATAAGTTCAGTAGTTGATTGATAATAATAAGAAAAACAATACAACTCAAAGAACTTACACCAGAAACCCTAACTACAAAGTTTAGAGAGAGACTGAAACAAACAAGATAAAGAGAACAAAAACGAGCTAAACTGATAACTCGTAGAGCTGGTTCGTTTATATAGGCAAACCCTTCATGATCCAACGGCTACGAACAATTCAATCCAACGAACGATATCTTGCCATGTCAACGATCTGTGTGAGAAAACACACAAACAAACACAAAACACAAATACGACCCAGTTCACAAGAACCAGACCAAACCTCTCATAAGTGAACCTTTTAAACACACAAATGAACCCCCAGATTATACACTGATGGGCTAACTTTCATAAGCCCAGTGATAATCAATCTGTAGGCCCAATACCTTTCACAACACACACAAGCCCAAAGTAAATCGAATTAGATAAAATGTCATATATTTTAACAGAACTCTTCACAGTATACTAGTGGGAATGCCCGCACGTTACATCGGATGTCCCGATTGATATCATATTGTAACTAATACCAACAAAATAGTAACAAAGGGCCCAAATAATAATTCATTTTTCTCTACAAAATCGACGTATTGATACCAACTTAATACCAACAAACCGAATAGTGTTTCTGATATAAACAAGATGACAATTACAAAAGTGAGTATGCCTTCAAGAAATAAACATCTCCACACCTACAATTCAAGATGTAGGGTTCCTCCAAAGTCTCCTATTCAAAATCTAGACCTTACCTAGCCAATTTATAAGTATTTTCCAACATCAATAAGCACATGTTCATACTCCAATAATATATTATGTGCTTATAATACTAAAGATACTTGTTCACTCAAATACAAACAAATTCAACATCATTATCAATAATGATAAATACAAATATACCATTTCACTTCAACCCTGCAATTTCATTGGTTTCTTTAGGCACCAAGGGTTACTGTTGGCATTGGAAAATGAAAGTTTCCTACACCATAAAAATCTAGAGCTTCCACATATGGGCTATAGAAAAAGAAATACAATTTTCGTTATTTTATCCAAATTGAAACAAAATTATATAATATAAAAATAAATAAATATGAATGGTATACCTGTGGAGCCATGGTGGTTTGAGAACTTTGATCTGGTTTTGCAGTTCTTGAAGCATGATCGGTATCAACGCCATTAAAATTATGCATATTGGGTCGCCGTCATTTCCATTGGCTAATTTTACCTTCTTTTTTTTTTTTTGAACGGCCAACAAATTGGAATCACTCACGGAACACTGGAGTATCATCGTGCCACCAGTGTTACCACGCGATCATATTCCACCACCATGTCACCAATTCAGGAGGAAACTCATAATTATGAGAAAACCCCCTTTGTGAGATTCGAACCTAGGACCTTATGGCCCCTAAGTCTTATCTCACCACCAAGATACCACTAGGCTATAATGCCTTGGGTGCTAATTTTACCTTCTAAACATAATAATTGTTAGATGCATCAGTAATAAAGTTAAATGGTGGGTCATATTATTTCTAGAGGACGTGGTAGAAGAATTTTAAAAGCTCAAAGCAACTCTAATTAACACAGATGTATAGAATCTGATTATCATGTACAGAGAGATTCAACAAGCTGTGATAATAATAATTTCAAAAAAAGTATACCTCGCTTCGAGGCGCACCCTTAAATGACTTTTTAAACCATGTTCAAGAGTTTACCAAAAGTTATCCAAACTTTATTCAACTTATATATAAAAAAATAGTTAAATTAATCTGTTAGTAAGAAAATAACTAATTTTGCACCACAAACATTTAGGCATGGAAGCATATTGCAGCAAGAAGAGACCGCAAGGCCCTGAATATTCAAACAAATTAAAAAAAAAGAAAAAGTTCTATGATTTGTATAAACTATCATAAATGCTATATTAATTCCACCTAGTCCAAAGATATTGTAAAACTTAATCATATTAAGGTTGGAAAATGTATCATGGTTGCGTAATTTTTAGTGGTGTGCGTAATTTTTCGTGGTGTGTGTAATTCGTTTCGTGGTGTGCGTAAATTTTCGTTTCCTAGGCATACCCAATTCCTGGGCAGGAATTGCATAAAATTATCTGAAAAATCATGGAAATTGGCTGGAAAATGTATCATGGTTGTCGTGGTGGATCTAATGTGTGTCTTCCTATGTGGTCCATATATGTCTTTGGTGTGTGTGCGTACTTGGCGATTATGCATTCCGGATGGGGTGGGTTCGGATAGCACCAATTGTGTGAGTTTTGGCGTGTGTCTCATTCTGGAAATATACATTGGGTCAACAGTGTTATTTTTGGTCCTATAAGCCCCGGTTTGCATAGATTCTCTTTCGTGTTATTTCAATTCGTGGCGTGTGTAATGTTCGTTTCTGGGGCAGAATTCAACTTCAGGTTTGTATGTATATTTATCCTTGTGATTTGTGTATCTTACTCATGTGTTATAATTATTGGTGTGGGTGCGTCTTGGTGGATACGTCTTTGCCGGGTGGGGGGAAGGTAAGGGTGGCACCACGCGTGTGTTTGGTGTGAGTTTATCGATAGGAAGACTGAGAATTTTCCGGGTTTGGTGCTTCCCTTCCTGGCAACGTTGATTGTTTCGTGTTGAATCTTCATTCGTGGCGTGTGTTTTTGTTCCTTCTTGGGTTGGGGTGATGGTCGTATTTCATATTGTTAAAAGTAGACTGATTCAGTTTGTGTTTGACATAAGCTGGAAGATGGTCGCATAAGTACTGGAGTATCACTCTTTGTTAGAAAGTATGAAGATAATCAGGTGGAAATCGAATATTGGTGGCTGCAACATTTGGTAGCTATGTGAACATTAATCCGAGTAAAATTGCAAAGGAAATTGTCTTGAGTTTGTGCGTCATCACTGCTGGATCACGTTGGATGCCAATCGACTATTCGGGTATGGTGTATCTGTTTCCATCAGGTACATTATCTGCAGCCTTTAAGTTGTATAAGAAAGTCATTACGGGAGAAAATGCGATGGTGGCTTCGAACAAGCAGTGTCAAAAGTAATTTTCATAGGCTTTAAATGTTTTGCAAGTGTATATAGTGCTAAAGCTAAGGCACAGCCCCTCAAATACAAGTGTCTGCAGGGATTGGCAATGGTTTTTCAAGTGAAGAAAGAAAATTAAAAGTTTTGGGTGTGCAGCGATTTGAATCTGTGGGAGTGCAGCGTTTTCGTAATTTAGTCTTACATGTGCAGAAGTATTTATATCTTTTGGGTGTGCAGCGAAGTTGAACTGTGGGTTAAACTACGAAGATGCACATGGTATGTATTGTGGTATTGAGCGAAATATTGAAGCAGTGTGCAGAGTTTTGATGTTGTATGTCCGAGTTAATTGCTGGAGTATTGGACGCCCATCATCTTACGGTTTACTTATCAAGCGCGTTCAGTTTCGGTGATCACAGTTTCGTATTTTGGAGATTAAAGTATTGGTTTTAGATTGGCGAGTGTTAGTATATTGTATTAGTTTGTTTCCTTTTTTCGGTTTTCTAACCTCTGGTTAGGAAATCATGTACTTGTACTCGTTTTGATTTCCGGTTTTTGCGTATGCAATAACATGATCTCCTTCTCCGTTAAAAAAAAAAATCATATTAAGGTTAACGTTAGGTACAAAGCAATCATAATATGACATAGTAATAAAACATTTGTATAAATCTTGGACTCCAATGTAATTATTAATTTGTGCACACACAGTCAGTGAAAACAGGTTTGACCACGAAGATGAACCAACACTCACTTTATATTAACACTTAATGGCGGAGCATCGGTTCCGTCCCATGCAAAAAGCATCCACTCAGCTTGTTTGACTTCACACATATGAAGAACCTACAAGCACATGGGCAGGCTATACCCCGTGTTGCCTTAATATGCAAAACCCCATTCTCATTAACCGTACCCCCAATCACAGGGCCTCCCTTCCTCTTGCCCACAGGTCGAGCTTCACCCGTGATCATACTCTCATTTACATGACTTTATCACTAAGTAACAAACCCATCAGAAACTACCTTTGTACCAGGAAGAATCTTGATTACATCATTCTTTTGAATCAACCTACTATTAATCTCTTCTTCATTAACAACATTCCCTTGACTATCAATAGTCAACAAAGTCGCTGTATCGGGAGTCAAATCCATAAGCTTTGCAATTGCCTCAGATGTCTTTCCTTTCGCCATCACTTCTAAATACTTCCCAAGTAAAATAAATGAAATGAGCATCACACTTGGTTCAAAGAAATCAGTAGCTTCAAAATGTGGCGAAGCAGTAGCTCTAAACACAGTGTAAATTGAATAAAAGTAGGCTGCATTTGTTCCTAATGCAATTAACGCATCCATATTTGCAAAACCATGGCGCAATGATTTGTATGACCCGGTATAGAAGCTTTGACCAATATAGAACTGAACTGGAGTTGATAATATCCACCTTATAAGATGGCCTACAGTTATCATTGTGACACCTGCCAGATTTCCAGGTTGAGATCTGTACACACTCTCACCATTTTGTCCATTACCATTTATGCATTACACATTTATCATAATACATGTGCCATTCCGAGTCTAGGAATACCTATGGTAGTTCAGGAGTCCATCACCATGGCTTGTTTACCCATGCAAACTCGAACATTCGCAAAACATCTTGTGAATGCTCAACACATGAAATCATGGAATCTCACCATGCACTAATTTCCAAACGTATGTGCCAATGAAATAATTTAACAATTCAACATATGTTAAAGGTTATTCAACACACGATGTGCTATGTAAATAACACAATGTTAATAACATTACACAAGGTAGACACTCACATTTGTGTATGAAAGGCAACTTTACAAGGGTATATTATTAGACCTAATGTGGAATACATAAACATACATATACACAATACATAATACATACACGGCCCTATCTATCTATATATATACACACACATACATGAGTGATCAAAACCAATGTACCTACACATACACACACACATATATATATGGCTATACACACTTACATGGACACACTTTGGATAAGAATCACATCTATACAACACACACATACACACACTGAACATATGTATACATAAATACACCGAATCCATATACACCCACCCCCCACACACACATATATATATATATATGGTAACACACGCACAATCTTACACCTCCTATTCACATTACAAGTACCTAGACATCACCAAAGTGGAAAGTAAACAACCTCAATCCATGTTCTTACACTAGTTGACTTTCCAAACTCTATCTTTACATTCCCTAGATCGATAACTATGCACTAGAACAAACAAACATTGAAACTTGAACACATGCTCACTAACTCTTATGTGAATCACCCAAATTAGAACCATGACAAACCACCACATGAACCCAAGATCCTTTGACTACCAAAACCTCTAAAACTCTATGCAAAGTTTTAGCCTTTATGGTTCCAAGATGAAGCATGCTCACCAATGTCAACTCCTTGCCACATTTGTCAAAACACCTTTGTATCACCACAAAACATGAAGAGTTGACTTGCCTTGTTAGTAGACCAATCCCAAGCCTTTCTTTTCCTCTCTCTCTCTCTCTCTCTCTCTCTCTGTCGGCTATAAAGAAGGACCAAGAGGCCAAAGGTTTTAATCCAACACACTAAACTCACTACACACTTCTAACTCCTTTCCCTTTGAAGAACCCCTCGGCCGAACCCCAACACCCCACACCCGAGCCTTACATTGATCGATCACCATCATCACAGCCCACTCAAGCCCTTTTCTTGGAGTTTATAGTCGAAAAGTGGAAGGAAAACCGGCTAGGAATCACTTTCATCTTCATTCTAAGACACTTTATTGTGGTATGATAACTAACTATTTTCTATATTCTTTTTATACATAGTTAGGCCTATAACAAGCTCACTCGACTAGTGTCACCAATCGCACACACATATATGGTCATGATACGTTGTTATTTATCGAATATAATGCTCAGAAGTCGAAATAAGTACAAAAAGAACACCCTTATATAAACACCTACATGTGGAATGTATATATACGTATAACCACACATATATGAGCAAACATACTCACACACATATACACGAGTATATGCGTGTGTGTATAGGGCTGTTTAATAGCCATAAGAAACGTTTTTGAACTTAAAGTTGACATATATACATGATGGAGATTTTGAAACTTACGTTAAAAATCAAGAAACATGTGTTAAAAGAGCTTTAAATCAAGATTTTGGAAAAAAAAACATATGTTAACAACCTAAATATGTATGTGAACTATGGTAAAACATGAGAAAACGAAATTTTTACACAAGAAAGACCTAAAACATGTGTTAACACGCCCTATTTGATGCAAACAAGTGACACACATACCACATGGTAACATGTAGAAAACCAAGACATCGGTTTTTGCCACAAATGGTTAATCACAGTCACACATAACGACAAAAACGAGCTTTTTCAACACATACTCAAATCCAGTGTTTCACTAAGATTTTGAATAGTGGTCCCGAATTCAAGTTGATTCTATTTTGCCCCTTCCTTAGAGAAAGACGATCAAAAAATTCCCAACCATGGTCCTTGCGGATCGGATCATCCCTATAATATACAAAGACAAACTCCAGATATTTGAGATCTTTATCTTTGAATAATATCTCAATTCCAGCGACGGTTTCATTAGATATCTTACAAATAGAATTGGTGTGTGATATATACCAACAACCTTATAGAATTACACAGTCCATAGTTATACAAGTCGGGTGAACAATTGCATGGTAAATAGTACAACACAAAGACTTTAGTTGTCCTTATTTGAATCTAGGGCACTTTTGTTCAGACATTCCACGTCAGACTTAGTCAGTATTTAGCACTCAGACATCAGGTGAGTTCCCACGGCCCCATTATTTTTACTATTTTCATATTTTTTGGAGGGGAAAATATGCGTACAAGTTCAATTACACTTTTGACTATTATGTAATCATGAGACATAAAGGTTTAGAGTACTCATAAGCCCTTGTGTCATACATTTTAATGTAACCATTAGCTATTGACTTAGCCATGAAAAACCAAAATAGATCTATTGGGTTGACACCCCCACTCTTGGTTAGTCCCTCTAACCAGATGTCAGATATCAAAAGAGTGCTTGTATTTCACTTTACATTCATTGTCTTTAGTGTACAATGGGCGATGCACAACATTCGTCAAGGTTTGGTTACGGGCTCATGATAGTCACATAATGATTATTGTCTTAGCTAGGCAATGATCCAGTCACCCATGGTTTACATAGAACTCAAAACCCGTGACCTCACCAACTTATTTGTTGACATATTTTAATTGCATGTTTTTTAGGCAATTAGCTGAGCAACAGGGAACTTGGAGTCGCGTACGAGCATCTCGGGGATTTTGTGAACCTTGTTTTGGAAATGATTATAGACATGTCATTTTAACAATGGTTTTTAAGACAATGTTTTGTTTATTATGTTAAACACTGCCGTCTTTTAATATATCTCCTATTTATGAAATTGATGCTTGCATGACTTGTGTGCTTGAAAACCTTTCAAAGTTACAACTCGCGTTTCTGCCTTGGTGTGGTGTGACAATCATTTGCAGTGGGTTTTTTTCAAATCCGTGTGTTGACATTAATGTTCGCCACTCGCTACATACACACTTACACTTGCCAATGCCCGTGCCTGGAAGTCGCGCCACTATGCCTTAGACAATTAATTCAGGATCTAGAACACCCATTGCTGGAAGAGACACTTAAGCGCAACAGCCCACAGAGGAGATGACAGTATAAAGATTGATGAAAATCAGGCGCAAAAGTGACTTCGTCTGGGCTGCAACACGGGATTTGCATCGCCTACATAGTTTTCTTGAACTATGCACTCCTGTAAACATTTGTCGTCGATGTTCCAGCGTGCAGGCCGCCCTTGGTTGTGAACTGTGCAGGTCGTCCTTGGTTGTGAACTGCTTGCTTCCAAAGATGAAACTCAAAGCTTTTCCATTTCCAATTGGAAATTCCCTAACATAACTAATAGTCAAAACTTTAATCAGTTTGTACAAAGTTCATATTATACTCTAATAACGGCTTATAGTTTCTGATACGACCCGTCACATGATACATAAATAATCTTATTTCGGATTGTCACTTGTATCACGTTTAATAAACATGTCTTGGTTGAATTGACATGTGTAACCCGTTTGGTTAAGCATGTTCATGTTAACCCATTTAGTTAAACATATGGTGTACATGTCTAACCCGTTTGATTAAACATGTTGACCCACAACCCGTTTAAAATTTAACAAAAAAAATTATTTTAAAAAGTGAAGACGTCAATTTGATCACGGCCCGCCTAACCCATTGTAACAACTTGCCAACCCGTTTAAAGTTGTAGAAAGAAAATATATTACAAGGCCGAGTTCATGTAACAAGTCTATACGTATGTCTGCTCAAGAATTGAAGGTTTTTTACCACTCCCAACCCGTTTACAACCGTAAATCTATTTACAACCCGCAGACGCATGTAAACAGACAACTGTTTAGTTTTCAAATACTCGTTCCTAAAAGGGAAAGAAGTCCGGTAAATATGCATCGTTGTTTCAGTCAATCTGTCATTAAACGACACGAATTTGGGCTTCCCTGTGGTAGTTCCAGAGCTGCAAACATCAACAAAAATATAAAAACCACAAAAAAATCTGAATAGCGGATACAATATCCGGAAAATGAAAATCTATCTACCTTAAAGTGATGGTGGTGATTGGTTTTCCAGGAAGCACCATCAGTAATCTTTTGAATATAAGGTTAAAGATCTTTTTGGGTAACAACAAGAACACAAGCACTGTATGTATCAGGATCATATCTACCATCAAGATTCCACTTTTTGAAGTATTCAGCTTCACCAAATTATCAGGTAGCAAATAAAATAAACTACACGTAACAAAAAATCCGCAATGGGAAACCAAATGAAAACAAACTTACCGTAACAAGATGAGTGTATAAATTCAGACTACAATTGCTGTAAACAAATTCAAGCAACAACGAAAAATTCGCGGATTCAATTGTTTGGGGGTACCTAATTTGGTAACGGAAGATTCTGGCACAGAAGAAGAACCCAGATGATAGTATATTACAAGGGCAATAAGGGAAAAAATGGTCTTCACACTCGTAACCTTCCTCCTTTTTCAAATGATGAAGATGTTTAATAAGATACGATCTTGGTATCTTAATAAAGGAACTTCATTTGTGTATCTATCTAAACAACAATTTGAAATTAAAGGAAAACATTTCCAATTTGGTTCCATTGTTATGTCCTTCGATGATCTGCCACCTACAGATCAGTTAAACTGACATTCATCATCATGTATGTTGCCACGGATATCTTTCACTTTCTCCACATTATCAATGAACAATAATCATATACTCATATTAAATAAACTTTTATAATGTGATTTGTCACAATAAATATAGAATGCGAATCAAAGCAACTCTAATTAACACAGATATATAGAATCCGATAACAGAGAGATTCAACAAGCTGTAATAATAATTTCAAAAATAGTAAACAAGAAAATGAAACTTTAAACCCTAAATTACGCGGTACGAGTAACGGAATGATGAGAAGAAACAATACAGAGAGTATGTGTGGGAGAGAGAGAGTACCTATGGATAATATGAAGATAAAGCTCTGCATATCATCAATGGAAGTTTCTTCATGGAATGGAAGAGAATTTGTTATGAATGATTAATATAAATCAAACATAATCAATGAATAATTGACATGGGAGAGTTGTTCGTATGGTCCAAGAGGGAAGGTGAAGGGAGTTAAGGGCACCATAGGAATGATATATGATACCCCGCAATTTCAGGTTCTTACTTTAACTAAACTCTAGTTACTTGTACATACATTCCTAGCATTCTACTTAACTAGGGTTAGCTAGATGAGCCACACGTTGCACAGTTATAAGTTAATAACTGCATGAAGTGGTAATTCGGGGAATTACCAAACTATATACATGAGTATTGAACCCCGAACGTTGGTGAATTGTGAAATTAGATAATTGTGGATTAATTGATTGATATTGATTGCAATTACGTGTTTATGTGAAACTATGTGCAAACTGTATGTGATTACGTGAACATAAACCGAACGCGTTATTAAAAACCGTAATCAATGAACCGTTAGGATGGTTGGGGTCTAAATACAAGGGGTTACACTTGGTATGGTCCAAAATAGCAAAAACATCAAAGAAAACACGCTATACACTGGACTGGGCCACCTGAAACAGGCCGAGGCCAAGTGAGCGGCCGCTCACTTGCACTGAGTGGCCGTTCGGCGTGCCCAGTTCGACTAAACCGACTTTAAACCCTTACTTAAGCAATCTTAAGCCCCAAGTACCTGATAACCATAACCCTAATCATCCCCTACAGCCTATTTACGAAAATATCAAACCCCAAACACCTGCTAAGGCTCAAGAACACCATTCGGGAAGCTTGGAGAGCATTCGGTTGGTAGTTTTGAAGTGCTTTCGGTATAATACTCAACCTTATATGTTTTGATTATTTTTAATGTGTTTTAAAACATCATAACCGAGTTTGTCCAGGTCTGAAACAATTTTATAAAGATTACAACTTGTTGTTCATAAAGATTCATGGGGTTAAACATAATGTTATGCGATGATTATTATATGCTTTGCATGAGTTTGCATGTTCTTGATGTTTTAGACTTCTAGGGTTTATGATTGATGATGTTTAACATGTATCTTGCAAGGTTTTGATCAGGTTATGTGTTATTGGTGTTGTATGATGTTTGTTGAGTATTGTTGATCGTTAATATGCAAAGATAGTTGATTAAAACTAGGGTTTTTGCATGATTAAAATCTGAAGAGATTGTTTAGGCCGACTTGTAGGGTCTGTAACGTGATGTTAATGTGTTTGTTTTGATGATTTCTTTGAATTAAAACATTGTACATGGTCTTAGCTTTTCATAATGGGCAAAATCATCTTATGTGGACGTCGTTTGATAGGTGTTTGGAATTTTCTTTGATTAAAGGTCATATCAGATTTTCGGATTAGTAATCTGGGTCAACTTTAAACGACCATAACTTGAGTTTTACAAAGATTTAGATTATGAAATTTGGACAGTAGGTCAACATTGGAAAAACGTGTCTTTTCCAAGTGGTTTCATCCCGTTTGGATGAATACACAATTTTTAAGAATTTTTCTACTAACCTGATCTGTTGTGGATACTTTCTGGACATAGTTACATTGTATGATTTTTCATAATCTTTGTGCATGGTTTTTGTCACGAAATAAAAATATGAACTTATCCGGTAGACTCCCTGGAATATTCAGTAAAATTTTGGGTGTCTAATTCATGGGATAATTATTTTTAATAAATTGGTTTTCACAGCGCATAATCTGTCCTAGAAACACAGATTATGTAATGTACGCTTATGTGACTATTTGGAGTCTTGTATGACTTGTAACTGACATGAGCTTGTGTGAGCACAACTTTGGTAAACGTTTTTGAGTCCGATTTGAGACTACTTTTACATCTCAGGTTTTGAGATGCTTGGACTCCTTGTGTGGGTCGGGTTTTACAATTCCTTTTGTGGATCGCGTTTTTATCAGTTTACAACTTTAACTGTCCTTTGTGAACTAAACACATACTATCAATTTAAGTCCTTACATATTATTGGGTTAATCGCTGGAGGCGAATGGGGTATTAGTTGATAGCGCTATTATGTTGTGCAGCAACCTCATGCTTGAGGTGCTTGGGTCACGGGCATGAACTTTTGACCACACTCTTGAGGCGTTGAACTTACTAGTGTTAATAGACACCGGTACTAAGGCAATTTAACATATGTTAACACATTCTGTATGTTCCCAATAATCACCTGTTTAGTTACAATGAGTGGGCTAGCTACCCATGACAAGCTTAAGCTGATGACTCTTACGACTTTCGCATTCGACAACTTTACACTCGGTACTTAAACCGTTAACTCACCAACATTGTTTGTTGACCCACGATATACATGCTTTTGCAGGTAGTTAGCTTCCGGTGTCACGATTAGGAAGCATTGCACGTTTCACTGCATTTAGGTCTAGGCATACATCTAAATTTCATTCTATGCTCTTACATTTTCTTTCATATGGTTTTATATTGGGCGCCTTGTTTTGCGCATGGTTTTAAACTATCTATGTTTGGTTTACGCTTCCGCAACTTAACTAAACTTTTTGGGTAAACACTAAACTTAATTTTTGAAAACGAACTAAATGGGTTGGGCATTTAGAGTCGTTCTTATGACTTATGGCTATGGGATCCTGGTATGTCACGCGCCTTGCGGTATAAACCCTGCAGTAGAAATTTGAGGGTGTGACAGATTGGTAAGTGCTTGACGTGTGCCAAGGTTAAGATTGAGTATCAAAAACCTTCGGGCCTACTTCAGCAACCGGAAATTCCCATGTGGAAATGGGATGGTATATCCATGGACTTCATTACCAAACTTCCTAAGACATCCAGCAGGCACGATATGATTTGGGTCATTGTTGACCGTTTGACCAAATCAGCGTATTTCTTTGCGATTAAGGAGACGGACAAGTTGGAACGTCTAGCCGCCCTATATATTAAGGAAGTTGTCTCTAGGCATGGAGTGCCTACTTCTATAATATCCGATCGCGACTCGCGATTTACTTCTCGTTTTTGGACTACTCTCCAAGATGCATTGGGGACTCGCTTAGATATGAGCACAGCCTATCACCCACAGACGGATGGAAAAAGTGAACGTACCATCCAAACATTGGAAGATCAGCTACGAGTGTGCGTGGTGGACTTTGGCAACAGTTGGGATAAGCACTTGCCTTTAATCGAATTCTCGTATTACAACAGTAATTACACTTCTATTCAGTGTGCGCCTTTTGAGGCACTATATGGATGCAAGTGTAGGTCTCCCATCTGCTAGACTGAAGTTGGGTACGGCCAGCTGACAGGTCCCGAACTCGTGCACGAAACTTCTGAGAAGATAGTGCAAATCCGAAACCGGATGGCTGCTGCTCGTGATCGACAGAAAAGCTATGCTGATAAGCGTAGGAAACCTTTTGATTTCCAGATTGGGGACAAGGTACTACTAAAGGTGTCACTTTGGAAGGGTGTGATACGCTGTGGGAAACAGGGAAAGTTGAACCCGCGATACGTAGGACCATTCGAGATTGTTGAAAGGATTGGTCTAGTAGCTTACAGATTAAACCTGCTTGATGAACTCAGTGGAGTGCACAATGTATTCCATGTATCTAATCTGAAGAAATGTCTATCGGATACAACACTGGTAGTGCCACTGGAGGAGATCCAGGTGGACGATCAACTACGGTTCATGGAAGAACCAGTGGAGATTCTTGAGCAGGTCGTTAAGAAACTCAGACAGAGCACCATACCTATTGTTAAGGTGCGATGGAATTCCCGTCTAGGACTGGAATACACGTGGGAACGCAGGGATCAAATGCGGCTCAAATACCCCCATCTTTTTACCGAACCTGAACTGGTGCATAGATCAAACGCTAAACATAAAGCAGCTCTCTCAAAGTGAATTTCGGGACAAAATTCCTTTCAACTTGGGGATGATGTGACATCCGGGAACCAAGCACACATTTTTACGTTGGCTTTACTGTTTACTTACTGAATTTCGGGACGAAATTCTTTTCAACTTGGGGATGATGTGATACCCCGCAATTTCAGGTTCTTACTTTAACTAAACTCTAGTTACTTGTACTTACATTCCTAGCATCCTACTTAACTAGGGTTAGCTAGATGAGTCACACGTTGCATAGTTATAAGTTAATAACTGCATGAAGTGGTAATTTGGGGAATTACCAAACTATATACACGAGTATTGAACCCCGGACGTTGGTGAATGTAACATCCCAAAATTTTCTAAAGAATCATTTTGAAGGATCAACTACATGGACTTTATTAGGAGGATTCGTTAATGGGTTTTGAAGCATTTGAAGTTATTTGTTGGGTGGATGAGCGAGTTTCTATACATATTGGTTTAAAGTATTTACAAGGGCTTTTTTTGTCAGTGTATAACACTTTAATACTAACTTTGGGAACGAATTATACATGAGAAAATCTTAAGGGACCTAATGGTAACTTGTGTGAGTATACCTTCATTTTAAAACCTCATCCACGTAAACCAATTAAGATGATCTTTATGAAATAATATTTGACCACTCAATTAGTGCTAATCTATGCACTTTGTTCCTTTAATTTCTCTTGGTCAAATCTTCTCATTTGTATAATTATGTAACTTCCTATTTAGTCGTAATATTTTTAGTATATAATCATAGTCACCTCTCCTATTAGACCCACCATAGTGGTAGGAAAAGAGGGCGCTATCTTATAAAATAAAGCCCCCCACACCGCTACGGGGGGCTTTATTTTTCAAAAAGTTTGTTTGGCGTTATGGAAATGACGCCGGAGAATTATCCCCCACCCAATCACATCATGCCACATCATACCATCCTTCTCTTATTATTTTTTTTACTTTAAAAAATATAATAAAATATTAATAGGGGCTTTATTTATAAAGCCCCTACCACTACACCCCTTTTTCAGTTTCTCTATCAATGCTGACTCAACTGCCACGTGGACCAATCAGGAAGGGGGGCTTTATATATAAAGCCCCCCACTACACATGGTCTTAGGAGATAATTATTCTCCCACACGATTTTTGAAACCCTACGGCCGATAAAACACCACAACTTCCCTTGAGCCCTTGCGTTTTCCGAACAAATCTTCGATGGTTAAGAACCCAGCCGACCAAAGCAACCACCCCCACAACCGAACTTCCGGCGCTACACAAACCAGCCCCCATGAACCATAGCTCTCGGCTCCCTCACCTTCGGTGTTATTTGACGGAGCCTAACAAGACCAAGCCCAAACACCCGTCTCCTTATCAATTGCACACACCACTGTACCGTTGACCTTCGCCGTTAATTCGAGAAAGCTCGAGCGATAAGAGAAGCGGACGGCAACGGTGGTGGCCCAGAGACGAAACAAGGTAACCACCTTTCTGTTTCTCACGTGTTATTGTATGGTTCGGATCGGGATAGTTGGTTCCTAAAACGGTCGTATTGGTTGTATACGATGGTGGTGATTGTGACGAAGATGGCGGTAGCGTTCGGTGATGTTAGTGACAACACGGAGCTCGTGCAAGGTGGCGGGAGCGGTGTTCGATGATGGTTGTAGTGTTGAGGGTGGGGATCGTAGGCGACTGTTGGTTTCGGTTTAGAGGAGTGCTCGGTTAAATGATGAGGAACTCGTGGCTTTTGGTGGTGATGATGGAGTAGGGTTGTGAAGATTCGCAAAGGTTCCTAGTGACGGCCAAGGTTAATCTCGGTTGGGCCGCTTCTCTTCTCAGGTCTTATTGTTTGGAGCGGTCGTTATGGTTACGGTAATGATGCGTGGTGGTAGTGTGGTGGTTGCGAGAGAGTATGGCGTAAGGTGGTGTCGGTGTAGCCGTTTAGAAATGGTGCAAAGTGGTGGCACTTGGTTGTATCTATGGTGGACGGTGAAAGGGGTACGGTGGTGTTGAGGACTGTGGATGGAAGTTGCTTGATGATGATAATTGAAGAGGTATAGAACCTCGTCTCCTTCATTAGATGCGGCTCATACTAATAAGACGCGACTTAACATGACACGAATGTACTAAAGTCATCGAACCGGAGGTCACGAGTTCCGAGGGTTAGTACAACTAGGACGGAACATAGTACAAACATTCTGACTAGTATAAATACCCCCTCAAAAGTACAGGTAACACACGTTCACATACACTCCGAACCTCCCTCTCTCTCTCTCTAAACTCTCTTTATCTCACTAGACAAATACTTATCCTCACGCCGGAGGGTGGTCACAGAGAGGCCCTCCCTGCCCCCTGTGACGAGCCTAACGGTCTGCTAGTTTTGCAGGTCCAATCCATACAAGATCTTATCAAGTTAGCTGTCTTCTTCCTCATCAACGAGGTACGATCTAACTTTTGGATCTTCAATTGGCGCCATCATTTTGCAGATCTACTCTCTCCAAACAGATCTGGAATGGCTAAAGAAGATTTACACATCGTTGATATCACCAACAGAGAAGATGCTGATATCGACACATCTGAACAAAACACAGTTGATCACCTCAGGGCGTCGTTCGACGCTACTGCTGTCTCAGTGGAGATGGTCACTGCAACCACTGAGATGCAAACCTCGTCCACAGAATTTGATGAGACTTTCCTCCAACGAAATCGTGAACTCTTGCTAAGGCTGAAGGATCAGCAAAGCAAGGAAGAACGACTCCGTAGTGTGCAAGTGAACCTATTCCCTTCGGAAGGGCTCACCTCTGTCACTACAATGTCTACTCCAGCTAGTCTCCCAACATACTCCACCGTCGTTACTTCGGTTCCTATCCAAACTCCTTATGGTTATCTAATGCCTTTTGGGTACACCGGACCATTGCCAACTGGTCTCTCATCTACCGGGCCACTTGCTATTGACCCGGTAATACCAGTCAAGCAACAATCCAGCTCTAACCCAATAGACGACGAGCTTACCGCCTCATACCGTCCAGCATATATGACTTCATACTCAAAGTTCACCCCAAGGATAGCCAGTGCCCCACTACCGTCGAAGCTGAAAATGCCAGTTACGGTAAAGAAATATGATGGAACCACTTATCCGGACGATCACGTCTTTGACTTTGGTGGAGCTGCGGAGATCGAGCTATGGCCAATGCCAGCATGGTGCCACATGTTTGCTCAAACGTTAACTGGAGCCGCACGTGTGTGGTTCGACGGGCTGCCAGCTGGACAAATTGCAAACTGGAAAGAACTGCGGCGGGTATTCTTGCAGAACTTCTCCCAACAAAGACGTTGCACGAAAGATATCACCGAAGTACACAACATTCGAAGAAGAGATGGAGAATCTCTAGAGAAGTTCATAGATCGGTTTAACAAAGAAAGTATGCAAATATCCGGAGCTGTTGACCAGCTGCGGATATCTGGTTTTTGTCATGGCGTCCGTAACAATCAACTGGTGGAAAAGCTTCACGAGGACCTGCCCAAAACAATGGAAGGTTTAATGGAAAGAGCAAGAGCCTTCGCCAGGGGCAAAAGCGCCTGTGGTCAAACCAGTGATGGCGATTACAAGGGAAATCCAAGAGGAAGCGTCCGGAAGAAAGGAGCTCCGGCACAGCCTGAAAGAAACAATTCTTGGTCGAAGCATAGGTCGCAGCCTTACTCAAGGAACGATCGAAATGACAAGTCCAACTCCGGACGTTCTTCCCGAAGCACCAGCTTCTCTGACCTCAGTAAAACCCCAAGTGAAATCTTGAGCACCGAACAAATACGGTTCCCAACACCGCCGAAGCAGAAGCCCACCTCAGACAGAAACACTAAAAAGTATTGTGAATATCACCAAGCTAAAGGTCACAATACAGATGATTGCTGGTCTTTAAAACAAGAAATAGATAAAGCCTGCAAAGCAGGAAAGTTGTCTCACCTAATCAGAGATTTGAAAGAAGGTAAACCAGCCGCGACACACATAGCTAACCCGAATAACCAAACAGGTATTCATATGATCCGGGTTGGTTCAGAACAAGGCATTAAGAGAAGTCACGATCATATCGCTCCATGGATGGAACAGTTGTTATTTTTTCCACCCATCAATCCAAGAGAGGCCATGGAAGCACCCATAGTGGTCTCTGGGGTAGTCGCGGGACACAGGGTCCGACGCATCTATATTGACAACGGTAGTGCATCTGAAATAATGTACTACCAATGTTATCAACAGCTAGCCCCGGCCACAAAGGACAGACTCGTCTCTGTCCAAATGCCTCTAATCAGTTTTTCTGGCGAAGTAATACATCCGTTGGGTCAACTCAGTCTCCCGGTGACACTGGGAACGGAGGAAAACCAACGTACGGTTATCCTGACATTCCTGGTAGTCGGAGCACCTTCAGTTCATAATATAATCCTGGGAAGGCCGGGAATGAAAGCATTTAATATGATCACGTCAACAGTTCACGGGGCCATCAAGTTTCCTACCGAAACTGGAGTAGCCACGTTATACACCGAATCTGAGCTATGTGTTGCAGAGGTCCGTCAGTCCTTAGGACAGCCTCCACTGAAGGAAGCAGCGGCAGATGTCAAGACTACCGAGGAATGGTCCATTCACCCAACCTTCCTAGAACAGAAAATTACCATCGGTGCCCAACTACCGGACCACACAAAAAGATCCTTATGGAGATTATTATCTACGTCACTGGATGTATTTGCTTGGCAACAGTCAGACATGACCGGAGTTCCGAGAACTTTGGCCGAACATAAGCTGAACATTAGTCCGGAAAAGAAACCTGTAGCCCAAAAGAAACGAAGCATGGCCCCTGACAGGGTAAAAGCCATTGCTCATGACGTCAAGGTGCTGCTGGATGCAGACATCATCAGGGAGATAAATTATCATACCTGGGTTTCCAACCCAGTCATGGTGCGGAAGCACGATGGATCCTGGAGGATGTGCATCGACTTCAAAGACCTGAATGATGCATGTCCCAAGGATTGTTATCCACTTCCAGAGATAGACTCCAAAGTTGATGCCGTGGCTAACTTCAAGCTGAAATGCTTTTTAGACGCCTATAAGGGCTATCACCAGATCCAAATGGCCGAAGCCGATGAAGATAAAACAACGTTTGTCACAAATCAAGCGTTGTACTGTTACAAGAAAATGCCATTCGGCCTAAAGAATGCAGGAGCCACGTACCAACGAGTAATGGATCGAGCATTCAAGAATCAAATTGGACGAAACTTGGATGTCTATGTTGATGATGTAGTGATAAAGAGCCCGAATGAAGAAACACTACTAAAAGACATCACTGAAACTTTTGACAAGCTCCGGCAAATCAACATGAAGCTCAATCCAAAGAAATGTTCCTTCGGCTTAGAAGAAGGGAAGTTCTTAGGATTCCTAATGTCGAAAGATGGTATTCGTCCAAACCCAGAGAAAGTCGAGGCTGTCCTCACCATGCAACCTCCGTCCAACTTAAAGGAGGTGCAAGCCCTCAACGGGCGGCTAGTTGCACTACACGGTTTCTTATCTAAAGCAGCCGAACGAACTTTGCCTTTCATGGTTGTGCTCAAAAAGTACTTAAGCACGAAAGAGTTTCATTGGACAGCTGAAGCAGATGTGGCTTTCAACGATTTAAAGAAGTGTTTGGCAGAACTACCAACATTGACCGCACCAGAACCTGGGGAAACCCTCATCATTTACTTGTTAGCTTCAGAAGCATCTATTAGCTCGGTATTAATGGTAACAAGATCGAAGGCACAAGTGCCTATCTTCTATGTCAGCCGAGCCTTACGTGACTATGAGACGCGGTACCCAGCCTTAGAAAAATTGGCACTCTCCCTGGTGCACGCATCACGTAGGCTCCGGCGCTACTTTCAAGCCTTTGAAATTGAAGTCCAGACGGACCAGCCGATCCTGGACGTATTGAGAAAACCTGAAGTTTCTGGAAGATTAGCCAAATGGGCCATCGAGCTCGGGGCCTTTGATATTTCGTACAAAAGAAGAGGTCCGGTAAAAGGCCAAGTCGTAGCTGATTTCCTTACCGAACTAGCCACGAGGCAGGTCGAAATACTCACACCCTCTGAGCCAGATGAATGGACCATCTTCACTAATGGAGCTTCCGGATCTGAAGGATCCGGAGCCGGAGTCGTCCTCAAAAATTCCGAAGGACAAGAACTTGTGTACTCAATTCGCCTCAATTTCAAAAGTTCCAACAACGAAGCTGAGTACGAAGCTTTTTTAGCTGGACTCCGACTGGCGAAAAAAGTCGGAGCTCAAAAGGTATAAACCTTCATAACAAATAATTGTTCTTCTCCATAAGAAACCGTAAAAATCATGAATCTAAAAAGTGCCATATCCCTGTAACAGGTAGTGGCACACGTGGATTCTATGTTAGTAGCACGTCGGATAAGCGGAGAATATGAAGCTAAGGAGGCAAATATGGTTCTATACCTGCAAAAGGTTCGACCTAAGCCCCATACTAAATATGCTCCAGCTCATAAGCTTAAAACACCACTCCTAATTCTGTTTTATTTAAGCAGGCAAAAAGCTTGATTTCAGAATTTGAAAAGTGTGAAGTAAAGCACGTGCCCGGATCGAAGAACAAACAAGCAGACGCTTTAAGCAAGCTCGCAGCAAACACACCGGATCATATGTCACAGGAAGTAAAGCTCGAGGTTATGAATGAACCATCAACAGCTGAAGCCACAGTATGCATGATCCAAGGAAGTCCGACCTCATGGATAACTCCCATCCTGAACTACATCACAAAAGATGAACTTCCAACTGACAAAGCTCAAGCTCGAAAACTTAAAGTAAAGTCTCTACAGTACCAAGTCATAGACGGCATGTTATACCGGAAGACATTCTTAGGCCCCCTACTCCGATGCCTAGATCCGGTACAGGCCAAATATGTTATAGAAGAAGTTCATTGGGGAATCTGTGGCATCCACGCCGGACCAAGGATGATTGTAACCAAGGTAATGAATGCGGGGTACTTCTGGCCGGGCATGCATCAGGATGTAGTAGAAGAGCTTCAAAAATGTGAAAACTGCCAGAGGCATGCCCCAGTGAGTCTCAGAGCTAAAAACAAATTGATCCCGGTGTCAGCAGCTTGGCCATTCCAGAAGTGGGGGATTGACATCGTAGGTCCCTTTCCCGTATCATCCGGACAAGCCAAGTTTCTACTAGTCGCGGTAGACTACTTTACCAAGTGGGTAGAAGCCAAACCCCTGGCCAAGATCTCAGGAGCTGAAGTCAAGAAGTTCGTATGGGAGAACGTGGTTTGTAGGTTCGGCCTACCAATGACCATAGTAAGTGATAATGGCAAGCAATTTGCTCATAACCCATTCAAAAAATGGTGCACCAACCTCGGCATCGAACAAGCCTTTGCTTCCGTGGCACATCCTCAGGCCAACGGACAAGTTGAACGAGTGAACCGCAGCTTGGTCGAGGGCATCAAGAAGCGACTTGGAAAGAAAAGAAGTGGTTGGGTAGATGAGTTGCCAAATGTTCTTTGGGCCTATCGAACGATGAACAAGACCAGCACCGGGGAAACACCCTTCAGTCTCACATATGGGACGGAGGCGATGATCCCGGTAGAGATCGGAATGCCAACCCATCGGGTTGCAGGGCAAGGTGACAATGAAAAAGAGCTGCGGTCGAACCTGGACCTTTTAGAAGAACGAAGAGAGACCGCGGCCATAAAGGAAGCAAAGTATAAACAAACCTTGGAGAAGTACTACAACTCCAAGGTTCGAGAAAAGAAATTCAAAGTTGGGGAGTATGTCATGCGGAGTAACGAAGCCAGTGGCATGGAAAAGCCTGGAAAAATGAGTCCTAAATGGGAGGGACCATACATCGTTACTTCAGCAGGAGAAAAAGGAGCTTATAAGCTCGCAACTCTCGGCGGGGATGAAGTCCCCCGAACATGGAATGGGATCCACCTCAAAAAATGCTTCATCTAGAAAGGAAGATCGACGAATAAAATAGTTCTTTTTATCTTTTAATGTAAAAGTGGGATGTGAATGCCCCACCCTTTAATTTCCTTTTATTTGTACTACGGAATGATAAAATTCTCCGTACCTAATAGATGAGACGCGGCCAGTCTCTTATCATAATAAAGTTCGATCTTTAAAAAACCCATTCACATGACATTTATTATACGTATATTGAAAAAGAAAAAAACAATATGCAAGCTTCGGTGAAAAAAGTAAAAGTACTTCGACACTAGAAGAGGGGATAAGAATTAGGGCATGGGGGTATCGAAGGCCCTTTCGTCCGGACTTCTTGATCATACAGGTTCGAGGAACAAAAAATCCCGAACCTAAAAGATGCCCCACAGAAAGACTACGTAGCATCTTTTAATTTTACAAAACGCGAAAAACAAACGTTCTACTTCGAATGTCATAAAGCAGTTAAAGATAAAAAATCTTGAAACACTTAAGGCATACCTTTTGACCGAAACTTAGCAAATCATGGACGCATGATCAAGTTTCAATAATATAAGCTGAAGCCTACATGAACTTCAGCACTCACATAAACAAGTCCATACTTAAAAAAGGATAAAACAATAAGCATCCGAAACACAAGGATAATTTACCAAAAAATTCCCATTAACTATAAAACCGCTCGATAAAAGAGCTTCGGTTGTATAAATTCCATACAAAAGACCGGTACAACCCTATACTACAACTAAGTAGAACTCCGACCCTATTATAAGGGACGGAGGATACAATTATCTGAAAAAGATTCGACCAAAAGACGACCAACTAAAAAACACCGAACCTATAGGGAGGAACGGGTAGTACAATGGTTAGTAAAAAGCTTCACAAAGTTTTTAAGGCAAGGTAGACCTCCGAACCTATGTGGAGGAACGGAGTTGCATGTCTACCTCGCCTAGAAGAAAGGACTGATCACTTCACGAGCCCTTGAGACGCGTCATCAGAAACGGATAAATCTTTGAAGGCTTGCACGACACCATCTGAAGGCTCGGAAATTAGATCTTGGAGTTTGGAGATGGATGGAAGAACAACCTCGTCGTAAGACTTCACTGCTTCCAGTAATTGCTGCTTAGCATTTGGGATCAGCTTGGGGGTCTCATTCATAGGCACTCCTTTTGAGACCGCAGCATAACCGGCCCTCACCCCAGCATTGTACCCAATGCCGTTCATAGCATTATTCACCCCAGCAACAGCAGTCTTCATCTGAGGGCAGTTCCGAATGTAGTTGGAAACTAACTCCATCCCCTCTGACAGAATGAACTGCTTCAGCCCAAACAAGGACTCCACCTCCTTCAGCAGTCCACTCTTCTCACCATTCAATCTCTCCACCTCAACTTTCAGCTCTTTCACAAGCTTCAGGGCTTCCTTCTCACCTGCCAGAGCTACAACCTTATCTGTGCAAAGAAGAAAGTTGCCAAAAAATCATAAGTGTCAAAACTAAGGGAAGCACAAAGAAAACAAAGAACAGACCTTTCACCAAAACGACCGCAGCATCCTTAGTCTTCTCCAACAACTTCTCCAGCTCCTCAATAGATTGGATGTACTTTCGCTTGGAAGTATCATGAGCCTGCTCAGCAAGTTGCAGCTTCTCTTTCAAAACCACAGTCTCCTTCTGGTAGGTGTCCCGATCCTCACCAGCAACAGCAAGAGAAGCCTGAGTCGATCGCAGCTGCTCCACCACATTCCCGTGACCACAATCCGTTGCACGTTTGGCCAATTTCCCCCTTTGAAGCTCTGAGTCCACCCACCGCTGGTAAACCTCGGAAACCAAGAAATTGGACTGGGCCTGGTTCACCATAAGAGCATTGCCCAACTCATTGTCCTTCATCCTCCGGTAGAAAGCATGATCAGCAGGAGTATGCAAATTGAAAAGCATCATTTTTGAGGACAAGGCATCAATTACCCTAGACCCATTCTTCAAATCCCAGTCCGGGACAAACACATCCTCCGCAGTTGAGGGATCCACATCCATCACATCGTCCAACGGATCTACAATGTTAAAAATAGTCATTGTCTCTGTCACGAACCAACAAGGAGAATAAGATGCACCATACTCATTCTCCTCACTAGCACGAAAGACAGAGATGCGACCTGGAAACTTACCCGGAGAAGACAGAGAAAAACCACCAGCATCCCCCAAGGTTCGGTCCGGAATTTCACCCATCTCCGGAAGAATATTAGACTTCCCTATATCAACCCCACCTTGCTCACTTCCTGGAACATCCATATAAATTGGGTCACTGTCGCGAGAAGACTTACCCCCAGAAATATGAAGATCAAATTCGTCCATGATATTACCTGAGCAAACTTCACCTTCTTTGGGCTCTTCTTAGCCTTTGAGGACTCGGACTTCCTCTTACGAGCGTGGACGTTCAGATCAAGGGACGCATCCTCCACACCTTCGTCCTCCGTAACGTACGTGCCAGACGAATCAACAGACCGAATAGGGACCGGCTTCGGGAAAATATGACCAACAGTCGCCCCCTCCAAACCAACATCCATCTTATCACCACCACTTCCACCTTCTCCAATAACACCACCAGTCTCATCACCACCAACACTACCCTCGTCCTTGTTTTGGTTCGCACCTTCAGTTTCCTCCACATTCTCCTCCGAACCTGGAGGACGAATGGGAAACTGCAGCTTTGAGGTCTGCTCCAGCACAGGTTTATTCAAACCTATAGGCTCGCTCGACGGTTGAAAATCATCATCCTCATAATCATCAAATTTTAAAGCAGACAGCAACGACATTTCTACACCAAAACAAAAGCAACAAGGGTTAGATTTTATATAACATAAATCAGAACGAAGGATAACGAGCAACGCTCACCCTTATTCTTATACAACAGAATCGGCCAACGGTCCGGTTCATCCCATATCCTACTTACCCCACCCAGCACCAAGACATGCTCCGGATACTTCTTTATGTTGCACCTATGAGTCACAAGTTTGTTGTATAAAGCCGCATCACAACCAAAATCCTGCGGCAAGTCCCACTCTGTGGACTCAAAGTCCTTCCTCCACAAAGACACCATCTCCCTAGGCAAGCAGCGGTCATCCAGCCAAAAGAACTGCGTCTTCCAGTTCTTTAAGCTGGAAGTATCCTTGAGATGGCACTCCGGCTTCTTCCTCCTCTTCTCAAAAGTAAACCAATCCCCGGCTTGGTTTAACTTATAAAAAGCTCGAAAAACATCAAGATCAGGCTTCGATCGTAAGGTTCTGCACTTCAGTTAAGACGCGACTTAACATGACACGAATGTACTAAAGTCATCGAATCGGAGGTCACGAGTTCCGAGGGTTAGTACAACTAGGACGGAACATTGTACAAACATTCTGACTAGTATAAATACCCCCTCAAAAGTACAGGTAACACACGTTCACATACACTCCGAACCTCCCTCTCTCTCTAAACTCTCTTTATCTCACTAGACAAATACTTATCCTCACGCCGGAGGGTGGTCACAGAGAGGCCCTCCCTGCCCCCCTGTGACGAGCCTAACGGTCTGCTAGTTTTGCAGGTCCAATCCATACAAGATCTTATCAAGTTAGCTGTCTTCTTCCTCATTAACGAGGTACGATCTAACTTTTGGATCTTCAATAATAGTTAGTTACAATTTGGTTGTGAAGGGTGGAGGAGGAATTTAGTGTCATGCATGGATGGTGACATAGGTTGAGTACTCTTGAGTCACGCATGCATGGAGGATTACTATATATCATGTCATGTTATGGTACCACATATCAAGCAGGAGGTTATTCACGTAGGTGTGTTGTACATAATAATAATAAGGTTTTGCAAACTAATCATAGTGCAATGATGGGTTATATGATTGGTGGTGCATGGAAGTTAAGATAAGATTCATGCGTAGGTGATGGGTATGCATGATGTATGTATAGAAGTTTAAGTGGAGATGTGAATGTTCTTTTATGAACATGATGAGCTTTTGATCCATGCTTGAACCTCATGGTTTGGTGCTAGTAATTTAAATTGGGTTTGTCATGAGTCTAAAGGTAGATTCATCGTGTCGATTTGACAGCTGGTTGGTGACGGTTGCATGCGGAATTACGAGCTTGAACGGGTCCAGGGTGATTCGACTATGAAGGTGAACGAATTTCGTATGAGACGAGTCGCAGCTTGAAGCGGTTTACTCGTGAAATGAAAGCTTCGCAACCGGTGAGTTCTTGCGCCCACTCTTTTAGTTATTATTTTCTAAATATTTTTGGGCTGACGTGCATGCTAAACCAGTATGATTATTTTTAGGAAGTCACAAAATATTTTTATAAAGTTATAAATATTTTTGTGTACGAATGAATCCATATTAACTCTTACATATATTTTGGCATGAAACGTGAGTAGGCGGAATGCGTCTAATATGTTAATATATGGTTTGAGTTATATGTGTTATTATATATATAAATAGACTGTTGTCTTGATTAAAGTGTGGCTTAAGTTTTTGTTTAATAAGTGGAATGCGCTTAATGTCTTGGCCACGTATTTGAAACCTTACTTGTTAGATCGGGTATTGTTTTGACTTGCTACCTGTTTAGGTTAAATGGATTATATACTTACATATTTTCGTAAACTATATTTGGCGACTACATGACCTTATAAACTTAGCTAGGATAGAAGTGGGATATGCTTGCTCTGATCTATCGTATTGGTTTTGTGTCATGGTTGTTGCTTAGTTTATGTTATACCTGTTATTAAATATAATATAATATACTATGTTTGATGGCTACCTGATATGTCGAACTGAGCTATGACGGAAGTGGGACATGCCTGCTCTGATATCTAGTCTTGGTTTTGAGTCAGGGTTGTTACATAGTTTATTTCTTTTGTGTTATTAGATGTGGGATATGCCTGCTCTAATATTATAACCTGAGTTATGACAGGAAGTGGGATGGGCCTGGGACACCAGCAACAGCAAGAGAAGCCTGAGTCGATCGCAGCTGCTCCACCACATTCCCGTGACCACAATCCGTTGCACGTTTGGCCAATTTCCCCCTTTGAAGCTCTGAGTCCACCCACCGCTGGTAAACCTCGGAAACCAAGAAATTGGACTGGGCCTGGTTCACCATAAGAGCATTGCCCAACTCATTGTCCTTCATCCTCCGGTAGAAAGCATGATCAGCAGGAGTATGCAAATTGAAAAGCATCATTTTTGAGGACAAGGCATCAATTACCCTAGACCCATTCTTCAAATCCCAGTCCGGGACAAACACATCCTCCGCAGTTGAGGGATCCACATCCATCACATCGTCCAACGGATCTACAATGTTAAAAATAGTCATTGTCTCTGTCACGAACCAACAAGGAGAATAAGATGCACCATACTCATTCTCCTCACTAGCACGAAAGACAGAGATGCGACCTGGAAACTTACCCGGAGAAGACAGAGAAAAACCACCAGCATCCCCCAAGGTTCGGTCCGGAATTTCACCCATCTCCGGAAGAATATTAGACTTCCCTATATCAACCCCACCTTGCTCACTTCCTGGAACATCCATATAAATTGGGTCACTGTCGCGAGAAGACTTACCCCCAGAAATATGAAGATCAAATTCGTCCATGATATTACCTGAGCAAACTTCACCTTCTTTGGGCTCTTCTTAGCCTTTGAGGACTCGGACTTCCTCTTACGAGCGTGGACGTTCAGATCAAGGGACGCATCCTCCACACCTTCGTCCTCCGTAACGTACGTGCCAGACGAATCAACAGACCGAATAGGGACCGGCTTCGGGAAAATATGACCAACAGTCGCCCCCTCCAAACCAACATCCATCTTATCACCACCACTTCCACCTTCTCCAATAACACCACCAGTCTCATCACCACCAACACTACCCTCGTCCTTGTTTTGGTTCGCACCTTCAGTTTCCTCCACATTCTCCTCCGAACCTGGAGGACGAATGGGAAACTGCAGCTTTGAGGTCTGCTCCAGCACAGGTTTATTCAAACCTATAGGCTCGCTCGACGGTTGAAAATCATCATCCTCATAATCATCAAATTTTAAAGCAGACAGCAACGACATTTCTACACCAAAACAAAAGCAACAAGGGTTAGATTTTATATAACATAAATCAGAACGAAGGATAACGAGCAACGCTCACCCTTATTCTTATACAACAGAATCGGCCAACGGTCCGGTTCATCCCATATCCTACTTACCCCACCCAGCACCAAGACATGCTCCGGATACTTCTTTATGTTGCACCTATGAGTCACAAGTTTGTTGTATAAAGCCGCATCACAACCAAAATCCTGCGGCAAGTCCCACTCTGTGGACTCAAAGTCCTTCCTCCACAAAGACACCATCTCCCTAGGCAAGCAGCGGTCATCCAGCCAAAAGAACTGCGTCTTCCAGTTCTTTAAGCTGGAAGTATCCTTGAGATGGCACTCCGGCTTCTTCCTCCTCTTCTCAAAAGTAAACCAATCCCCGGCTTGGTTTAACTTATAAAAAGCTCGAAAAACATCAAGATCAGGCTTCGATCGTAAGGTTCTGCACTTCAGTTCAAAGTGACAGACCCTCCCCAAACTGAAATGGTTCATCTGGGAAAAATGAACCCCATGAAAAAAAAGAACTTTGAAAAGAAACTTTGTCATAGGAATCCGGCAGTTTGCAAAATCACACACACGAGTGTAAAATGCAAACTTACTGGGTAGAGGAGGGTAAATAGCACGATCAGGAGCAGGCAACTCTGGATTCAAGTCAAGAGGGATTCTATAATCCCTCAAAAACTTATTCAGTTTATCTTGGGTTAGGGTGGAGAAACTAGCATTCATGTTGTCCTTCCCCATTTTAAAATCAAATAAAACGCTTGAAAAGGAAGAAAGAAGGGGACGAACCTGAAACGGTGAAGGAATGAAGAAGAAGAACGAACGACCTGGTGAGGCTTTTCAAATGACAGTGGAAGTGAAAGAGTTTTTTGGGGAAAAGTAAAAAGTAAAAAGTAAATGAAAAATCGCCTTATATAGAGAAAAAGAGAAAACCCTAGTGCTGACACGTGTCGCAATCCCAACAAAGTAAAAAAGCAATCAACGGTCGACAAAATCTCGAAATAACCGCCACGTCCCATCCCAAAAGACATGGCCTGGGACACCTCCACGTGCCGCGACCATAAAAAACAGCTGGCAGGCAACAGAAAGTACGACCGAACTCCACTAAGTTACAAATTAACTTAGGGACTTAAGGGGACATGAAGAGGTATAGAACCTCGTCTCCTTCATTAGACGCGGCTCATACTAATAAGACGCGACTTAACATGACACGAATGTACTAAAGTCATCGAATCGGAGGTCACGAGTTCCGAGGGTTAGTACAACTAGGACGGAACATTGTACAAACATTCTGACTAGTATAAATACCCCCTCAAAAGTACAGGTAACACACGTTCACATACACTCCGAACCTCCCTCTCTCTCTAAACTCTCTTTATCTCACTAGACAAATACTTATCCTCACGCCGGAGGGTGGTCACAGAGAGGCCCTCCCTGCCCCCCTGTGACGAGCCTAACGGTCTGCTAGTTTTGCAGGTCCAATCCATACAAGATCTTATCAAGTTAGCTGTCTTCTTCCTCATTAACGAGGTACGATCTAACTTTTGGATCTTCAATAATAGTTAGTTACAATTTGGTTGTGAAGGGTGGAGGAGGAATTTAGTGTCATGCATGGATGGTGACATAGGTTGAGTACTCTTGAGTCACGCATGCATGGAGGATTACTATATATCATGTCATGTTATGGTACCACATATCAAGCAGGAGGTTATTCACGTAGGTGTGTTGTACATAATAATAATAAGGTTTTGCAAACTAATCATAGTGCAATGATGGGTTATATGATTGGTGGTGCATGGAAGTTAAGATAAGATTCATGCGTAGGTGATGGGTATGCATGATGTATGTATAGAAGTTTAAGTGGAGATGTGAATGTTCTTTTATGAACATGATGAGCTTTTGATCCATGCTTGAACCTCATGGTTTGGTGCTAGTAATTTAAATTGGGTTTGTCATGAGTCTAAAGGTAGATTCATCGTGTCGATTTGACAGCTGGTTGGTGACGGTTGCATGCGGAATTACGAGCTTGAACGGGTCCAGGGTGATTCGACTATGAAGGTGAACGAATTTCGTATGAGACGAGTCGCAGCTTGAAGCGGTTTACTCGTGAAATGAAAGCTTCGCAACCGGTGAGTTCTTGCGCCCACTCTTTTAGTTATTATTTTCTAAATATTTTTGGGCTGACGTGCATGCTAAATCAGTATGATTATTTTTAGGAAGTCACAAAATATTTTTATAAAGTTATAAATATTTTTGTGTACGAATGAATCCATATTAACTCTTACATATATTTTGGCATGAAACGTGAGTAGGCGGAATGCGTCTAATATGTTAATATATGGTTTGAGTTATATGTGTTATTATATATATAAATAGACTGTTGTCTTGATTAAAGTGTGGCTTAGGTTTTTGTTTAATAAGTGGAATGCGCTTAATGTCTTGGCCACGTATTTGAAACCTTACTTGTTAGATCGGGTATTGTTTTGACTTGCTACCTGTTTAGGTTAAATGGATTATATACTTACATATTTTCGTAAACTATATTTGGCGACTACATGACCTTATAAACTTAGCTAGGATAGAAGTGGGATATGCTTGCTCTGATCTATCGTATTGGTTTTGTGTCATGGTTGTTGCTTAGTTTATGTTATACCTGTTATTAAATATAATATAATATACTATGTTTGATGGCTACCTGATATGTCGAACTGAGCTATGACGGAAGTGGGACATGCCTGCTCTGATATCTAGTCTTGGTTTTGAGTCAGGGTTGTTACATAGTTTATTTCTTTTGTGTTATTAGATGTGGGATATGCCTGCTCTAATATTATAACCTGAGTTATGACAGGAAGTGGGATGTGCCTGCTCTGATCCTAGACTTTGATTTTTGTTTTACTTGAGGAAAAACAAATTAGCGGTTTGCGCTTATTGTTAACTCCGAGGTTGAGGTATTTTGTAAATTCTTATTTTGACAAATACTTGTTTATATAAATTTATAAAACTTGACCTCACTCAGCGTAGCTGACTTTTGCATACACGTTAGATTGATTTCAGGTTAATAGAGAGATGGATGGATGACTGCTTGGCGATGCGAGAAGCTACCTGGCAATTGAAGGCATTTCTAGTGGAAGACAACTTTTGTTTACACATGATAAATTTTCAATTTGATTTACAATTGGATAAGTAATTGTCATGTGTTTTGTAAAATTTTATTATAAATTTTTTTTCCGCTGCGTATACATACTCTTTTAAAAGAAAATTTTACTCATGTTTTTGCATATTTAAGAAGTCTAACCCAACTGTTTGACACCGGTTTTGCGGGTCTTACAGTGAATTGTGAAATTAGATAATTGTGGATTAATTGATTGATATTGATTGCAATTACGTGTTTCTGTGAAACTATGTGCAAAGTGTATGTGATTACGTGAACATAAACCGAACGCGTTATTAAAAACCGTAATCGATGAACTGTTAGGATGGTTGGGGTCTAAATACATGGGGTTACACTTGGTATGGTCCAAAATAGCGAAAACATCGAAGAAAACACGCTATACACTGGACTGGGCCACCCGAAACGGGCCGAGGCCAAGTGAGCGGCCGTTCACTTGCACCGAGCGGCCGTTCGGCGTGCCCAGTTCGACTAAACCGACTTTAAACCCTTATTTAAGCAATCTTAAGCCCCAAGTACCTCATAACCTTAACCCTAATCGTCCCCTAAAGCCTTATATGTTTTGATTATCTTTAATGTGTTTTAAAACATCATAACCGAGTTTGTCCAGGTCTGAAACAATTTTATAATGATTAAAACTTGTTGTTCATAAAGATTAATGGGGTTAAACATGATGTTATGCGATGATTATTGTATGTTTTGCATGAGTTTGCATGTCCTTGATGTTTTAGACTTCTAGGGTTTATGATTGATAATGTTTGACATGTATCTTGCAAGGTTTTGATCAGGTTATCTGTTATTGGTGTTGTATGATGTTTGTTGAGTATTGTTGATCTTTAATATGCAAAGATAGTTGATTAAAACTAGGGTTTATGCATGATTAAAATCTGGACAGATTGTTTAGGCCGACTTTTAGGGTCTGTAACGTGATGTTAATATGTTTGTTTTGATGATTTCTTGTCATGAAAATATTGTACATGGTCTTAGCTTTTCATAATGGGCAAAATCATCTGATTTGGATGTTGGTTGATAGGTTGTTGTAATTTTCTTTGATTAAAGGTCATATCAGATTTTCGCATTAGTAATCTGGGTCAACTTTAAACGACCATAACTTGAGTTTTACAAAGAGTTAGATTATGAAATTTGGACAGTAGGTCAACTTGGAAAAACTTCGTTTTTCCAAGTGGATTCATCCCATTTGGAGGAATACACATTTTTTAAGAATTTTTCTACTAACCTGATCTGTTGTGGATACTTAATGGACATGGTTACATTGTATGATTTTTCATAATTTTTGTGCATGGTTTTGTCATGAAATAAAAATATGGACTTGCCCGGTAGACTCCCTGGAATATTCAGTAAAACTTTGGGAGTCTAATTCATGGGATAAGTATTTTTAATAAATTGGTTTTCACAGCGCATAATCTGTCCCAGAAACGCAGATTATGTAATGTATGCTTATGTGACTATTTGGAGTCTTGTATGACTTGTAATTGACATGAGCTTGTGTGAGAACTTATATGAGGTGTATATGAAGTGTATAACTGATGTTAATCATTGTGTTCACCAACGGGTTCGTAGGGTCTACTTGTGCATTTAGAATCATTAGGTGTCACTTACACGGTTTTGACCTTTTAAATGTCTTGGACAAACGGGTCATATGGTGTAATGATATTACACATATACTCACTTAGTGACACTTGTACTAGGGAGTCGATAGCATATTATTATTGTGAAGTTTGGATTAATTGCTTGCAACCTAAGGTGAGTTTCACTACTTTTTCTTGAAAGCATGCATATCGGGTTTGAGACAACTTTGGTTAACGTTTTCTAGTCCGATTTGAGATTACTTTTACATCTCGGGTTTTGAGATGCTTTGACTCCTTGTGTGGGTCGGGTTTTACGATTCCTTGTGTGGATCGCGTATTTATCAGTTTACAACTTTAACTGTCCTTTGTGAACTAAACACATTCTATCACTTTATGTCCTTACATATTATTGGGTTAATCGCTGGAGGCGAATGGGGTAATATGTGACACCTGTCACCCTTGTCTTTCATCTAATTGACGAAAATAGTCCTTCAAATATTTACATTATAGTCCTTATAAGTTTCGTCGTTTTTTTTATTTAATTTTAGAGCAAACTAAAAATTTATCATTTATACATTATGGATCGGGTATAAGTTTTTATCAAATATGTATCTTGAAACGTGTACGCAATGGATTTTATAAAAATTTCAAGTTTTATAAAGATTTGGAAACTTTTAAGTTAAGTTAAGTTAAGTTAACTTAATTAATCTTTTATAAAGAAAAATTAACCTTTTATACTAAAAACAAACAAGGCTAAACATGAGGGATCAAATCTGCCAAACCATGAAAGTTTTAAAACTCTTTCCCTCTACCTCACGCTTTTCCGGCCCCTCTCCGGCCAAACTCCGGCGAATATCCGGCGATTTCTCCAGCCACAGTTTTAAATGAGTTTTAATGCGCTTTAACGTCTAATTATGAATTCCGAATGTTTCTCCTCAAAAACCCAACGTTTTGCTATGTTTAATTCGAGCTTTAACTGTGTAATAATATGACTTTATTCGGATTATAAGTTTGTAACCACCGGAATCTTTAAACCCATTAAAACATGACTTTTACTCGACCATTATATAAATCGTTTGTCCCATTAGATTTCTGCACTCATTAACTTTCCAAACCCACAAAAAAATCGCATAAAAACGTCCAGAAGTCATCATCAAGTTATTTTTTTTTCGGTTCTGAAAAACCCTTCAATCGAGCCTTTCTTATTCTTGTAAGTCTAATTTTTTTGTGCCATTTTGATCTTTAGTCGACCTTCTTTGAAAGCCCTCTACTCCTGATCGATGATCTTGTGTAATCGGGTTTATTGATTTTAAAGGTTAGGGTTAGGGTTCTAAGTATGTAATGGGGAAGAAGATGAACTGGAAGCTAAGATCTTTATATATATTTTTCTGATTTAAATTCCAAAACTCATTATAGTGTAGTGGTTGTTATGTGAGGATGGTTTCCAGAATTCTCGGGTTCGAGTCCCACATGAAGCATTTTTTTTTCTGATCTTTTTATTTATTTTTTTTCTTTATTTTAATCATTTAAAATTCATTTAAATTTTGAATATTCATAATAAATTTATTTTTGATCCAAAAATTATGAAAGATTAGGTGTAGCATCTTGACACCATAAAGAAAATTATCACACTTTTACTTTCTGGGAAATTATTTAATTTTCGTTATTTTATTAATTTAAATTGTTTTAATCATAATTAATTGATTAAAAATTCGTTTTTAATGATCTTGATCTCAAAATTTTAGGATAATTATTTCTAAGCATTCTAATCTGAAAGAAAAATTATTGGTTCAGAAAACTTTTATTTTTATTAATTTTCCTATTTTTTAATCATTTAAACATGATTTAATCTCATTAAATCAGTTTTAAATACAAATAAGTTTAGAAAAATTATGGAAAAATTATTTTAATTAATTTACATCAGAATGCATTCATTTCCTATAAAAATAATATTTTTGGATCATAATTTATATTTTTAGTCTTATTTATGTTTAATTTAGACATTATTAATCATTTATTTATTTATGTTATTTAACATCTATTTTATAAATACTTTTTTTTATAAAATAGAGATAGTCTTATTTTGAAGTCTTAGTTATTATTTGTTGGTTTATGGTGTAACTCATAATTATTTATTTATACATTTATGATTATTATATTTATTTAATTTAGTTAAAGAAATTAATTAAATTACTTTGTCTTAATTAATCAAACATATTTTTATCTAAATATTCAATTGGTAATAATTATATTACCTAAACCATATTTACAAACTTTGGTATATTATTTTTCAATATACAATTTTTATATGAATTCGACTTATCATAAAAAACTTCGTCTTCTCTACATACGTCTAGCGAACCCTAATGCCTTAGACCCTAGATACTTTAGACTCTTAGACTTTTCCTCATTAGTATTCATATACATTATAGGTTGAATTCCTCGGAATTCCCATTACTTAGCTCACTACCGCTTAAGTTGGATCGCTTTTGCAAACTGTGAGTATATCTTTCCCCTTTTTACTGTTTTACTATTTTGGGGTGACTCATGTACAATTATTACTAAACTTACGTATGTTATTTACAAAGCAATGTGCTCTTGATATGTTTTGTGTGAATTGTATGAACGATTTGTCAAAGTCATTAACCTTTGGGCCGCACCTAACAATGAGTAGTACTACGAATTATTTCCCTTGGTTACTTACGTGAACGAGTTAAGTCCTTGGTCATTGTTATGGTTTTTCTTTAGCGATGTGTGAACGATTATTGAACGATGTGAGGCTTGATTTTGACCCTTTTACATTTTACATTATCATAGCACCTATATTGCGAAACACTTTTCTATATGTATTCAAACAGGGTATGCTCACCAATACATTTTTGTATTGACCAAATTATTTTCGTACATGTTTCAGGTTCTTATGAGATGACTTTTAAGCTTTTGGAATTTTACTTAGATTTTGGATTCATTGTATTTTTGTTAGTTGGCATTTAGAGTCGTTGTATTTCGTTTCAATGTAATAATAAATTATTTAATCAATGTATTAATATTTACACTTTTAGTCCATGAGCTATTGAACAATCGTCACTACGTGACACCTCGATGTTTCCGCCATCGGTCGGGGTGTTATAGATTGGTATCAGAGGCATGGTTATAGGGAATTAGGTTATTAGAATGCCTTTTAGCCTAGTCTATAACTAAGCTTACCTTCACGAGTCCTCTCGTGTATATTTCTCTTATTTCTTATATTTTCTTTCAAGATATTTCCGTTATGATTCTTTCTCGTTATTTTTTTTCGGTATTTTTGCTTGGAAAAGAAGACACTCGTATTTCACAAACGAAACGATATCATCAAGTTAGGAGTGACATCCATACCTTGGTGATTAGTTTCACTCTTCTATATATTTACATCTTTGGGATAAATATCTTTGAGATAGGAGTGATACTTACACCTCAAAGAATTATTTCTTCAAAAAGAAACTTAACCACTGAGCTGGGAGTGATATCCTTATCTTAGTGACTAGTTCTACTCTTTCCTGTTTTTGCTTTTGAAATAAAACTTTGAGCTAGGAGTGAAATCCATACCTCAAGGAGTATTTCTACATCTCGTTTTAAAGTCTCGCTAAAAGTATTGAAATATACCAGTGACGGGGTACGTACAATCGGGAAGGATGACCATTTACTCATAGGTTTAAGTACACTCCCCACAATTCACTAATAATATTTCAATTTCTTTGGCTAGTCACCAGTTTCATTAGAAATATTTTCAAAATCACATTTCGTTATTGGCGTATTTTTCATTTGTTGTTTGAAACTTTTCTATAATGAAGTTATTATCTCTTTTGACTTTTTCCCCATTAATAGCTATCGCTATTAGTGCATTTTTCCGTTTTCCATTATTGATTCTTAAGTTTTGTTTAACATTTGGATTTTAAGTTCCATCTCTTGATGTTTTATATACTCATTGATCATTCGCTTTTGGATTTTTTTTTCATCATCATTATTAAAACTTTTTATCCGCTATGTTATCGCATTAAAACTTACACTATTTTCATTTATGCTTTACGACTTTTACACTATTGTCGCATTGACTTTGATCATTCACGTCATTTCTAAATCTTGGTCTTTTGAAAACACATTTGATTTATATGGTTTTCGAGAAAAGAAACTTGCGACTGATAATATGCATTATGACAATTTTCAACTCGACTGCTTGTAAACACATGAAAGTATGTACTTACGAAGTCTTTTCATGTGAAGCTGTTTTGAATCTAAAAAGTTATTCTCATGCATCACTACTATTCTTTCAACTATATCAAAAAGTTCGAGTAAACTACGTTTTGTTTTATAAACGATAATTTATTTTACACTTACACTCTTTCAGTCGCAAAAAACAACTTTTGGTCTAAACATTGGACACATCTTTATCGGAATGTTGCTAAATGTCTTTTAACATATAGTGTATATATTTAAACCCGCATGACCAGTAGATTATGCGTCCACTCTCAATTGCAGTAAATATCATTATCTTATTCTTACATCATTTTATTTTGTTATTTTCGTGTATTATCTTATTTATGATTATTCTCGTATTATTATTTTATTGGTGGTTATTCTCACGCGTTATTATTCTCGCACTAATTATTAGTAGTCATTATTACAACACTGGTTTTGAGCATTAATTTAACTCGTTTACTTTCATTTTGTGAAAAATTATGCGATTTACTTGGTTTATATTATACTATTCTTTCAATCAAAATTTTATACTATACTTATATACTTAACGCATATTTTGTATGCATATTTTCTTTTCCTGTTTTGAGCAAAACCCTGTTATACTTTACATTATTTTGTTCATCATCATGGCCAATGAACACACTAGTTGATAATTTTGTATGAGATCTAAGCCAGTGCCCACGTACGACTCGGGTTAGAGTATTTCTTTAATCCGAGGGGAACGGTGTAAACCTCAGAGTTATCAATATGAGCGTTTAAAGCCAACGATGTGAACAGAAGTTACCGGTTAATGGTGAACCCGAAAGGGAAGAACCTCTAACCATGTCTTATACTTACATGTTATTCACATTACGGTTAAAGGGAAAACCCGGAAGGGAAGGACCTCTAACCATGTCATGATTTAACATTATTTCATTGCAGTGGCTATTACATATTGGTTGCACACAATTATTTTTTTTTTAGTGTTATGGAAAAGCATAACACCCTGGTGTAAGGTAAATCGATGATTACGGTCCGGAACGCAATCATGGATTTACAGGTACATGAGGGTGGTGTGTAATTCTATTTAGGCTGTTGGTAGACAATCAGTACGAGTCCAAAGTATCGAGAGTGTGGTGGGTTAGCTGCGGTACACCCTATATATAAGCATAAACGATACTGTGGGAACAGACTAGGAGTCTAACCAAGAACCTACCCATTACTTTATAATTACCTCATCATTAGATCGTTGACTAGTAGCTAGCTTTTTCGATAGGAACGTTTTAAACGAGCTTCAGTTCGTCTCCCTAGAGTCTTTCTCTTGACCATCCACATAGAATACTCAAACCTTATGTACTCTTACACTTTTGGTTCTTTTTTTAAAGTAGGGGAGATTGTATATCAGTACCTCTGCCCTCACCAGTTACACATTCCCAAAACCCTTCTCATTTTAAAATATCAACTTCTTAATCTCGGGTCAACTGTCAAAGATTTTGAACCTTTTACTTTGGGTATTATACAACTATTTTAAATTTTGTCAAATCATAAATGATGAAATTATCTTTTAAAAATCTAGTAGACTTTTACAACGCCTTTTGTTTCATAGTAATCTTCACTTGAAGGAAATTTCGAGACGAAATTTTCTAAAGTAGGGGAGACTGTGACACCTGTCACCCTTGTCTTTCATCTAATTGACGAAAATAGTCCTTCAAATATTTACATTATAGTCCTTATAAGTTTCGTCGTTTTTTATTTAATTTTAGAGCAAACTAAAAATTTATCATTTATACATTATGGATCGGGTATAAGTTTTTATCAAATATGTATCTTGAAACGTGTACGCAATGGATTTTATAAAAATTTCAAGTTTTATAAAGATTTGGAAACTTTTAAGTTAAGTTAAGTTAACTTAATTAATCTTTTATAAAGAAAAATTAACCTTTTATACTAAAAACAAACAAGGCTAAACATGAGGGATCAAATCTGCCAAACCATGAAAGTTTTAAAACTCTTTCCCTCTACCTCACGCTTTTCCGGCCCCTCTCCGGCCAAACTCCGGCGAATATCCGGCGAGTTCTCCGGCCACAGTTTTAAATGAGTTTTAATGCGCTTTAACGTCTAATTATGAATTCCGAATGTTTCTCCTCAAAACCCCAACGTTTTCCTATGTTTAATTCGAGCTTTAACTGTGTAATAATATGACTTTAATCGGATTATAAGTTTGTAACCACCGGAATCTTTAAACCCATTAAAACATGACTTTTACTCGACCATTATATAAATCGTTTGTCCCATTAGATTTCTGCACTCATTAACTTTCCAAACCCACAAAAAACATCGCATAAAAACGTCCAGAAGTCATCATCAAGTTATTTTTTTTTCGGTTCTGAAAAACCCTTCAATCGAGCCTTTCTTGTTCTTGTAAGTCTAATTTTTTTGTGCCATTTTGATCTTTAGTCGACCTTCTTTCAAAGCCCTCTACTCCTGATCGATGATCTTGTGTAATCGGGTTTATTGATTTTAAAGGTTAGGGTTAGGGTTCTAAGTATGTAATGGGGAAGAAGATGAACTGGAAGCTAAGATCTTTATATATATTTTTCTGATTTAAATTCCAAAACTCATTATAGTGTAGTGGTTGTTATGTGAGGATGGTTTCCAGAATTCTCGGGTTCGAGTCCCACATGAAGCATTTTTTTTTCTGATCTTTTTATTTATTTATTTTTATTTTAATCATTTAAAATTCATTTAAATTTTGAATATTCATAATAAATTTATTTTTGATCCAAAAATTATGAAAATTTAGGTGTAGAATCTTGACACCATAAAGAAAATTATCACACTTTTACTTTCTGGAAATTATTTAATTTTCGTTATTTTATTAATTTAAATTGTTTTAATCATAATTAATTGATTAAAAATTCGTTTTTAATGATCTTGATCTCAAAATTTTAGGATAATTATTTCTAAGCATTCTAATCTGAAAGAAAAATTATTGGTTCAGAAAACTTTTATTTTTATTAATTTTCCTATTTTTTAATCATTTAAACATGATTTAATCTCATTAAATCAGTTTTAAATACAAATAAGTTTAGAAAAATTATGGAAAAATTATTTTAATTAATTTACATCAGAATGCATTCATTTCCTATAAAAATAATATTTTTGGATCATAATTTATATTTTTAGTCTTATTTATGTTTAATTTAGACATAATTAATCATTTATTTATTTATGTTATTTAACATCTATTTTATAAATACTTTTCTTGTAAAATAGAGATAGTCTTATGTTGAAGTCTTAGTTATTATTTGTTGGTTTATGGTGTAACTCATAATTATTTATTTATACATTTATGATTATTATATTTATTTAATTTAGTTAAAGAAATTAATTAAATTACTTTGTCTTAATTAATCAAACATATTTTTATCTAAATATTCAATTGGTAATAATTATATTACCTAAACCATATTTACAAACTTTGGTATATTATTTTTCAATATACAACTTTTATATAAATTCGACTTATCATAAAAAACTTCGTCTTCCCTACATACGTCTAGCGAACCCTAATGCCTTAGACCCTAGATACTTTAGACTCTTAGACTTTTCCTCATTAGTATTCATATACATTATAGGTTGAATTCCTCGGAATTCCCATTACTTAGCTCACTACCGCTTAAGTTGGATCGCTTTTGCAAACTGTGAGTATATCTTTCCCCTTTTTACTGTTTTACTATTTTGGGGTGACTCATGTACAATTATTACTAAACTTACGTATGTTATTTACAAAGCAATGTGCTCTTGATATGTTTTGTGTGAATTGTATGAACGATTTGTCAAAGTCATTAACCTTTGGGCCGCACCTAACAATGAGTAGTACTACGAATTATTTCCCTTGGTTACTTACGTGAACGAGTTAAGTCCTTGGTCATTGTTATGGTTTTTCTTGAACGATGTGTGAACGATTATTGAACGATGTGAGGCTTGATTTTGACCCTTTTACATTTTACATTATCATAGCACATATATTGAGAAACACTTTTCTATATGTATTCAAACAGGGTATGCTCACCAATACATTTTTGTATTGACCAAATTATTTTCGTACATGTTTCAGGTTCTTATGAGATGACTTTTTAGCTTTTGGAATTTTACTTAGATTTTGGATTCATTGTATTTTTGTTAGTTGGCATTTAGAGTCGTTGTATTTCATTTCAATGTAATAATAAATTATTTAATCAATGTATTAATATTTACACTTTTAGTCCATGAGCTATTGAACAATCGTCACTACGTGACACCTCGATGTTTCCGCCATCGGTCGGGGTGTTACATATTAGTTGATAGCGCTATTAGGTTGTGCAGCAACCTCATGCTTGAGGTGCTTGGGTCACGTGCATGAACTTTTGACCACACTCTTGAGGAGTTGAACTTACTAGTGTTGATAGACACTAGTACCAAGGCAATTTAACGTATGTTAACACATTCTGTATGTTCCCAATAATAACCTGTTTAGCTACAATGATTGGGCTAGCTACCCCTGACAAGCTTAAACTGATGACTCTTATGACTTTCGTTACATAAACTGTGAACTCACCAACATTGTTTGTTGGCCCACGATATAGATGCTTTTGCAGGTAGTTAGCTTTCAGTGTCACGATTAGGAAGCACTGCACATTTCACTGCATTTGGGTCTAGGCATACATCTAAATTTCATTCTATGCTTATACGTTTTCTTTCATATGGTTTTATATTGGGCGCCTTGTTTTGCGCATGGTTTTAAACTATCTATGTTTGGTTTACGCTTCCGTAACTTAACTAATCTTTTTGGGTAAACGCTAAACTTAATTTTTGAAAATGAACTAAATGGGTTGGCCATTTAGAGTCGTTCTTATGACTTATGGCTATGGGATCCTGGATGTCACGCGCCTCGCGGTATAAACCCCGTAGTGGAAATTTGAGGGTGTGACATGATATTTTAGCTTTTAACTAAAAACAACAGATAAAATTACTCTACTAACCTTCTAAGTGTCTTAATTGTCACCACTATCCCCATAACACCCTTAAATTGTACGAAATGAAAATGACTATGTTGGCCATCACTCCTCCTTAATAAGATAATATAGATGAAGAATAAACACATCTCAAATGCTAACTATAGGGGATAACATAGTTGTGTTGTGAATCATGGTATCATATATGAAGCGGAAGAAGTTTATATATTTAACAAAAGGCGATTATATATCAATATATATATGTGGGCCGATTATTTATATATATATATATACATATATGTTTGATTTATTAATCCAATTAATAAATATTCCCAATAAGGATCAATGTTAAACGCGTATAAACAAATAAATTTTATAAACAACCATAGGAGGTTTAATAATCAGCCTTTGAAAACTACACTGGAATTGTAAGACACGGGTTACAACGAATCCTTGCTAGTAGGAAGTTCACAACCGAGCACGAACCACCCAAAGAAACAACTTGCAAGAGGAAGGCGACGACGATAGTGGTTGATCGGCTGCAGGGAGGCGGCGACTCTTTGCGGCTAGCCGAAAGTTGTAGGAGGGAAGCAAGGGGTTTATGTTTTCTCAAAAAGTGTCTCTAGGGTTTGCACTTTAACCCCACTTTTATAAAACGTAATCTTGCAATAATTCTTTATACTATTATAACTCTTAATAATAATCCAATTAATATTAAGTCCCTCAAGATCAAAATAAACCACTTACTTCACAAATAATAAACCACTTACTCAAGAGCATATCTGATTCGTGTACCAACGTGTAACTCTTCGAATCATACCGAGTTGGGCTACATTGATTTCGACTTGAACTAATATCGAACATACAATATATCCAGCAATCTCCCATTTGGACGATTTTAATTAAATGAGTCAACGTGCGCAGAATTGGACACTGATGTCGTGGTGTTTTAGCAAACTTAAACTTCTTTTCTTTTAAAATGGCTAAATCCCGAAGGAGATGCCAAGAGTTTTGATGAAAAGGGAATTAAGTTAGAAAATGGTGGTACGATGTCAAGTTTAAATTTATAATTTAAAACGATATTTGCTTAAAGTTCTAGACCCCACGCAACAGGCAAGTGTACCTATTGTGGGTAGTACAGCGATGTGCAAGTACCGAGTATCGAACCCAAAGGATACAATTTCCACTACTTGGTTTTAAGTTGCTTTTGATAAAGAAAAAGAGATAAAAGAGAAAGATAGAGCGAGAATGACCGAATAGAAATCAATAACCAAAAAGAAGTGTTGCTTAGGGATCTAACTATTTTTGGGATGGATTAACAGTAATTATTTAGTTGAGTGGTGATGTCAAGTTGCACACTTTTGCTTAACTTGGAGTTGCAACCGCATTCTCCAGAGGTGACTGTTTTTGCATAACTAGTTGTGTTCTTGTTTAAAATGAGGGTCTCCCAAACCAGTAAGCTCACCGCTCAACAAAGAAAAATGGATTACTCAAGACACCCACAAGACTAACTACTAGGTGATTAGTTAATTAATTCATCAAACAAAACCTTAAGTAAAAAGAATTAAACAAGAACACACACACCAACTCAATAAATAAAAACTATATAATCCATACCAAATTAGTCTTCACCCTAGCAACACTCTAATCCTGTCACACCCCGCCTAGGCGGAAACACGGGGTGTAACCACGAAAGGTTTTCAAGCACAAGATATGAGCAAACATTCATATTTATTTATTTAATAAAGTACCAAACGTGTTCGATAACAACCAGTTTCAAAAGATACTTTTTAAAACCCTTCACGGGGTCAAAAGTTTTGATGACACGATAGGTGACAGTCGTGAATGTAAGCCTAATCATATTCCAAGTTCCATCCATGATTTACTTACCTGAAAAACATGCATAAAAACTTTGTCAATAAAATTGTTGGTGAGTTCAGGGGTTTTGTAAAATGTAAAGTTTAATGAAATTCCTTGAATGACCCATCATTGCCTAGCTAGGAGCAATGATGATAAACCATCATGAGTCCATAACCAAACCTCGATGAGTGGTGCCTCGCACTATGCACAACAATGCAATGAATCGTCATAGAAGAAATGCAAGCACTCTCATATGGTATAAACCGGTTAGAGCGACTAACCGACTGTGGGGGTGTCAACCCAATAGATCTATTCATGCATTTCTAGGCTAAATCCATAGTTAATTGTTATGATAAACTAATATACGAGGGCCACCATACGTCCTCGCTCGACGTCGTCTAGTTGTACTCGGCTCGCCTACGCTAAGCCTCCATGCGCTCACACTCAGCCACCATACGTCCTCGCTCGACGTCGTCTAGTTGTGCTCGTAGGCTAGTAAGGTGCTCAATGATAGCGGTGTTGGTCTGGCTCTCCACCTCCGCATTGGCCCCTAGCTCATCCGCTCACTCGCGGAGGTCGCGGATGATGCCAACATGCATACCTACCATGCCACGCACCGTGTGAAGGGAACGGCACATGGGTAAGGTACCAAGAGGACCAGGTGTAAGAGGGTCAAAAGGGGGCTGGGAGGACTCAACACCATGAGCAGAGATAAAGATGTCGTCGTCGGAATCCTCGTTGCTATGAGCCAAGTAGCCACCAAATATAGGTAGGAAGGTCCGCTTGCAGGCCTGGGGCCTCCTTAGTGGTATGGCTAGGCTGGACTGGCGCCACAGGCTCCACGGGCTAGGGCCGGCGCACACGCTTCCTGGCAGTGCATGTAACGCGCATACTCCACGTGAGCGATGTAAGCTAACGATCCCGTAACCATAGGGGCTGGGTCAGCGGCATCCGCAGCGACTCCCTGGGTCTCACATGTAAGCCCAATCATATTCCAAGTTCCATCCATGATTTACTTACCCGAAAAACATGCATAAAAACTTTGTCAATAAAATTGTTGGTGAGTTCACGGGTTTTGTAAAATGTAAAGTTTAATGAAATTCCTTGAATGACCCATCATTGCCTAGCTAGGAGCAATGATGATAAACCATCATGAGTCCATAACCAAACCTCGATGAGTGGTGCCTCGCACATTGCACAACAATGCAATGAATCGTCATAGAAGAAATGCAAGCACTCTCATATAGTATAAACCGGTTAGAGCGACTAACCGACTGTGGGGGTGTCAACCCAATAGATCTATTCATGCGTTTCTAGGCTAAATCCATAGTTAGTTGTTATGATAAACTAATATATGAGGGCTTTAGCGAGTACTCTTAAACATATCGTCTCATGTACGCCGGTCGGCTAGGAACTCATTCTAAAAACAAGTAAACAATGCATGCTTTTCCCCAAAACATAAAAAAGTAAAAAGGGGTCGTGAGAACTCACCTCAAGTCCGCGTGTAGTCTAGAAAGAGCGTATGTCCGATAACTAGGTATCTCGACCTATACGTCCTATATACATACATGGTACCTTAGATCCAAGTAAAAATAATCCATGGTACTCGTGGTTCACCCAATCTCTTGTGGTAAAATCGTTTAGTCTTTCTTGGTGACATCTTAGTTGCTCGAAAATAGTAGTTTTTGTGGGAAAATAGCTTCTAGTTTCTAACACATGTTTTCCTTTATAAAACATATGTTCTTTCTTTGAAAACAAGTTACATTATGTTGAACTACACTTGATTCTTGTTGTGTATACACAAAGCCTTACTCTTGTGTGTACTCGTGTATGTATATGCACGCGTATATATGCATCTATGTACGTGTATTTCAATACTTGACCATAGATGTCCATGTCTATGAGGTGTACACTTATACACATATACCCATATATGTATGTACTTGAGTACATTCATACACATCAATATCTATGTCCATGAGTTGCTATACACTTACATACATACTATATACACACACGCATATACATGGTAGGGCATACACACATAGATCTTGCCTTGCACATACATTTACATACCTTACACATTATTGTTAAAACATAATATTATCTTAGCTCAAAACTACTAGGTATCTATGTATATATATACCCACGCATACATACACACTTGAAAGAAATGCCACTACATTCATGTTACATATACACGCATACATATATCTTAGGGATAACATACTTGTTTTCTATATTAGGTTAATGTTTCTAGTAAGGTTAACATGTTGGGTGAACACTAGTTTGTTTCGAGTTGTAAGATAAATGTACGAACAATCTTATAGTTAGTAGTTCATACCTCTAAAGTGTCTTGAACTTAGAGGATGGCTTGGGAACTTGAGAGAGTGTTATATGAGTGTGTGTTGAGAGTAGTGTTGTGTTGAAGGTGCAAGTAATTTGTGAAGCCTTGGGGTCCTATTTATAGAGGGAGAGGGAGAGATTGCGAGAGAGAGATGTGAGAGGGAGAGAGAGCGGCCAAGAGAGAGGGGGGGGGGGAAGGAAGAGGAAAAGGGAAGTTGAGGCTTGCTATGTTGGGTAAGTCAACTATCCTCAAACCTTGTGTTACATAGAATCCTTCCATGTTTGGCTAACAATCTTCTTATGTCTCATATCTCCCTAGCATATCCAAGGTCTAAATCACACTTTGGAGGGTCACTAATCTCATGATTATGTTGGTTAGATTCTAAACATATGTGACATTACATGAAGTCAACTATGGAAGCAAATCAACACATGCAAAAACAGAGTTTGACTTGGATAAAAAAAAAAGATTAGAGAGGGGACTAGGGGGCGACGGTTTGAGGGAAGGAAACAAGAAAGGGGTTGCAAGTTATTTTGGGTAATGATCTCCCTAGTTCTTGGTGAATTAAGGAATCCTACTATGTTTGGTTAATGATCTTACTTTGTCCCAAATCTTGCAAGCAAATCAAGGGTCTTAATCACATCTTAAGGTTGACAAAATACTATGATGATGTTGGGTAAGACTTGATCTAATGTGACAACACATTGTGGATTCTAGAGATTATAATTAACATGTGATAAATTAGTTTAAAAAATGATTATTATGGACATGGGGGGCTATAATCGGCCGAAAAAGAAAAAGAAAAGAGGAGTGGACACTTAACCAATGTAGTAAACCCAAGATTATAAATCTAAGATGTTTAAGGAATCTTGCCATATATGGTTAAGCCACCATATCTATATTTAATTTGTCTTAGAAAGAATAAGAGGATTTTACACTTCATTGATGATGTTTCATTGTGTAGTAAAAACAAAACATTAATCAAAGTGGTGGTGATCATCTTTGGCTAGTAGATGTTATGAATCCTAGTGTTGATCACTTGTTTCACCAAATATAGTTAAGTTTATAATCAAAACTCATTAGTTCATTTACAATGGAACAAAAAGAATATGTAAGAACTAGTTATAAATGTGTTTACTAGCTTCTTGTATACATGTACATATATATATATATGCCGTAATTATATATGTATATATATGAGTGTGTCATGTACATATACACATATGTGTAGGTATGTTAGTTGAATAAATACTAGGCTTTATACATAAACTCCATGATGCTTCCCATTGTATTATTAAATAAATGGGCATTTATACATGATTTTTGGAAAATCACTCGTAATCATTTTAATTTGTGTCACCAAGATTCGTTGATATGGGTGAAATTATACTCGTTTGGACATTGCTAGACTGTCTCGGGGGACTTATGCATATAAAATGACATGAATGACGCATGGAAAATTAAACGTTGACTAGATAGTGTACGGATTTTGACCTGGCTAAGTGGCGGGTGTCACAAATCCTCTAGCCAAGAATTAGCATTACAACTTGCACTCTAACTTGGGTGTACAAAGAACACATAGAAGAGGTTGTTTATGGATTAAAGAGGGTTTTTTGGGTGATTTGTGGTGATCTCTCTCTAGCTCTCAACTCATGTAGTGTTTATGGAGTGATCCCAAGCTCCAAAGGTCACATATAATACCCTAGTGATGGCTGGTGAGTAAGAGAACTCATTCGAAATGGGATGCTCAAAATGAGGGGTGGAGGCCTCTATTTATAGGCAAAGCAGCCCTTGCACGCCCATGCTTTAAGTGTGGCACGCCCATGCTCGACAGTCAGTAGTGTTGCAGAGTCCTTTGTTGAAGAAGATGTCTCCCTTAGGACAAGCACGGTCATGCTTGGGTAAGGGGCACGCCCGTGCTCCTCAGTACAGGTAACCGTCTTGTTAGTCTTGGTCGGTTGGAGCCTTGGGGAACACGCGTCAATGAGTACGGCCGTGCAAGGTCACTTGACACGCCCATGAAGCTGCTGAAATGTGATTTTTGGCCTTCGTTGACATGGAAATGTTGACTTGTTGACTCGGGATAAGTGCACGACCGTGCACGGTCGAAGCGCGGCCGTGCTTCATCTGTTTTGGCTCTGAAAGTCTTCAATTCCTTTTCTTTTGTGCCGGTTTTCACTTCTTTTCACTTTCCACTATCAAAACCTGCAATTATCATAAAAAAAGACAAACCGGGATCATACCAAGATAAAAGCATGGTTTTAGGTGATAATTAGGTGAAAACATGTATGTAAAACCTGCTAATTTTGAGACATATCAGACACCTAATTGCATCGCATTGCACCTAACACTGTATGACACTTTACAGTCGTCAACTAGTTCTTTGAGTTCAAGTAACCCTTTACTTAACCATATCTATCAATAAGTCCCTTCTGTATAGAACATTCGTTGATCATAAGATATGGATCATTCATTCTTATATAGTGATCAACTATTCTCTATTCTCGACTTTAGTTCAAAGTGGTCTAACGAACTACTTTTAGTCCGAGCGTGGCCACGCGTTTATTCCAGTTTGAGTTAATGAGGGCACCAGAATGTCTAAACTTCTAATCCTATAGAAGTACATAATTCCATTAGCGTTATACAACTCCCACTTAACCTTTGATTTCTCCCAACGCTACCCGGATTACTACCCATGTTTCAGGACAGTGTTAGATAACATCAAAGATAGTCCTTGATCAATGTAGTTTAATATGTGCCTAAGGAAAAGGACAGATTGAACATATCAATATCAAAACATCTCATGACATAGATCCATGGATATCGTTTTGAAGCGAGTTACATCCAATATCATTCCCTAATGATATATGTGAATTTTGATGCTCAAACACTTGAGTTGTTCATCTAATGAATACAATCATCTCAATTCACAATAGTCTTACATTTAAATTCCTTCCCATGTAATTTGATTAACTATGGATATTTTAGAATACTCTTATTCAAGGATTTAAACTTACAAATAACGAACACTGTTACAAAATATTTATATTTGCATTTAACCCATAAATCAAATAAATATTCAATGTAACTATTATAGTTCAAATAAAAAAAAGAACACCAATAACTACAGATCATGCCCACTGTCTAGCAACGTACTCTAAGCCCTATCTTTCCAGCATGCTTCTCATGTTTAGCTTGAGGTAAAGACTTAGTAAAGGGGTCAGCCAGATTTAGATTTGTATGTACTTTGTTTATTACGATGTCTCCACACTCTATTATCTCTATAATATAGTGGAATTTTCTGAGTATGTGCCTTGTGGTTTGATGTGACCTTGGTTCCTTTGCAAGAGAAATGGCACTAGTGTTATCAGACAGTATCTCAATCGGTTTCCTTATGCTAGGCACAATGTCGAGATCAGTAATGAACTTCTTTATCCAGGCAGCCTCCTTTGCAGCATCCGATGCAACATTGTATTCTGATTCACAGGTGGATTGAGCAACACACTTTACTTAGATCTCTTCCAAGTAACAGCCCCACCATTCAGAATGAAAACATATCCTGTCTCGGACTTTGAATCGTCACGATCAGTCTGGAAGCTGGCATCAGTATAACACTTAACTAATAGCTCCTCATCCAGTCCTCCATATATTAAGAACATGTCCTTAGTCCTTCTTAAGTACTTAAGAATGTTCTTCACTGCAGCCTAGTGACTCTCTCCTGGATTCTGTTGATATCTACTCGTCATGCTAAGAGCATACGAGACATTAGGTCAAGTACATAACATGGCATACATGATAGAATCAATAGCAGAAGCATATAGAATTCTTTCCATTTTCTTATGTTCCTCTTTAGTGTTTGCACACTGTTAATTAAGAATCGTTCCATGTGCCATGGTCAAGAGCCCTCTTTTTGAGTATTGCATTGAGAAGCGTCGTATGACCTTATCAGTATATGTACTTTGACTCAAACCTAATAACTGCTTTGATCTATCTCTATAAATCTTAATTCCTAGAATATAAGCAGCTTCACCAAGATCTTTCATTGAGAAACATTTACCTAACCAAGCCTTAATTAATAAATTAGTAAAGCAGATGTACCTTGATTCTTTGAATGAAGATGAAAGTATGAAACTATCAACTATGCGCTGGGGTGAGAAGTGAGATCGAGAGACAATAGAGGGCTTAGAGTTTTACTTAGGTTAAGGGTTTTAATTGGACTTTTCCTAAAGAAAAAATGGGCAAAATCAAACAATTGAGTTGTACCTCCCAAAATGAGCCCCAAAGAAAAACATAGAAAAACGATAAACTCATTATAAAAATTGATATTTGGGAACCTTGTATCGTCTGATATATCGTTAGTTTTGGTTTATATAATATACCTATTTTTTTCAAAAAAAAACGGGGGGTCGAAACTGTATATACCTAAAAATTCTATACGGATACCATATAATCGAAACTTCTGAGCGAAAGTTTGGGGGGTCGACCGCCCCCTCCCGCTCCTTGAAACCTGCGCCAATGGTCTATAAAGATTGTTGATTATTACCAGCATAGGGCATGTTTGGATAAACTTATTTGAGTCCAAAAGGACTTATTAACTTATGACTTTTTAAAAAAGAGTTTTTAGAAAAGTGTTTGGATTAGCTTATGTGGTGAGGAAAAACAATAAGTCGATAAGTTATTTTGTAAAAAAGTGTTTGGTTTAACTTATTCAGGTAAAATGACCAAATAGGATATAAGGAAGGTAGATATAAGGATATAAGAAGGGCATGTAGGTAAAAATATTAATCAATACGTTATAAGGAGGTTCAAAAAGTCACACATTCCTTACTTTTCCAAAACAACTTATTATAGGCAAATGTAAAGTTAAAACATTAAGTCCTTATCATTTGCTAAACACATTTTTTAACTTATTAACTCTTTAGAAAAGTAATAAATTATAAGGAGGTGGAAATAAGAAGAGCCAAACATGCTTTTAGTCTATAAAAGTTTTGAAGGCTAACATCACTCACCTATAATACCCCTAAATTTAGGGCGTGCACAAGACTTGAACTTTAGTCTTCTCTAAAAAAGCTTTGCTTCTTACCACTAGGCTACAATCTAAGTGGCACAAATATGTGCTTGTGTGAATACTACTTATACTTTAAACTTTAAAGTTTAAACTTGTGTATTATTGTCTTGCAACCAACCACGCCATCTTAACAAAAAATATGTTTATCTTTGTGATCATAAAATTTTATAATTAACTTATTCTCCCTTTTAAATTGTTACTGAAGAGACGAGTCATACTTACCTCAACGGAGATCAGTATTGTTTTGCTCTTGTGCTTGCTGCAGGGTATAATCCTTTGTTCACCACTTATGGCTCGAACTGAAACCTGAAAGAATAGAAAAAGTGAGTCATACGAAAGAAGGCGACCGCGGAAAAGTTACAATGACTCATAATAGCAGACACAAAAATGGTGTTGGCCCCTTTGGTTGTAATAATGTATGACTGATCCTCTATAAAGAAGGGGTGGCCTCCTTTATATAGGATATTCGTGGGCCAAACATCACTAACCCATAACCACGACAATGGGCTTGGGCTCGCTTGTGGGTCAGCCTCCTTTCGGCCAAATCAGTTAGTATTGGACCGGATAATTAGAAGTGGACTGGGCGCAATTAATGCTAAAGAGAGAGAAAAGGTGTACCGCCCTGCATACGTACACGTGGCACAGCAGGAATGGCTGCAATGGGATCTTTCTTTGTCGCCTGCTCCTTCTAGAAGGCGCTTGATGTGACATTTGACACAAAAGGTGAACAGTGCAACATGGTGGGAACAAGGGGGCTGCACCTTCACTGTTGGTAGTCAGAGTTGGTGGGCCAGCTCTAACACGAATCGTCTTCTGATTAGTCTGCGCTAAGCCCTCGCAGTGTTACGCGAGTAGGCTTGCGTGGATGTTTTAGGCTGTGCGATGGAAATCCCTTAGAGGTTTGCAACCATATCTTCTTGGCTTTATGCTTAGCGCTGATTGAACCTCCGCGGAGATTTGGCATCCTTGTCTTGTTTAGCGCTTGATGACCAGCGTTGTGGAAGACTTGGCGGAGGTGTTTATAACTTTGGGCTAAGTTTGTGAGGTAGGGTTTGTATCCGCGCTGGGATTTAGGACCCTACCCCTTCAGTTACATACATGGTTTAGCTATTCAATTTCAATCCTAAATACTAGTGCTGTAAAGATATGAACGAACATAACGATGCTTTGTTCGTTAAGTAAATACATATGTTCATGAACATTTATCAAACGAGACTAAATAGTTCATGAACATTTATCAAACGAGACTAAATAGTTCGTTAAGTAAATAAGTGTGTTCCTGTTCGCTTGTATTCGTTTGTTAATTTTATGTAACAAAAAAAATGTACGCATATAAATACAAACAAATGTTCATAAACATAAATAATATTCATGAACACAAACAGACATAAACAAGCATTCATGAACATAAACGCACATATGTTAAAAGGTATATATTGTGTTCATTAATATACAATACACTAATATTTAGCAAATATTTTATTAATCAGAATTTTGAATTATTTAAATAAAAGACAAAAATAACCTAATTAACTATCAAGCACAAAAGAACGTAAACGGACACATAGCCTAAAGTTCACGAACATAAAAAAAATAAACATTTCATGTTAGTGTTCATTCATTTGCTAAACGAACGAACATTGACGAACCTTCCGCCGAACGGTTTACGAACTGTTTGCTATTGTAACAATCTAAAGGGACTAAATTCTCATACAATAAAAAAAATGCGGACAAGTATATAAATCGCCGCAGCTAGAGCTGCAAACGAACTGAACTTTCAGCGCATAGTTCATGAACCGTTGGGTGGAAAGTTCGTTTGTGTTCGTTCGTTTAATTAATGAACGTTCCACAAACAAAATAGATTTGTTCGTTTAGTTAATGAAAGAACATGAACATAGACCACGTTCATTCATTTATGTTCATGAACATTCAGTAATGTGTTCTTTTATGTTTGTTTGTGTTCGTTTATTTTTAGTAATATATATTTATCTATATAAATTCATGTTCTTTTATTTATATATATATATATATATATATATAGGATTAGGTTCTATAGAAAACCACTCCTTCATAAAAGAACTAGAAAACCCAAGTAAGCCAATAACAAGATGCCATGTGTCCTTGATTTGTTTTTATTAGGGGAGGGTAATTATGGTAATTCAACATTAAGCATATTATAATCAGATTTATTGTGTGGTTATTATCGCACCCAAGTACAAAGTCTGAATTTATGCTCCCAATGCTAATAGATTTTCCCTCCCAAATGTTCATAACACCTATAATATTATTGTTCACACACACTATCACACACAACC